>CM022301.1:283390168-283990168 GCA_011799875.1 Thinopyrum elongatum
ACTCCAATGCCCACGAATGGTAAGCTGGACGCAGATGTGTACGGTAAGGATTATGATCAGAAAGCTTATCATTCGATGATTGGTTCTTTACTCTACCTATGTGCATCCCGACCTGATATTATGTTGAGTGTTTGTACATGTGCTTGTTATCAAGCTGCACCGAAAGAATCGCATCACCAAGCGGTCAAGCGTATTCTGAGATATTTGGCTCACACCCCCACCTTAGGTTTAAGGTATCCTAAGGGAGCACAGTTTGATCTCGTTGGATATTCAGACTCAGATTACGCAGGTGACCTGGTTGATAGGAAATCTACTTCGGGGACATGCCATTTCCTCGGTAGATCTTTGGTTTGTTGGTTGTCAAGGAAGCAGAATTGTGTATCTCTCTCTACGGCTGAGGCCGAATATATTGCTGCTGGCGCTTGTTGCACTCAGTTATTATGGATGAAGCAGACTTTGAAGGATTATGGCATCAAGGTCAAGAAGATTCCTCTATATTGCGACAATGAGAGTGCGATCAAAATTGCACACAATCTAGTGCAGCATTCTCGCACCAAGCATATTGCCATCAGACATCTTTCATTCATGATCATGTTGCTCGAGGGGATATAGTTATCAGTCATGTCAATACTGAAGATAATCTTGCTGATATTTTCACCAAGCCTCTCGATGAGAAAAGATTCTGTGCGTTACGGTGTGATCTAAATATCCTGGATTCCGCAAACATGCAGTAAGCTGGACTCGACACCCGTACCATCACTTACACATCTTAGAAGGAATGGGTGCACAACACTCAGAGAGTTTGAAAATTTTGACAAAGTGAAAATTTCTTTCTGAGAGTGAATACATTAACGAAGAACTAGACTAACCGGGTGCCACGATAATTGTGCGACGCTCGGGGTCATACCGTTCTTATACGGTGGGTCACGCCACCACAATTTCTCTTCGATGAGTTGACTTTCGGTTGAAGGATTTTGTGTTAGTCCAAATGTATTTCTCTCATAGCTTTTCTCTCGGGAGTTTGTGTTTCTATGTCTGAGTGAAATGCCTAGGACCCTGTTTTCCCTCTATTCTATCTCTTCCAGTATATGTATTTCCGTTATGAATGCTCAAATTGCATCTAGTAACGAAACTTTATCTGGTGTCCTTGGCCACATTAAAGGTTCGTTTCGAACTTAATTCGTTTTGGTGAAAGCCATCCAAAATTTGGCTTTCCCGCCCAAGTTAGGACCATGATCTTTGATGACGGTTGCCACGTGCTCTTTATCAACTGCCATTCTTCCTGGAGCGTTGAATCGCAAAAGTCCTTTCACAGTGGCCATCCGATCAGATCCACCCGATGCGGTTACTTCTCCTCGCATATATATACTACATCGCCACCGCTCCCAAATCCACTTCTCTTCTTTGCCATCGTCACTTTCCGAAGCCCTACCGCACTGCTCCACCTTGAGCTCGATGCCATCAATCATCTTCGCCACTTTGCTGCCGGAAAGAGGTCGCCGGAGTCATTCCTCATCGTCGCAGATCATCCTCCTCCCCGCGCCGTCGTAGCTATTGCACATCACCGAGTTAGGGTATGTGTAGTGCGAACTCGTTCTTCCATCCATCCTGTTTGAGTTCGTCCGCGGTAGAAATTAACTGTATTTACTACATTTCTCAAATCTTTACTGATAGGTAACTTGTTCGGATGTGGTTTGTAGTTGTCCCTCGCATCCGAAAATTTTCAGATCTAGGGTTTGTGTTATGTCTCATACGAATGGAATGATTAGCACGTTGACTAGTATATTCTTCGAACCTACTAGTTCGTTCTACACATTTCTTTCATCCGAAACATTTCTCAAAGTCTGCATCTAATTCTTCTTCAGAACGTTTTCTTTCGCAAAATATTCGCTGTGAGCATTCATAACCCTGTCCCCATTTTCCCTCGCATCTATCCTTATTCACAGGTGAATGCAGTCAGTTGAGGATTCTGCTCGACCAGTGAGCATGGCCGAAGGAAATGATATTATTCTGGGCACAACAGACGAGTCCAAAGCTCCGAATGCCAAGAGCCCAATGGTAGGCCCATCAACCAATAAGCGAAAGAGAACTGAGCAAAATGTCGATGAGCAAGAAGAGAATGCTCCGAAGAAGAAGAGGGGTGGCAGACAACCATATACAAACACAGCTGAATACATCTCCCATGATCGTTATAATACTGCTCACGGAGAAACAAAGCAGCAGAGAAATAAGCGCCTTCAATGGATTCGACGTCACTGGGTGCGCAAATGGTTCAATTATGAATTGGTTCATCCTCGGTTTTCTCAAAACTTTGCATTTCATCCACCATGGGGTGACTGCCGAGAAATTGCTCTCGTCAAACTAGATGATCCCCAGGAGAGACCGCCGCCTCCACCAAATGCTCATGAGTCTTCCCTTCGCACACCCGAATCTTATCCTGATGACCTTGCTAAGCGTCAGAAAAATGCCATCAAGCAAGCTAAGAGGGAAGAAAAGAAAAAGGCTCGTGAAGAGGAAAACTGTCACCTTCTTCAAGAAGATGTTCTAAAGAAAAAGGCCGAAGGAAAATCCGAAGGTCGCTCTAAACGCAAGCATGATCCCAGTTCTGCTGCATCTAAGCGAAAGAGTGCACCAAATAAGAAACCTGCTGAATCAGCCGATGAATTTGCCATAGATGAATCTTCGGATGAAGATGATCCTCCGCTCACAAAGGATGAAGTTGCTGCTACTCTCAGCGAACAAGTGAACATCACCACTTCAACGGTGTTGCCTGATCTCCAGGTCCCTATTGTTCCAGAAGCACCACCGAAGAAGTTCACTACCAGGAAAACTCCACCTACCATTGTCACTATGCAACGGCATGTGAATACAACTCCTCATCCAGAAGCTATCAATCTGAAGGATTTGGTCATTGACGCTCCGATTAGTACCGCAAAGCCAGGCGAACGGATTCCCAAGCCTGACTTGAAGAAAATCAAGGCGCCTACTATCGAGCACAATGCTCCTCAAGCTACTACTCCATAGGAGAAGGCTGCTAGGTTTGCTCCGACATTAATTCAGTCGTTGGCTACTAAACCCCCTTCCGAGCAAATTCCAGTGCAAACTGCTCCAACTGCCACATCTGATGCTCCTCACTACTACAATAATGTGTTCATCATGGAACAGCTTGATAAGTTTGTGGACAATCCATTTGATGGTGAAGTGGCCTCTCTGCCTATTCCTCCTGAAGTTATTTCTCAGGCCACTACCGTTGTTCAAGAAATGAGAGAAGATGCATTGAAATCAATATTCTTTCTGCCGAACTGAATGAGCTTGATGATCGAATGAAAACTGCTTCCTCAAAATTTGTCTTTGACGCACTCGAAGATTCATACAAGGATATCAACCATGCCCTGAGTCTCCTCCGAATCAGAAGGTTGCGTTTTCACATGGATCTAGATGAAATTGTTCACAAGATCTGTCTTGAGCATCAAGCAAAGGTTACTGGCTATGATGATTTTGTCAAGGGCAATATTGATCAAGCTGCTCAGCAAAAGAAGAGGCATCGAAAGAAAATTGCGAAGAAAAATGTACCTCCTGCTCGACATCAAAGTCACCTGATCGCCCAAAGGCCCAACCTCAGAAAGAAAAATCTCCTGAGCTAGCTATTCCCTCGAAAAGCCCAGTCAAAGACTCGGATGCTCCTCCCTCGCCAAGGACAACTGAATCAGTGTCTGTGGCCTCCCCTGTTCAAGGTGATATTACATCTCAGCGAATTGTTTCTGAAGAAGGTGAAATCCCTTGCTCCGAGCCTCAAGCTTCTCCAGCTCATGATTCACCAAAGGTCTCGGTTTCTCCATTTGTTCAGCAACAACAGGTTCCAGTGGAACAACCTCATCCACCCCCAGTGCTTGATTCGGCCCCAATGCCTCAAGTGAAGGAATCTGCTCTGTTGCCTACTACCTCTGTAGCTCCCTCTGTTGTGCCACCAGCTTGATCACCACTCAAGTTGTCTATCGACACAGCGCCAAAAATACAAGATGTTGGTCCCTCCGAAAAAAAATCTGTTTCTGCTCGCCATACTGACTCAGTGGTATATGGTGATGAATTTATCTCACTTGAAGATGAATTCAAATACCCATACCCTCGTGAAGAACTGTCTTCGTTTTCGGCAGGAGCTGGCGCAAAAGGTCCCCTTTTCAATCGGAATGCGCATCCAAAATTCTTTCAAGATAGTCCGTATGATGGGCCGCGCACTTCTGAATCGCCTCGCTTCTGGACAAAGGAACATGCCATATATTACTCTCAGGTCCTCTATGACAGCAAAAAGATATTCCCGCATGAATACCCAGACATCCCTGCTATGAAAAATATTGGTTGTTTCAATCAGTTGCTACAAGATCTAGAAAATTTCTGCCTCACTAACGTATTTTCATTCGAACATCCTTGGAACAGAGAGATTATTCTTCAGTTCTATGCTACTCTGTACATCTCTGGTGAAGAATCTGACAGCTCAAAATGGATTATGGAGTGGATGACTGAAGGAAAACGCATCAAATGCACTTCAACAGATTTTGTCTCGCACTTCCATTTCCCTCGCTTTGAGCATGGTGACAATGAAATTCGGGTGCACAACATTGATGTCATTTCATATGAAACTTTTCGGTGCACGATGGATGAAGAAAAGATTCGTGACTACACTGGTCCTCCCAGGCCTGAGCATTTAACATTCGAGAATCAGACTCTATATCACATGCCCTCTTACACCATTTGCCATCTGGCGGGATGAATACAGATAAATCCATCTTCGATGCTCTTCGGAATGCAATCGATGCAATCTCTGAATGGTATATCTTCGATGTTGAGGACATGTTTCTGCGTATTTTGAAGCATTTTGCTCAGTATCCGAACTGCCTCAAAGTTTATGCGCCATGGATCCAGAAAGTTGTTGATCACGCTATGCGCACAGTGTATCTGGCGAAGCAAAGTCACAAAAGCTTCATACCTCCTATTCGCGACACTTTGCAAATCATGGAAGATATTTCTTTGGGGTAAATCACCCGCGTCAAGCCCTCGTGGTTATCACAAGAAATTCAATGGGCCACGTCTACCTCAGCGCGACCGAAAGATTTCGCTTCAACCTCCATCGCAACTCGAAGTCAGTTTGCGTACACAACAACTGCTGCTACAGCACATCGCTGAGGATCGACGCGAAAAAGAACATCTCGCCTTCAAGCTAAATGCTCTCAACAACCGAACAAGAATCATGCATCTGATTGCGGATGAAAACCAGAAAAGGCTCTAGAAATTACTTCAAAAGTTCTTTACCCAGAAACAACTCCTGAATGTCAATCTCCAAGAGCTCTATGATTATATTGACAAAGGCTTCTCTATTAAAGATTTCAAAGATCGAAGTACTCCTTCTCTACCTGCTCGTGAGCCAACCACTGATCTTCTGCATCTCAAGCTTCACAAACTATTTGAAGAATCTGAAGCCACCTCTCCAACTGTGAAACCTGCCGAAGGAAATGTGCTATCTCGAGTTCCTCATGCGGCTACCCAAGTTATGCCCTCGTCTTCTCAGCCCCAATCTGTTATCCCTGAAGGAAAATCTGCTGCTTCTGAAGCCGAAGCCAATCCAGTCACTTCCGAAGATGAAATCACCTTGGACAGTTCTTCTGGAGATGCTGCTGAGTGAACCAAGTTTTGCGCTTTTGCACTCATGTTATTCGTCACCTTTTTTACACTAGTTGACAAAAGGGGGGAGAATTACATCGAGTCTCGATAGATTTGCTTTCTGTTTTTCCCTTGGTTTGGTTTCGTGCTAGTTTAAAACTTTCGGTTTATGCCTATCTGTTCTAAGTTGTAAAACTTCTGTGCTGTAATGTTAATAACCCTGCCTGCTCCACTATTTCTCTCGAAGCATTTGTTTTGCAGGTGGAATTATTATCGGAAGTTAGAATGATTGCACTATGATCTCGATGGATTATATGTCATCAGTGCGATCATTGTCTTCAATGATTGAAATTTCCTCTGTAGACTTCAATATTTGCAGGAGATTTAATCTCATATCTTTATCCCTGCATACATTTAGGGGGGGGGGGTCTATTTCATCATCGAGCAAAGCAACACTTATTCACTCTTGTTGGAATTACTTTTCACTTATCTATCTTCACTTCGATGATTATCTGTTTTGTCAACAATCGTCCAAAAAGGGGAGATTGTTGGTGCAATAATTTGCCTCCTTATGTTTTGGAGTTTGTTGACATAAAGAGTATGGGACTTATGTGTTTGCTAGTGCACACAGAGTAACTGGTCCCTGGAATCAAGAGGAGTTTGATTCAAACAATGAAGATAATCCCCTGCGTGGTAGTGAAGTCACCGAAGATTATGATAACAAGAGTGACCCCTCAAAAATTGCTGATGTGAAGCAATTGGTTCGGTGCTCGTCTGAAGGAAGTGACTGCGACCGAGAAGATTGAAGATGAAGTGAAGACATAGCATTTATTTCATTGTTTCTCTTCTCTTTATTGAGTCACAAGGACCATCGTACTATTAAGAGGGGTATAGCGTTCGAAGCTTTGATTCTCTGATGCTAAACCCAAGTCCTATGAAAGTTGCGAGAGAAATCTCTTTGTGTTCCGAGCAAATACTTGCCAGCAGGAGACCGTGATCTTCTTTGCTGCGAGAGATTTGTCTCTGACTGAGGAGTTAGCATTACTTGGTCCTCAAGTAATGTTACCGTTGCTCTTTGAAATCCGGCCGTTGTAAAAGTGTCGGTTGGCCATTGGCTGGACCGCGTGTCCAAAATGGTCATTTCCCACCCGAGAAGGCTGCGGCTATAAATAGCCACCCCGCGTCGGCTTTGTCCGGTGGCTGCTCCATTTGATTGTGAGAAGATTGTTGAGCAACCCCCTCTCCAGAGTGATTTGAGTTTAAAATCCACTGAGACAAAACCCCTAGAGCTAAAAAGTTAGATAGTGGTTCAACATCACTCGAATCTAAGTCCAGTACGCTTCGCCTATTACTCTTGAGAGCTGCAAACTCTCTAGACGGTTAGGTGTCAATTTCTTCAGAGACCAAGAGTAATTGTGGTTCTCAAAGAAGAAGTCTGTAAAGGTTCGGAGATCGCCTCAAGTATCTACCATGAGTGATCAACATTGGTTGACGAACCAATTGTCGAGGAGAATAGGGCGAAGAGAGTTTATCTTCCATGTTAAGTCACAACCCCTCCAACCAGACGTAGTCCTTGTGCAGAAGGACGAACTGGTCTACCAAATTCCTTGTCGCCATTGAGCATCATTGGTTACATCTGCTACTTCCCTTTACATTCAAACTGTTTCAATCATGTGATTTGTCTCGATTCATGCTTTTAGATTCCATTCGCTAGTTTGTATTCACTCACTGTACTCTGTTTACATTCGTTCCGCTGTTGGGTTCCGAGAGTTTTGATATTTCCGAAGAAATTTTAAAACTCCCATTCACCCCCCCTCTGGTAGACATACTTCGTTCCTACACTAAAAACTCCAAAAATATTTCAGTGTGTATCTCTGAATTTCTTTTCTTTTCTCGAGTTGCCGTAAGGAGGATACTTCATAAGAATTATCAAGTGGATCTTATATGATTTGTTGTTGATCTAATGAAGGGCCAATATGTCCTTATCTTCTCCTTTGAATAAAGTGTTTACAGATTCAGCTTAGTCCACACACTCTTGCACTATTATTATTATTTTCACATCATTCAGTCATGCAAGTGAAAGGCAATAATGACGATAATTTGATGAAGTGACTATGGCAAAGAAAAGCTGGTATGAACTCTTCTTTTTTTTGTTCTTTAAATATGTTTAACTCGGTAGTCCTGGTTCAACATATTATTGATGAGTGTTGTTTTAAACTCATCTACCTTAATTTAAACCGAGATATTTCATTTAAAAAGAGATATTCGCTCTGATATTGCTACTAATGACCAATGAATGCAAAGGATTCCACAAATCCTCTCTTTGATGTGTTTCCATAGGAAATGGGCTAAAAAGGGAAGAAATCACGTGTGGAAATGGAAAGAAAGGAAAATGGAGGAAGAAGGAATCAACAGGAGGCATTTCTGCGAAGACAGAGCAAAATACAGCGTTCCATACGGGCGCGTGCGCCCATATGAGCGCCCGTATGGCGTCAAAAATGAGGCAGATTGTCCACCTGAACAACTTTTATAAAGGGAACCCCATCGAAATGTCAACAGAGGAGCGTCGATAGAGGCCTGAACATCATCATCTTCATCCACAAACCCTAGCCACCACCATTTTCATCTCTGTAGCCACCATCACCACCATAGTGCTTCCTCATCTAGTTCATACTTGTAACCGTGCATCACACAAGGCATCCATTGTAAGACATATTTGCAATCAATCAATCTTCAAGATGTGTTCTTCAATGTTTTCTACTCGCGATCTAATCTCCATGTGTGAGTAGTTCGATAAGGTATGGGTTGAGGCATGAGCCTTGCAACCCTCTGTATTTGTTGTGGGGATCAAATGAAGGGCTTTGAATTAACATCCCGTATGTGTGAAATAAAACTGTTCTGTAGATGTCTCTTGTCTTGTCCACGATCTTCATCCCTGCAGGTACCCATGATCATGGAGATCGAGTCACGGTGAGGCTAGGAGCAAGGAGACCATGAAGTATTATACATAACAACAGTGACAGTAAGGTTTAGTAGGGTAACACGGATCCTATCCTTGGGGATACATGAGGTGTAGTCATTAAACGCCGAAAGCTCTTGTATGGTTTCATTATCTTAATTATCAGGGCAACCCTGCATGACGGATAGGGCATGCGGTAGGACAACTGATTCTTGATGCAGGACTCGTGTCGATTAAGATGTTATTTGGGCACATCCCCCACTTCGGTTCATACCAAGCACATCTCGATGGGTGACTTCCAGCGCAGAAATTAAGATCATATCTGGTCCCAACACAAATACATGGTTGTAAGCATTAACACCTCGTACCCATACCTCTTTTTATTATAAGTGTTTGAATCATTGTTTGCTTGATTGATCCGGTCAAAGGCTGGAATTGATCCTTTAACATAAGCTTGCTAGAGACCATCGCTTCAAGGGAATCTTCCTCTCGTGGATTCGATAACCCAGGGTTACCTCTGTGGAAATAGTTGTGGGATACAGCTTTCTGTTCCATTACCGGATATCTAAAAGGAGGTATCAATTATGAGTAAACATGTTTGTGATGACAATTAGAGATTATAGTTGCCCATGCCATCCTTAAGTAGCTAGGAGTAGATAATATGTTATCTTGTGTGTCAACATGCATTAAAATGGTTATGATGTAGTATGTTAGGATGGTATATCCTCCTCTGAAGAATTGGAGTGGCTTGACTTGGCACATGTTCACACATGTGATTGATTCAAACCCAATATTGCCTCTATGATATTTATGTTTAGAGTGTCTTTATCCTACTCATGCTTATGTCCAATGTTAATTATTCAAAATGCATGATTATCACTGCTGTTGCTCTCTAATTGGTCGCTTCTCAATCTATTTGCTAGCCATCGCCCATACTAAGCGGAAATATTGCTTGTGCATCCAAAACCCTGAAACAAAAGTTGTGCCAATAGAGTCCACAATATCTACCTATATACAGTATTGCCCTGCCATTCCAAGTAAATTTGCATGTGACAACTCTAATTCTTCAAATAAGCTTCTGTTTTGTGTGCCTGTACTGCTCATGGAGTGATGGGGCAGTCAATATCTTCCAGGCTAAGTGTGCTTAACTCGCGATGAGAGTTTATTCGCTCGTCAACTTTGAGGGAGACTGGTAACAGGGATGCCCTATCCTGCTTGCATTATAAAAATAAAACTCCCCCTGGACAGTTGATTGTTGGACCACACCCGAGGATTCGGCTAGCCATGGATTGTGTACGTATGGTGGGGGGGAGTAAAAACTTTTCTTTTGGGAACCGCCATTAACATGTTTAGCATGGAAGATATTGAAAACCTTTGTCATAACATTGACAGGAAAAGCACACCACTCAAAATGTATTCATCTTTGTTTTAGCTCTGAGCTCTGGCACCTCTGCAAATCCCTACTTCCCTCTGCTAAGGGCCATTCTATCTACTTTCATTTTATTTAGTTTCATTGTTGAGTCATCACCTTCTCATTCAAGCACCAATCCTGAGAGCGCTATTGTCATTCTTAGTTTCATATGTATTGGGTCTAGTTAATGTTGGATGTGAGCATGACTGCATATATTTTACCCTGAATTACAATGTTTAGTTGCTGCTTAAACTTTGGAGGTGCTCTGCATTTATGTTTTGCAGTCTCAGAAAAGGCTAGCGAGATACCATTATATCATATTATATCATGGTTGTTTTGACAAAGTGTTTGCATTTGAGATATACTATTATTGCTCGCTAGTTGATTATGCCATTGACATGAGTAAATGCGAGTTCTAAGTGTTATCATTTACATGGTTAGCACATGATCTTTGCGGAAAACTTGGTTACTAACTAAGCTTATATATGGCAACAGAAGCAAAAGAGTTTGTAAAAGTTTTTCTTTGTCACTTTCAGTATGTCAACTAAATTGCTTGAGGACAATCAATGAGTTAAGCTTGGGGGAGTTGATACATCTCCAATGTATCGACTTTTCCTAACACTTTTTCTCTTGTTTTGGACTCTAATTTGCATGATTTGAATGAAACTAACCCGGACTGACGTTATTTTCAGCAGAACTACTTTGGTGTTGTTTTTGTGCACAAATAAAAATTTCTTGGAATTGGACGAAATTTTACGGAGAATTATTTTAGAATATATAAAAAATACTAGCGCAAAGAGTTACCAAAGGGGGCCACCATAGAGCCACAAGCTCAAGTGGCGCCCCCTAGGGAGAGCCACCTGAGCTTGTGGGCCCCACGAAGCTCCGTCTGCCTTACCTCCAGGTCCATAAGTATCGTCTTCCCGAGAAAAAATCAGAGAGAAAGTTTCATCGCGTTTTATGATACGAAGTCACCGCCACCTCCTGTTCTTCATCGGGAGGCTTGATCTGGAGTCCGTTTGGCGCTCCGGAGAGGGCAAATCCTTGGTGGCATCATCAACAACCCCTCTTCATCGACAACCTCATGATGCTCACCACCGGGTGTGAGTAATTTCATCGTAGGCATACAGGTGGTAGATGGAGATGGATGAGATTCGTCATGTAATTGGGTCAATTTGTTAGGGCTTGATCCCTAGTATCCACTATGTTCTAAGATTGATGTTTCTATGACTTTGCTATGCTTAATGCTTGTCACTAGGGCCCGAGTGCCATGATTTCAGATCTAAACCCTTTATGTTTTCATGAATATATTTGAGTTCTTGATCCTATCTGCAAGTTATATGCACATGTTATTGTTCTAAACCGTAGACCCCAAGGTGACAATAATTGGGATACTCTCTAGGGATGACTGTAATTTAAGGAGTTCATGTATTCACTATGTGTTAATGCTTTGTACCGGTTCTCTATTAAAAGGAGTGCCTTAATTACCCTCAGTTTCCATTAGGACCCTGCTGCCATGGGAGGGTAGGACAAAAGATGTTATCCAAGTTCTTATTATAAGTGATGGGGAACGAAGCATTAAAATCAAAAAAATTCCTACAAAACACCCAAGATCTAATCTATGAGATGTATATCTATGAGAGGGGAGTGGTGTCTACATACCCTTGTAGACCGAAAGCGTTAATGATCTAGAGATCATGGTTGGCGCAGTCGTACTCGTGTCGCGATCCAATCCGATCCAAGTACCGCACGTGCGGCACCTCCGAGTTTAGCACATGTACGGCTCGGCGGTGTCCTCTCCTTCTTGATCTAGTAAGGGAGGGAGAGGAAGTAGATGAGATCTGAACCAACACGATGGCGTGGTGGTGGTGGTGGCAGCGGAACTCCGGCAGGGCTTCGCCAAGCGCTGACAGAACGTGGAGGAGGAGTAACGGGAGGGAGACGGCGCAAGCACGGAAGGGTTAGCTGCCCCCTACGCCTCCCCACTATATATAGGGGTGAGGAAGGGGCGTGGCAGCCCTAGTCCCCCTCCCAAGGCAGGGGGCCCTCCAAGCCAAGTAGAGGCCCTCCCCCTTACGGTTTCCCCTTCCCCATGCGCATGGGCCTTGTAGGGGCTGGTGCCCCTGGCCCATTAAGGCCAGGGTGCCCTCCTACAGCCCATGCTACTGTATGGTACGTGGTGGAACCCTCCGAGGACTTCCGGAACCCTCTGGCACCTTCCGGTGGCTTTCCGGTACAATACCGAAAAAACCAGACTTTTTCCCGGAACCCCGAGAACAACTTTCCATATATAAATCTTTACCTCCGGATCATTCTGGAGCTCCTCGTGACATCTTGCTACTTCTTGAGCTTGCGTTGGTTTTTCCCTTGAAGAGGAAAGGGTGATGCAGCAAAGTAGAGTAAGTATTTCCCTCAGTTTTGAGAACCAAGGTATCAATCTAGTAGGAGACAACACGCAAGTCACCGAATACCTGCACAAACAAACACCAAACTTGCACCCAACACGATAAAGGGGTTGTCAATCCCTTCACGGTTATTTGCAAAAGTGAGATCTGATAGAGATAGATAAAACTAAACAAAAGATAAAGTAAATATTTTGGGGTTTTTTGGTTTATAGATCTGAAAATAAAAGATTGCAAAATAGTAGATCGGATAGTAATATGACGGAAAATAGACCCGGGGGCCATAGGTTTCACTAGAGGCTTCTCTCAAGATAGAAAATAATACGGTGGGTGAACAAATTACTGCCGAGCAATTGATAGAAAAGCGCAAAGTTATGACGATATATAAGGCAATGATCATGAATATAGGCATCACGTCCGTGTCAAGTAGACCGAAACGATTCTGCATCTACTACTATTACTCCACACATCGACCGACTCCTGCCTGCATCTAGAGTATTAAGTTCATGAAGAACAGAGTAACGCATTAAGTTAGATAAAATGATGTAGAGGAATTAACTCAAGCAATATGATAAAAAACCCATCTTTTTATCCTCGATGGCAACAATACAATAAGTGCCTTGCTGCCCCTACTGTCACTGGGAAAGGACACCGCAAGATTGAACCCAAAGCTAAGCACTTCTCCCATTGCAAGAAAAACCAATCTAGTTGGCCAAACCAAATCGATAGTTCAAAGAGACTTGCAAAGATATCAAATCATGCATAAAAGAATTCAGAGAAGATTCAAATAATATTCATAGATAAGCTGATCATAAATCCACAATTCATTGGATCTCGGCAAACACACAGCAAAAAAGTATTACATCGAATAGATCTCCAAGAACATCGAGGAGAACGTGGTATTGAGAATCAAAGAGAGAGAAGAAGCCATCTAGCTACAAGCTATGGACCCGTAGGTCTGAGCTAAACTACTCACGCTTCATCGGAAGGGCAATGGTGTTGATGTAGAAGCCCTCCGTGATCGAATCCCCCTCCGGCAGGACACCGAAAAAGGCCCCTAGATGGGATCTCACGGGTACAGAAGGTTGCAGCGGTGGAAAAGTCTTTTCGTGGATGCCTCTGGTGGTTTGGGCATATAAGGGTATATATAGGCGAAAGAATTAGGTCAAGAGACGCACGAGGGGCCCACAAGGGTGGGGGGCGCGCCCTACCCCCCTGGGCGCGCCCTCCATCCTTTTGGCCGCCTCGTGGCTTCTCTGACTTGCACTCCAAGTCCTCTGGTTTCCTTTTGGTCCAAGAAATATCATTGCGAAAGTTTTATTCCGTTTGGACTCCGTTTGGTATTCCTTTTCTGCGAAACTCAAAAACAGGGAAAAAACAGGAACTGGCACTGGGCTCTAGGTTAATAGGTTAGTCCGAAAAATAATACTCCCTCCGTTCCATAATGTAGTGCCTATAGATTTTTTGAAAAGTCAAACCTCATCAACTTTGACCAAGTTTGTAGAGAAAAACATTTACATCTAGAAGCCCAAACATATATAATTAGATTCGTCATAAGACATAGTTTCATATTTTATATATTTGATATTGTAGATATAAGTAGTTCTCTCTATAAACTTGGTCAAAGTTTGCAAAGTTTGACTTTCCAAAAAATCTATACGCACTACATTTTGGAACAGAGGGAGTATAAAATAGCATATTAATGCATACAAAACATCCAAAACAGATAATATAATAGCATGGAACAATAAAAAATTATAGATATGTTGGAGACGTATCAAGCATCCCCAAGCTTAATTCCTGCTCGTCCTCGAGTAGGTAAATGATAAAAACAGAATTTTTGACGTGGAATGCTACCTAACATATTTATCCATGTAATTTCTTTATTGTGGCATGAATGTTCAGATCCGTATGATTCAAAACAAAAGTTTAATATTGACATAAAAACAATAATACTTCAAGCATACTAACAAGATAATTATGTCTTCTCAAAATAACATGGCCAAAGAAAGCTTATCCCTTCAAAATCATATAGTCTGGCTATGCTCCATCTTCATCACACAAAATACTCAAATCATGCACAACCCCGGTTTTAGCCAAGCAATTGTTTCATACTTTAGTATTCTCAAACTTTTTCAACTTTCACGCAATACATGAGCGTGAGCCATGGACATAGCACTATAAGTGGAATAGAAGGTGGTTGTGGAGAAGAAAAAAAGAGGGAGATAGTCTCACATCAACTAGGCCTATCAACGGGCTATGGAGATGCCCATCAATAGATATTGATGTGAGTGAGTAGGGATTGCCATGCAACAGATGCACTGGAGCTATAAGTTTATGAAAGCTCAAAAAGAAAACTAAGTGGGTGTGCATCCAACTTGCTTGCTCATGAAGACCTAGGGCAATTTGAGGAAGCCCATCGTTGGAATATACAAGCCAAGTTCTATAATGAAAAATTCCCACTAGTATATGAAAGTGACAACATAGGAGACTCTCTATCATGAAGATCATGGTGCTACTTTGAAGCACAAGTATGGAAAAAGGATAGTAACATTGCCCCTTCTCTCTTTTTCTATCATTTTTTTCCTTTTTTTTTCTTCTTTTTTTTCTTTCTTTCTTTTTTTTCTTTTTTCTTTTTTTCTTTCCTCACACGGGACAATGCTCTAATAATGAAAATCATCATACTTCTATTTACTTACAACTCAAAAATTACAACTCGATTCTAGAACAAAATATGACTCTATATGAATGCCTCCAGCGGTGTACCGGGATGTGCAATGAATCAAGAGTGACATGTATGAAAGAATTATGAATGGTGGCTTTGCCACAAATACGATGTCAACTACATGATCATGCAAAGCAATATGACAATGATGATGCGTGTCATAATAAACGGAACGGTGGAAAGTTGCATGGCAATATATCTCGGAATGGCTATGGAAATGCCATAATAGGTAGGTATGGTGGCTATTTTGAGGAAGGTATATGGTGGGTTTATGGTACCGGTGAAAATTGCGCGGCACTAGAGAGGCTAGCAAAGGTGGAAGGGTGAGAGTGCGTATAATCCATGGACTCAACATTATTCATAAAGAACTCACATACTTATTGCAAAAATCTATTAGTCATCAAAACAAAGTACTAGACGCATGCTCCTAGGGGAAGGGTTGGTAGGAGTTAACCATCGCGCGATCCCGACCTCCACACAAAGGATGACAATCAAAAAATATCTCATGATCCGACTTCGTTACATAACGGTTCACCATACGTGCATGCTACGGGACTCACAAACCTTAACACAAGTATTTCTCAAATTCACAACTACTCACTAGCATGACTCTAATATCACCATCTTCATATCTCAAAACAATCATAAGGAATCAAACTTCTCATAGTATTCAATGCACTTTATATGAAAGTTTTTATTATATCCCTCTTGGATGCCTATCATATTAGGACTAAATTTATAACCAAAGCAAATTACCATGCTGTTTTAAAGACTCTCAAAATAATATAAGTGAAGCATGAGAGTTCATCAATTTCTATAAAATAAAGCCATCGCCATGCTCTAAAAAGATATAAGTGAAGCACTAGAGCAAAATTGCCTAGCTCAAAAGACATAAGTGAAGCACAAAGAGTATTCTAATAAATCATGATTCATGCGTGTCTCTATCAAAAGGTGTGTACAATAAGGATGATTGTGGCAAACTAAAAAGCAAAGACTCAAATCATACAAGACGCTCCAAGCAAAACACATATCATGTGGTCAATAAAAATATAGCCTCAAGTAAAGTTACCGATAGACGAAGACGAAAGAGGGGATGCCTTCTGGGGCATCCCCAAGCTTAGGCTCTTGGTTGTCCTTGAATATTACCTTGGGGTGCTGTCGTGGATTTGTCACGGCAGATGTCCTTAGTGTGAGGACTTAGTCGTGAGGCCAACGCATCTATGTGGTAGCTTGAAAGGGGTTGAGTGGGACGAGAGACGCGAGGTTTTACCCAGGTTCGGCCCCTCATGATGGAGGTAAAAGCCTACGTCCTGCTTCATTGATATTGATCATGGTGATGCTCACGATTACATGGGTGCTCTTTCGCTACCTCTATCTCGAGAACTATTGACTTGTCTGTCTTAACTTGTAAAACTTATCCCTCTTAGGGTGCCCTGCCCCTCCTTATATAAGTTGAAGGGGCGGGTTACATGACTAGTGCTAGTAGGATTAGGATTACTCTACTACAAGTGGAGTCCTAGTCTTGCTTCCTTTGTAAGGGAATATTCCTTATGCTTTCCCCTTAAGCCGGCCCACTGGACACGCACCTTGAGCCGGTCTTCTCATAAGCCGCCCTCTGGGCCTTGGGCCTCTGGGTCTTGTCGCTCCTCTGACCCGCCCGCCAGGTCACCAATGAGTCGCCAAGTCTGGCCGGGTCATCAGTGAGTGGAGAGATCCGGACGGGTCACTTTGTGAGTGGCCAAGTCAGGGCGGGTCACCAGTGAGTCGCCAAGTCCGGCCGGGTCATACTTCTGGCCGGGTCATATCACGGGGTATATCCCCGACATTAGCCCCCAGTTTAATTTGGATTTATCCATGTTAAACTGATCCTGCAAAATACACACAAGAACAAATTTGACAGGTTGTGCTCTGGGTTAAAAGTTTTTTCTGAACCGGCACCTGATCATCCTTAAGTCCTTGTCATTTCCTTCTCCTAGAAAGTCCGGGTCAATAGGCCAACTTCATTGTCAATTTGTTTGTAGAAAAAATATTGTCAAAGAAAATCCATTTGAGTCGGCCTCCAATGCTCTGACTTGACAAAAATATTGGTCTTGAAATATTCATCCAATGTTCAGCCAGCTTGAAGATGTAGAGCTTGGCGAGTTATGATTACCAAAATTGCCGGGTTATAAAAACTGATGATATCGGGTCATTATCATTGTTGACACCGGGTCATGTAATTGACTTTCTTGAGTTATCCAGGCCAAAACTGAGAATATAATACCTGGTTTGTTCAAAAAACTGAGAACTTGAAGATATTCCTCCCTGATATGCCTATCATCTGTAGCCCCCAAGTCTTAAGAGGAAAAACATAGTGATAGCTTAAGACTTGCTTCAATATAAATGCTGCAACTTTGGAGAAATCCGGATTGTTCATGTCAGTCGCCAATCATAAACTGAATATTTGGCACCTCACATGTGTAGCCCCCAAGTGCCGAGTCATTATGCAATAATGAGCAGGGACTTTGTAGATATAATTATGCAGATTTGAGCAGCAACGTGTAGCCCCCAAGGGCCGGCTCAGTAAGATAATACTGAGCTGAGACTTTATATGTACTTCAAAAAATAACACCATATGATGTAGCTCCCAAGTTTCGGGTTACCTTTAACAGGAGCAATTAGTAGCCCCCAAGGGCCGGCTCGTCACCATGTGATGGGTCGGGTCTTCAATGAGGCGAGTTAAAAATGACCTTGCATTAGCCCCCAAGTGCCATGGTGCATGCTTGCAGTGACATGGGACTTGCATACTTGATATAATCATGATTTGAATAATGTAGCCCCCAAGTGCCGGGTCATGTGCCTGCAGCAACTCGGGACTATTCCTTCCATTGTAAAATAAAACCATATCCATTGTCCGGATGATGTTGCTGAAAGCCTTTGCATATTCAATATTGAACCATGCTCTCTGCTGTGAGCCGGTATTCTTGGATAAATAAATAATAGCCATTGCTATGAAACGGCTTTTGAAAACCTTAATCATAATACCGGTTATTCATAACCATAATAAAAATCCAGCCATGTTGGCTATTAAAGATTTGAATAATATAACACGGTTGAAAAAACCTCAATCATTCAATACTGGTTATGACAACCATAATGAAAATCCAGCCATATTTGGCTATTCAAGATTTGAACAATATAATCCGGTATGAAAACCTCAACCACAAGATCTTGTCTGTTGACAAGTAAATCCAGAGTTAAATACTCAGTGGCTCTTGGCCGATGGCGACTTAATGCGCATTCATTGTTATCCGGGATTTGTGCAACCCGGCGGCTTATAACTTTTGTAAAAAATCAGGAATTGATAACTCCATCCATGGTGGATCATAGTCATGTCCAGTTTTTAAAAAGATCACTTTGGCGGCTCATAGCCTCAATAAACTCAATATTGATCAATATAACCCGGACCTGGATAATCCGGCAATATCTTTAGATGGCCAGATGATGGGTTTAAACGCAATGATTCATATGAGCAATAGCAGTATTCTTACTTATGTGTAAAACTCTGCATGTCCTGGAAAATTGGCTCATACTGCCGGCTTACATCGTCATATCCAGTGAGGGTGACAACCCAAAGATTTATAAGCGCATATCTCAATTACGCAATCAAAGTATACTGGCGACTTAACGTCCAAAGCCAGGGCGGTTTACTAAACCCAGAATATTCATACCATTATTGAAAGACATACCTGTAGATTAATACCATGGTGATGCCGTGATAATTATAATCTGGGGCCAGTATCAACCCGGAGTCATGAAATATCATCATTTTGATTGCTCAAGGCAAGATATCCTAGTGACTTAAAGTCTGCTATCAGGGCAGGTTATCAAACCCAAAGATGCTCAATGATGAGTCATATAATCAAGGCTATATGGCCTGTGAAATCGGTTCATACTGCCGGCTTACAGCGCCATATGCAGTAAGGGTAATAGCCCAAAGACTTAGAGCGTAGCACCCTGTTCAATTTATTCATACTGCCGGCTTACAACACCATACGCAGCAAGGGTAACATCCCAAAGACTTAGAGTGCAGAGCTCTGTTCAATTTATTCATACTGCCAGCTTACAACGCCATACGCAGCAAGGGTAACATCCCAAAGACTTAGAGTGCAGAGCTCCAAGCGTATAATCAAATCATACTGGCGACTTAAAGGCAAAGCCAGTCCGGGTTATCAAAACTCCAGATAGATTCAAATGTGAATCATAAGGATCAAGGCGACTTGGCCTGAATCAATTTCAAACCATATATCAATATGGTGCAAAAGATGAACCCAAAAAATGTTCAAAGCAAAGATAAATCAGATAAAACAAGGCCTTCATAGGCTGCCAAGCCTCAATATCATGTGCTATTCAAAGGCCAGACAGCCACTGAGTTAATCCTTCATTCAAACCTGTAAACCGGGCCTCACATGACCAGTCGCCGTTTTAACTTTGACAAGTTCAGGGTCTTTATAAGATTGACTGTCAAGAGTACGGCGAGTCATTCCAGGATTATCTGGTCGGAGTGGCAGGTATACAAAGGCAGGATAACCCAGATTTTTGGTGAATACACCTGGCGTCCAAGCCTATTACGTGGGACAACAAAGCTCTGTTTCATTAAACAAAAAGCCCCCAAGTATTTTTTCAATCCAGGCATACAAGCCGGATAAATAGGGTAGTCACAGCTATGCTCAATGAGCAGGAAGCCCCCAAGTTATTTGTAACAAGGCATGCAAGCCGGATCAAGAGGGTAGTCATAGCTATGCTCAATGAGCAGGAAGCCCCCAAGTGATCAATAATATGATAAGCCAATAAGGCAGGATGCCCATGTTTGAACTGCGCACTACAACAAGTTCTCTTTGGCAACCTTTAATTTTTCTGAGAACTCGAACTTGCGAGAGATGGATTCTTTTTGAACCGAAATTTTAAACTGGATATTGATAGCTTGAAAGCTTTGTGAGAAACAGATTTCCCTTGAGCCAGATTTTAAACCGGAATCCTTCATTTTAAGCCGGAAATTTTCTGACGGCCTTTAAATTTTCATCAATATGGTAGCATCCTCCGTGACCGGGTTATCTTCCCTCCAATGACCCGGGCTTCTTGAATTTGCTGGAACTATCAAGATTTTCTGAGTCATGTCATTGTAGCCCCCGAGTCTTAAGACGACTCGAGGAGTTATCTTGAGATTCTCCATATTTGACCGTGATATAAACCGGTGTGAGTCATTCAACAGCTCAGTCATATAATAGTCCCTTTTGCAGTAGACAACTTGTCCTTCATTAGAGAACTTGCAAGCCAGAGTAATTGCTCTTTTAAAGAAAGCAATATGTAATATAAAAATATACTGGATGGATTTCACCTGATAAGTCAGGCCAGAAATTATCCACCGCGGAGTTGATGATCACCACGGTGAAGCTGAAATCAATCACAGCCGAGTCGGCCACAGGAGCAGACAGATGAGCCGGCCGCGGCATTGTAAGCCAGCGCGGATGGGCGAGGCAATCGCAGGCGCGGTAAGCCACGCGGACGGGCGAATCAACCATGTCATATTGATGTAAATTGGGCCGTAAAAATGGTGGTTTGCACATATATTCATCGAGCATCATGGCGCGGTCAGATGCTAGCGCATGATAATCGTGGCGCGAGCTATACATCCATGACACGACCATCGCTCTTGCAATGAACAATTGTCCTGCATAAACAATATTGCAGACCAAGGCAAAGATAAACTATTCTTTGACAAAAACAATATGTGCTAATAAAACAAACTTGGATGGATATCACCTGTTTCGTCTGGATGATAGACGGAGTCATACATTCCGTCCGTAGATCACCTCCAGTAATTTCAACAGCGAGTTAACCGCTCGCCCAAGGCCACAGCGGAGGCGGCGCGCCACAGCAGTGAAAACGGCTCGAGGCGAGACCATGGATGATGAAGTAGAGGCGGCTCGCAACGGACGCGCGGTGACTCGGAACAAAGCCGGTCGCGGAACAACACTATGGCGGCTTGTGGAGGCAGGGCCGTGGGCCGTGGCCACAACGATTGACTTGACACGCTTGCTTTAATCAAACCTCAAGCGGCGGTTCACAGGCAGGACCTGACAGAGGTGGAACACCAGTTTCGATGAGGCAGCAACAGGGCCCCGGCGACTTGAAGCGGGGGCGAAGGCGAGCGACGCAGGCGGTAGGCCGGCGCAGTGACACACGAAAAAATTGATCTCCAGGTTGTAGTGATCTTGGGTGATTCACGCCTGGGTCATGGTGGTCTTCTACTCAAGAACAGAACAGTTAAAAACTCTTGTTGATTCTTCTGGTGCCCCAGGATACTGGCGGTTCGCTAGAACAGATGTCGTTCTTGGCTCGCATGGTGGCTACTGTAACAGATATCAATTCGCCTCCAGATTCGACGGATCGCCGGGTTACGTTCATCACACGTAACACTAATTTTCTTTTGACCTCAACCCTCACAGATCTTAAATCTGGGTTGATGAACTTAAAGTCGATGCAAATCTTTCCAAACCGACTCATCCAAAAAAATGCAAATTTCTCGATCCCTGGGAGAGATCCCTCCAAGAACTCAACACCACCGTGCGCATGCCCCATAGTGGGCGCCAACTATCGTGGATTTGTCACGGCAGATGTCCTTAGTGTGAGGACTTAGTCGTGAGGCCAATGCATCTATGTGGTAGCTTGAAAGGGGTTGAGTGGGACGAGAGACGCGAGGTTTTACCCAGGTTCGGCCCCTCACGATGGAGGTAAAAGCCTATGTCTTGCTTCATTGATATTGATCATGGTGATGCTCACGATTACATGGGTGCTCTTTCGCTACCTCTATCTCGAGAGCTATTGACTTGTCTGTCTTAACTTGTAAAACTTGTCCCTCTTGGGGTGCCCTGCCCCTCCTTATATAAGTTGAAGGGGCAGGTTACATGACTAGTGCTAGTAGGATTAGGATTACTCTACTACAAGTGGAGTCCTAGTCTTGCTTCCTTTGTAAGGGAATATTCCTTATGCTTCCCCCTTAAGCCGGCCCACCGGACACGCACCTTGAGCCGATCTTCTCATAAGCCGCCCTCTGGGCCTTGGGCCTTCGGGTCTTGTCGCTCCTCTGACCCACCTGCCGGGTCACCAATGAGTCGCCAAGTCCGGCCGGGTCATCAGTGAGTGGAGAGATCCGGACGGGTCACTTAGTGAGTCGCCAAGTCAGGGCGGGTCACCAGTGAGTCGCCAAGTCCGGCCGGGTCATACTTCTGGCCAGGTCATATCGCGGGGTATATCCCCGACAGGTGCCTTGGGCATCCCCAAGCTTAGGCTCTTGCCACTCTTTATTCCATAGTCCATCAAATCCTTACCCAAAACTTGAAAACTTCACAACACAAAACTCAACAGAAAATCTCATAAGCTCCGTTAGTATAAGAAAATAAATCACCACTTTTGGTACTGTTGTGAACTCATTATTTATTTATATTGGTGTAATATATACTGTATTCCAACTTTTCCATGGTTCATACCCCCCATATTACCCATAGATTCATCAAAATAAGCAAACAACACATAGAAAACAGAATCTGTCAAAAACAGAACAGTCTGTAGCAATCTGGAAATCTCGAATACTTCTGTAACTCCAAAAATTCTGAAAAATTAGGACGACCTAAGAAATTTGTTTATTAATCTTCTGCAAAAATAATCAACTCAAAAGAACTCTTCTGTGAATTATAAAAATTATTTTCCTGGGTGCAAAAGTTTCTGTTTTTCAGCAAGATCAAATCAACTATCACCGTAAGCTATCCCAAAGATCTTACTTGGCACAAACAATAATTAAAACATAAAACCTCATCTAACCAGAGGCTAGATGAATTATTTATTTCAAAACAGAACCTAAAAAGCAAAAACAAAAATAAATTGGGTTGCCTCCCAACAAGCGCTATTGTTTAACGCCCTTAGCTAGGCATAAAAACAAGAATAGATCTAAGTATAATCGTAATAGTGATAAGGCAAATCTCGAAAACTCATCTCATAATCCCTTCGCTCAGCAGCAAGTTTTCTTTGTGGTAAGCAAAAGTAATTGAAAGTGCTAAATTTAATAGCGTAAGAATCCCCAAGATCAATTTCGGGAGGAATAGGTTCCTCCTTCGTCCCCTCATATTGTATAACCAACTCATCATTATAAGCATTCTTTTGGCAAAAAGTCATGAGCTTGTGTCCAAGAGAGAAACCTAATCCGTTGTTTTGTATAGCAAAATTATCATTAAGCTCAGAAATCTTATCAACTAAAACATCGGTAGGGGCTCTCTTTCTTAAATTTTCATTATAAGCAACAGGATCTAGAGATCGTAAACACATTATGTCCTCTTGATTAAAAATAATTCCTTCTATGGGAGGACGACCACCATCTACCTTATAATGCGCAAAAATTTCACTAGCTTCTTTCATAATAAATCTAAACTCATGTGCTAGGAATATAGTAGTGGCGCGCTTAACAGAAGAATGCTCAATATTAGAAAACTCTAGGAAAATCCTTTGAATGGATGGATGCATATGAACAAATTGTCTTTCAAGTTCAACTATGAGCAAAGATATAGCATCCGCGAGACTACTAGTTTTATGGAGAATAGATCCTCCCAAAGTGGGAAGCGCACTGGCACAAGTAAAGAAATCTTGAATAACCCCTTTTCCAATAATATTGCCGCTACCTATGCAAAGTTTTTTAGTGTGCAAGATAGTAGATTCTTCATGAGGATTAGTATTAGCAAAAGCATCAAAGTTTCCCCCATCGTTACTACTATCCTTTTCAACGATAACCTCCCCAATTTCAGACATGGTGGCAACAAACCAATCTAGCAAACGAGCAAACCAAAAACAAACGAAGAAGACGAACAGAAGAGGGGCGAAGAAAAGGCAAAGAGAGAGGGGCGAAGAAAAGGCAAATTTTTCGAAAATCATTTTAGAAGTGGGGGAGAGGAAAACGAGAGGCGAATGGCAAATAATGTAATGCGAGAGATGAGAGTTTATGATGGGTACTTGGTATGTCTTGACTTGGTGTAGATCTCCCCGGCAACGGCGCCAGAAATTCTTCCTGCTACTTCTTGAGCTTGTGTTGGTTTTTCCCTTGAAGAGGAAAGGGTGATGCAGCAAAGTAGAGTAAGTATTTCCCTCAGTTTTGAGAACCAAGGTATCAATCCAGTAGGAGACAACAAGCAAGTCACCGAATACCTGCACAAACAAACACCAAATTTGCACCCAACATGATAAAGGGGTTGTCAATCCCTTCATGGTTATTTGCAAAAGTGAGATCTGATAGAGATAGATAAAACTAAACAAAAGATAAAGTAAATATTTTTGGGTTTTTTGGTTTATAGATCTGAAAATAAAAGATTGCAAAATAGTAGATCGGAAAGTAATATGATGGAAAATAGACCCGGGGGCCATAGGTTTCACTAGAGGCTTATCTTAAGATAGAAAATAATACGGTGGGTGAACAAATTACTGCCGAGCAATTGATAGAAAAGCGCAAAGTTATGACGATATCTAAGGGAATGATCATGAATATAGGCATCATGTCCGTGTCAAGTAGACCGAAATGATTCTGCATCTACTACTATTACTCCACACATCGACCGACTCCTGCCTGCATCTAGAGTATTAAGTTCATGAAGAACAGAGTAACGCATTAAGAAAGATGACATGATGTAGAGGAATTAACTCAAGCAATATGATGAAAACCCCATCTTTTTATCCTCGATGGCAACAATACAATACGTGCCTTGCTGCCCCTACTGTCACTGGGAAAGGACACCGCAAGATTGAACCAAAAGCTAAGCACTTCTCCCATTGCAAGAAAAACCAATCTAGTTGGCCAAACCAAATCGATAGTTCGAAGAGACTTGCAAAGATATCAAATCATGCATAAAAGAATTCAGAGAAGATTCAAATAATATTCATAGATAAGCTGATCATAAATCCACAATTCATCGGATCTCGGCAAACACACCGCAAAAAAGTATTACATCGAATAGATCTCCAAGAACATCGAGGAGAACATGGTATTGAGAATCAAAGAGAGAGAAGAAGCCATCTAGCTACTAGCTATGGACCCGTAGGTCTGAGGTAAACTACTCACGCTTCATCGGAAGGGCAATGGTGTTGATGTAGAAGCCCTCCGTGATCGAATCCCCCTCCGGCAGGATGCTGGAAAAGGCCCCTAGATGGGATCTCACGGGTACAGAAGGTTGCGGCGGTGGAAAAGTCTTTTTGTGGATGCCTCTGGTGGTTTGGGCATATAAGGGTATATATAGGCGAAAGAATTAGGTCAGGAGACACACGAGGGGCCCACAAGGGTGGGGGGCGCGCCCTACCTCCTGGGCACGCCCTCCGTCCTTGTGGCCGCCTCATGGCTTCTCTGACTTGCACTCCAAGTCCTCTGGTTTCCTTTTGGTCCAAGAAAGATCATCGCGAAAGTTTTATTCCGTTTGGACTCCGTTTGGTATTCCTTTTCTGTGAAACTCAAAAACAGGAACTGGTACTGGGCTCTAGGTTAATAGGTTAGTCCCAAAAATAATATAAAATAGCATATTAATGCATATAAAACATCCAAAATAGAAAATATAATAGCATGGAACAATAAAAAATTATAGATACATTGGAGACGTATCACTTCTCGGATCCCATCCGGGACTCCGAACAACCTTCGGATTTTCCACTATTAATATCTCAATACGACCCTAGCGCTACCGAACGTTAACGTGCGACCCTACAGGTTCGGAACATGCAGACATGACTGAGACTCCTCTCCGGTCAATAACCAATAGCGGAACCTGGATGACCATATTGGTTCCTACATATTCAACAAATATCTTTTTCGGTTGAACCACGATGTCAAGGATTCAGTCAATCCCGTATGCAATTCCCTTTGTCCGGCGGTATGTTACTTGTCCGAGATTTGATCGTCGATATCTCCATACCTAGTTCAATCTAGTTACCGACAAGTCCCTTTACTCATTCCGTAATACAAGATCCCGTGACTAAACCCATTAGTCACATGAAGCTTCTTATGATGTTGTATTACCGAGAGGGCCAAGAGATATCTCCCCGTCACACGGAGCGACAAATCCTAGTCTCGATCCATGCAACCCAACAGACACCTTCGGAGATACCTGTAGAGCACCTTTATGATCACCCAGTTACGAAGTGATGTTTGATAGCACACAAGGCATTCTTCTGGTATCCAGGAGTAGCATGATCTCATGGTCTAAGGAATTGATACTTGACATGAAGAAAGCTATAGCAAATAACTAAAAGACCTGATGCTAAGCTTACGGTTGGGTCTGTCCATCACATCATTCTCCTAATGATGTGATCCCGTTATCAAATGACAACTCATGTCCATGGTTAGGAAACCATAACCATCTTTGATCAACGAGCTAGTTTGGTAGAGGCTTACTAGGGACACTGTGTAGTTTATGTATTCACACATGTATTTAATGTAACATCCCCAGCATCACACTACAGTCATCCATTATGATCAGTGCCAAGTCATCTTGATATACAAAGCCTAATCATATTGGATTAATATCTCATTTCAATTTCCCTCTCTGAATTCAATTCAAATTCAAAGTGCAAAATAAAGTTGCTTAAAATTTGCTGGAAAAATGTTCACCTTCTAGCAAATATTCCAAAACAAATTGTTGTTAAGGAAAACAACATCACTACAATGCTAAGATGGACAGTAGCAATTATTACAGTGCCAAAACAACACTATTAATGCCTTTCCTATTTTTGAAAAATCCAAATGAATTCCATAATTGCCCAAACATTTTGTGGCAGAGCAAAATATTCCATTGTATTTATGTGACCAAGTTTCACATTTTTTCAAATGCATTTGACAGCTCATTTAAGTCAAAAACCATCTCTAAAAAAGAAAACAGAAAAACTAGAGAAGAAAAAAGAGAAAGGCCACTGTGCACTGGGCCTAAGTGCAAAGTGCCTGAGGCCCAGCTCACCAGGCCTCTTTCTCCCTCCTCCCTCTCTCTCCTGTGCGTGTCACCACGCGTCTGGCCGTGCCGGCGAGCGCCGGCGAAACGGCGACATGACGACACCACCGACGCCCACCGACGCGAGGGGATAAGGCCGAGGCCTTGTCCATCCCCCCAGGCTCTCCCTCGTCACTTCTCCCCCTCCTCTCCCTCGTGCGCTCGCCTCTTCTTCTCCTCTCTACCCGAGCGCTCCGCCGCCGTCCTCCGTTGAATCCGCGGCCACCGGCGTCGTCCTGACCCACTGTGCTGTCCGGGAGGTGCACCGGCCACTCCCTCTTCTTCCTCGACCACCAGCTGGAGCCGAGGGGCTCTGCATCTCCGGTGCGCCGTCATCGTCTACCTCGGGTCACCGCCGCCCCGAGCTGTCGATCTGCTCGCCCCTGCGCTCCGTGACCTCGACGGGCCATTCATGCGCCCCTCGGTGAGCACCCGTGTCGATCCCCTCTTTTCCCTGCTCCTTTCCTCTCTCGTAGCCGTTGTTTTCGTCGAGACCGTACCCACCGCCGTAGCCGTGCTCGCCGCCATAGCCACTGCTGCCGCAGCTCGAGTCCGAGCTCGCTACCGAGCTCCTGGAGCTCCAAGGAGTCCAGCGAGCCCCCGCGCGTGTTTCCCCGTGCCCCCTAGTGACGATCCCGAGCATGACTAAACTCCGGCGCCGCCCGCAAGCTCGCCGCCGATGAACCCGACCACCCCAGCTCGCTAGACTTGCACCGTTCGATGCGGCTCGCTCCGCTCGTTCGGACAAGCCCAACCACGTGCCAAATGGTCGCCCGACGGCGATTTCCGAGCACCCCCAATGCGCGCCGCTCGAGACGGTCGCCGGAGTGATTCCGGCGCCGGCGTCTGACGTGACGCCACGTGGCCTCCCATGTGAGGCTGACGTGTGCGCCCCACGGGCCCCTTTGACCGCGTTGACCATGGTCAGCGCTGCTGATGTGGCGCTACAGTCACTGACCTGTGGGCCCGTCCTGTTTAGCTAAACTAATTAACTATTTTTATATAAAACTTGATTAGATTAGTTACCTAGACACTGACAGTCCGGGCCCACAAGCTAATTAACCCAGATTAGTTTAAATCTAACTCTGTTTTAACCCTCTGTCTATGATAGGTGGGTCCCACAGGTCAGGTTTGACCTGACCCAGGCGGTTTGACTCGCTGACGTCACAGTGATGTCAGGCCGACGTAGTATTTCCTTTTCTGTTATAATAAATAAATCCAGAAAATGATAAAATCTTTGAAAATTCATAGAAAATAATCGGTAGCTCGGATGGAAAAACTTTCTACATGAAAGTTGCTCAGAACGTCGAGACGAATCCGAATATGCCATCCTCATGCCTGTCACATGCCTCGAGCATGATGAACATGGAACTTTCCCCTTTGGTTCATCTGACCGATAATTGCCTGGAGCTGGTAAAATATTTCCGGATATTTTCCCGCTCCGTCTGTAGCATTCAACATTTCACTAGGTCACCCCTGCGTTGCGTAATACCATGTCTTGCTATGTGTTGCATTTATTTGTTTCTTCCCCCTCTTCTCTCGGTAGATCTCGGTACCGACGTAGTCCCTGAGACCGACGCAGCTCCGAAGATCGACTACGCCCCTGACGACCAGGCCTTTGCCACAGAGCTTCCAGGCAAGCACCCCCCCCCTTGAACATGCCTATATCGCCTATTCTTTCCCTCTTATGCTTGCATTAGAAATTGCTGCTGCTACTGTTTATACTATTTTTGATGCATAGCCTGTTTTTGTAACTGCTGTTGATACCTACCTGCTTATGCTAAACTGCTTAGTATAGGCTGGATAGAAATCCACCAGAGACCCCCCACTTTGACCCAGTTGCCCCCGCTGGATTATCAGATGACTCGATCAACGTGATCGACGACCAGGTCCCGGCACCGCACATCACCCCCTTAGTTGTATGACACTACTGGGTTACTATCGAGTGCCGAGGGTGATACCTCGTCAGCACTTCTGATGTTAACCTTGTAGGGTAGTTAATTGGTCATGGTCATCGAGGGTGATTCCTCCTTCACCACTCCCAATACGACTCTGTCATGCAACACTTCAAGTGTGAACCTCGAGGGTGATTCCTCCTAGGTTCACCTTGATGATTACATCGGGTGGAATTCCATCGAGGGTGATTCCTCAGGTTTCCCCCTGGTGTTTGGACACACGGTTACTTTGTCTTAACATAGAACCATGATGACATCGGGTCGGCACTGAGGGGTACCCATGAGTGATGGGAACTCGGGTTGACCTGGAGGGTACCCGAGAGATAATTACGAGGCGTGACTGGGCATTCTTAGCCCTTGCCGCAAGTCCTCGAGACGGGGCGACGGGGTCACATCGATTGTGAGTCTTTGCTCGTTACCGCATGCTACCAATGCACTAACGATTTGGATATTTGATCTGAGTGGGCCTTTGGCCCGATAGCACTAACCATCACGCTGGAATAAATATGGGTACTCTGTGTCGTATGCATCAGCCGATAGCTCTGTCAGACGTCCAGTTCAGCATGGCGGCCGGGTCGGATCATGCCGATGGCGCTGGTATCCACCCTGCACGCAACGACCCGGAGTGCACAGGGCGATGGCCCAAGACCCCTGAGCGCTTAGGATATAGACCTACGGGGACCTCTCTGCTGAGCTTTAGGTCGGGTTGCGGCGTATCGTTTGGCCGAGGCCGGGCATGACCCAGAAAAGTGTGTCCGGCCAGAGTTAAGCGAGTGTGGCGGGTAAGTTGGTGCACCCCTGCAGGGAAGAACTAATCTATGCATAGCCGGATCCTCGGTAACGGACGCTCGGAGTTGTATCCCGATCGATACAACTAGAACCTAATGATGAGATGAGATATGGATATTAGGGCTCTCGATTGCTTTCTCGCAGGGAGTCGAGAAAGGATCTCTGGCCGAGGTTGATACTTGGATATTAGGGCTTTGGGATTGCTTTCTCGCAGGGAGTCGAGAAAGGATCTCTGGGCGAGGTTGATACTTATTACTACTATTACTTTATACTGTACTAATCTACACTCTTCAAATGCTGCAAGACCGCTGAAGATGCTAGTCTTCGATAGGACTAGGCCTTCTCTCTATTTTGGCATTTCTGCAGCCCAGTCCACATATACAGCCTTTCTTTGATAATGTTGCATATGTAGTGTAGATCCTTGCTTGCTGAGTACTTCGGATGAGTACTCACGGTTGCTTTGCTTCCTCTTTTCCCCATATCCGTTTGATGCAACCAGATGACGGAGCCCCTGAGACAGCTGCCCCCGCCGACGACTACTACTACCACCCCGAGGGTGGTTACTACTTCGAGTTGACCGACGACCAGGAGTAGGTTCGGAGGGTCCCAGGCAGGAGGCCTGCGCCTTTTCAATCGTAGCTTTTGTTTTGCACTGCCTTCTTAAAGGCTTATCTGTTTCTCTTTTATATATGTACTCAGATATCTAACGCTTCTGCTGATGCTTGTTGACATCAAGCTTATGTATTCGAGCCCTCGAGGCCCTGGCTTGTAATATAATGCTTGTATACCTTTATTTATGTTTTAGAGTTGTGTTGTGATTCCTTCAAGTGAGTCCTTAGGCTTGATCATGTGCATTTGCGTGTATGATTAGTGCACGATTAAGCCGGGGGCGTCACATTTAAGATTCCAATCAATACAATTCTAGCATGAATAATAAACATTTATCATGAACGGGAAATATGTTAATAATCATTTTATTATTGCCTCTAGGGCATATTTCCAACAGTCTCCCACTTGCACTAGAGTCAGTAATCTAGTTCAAATCGCCATGTGATTAACACCCAATGAGTTCTCGGTTTGATCATGTTTTGCTTGTAAGAGAGGTTTTAGTCAATGGGTCTGCAACATTCAGATCCATTTGTACTTTGCAAATCTCTATGTCTACAATGCTCTGTATGGAGCTACTCTAGCTAACTGCTCCCACATTCAATACGTATCTGGATTGAGATTCTGAGTCATCCGGATCGGTGTCAAAGCTTGCATCGACGTAACCCTTTACGACGAACTCTTTATCGCCTCCATAACCGAGAAATATTTCCTTAGTCCTCTTTAGGTACCTAAGGATATTCTTGACCGTTGTGCAATGATCCACTCCATGGTCACTCTTGTCCCCCTTGCCAGACTCATGGTGAGGCACACATCAGGTATGGTACACAGCATCGCATACATTATAGAGCCTATGAGTGACGCATAGGGAACAACCTTCATCCTTTCTCTTTCTTCTACCGTGGTCGAGCTTTGAGTCTTACTCAACTTCACACCTTACAATACAGGAAAGAACTCCTTTAACTGATCCATTTTGAACTCCTTCAAAATCTTGCCGAGGTATGTGCTCTGTGAAAGTCTTATCAGGCGTCTTGATCTATCTCTATAGATCTTGATGTCCAATATGCAAGCAGCTTTACCCAGGTCTTCCTTTGAAAACCTCCTTTCAAACAACCCTTTATGTTTTCCAGAAATTCTACATCATTTCCAATCAACAATATGTCATCCACATGTACTATCAGAAATGCTATAGAGCTCCCACTCACTTTCTTGTAAATACAAGCTTCTCCGTAAGTTTGTATAAAACCATAAGCTTTGATCACCTCATCAAAGCGTATATTCCAACTCCGAGATGCTTGCACCAGTCCATAGATGGATCGCTGGAGTTTGCATACTTTGTTAACATATTTAGGATCGACAAAACCTTTCGGTTGCATCATATACAACTCTTCCTTAAGGAAACCGTTAAGGAATGTTGTTTTCATGTCCATTTGCCAGATTTCATAATCATAGTATGCGGTAACTGCTAACATAATTGTAACAGACTTAAGCATTGCTATGGGTGAGAAAGTCTCATCATAGTCAACTCTTTGAATTTGTCGAAAACCTTTTGTGACAAGTCGAGCTTTATAGACGGTGACATTACCATCAGCGTATGTCTTCTTCTTAAAGATCCATTTATTCTCAATGGCCTGCCGGTCATTGGGCAAGTCTACAAAGTCCATAGTTTGTTCTCATACATGGATCCTATCTCGGATTTCATGGCCTCAAGCCATTTGTCGGAATCCGGGCTCATCATTGCATCTTCATAGTTCATAGGTTCGCTGTTATCTAACAACATGACTTCCAGGACGGGATTACCTTACCACTCTGGTGCAGAACGTGTCCTGGTCGACCTACGAAGTTCGGTAGTAACTTGATCTAAAGTTTCATGATCATCATCATTAGCTTCCTCTCCGGTTAGTGTAGGCATCACGGGAACTGTTTTTTGTGATGTGCTACTCTCCAGTTCAAGAGAAGGTACAATTACCTCATCAATCTCTACTTTCCTCCCACTCACATCTTTCGAGAGAAACTCCTTCTCTAGAAAGGACCCATTTTTGGCAACAAAAATCTTGCCCTCGGATCTGTGGTAGAAGGTATACCCAATGGTCTGTTTAGGGTATCCTATGAAGACGCACTTCCCCGCTTTGGGTTCGAGCTTATCAGGCTGAAGCCTCTTGACATAAGCATCGCATCCCCAAACTTTAAGAAACGGCAGTTTAGGTTTCTTGCCAAAACAATAATTCATACGGTGTCGTCTTGACGGACTTAGATGGTGCCCTATTTAAAGTGAATGCGGCTGTCTCTAATGCATAACCCCAAAAAGATAGTGGCAAATCGGTAAGAGACATCATAGAACGCACCATATCTAATAAAGTACGATTACGATGTTCAAACACACCATTATGCTGCGGTGTTCCAGGTAGCGTGAGCTGTGAAACAATTCCACATTGTCTTAAATGATTGCCAAACTCGTAACTCAAATATTCACCTCCATGATCAAATCGTAGAAACTTTATTTTCTTGTTACGATGATTCTCCACTTCATTCTGAAATTCCTTGAACTTTTCAAATGATTTAAACTTGTGTTTCATTAAGTAAATATACCCATATCTACTCAAATCATCCGTGAAGGTAATAAAATAACAATATCCACCGCGCGCTTCAACACTCATCGGACCGCATACATCGGTATGCATTATTTCCAATAAGTCACTTGCCCGCTCCATTGTACCGGAAAATGGGGTTTTAGTCATCTTGCCTATGAAGCATGGTTCACATGTATCAAATGATTCATAATCAAGTGATTCCAAAAGTCCATCAGCATAGAGTTTCTTCATGCGCTTTACACCAATATGACCTAAGCGGCAGTGCCACAAGTATGTGGTACTATCATCATTAACTTTGCATCTTTTGGCATCAATGTTATGAATATGTGTATCACTACGATCGAGATTCAACAAGAATAAACTATTCACAAGGGGTGCATGACCATAAAAGATATTATCCATGTAAATAGAACAAACATTATTCTCTGACTTAAATGAATAACTGTCTCGCAATAAACAATATCCAATTATAATGTTTTATGCTCAAAGCAGGCACCAAATAACCATTATTTAGGTTTAATACTAATCCTGAAGGTATTACGAGCGTGCCAATGGTGATCATATCAACCTTGGAGACACATCCAACACTCATCGTCACCTTGAACTCAGCTAGTGTTTGTTACTCCGCAGCTCCTGCTTCGAGTTACTAATATTAGCAACTGAATTGGTATCAAATACCCAGACGCTACTACGAGCAGTAGTGAGGTACACATCAATAACATGCATATCAAAAATACCTACGTTGACGTTGCCATCCTTCTTATCTGCCAAGTACTTGGGGTAGTTCCGCTTACAGTGGCCCTTCCCCTTGCAATAGAAGCACTCAGTCTCAGGTTTGGTTCCAGCCTTGGGTTTCTTGACGGGAGCGGCAACTTTCTTGCCATTCTTCTTGAAGTTCCCTTTCTTTCCCTTGCCTTTGTTCTTGAAACTAGTGGTCTTATTAAGCATCAACACTTGATGCTCTTTCTTGATTTCTACCTCCACGCCCTTAAGCATCACGAAGAGCTCAGGGGTCATTTTCTCCATCCCTTGCATATTATAGTTCATCACAAAGCCCTTGTAGCTTGGTGGCAGTGATAGAAGAACTCTATCAGTCGCTACTTCATCAAGAAGATTAACTCCCAATTGATTCAAGCAGTCGTAGTACCCAGAAATTCTGAGTACATGCTCACTAACAGAGTTGTTCTCCTCCATCTTGCAGCTAAAGAACTTGTCGGAGGTCTTATACCTCTCAACACGGGCATGAGCCTGAAATACCAATTTCAGCTCTTGGAACATCTCATATGCTCCGTGGCGTTCAAAATGTCTTTGGGGCCCTGATTTCTACGCCGTAAAGCATGGCACACTGAACTATCGAGTAGTCATCAGAACGTGCCTGCCAGACGTTCACAACATCCACAAACGGCGCTAGAGGGGTTGGCACACTGAGAGGTGCATCAAGGACATAAGCCTTCTATGCAGCAGTGAGGATAATCATCAGACTACGGACCTAGTCCGCATAATTTCTTACAATATCTTTCAACTTAGTCTTTCTCTAGGAACATATTAAAACAGGGAGCTACAGCACGAGCTATTGATCTACAACATAATTTGCAAAGACAATTTAGACAATGTTCATCATAATTAGTTCAGTTAATCAAATTAGTAATGAACTCCCACTTAAATCAACATCCCTCAAGTTGTCTTAAGTGTTCACACGATCCATATCAACCAACCCATGTCCGATCATCATGTGAGATGGGGTGGTCATCAACGGTGAACATCCCCATGTTGATCATATCTACTATATGACTCATGTTCGACCTTTCATTCTCCTATGTTCCGAGGCCATGTCTGTACATGCTAGGCTCGTCAAGTTTAACCCAAGTATTCTACATGTGTAAAACTGGCTTACACCCGTTGTATGCAAACGTAGAGTTTATCACACCCGATCATGACATGGTGCATCGAAATGACGAACTTTCGCAATGGTGCATACTTAGGGAGAACACATTTATCTTGAAATTAAGTGAAGGGGTCATCTTATAATGCTATCATCGTCATAAGCAAAATAAGATGCATAAAAGATAAACATCACATGCAATCAAAATATGTGACATGATATGGCCATTATCATCTTGTGATTTTGATCGCCATCTCCAAAGCACCGGCATGATCTCCATCGTCACAGGCATGACACCATGATCTCCATCATCGTGTCGTCATGTGGTCGTCTCGCCAACTATTGCTTCTACAACTATTGCTAACACATAGCGATAAAGTAAAGCAATTATGTGGCGTTATTTGTTGACACTCAGGTCATACAATAAATTAAAGACAATCCTATGGCTCCTGCCGGTTGCCGTACTCATCGACATGCAAGTCCTGAACTTATTACAAAACATGATTATCTCATACATCAACATATATCACATCACGTTTTGTCCATACCACATCACAACATGCCCTACAAAAACAAGTTAGACGTCCTCTACTTTGTTGTTGCAATTTTTACGTGGCTGCTAGGGCAAACTATAAGAACCGTTCTTATCTACGCAAAACCACAACGGTGATATACTAGTTGCCTTTTAACCTTCTACAAGGACCGCCCTCGTCAAATCAGATTCAACTAAAGTGGGAGAAACAGACACCCGCAAAGCCACTTTTATGCAATACAAGTTGCATGTCAAACAGTGGAACCGGTCTCATGTGCGTGGACATGTAAGGTTGGTCCGAGCTGCTTCATCCCACAATACCGCAGAATCCAAATAAGACAAGGGAGTGAGTGATAACCCAAAAGTATAGGGGGTCAATTGTAGCCTTTCTCGATAAGTAAGAGTGTCTAACCCAACGAGGAGTTAAAGGTAGAACAAATATTCCCTCAAGTTCTATCGACCACCGATACAACTCTACGCACGCTTAATGTTCGCTTTACCTAGAACAAATATAAAACTAGAAGTACTTTGTAGGTGTAAATGGATAGGTTTGCAAGATAACAAAGAATGCGTAAATAAAATCTAGGGGCTGTTTAGATAAAGAAACAATTAAATTAGTTTTAGTATAGAGCTTTTTGTCACAAGAAAGTTATTTGTCCCTAGGCAATCGATAACTAGACCGGTAATCATTATTGCAATTTTTTATGAGGGAGAGGCATAAGCTAACATACTTTCTCTACTTGGATCATATGCACTTATGATTGGAACTCTAGCAAGCATCCGCAACTACTAAAGATCATTAAGGTAAAACCCAACCATAGCATTATATGGTATCAAGTCCCCTTTACTCCCATACGCAAACAACCTACTTACTCGGGTCTGTGCTTCTGTCACTCACGCCACCCACCATAAGCGAATCATGAACATATTGCAAACCCTACAGCGGGGATCCCTCATGCTTGCGTGACATGGAGAGCACCATAGGACAGCACCAATAATAAAACATGCAACTCAAACCAATCACGATCATCAATCAACCCATAGGACAAAACGGATCTACTCAAACATCATAGGATAGCCACACATCATTGGGAAATAATATATAGTGTTGAGCACCATGTTTAAGTAGAGATTATAGTGGGGAGAAGAGGTGTTACACCGCTGCATAGAGGGGGAGAGAGTTGATGATGACGGCAGCGAAGTTTTTGGTGTAGATTGCCGTCACGATGATGGACCCGACGGTGTTCCGGCGCCACCGAGAGAGAGGGGGAGAGAGCGCCCCTCCTTCTTCTTCTTCCTTGAACTCCCCCCTAGATGAAAGGAGGGTTTCCCCTCTGGTCCTTGGCCTCCATGGCGGCGGAGGGGTGGGAGCCCCTCCGAGATTGGATCTCTCTCTCTGTTTCCTTCTGTTTCTGCGTTCCCAGATTCTGGCCTTTCACCGTTTCTTAAATTCCCGGAGATCCGTAACTCCGATTGGGCTGAAATTTTTTATCCGGATATTATCTTTCTTGCGGCGAAAGAAGGGCACCAACTGCCTTACGGGGTGGCCACAAGCCCCCTGGTCACGCCCTAGGGAGGGGGCGCGCCTCCAAGGCTTGTGGGCCCCTCGGGCATCGTCTCGCGTTGATTCCAATTCCCAAAAATCACATATATTCCAAAAAAAATCTCCGTAACTTTTTATCGTGTTTGGACTTTGTTTGGTATGGATATTCTGCGAAACAAAAAAGATGCAACAAACAGGAGCTGGCACTGGGCACTGGACCAATATGTTAGTCCCAAAAATAATATAAAAAGATGCCAAAAGTATATGAAAGTTGTAGAATATTGGCATGAAACAATCAAAAATTATAGATACGACGGAGATGTATCAGCATCCCCAAGCTTAATTCCTGCTCGTCCTCGAGTAGGTAAATGATAAAAAAGATAATTTTTGATGTGGAATGCTACCTAGCATAATCTTGATCATATAATCTAATCATGGCATGAATATTAAGACACGAGTGATTCAAAGCAATAGTCTATCATTTGACATTAAGACAATAATACTTCAAGCATACTAATAAAGCAATCATGTCTTCTCAAAATAACATGGCTAAAGAAAGTTATCCCTACAAAATCATATTGTCTGGCTATGCTCCATCTTCATCACACAAAGTATTTCGTCATGCACAACCCCGATGACAAGCCAAGCAATTGTTTCATACTTATAATGTTCTCAAGCCTTTTCAACTTTCAGGAAATACATGAGCATGAGCCATGGATATAGCACTATAGGTGGAATAGAATATGATGGTGGAGGTTGTGTGGAGAAGACAAAAAAAAGAAGAAAGTCTCACATCGACGCGGCTAATCAATGGGTTATGGAGATGCCCATCAATTGATGTCAATGCGAGGAGTAGGGATTGCCATGCAACGGATGCACTAAGAGCTATAAGTGTATGAAAGCCCAAACTGAAAACTAAGTGGGTGTGCATCCAACTTGCTTGCTCATGAAGACCTCGGGCATTTGAGGAAGCCCATCATCGGAATATACAAGCCAAGTTCTATAATGAAAATTCCTGCTAGTATATGAAAGTGATAACTCAAGAGACTCTCTATATGAAGAACATGGTGCTACTCTGAAGCACAAGTGTGGTAAAAGGATAGTAGCATTGTCCCTTCTCTCTTTTTCTCTCTTTTTTTTGGGCTCTCCTTTTTTTATTTTTATTTTATTTTTTCGTCCGGAGTCTCATCCCGACTTGTGGGGGAATCATAGTCTCCATCATCCTTTCCTCACTGGGACAATGCTCTAATAATGATGATCATCACACTTTTATTTCCTTACAACTCAATATTACAACTCAATATCTAGAACAAAGTATGACTCTATATGAATGCCTCTGGCAGTGTACCAGGATGTGCAATGATCTAGCATAGCAAAGATATAAAAAAATGGACAAGCCATGAAAATATCTTGCTAACTATCTTACGATCATGCAAAGCAATATGATAATGAATGCTCAAGTCCTGTATATGATGATAATGGAAGTTACATGACAATATATCTCGGAATGGCTATGGAAATGCCATGATAGGTAGGTATAGTGGTTGTTTTGAGGAAGATATAAGAAGACTTATGTGTGATAGAGCGTATCATATCACGGGGTTTGGATGCACCGGTGAAGTTTGCACCAACTCTCGAGGTGAGAAAGGGCAATGCATGGTACCTAAGAGGCTAGCAATGATGGAAGGGTGAGAGTGTGTATAATCCATGGACTCAACATTAGTCATAAAGAACTCACATACTTATTGCAGAAGTTTATTAGCCATCGAAACAAAGTACTAATACGCATGCTCCTACGGGGATAGATTGGTAGGAAAAGACCATCGCTCATCCCCAACCGCCACTCATAAGGAAGACAATCAAAAATAAATCATGCTTCGACTTCATCACATAACGGTTCACCATACGTGCATGCTTCGAGAATCACAAACCTTAACACAAGTATTTCTACCAATCCACAATTACTCACTAGCATGACTCTAATATCACCATATTTATATCGCAAAATTATTGCAAGGAATCAAACATAACATATTCAGTGATCTAAAAGTTTTATGTAGGATTTTATGACTAACCATGTGAATGACCAATTCCTGTCAACTCTCTAAATAGATATAAGCGAAGCATGAGGGTTTAATTCTTTCTACAAAATATATGCCCATGCTCTAACAAATATAAGTGAAGCAAAAGAGCATTCTACAAATGGCGGTTTTTTATGTGTAGAGAAATAGGCAATCCAAACTTCAAATGATATAAGTGAAGCACATGAAGCATTCTATAAAGTCATACTCAAAAGATATAAGTGAAGTGCAAAGAGAATTCTATAAATCAACCAAGGACTATCTCATACCAGCATAGTACATTATTTAAAGAAAAATAAAAAGCACACGACGCTCCAAGATTTACGCATATCATGTGACGAATAAAAATATAGCTCCAAGTAAAATTACCGATGATCATTAGAAGAAAGAGGGGATGCCTTCCGGGGCATCCCCAAGCTTAGTTGCTTGGGAGTCCTTGAATATTACCTTGGGGTGCCTCGGGCATCCCCAAGCTTAGGCTCTTGCCACTCCTTATTCCTTCATCCATCGTGATCTCACCCAAAACTCGAAAACTTCAATCACACAAAACTTAACAAAACCCTCGTGAGATCTATTAGTATAATAAAACAAATCACCACTTTAAGTACTGTTGTAAACCCATTCATATTTTGTTTTTGCATTGTAGCTACTGCATTATAACTTCTCCATGGCTTATACCACCGATAAAATCAATAGTTTCATCAAAACTAGCAAAACAATGAATCAAAAACAGAATCTGTCTTAAACAGGATAGTCTGTAGTAATCTGAACATTCACCATACTTCTGTAACTCCAAAAATTCTGAAAAATTAGGAAAAAAATAATTTATAGAAGTACTGTGTAAAAATTTCAGAAACTTTTGACATTCCAGTAAAAAAATGTAAATTCATGCGCTACAGCCAAAGTTTCTGTTTTTCCACTGCACATACCAAACAAGCAATCTAATCATCCTAAAGGCAAATCTTGGCACATTATTTTTATAATACAATGGATTTGTACAAGGGGATAATTATTTTTGTTGAAAAGTTTCTGTATTCAAGATTTGCAAAGTTTCCATGGGCATGAACAAAGTTCAAGGAGCTCCCCCACTTCAACGGTGCTCGTCTTTCTTACTTTCAGTTCCCTTTTTGAAAAGTTTTAGGTTCCCCTCTATATTTTTTTGTTTTTAAAATTTTTAAAAGCACACAACAGAAGTAAATGACTCTCTAAAACTTCCGGGTTGTCTCCCTGGCAGCGCTTTCTTTAAAGCCATTAAGCTAGACATAAAGTGCTCAAGTAATTGATCCACCCGGATCCCAAGGTATATCAAAGCCAATTTTAATTAACAATGATTTGTAATTTAGTAGTGAGCACAAAGCAACATATATCATGCAATGATGAAGTCTAACTCTCTTCATATGCATCGGCATGTCGTAAAAGAACAATTCATGCACACAAAGTAAAGGCCGATACATAGCATAAACGGTTTCTTGCAATTTTATTGTGTTGGAAACATAGAGAGGTGGAGATGTAGTTCCTCTCTCATAATAATTGCAAGTAGGAGCAGCAAGCACATGCATATTATATCTATCAAAATCATCATGTGTAGTAGTAAAACGCAACCCATCAATATAATCCTTAATAAGCACAAACTTCTTCGATATAGTGTAGTTGGGAGAATTCAAAAAGATAATAGGACTATCATGCGTGGGTGCAATAGCAACAATTTCATTCTTAACATAAGGAACTATAGCAAGTTCATATCCATAAGTATAATTCATATTGGCATCATGGCCACAAGCATAGCAAGCATCAAGTTCATCAAAAAGGGATATTTCAAACGAATCAAAGGGATCATATCAATTATCATAGAATTCATCCTTCGGTATGCGCAAAGGGAAATTAAACAATGTATGGGATAAAGAGTTACTCTCATTAGAAGGTGGGCACGGGTGATCAATCCGCTCTTCCTCCTTTTGTTCTGCGCTCTCCTCCTCATATTTTTCATCTAATGAGCACACAGTGTCATCAATTTCTTCTTCCATAGATTCCTGCAAAATATTAGTCTCTTCTTGGACAGCGGAGACTTTGTCAATAAACTCATTAATATCAGAATTATATTCATAATTCTCATATCAATATTTAAGTATAGCATAATTTTCAAGTCTATAAACAGCATCATCATAATTTTCACACTTTTCAAACAAAGATTCAATTTCATAAGCACCCTTAAAAGCAACGAATTCTTCTATTTGTTCCACATCATAGTAATCATATATACCATTAGCATAAGAAGCCAAGGTTTCATTATCACTAAATTTACATGAAAAGGGAAGTTGTGGAGCCTTCATCCTAGAGCAACAAGTATAATCATATCTCAAGCATAGATTCCAAGTATACCAATGCAACATATGAATTTGATCCCATAAGAGTTTCCCTTTTTGAGTCAAGCGATAATCCCTAAAGTATTCATGTTGATCCAACGTGTCTCCCATTATCAAGTTGAATGGGGTTTTCTCAGGATTATCAAAGTAGTGTTTAATATTTTTCACATAATGAGCATCGAGGGTTTTAGGAGGTTCCCCATCTCCATGAGTAGCAAGTACACCTAAATTTTTTGGTATTTCGTGTTCCACATCCATAACTAAAGATAGAGAACAATTTAGAACAGCAAATAAAATCTACTTAGTGATAAAGCAAACAAGCACACACGAGAATATTCACCCCACGCTATTGCTCCCCGGCAACGGCGCCAGAAAAAGGTCTTGATAACCCACAAGTATAGGGGATCAATTGTAGCCTTTCTCGACAAGTAAGAGTGTCGAACCCAACAAGGAGCTAAAGGTAGAACAAATATTCCCTCAAGTTCTATCGACCACCGATACAACTCTACACACGCTTAACGATCGCTTTACCTAGAACAAGTATGAAACTAGAAGTACTTTGTAGATGTAAATGGATAGGTTTGCAAGATAACAAAGAACACGTAAATAAAAGCTAGGGGCTGTTTAGATAAAGAAACAATTAAATTAGTTTTAGTAGAGAGCTTTTTGTCACAAGAAAGTTATTTGTCCCTAGGCAATCGATAACTAGACCGGTAATCATTATTGCAATTTTATATGAGGGAGAGGCATAAGCTAACATACTTTCTCTACTTGGATCATATGCACTTATGATTGGAACTCTAGCAAGCATCCGCAACTACTAAAGATCACTAAGGTAAAACCCAACCATAGCATTATAAGGTATCAAGTCCCCTTTACTCCCATACGCAAACAACCTACTTACTCGGGTCTGTGCTTCTGTCACTCACGCCACCCACCATAAGTGAATCATGAACATATTGCAAACCCTACAGCGGGGATCCCTCACGCTTGCGTGACATGGAGAGCACCATAGAACAGAACCAATAATAAAACATGCAACTCAAACCAATCACGATCATCAATCAACCCATAGGACAAAACGGATCTACTAAAACATCATAGGATAGCCACACATCATTGGGAAATAATATATAGCGTTGAGCACCATGTTTAAGTAGAGATTACAGCGGGGAGGAGAGGTGTTACCCCGCTGCATAGATGGGAGAGAGTTGGTGATGACGGCGGTGAAGTTCTTGGTGTAGATTGCCGTCACGATGATGGCCCCGACGGCATTCCGGCGCCACCGGGAGAGAGGGGGAGAGAGCCCCCTCCTTCTTCTTCTTCCTTGACCACCCCCCTAGATGGGAGGAGGGTTTCCCCTCTGGTCCTTGGCCTCCATGGCGGCGGAGGGGCGGGAGCCCCTCTAAGATTGGATCTCTCTCTCTCTCTGTTTCCTTCTGTTTCTGCGTTCCCAGATTCTAGCCTTTCACCGTTTCTTAAATTCCCAGAGATTCGTAACTCCGATTGGGCTGAAATTTTAACATGATTTTTATACGTATATTATATTTCTTGCGGCGAAAGAAGGGCACCAACCGCCTTACGGGGTGGCCACAAGCCCCTTGGCCGCGCCCTGGGGAGGGGGACGCGCCTCCAGGGCTTGTGGGACCCTCGGGCATCGTCTCGCGTTGATTTCAATTCCCAAAAATCACATATATTCCAAAAAAAATCTTCGTAAATTTTTATCATGTTTGGACTTCGTTTGGTATGGATATTCTGCAAAACAAAAAAGATGCAACAAACAGGAACTGGCACTAGGCACTGGATCAATATGTTAGTCCCAAAAATAATATAAAAAGTTGCCAAAAGTATATGAAAGTTGTAGAATATTGGCATGAAACAATAAAAAATTATAGATACGATTGAGACGTATCAGTGAGCAATTTGAACATCAACGTCCACAACTTCTTTGTGTTCTACTTGTGCATATACATCTACACATAGACCTAGCTCTGATACCACTGATGCGGAATGAAGCATGAAAATCAAACAATTCCCTACGAAACACCCAAGATCTAATCTATGAGATGTATAGCTACGAGAGGGGAGTGGTTTCTACATACCCTTGTAGACCGAAAGCATTAACGATCTAGAGATCATGATTGGCATAGTCGTACTCGTGTCCAGATCCAATCCCATCCAAGTACCGCACGTGCGGCACCTCCGATTTTAGCACATGTATGGCTCGGCGGTGTCCTCTCCTTCTTGATCTAGCAAGGGAGGGATAGGAGGTAGATGATATCTGAACCAACACGGCGGCGTGGTGGTGGTGCTGGCAGCGGAACTTCGGCAGGGCTTCGCCAAGCGCTGACGGAACATGGAGGAGGAGTAACAGGAGGGAGACGGGGCAAGCACGGAAAGGGTTAGATGCCCCCTACACCTCCCCACTATATATAGGGGTGAGGGAGGATCTTGGCATCCCTGGGCCCCCTCCCAAGGTAGGGGCGTGGCCAAGGGGGGAGGAGTGCCCTCCAAGCCAAGTGGAGGCCCTCCCCATTAGGGTTTCCTCTTCCCCATGCGCATGGGCCTTGTAGGGGCTGGTTCCCCTGGCCCATTAAGGCTAGGGCGCCCCCCTACAGCCCATGCTACTTTATGGGACGTGGTGGAACCCTCCTAGGACTTTCGGACCCCCCCCCCCCGGAACCCTCTGGAACCTTCCGGTGGCTTCCCGGTACAATACCAAAAAAACCGGACTTTTTCCCGGAACCCTGAGCACAACTTTTTGTATATAAATATTTACCTCCGAACCATTTTGGAGCTCCTCGCGATGTCCTAGATCCCATCCGGGACTCCGAACAACCTTCAGATTTTCCACTATTAATATCTCAATACTACCCTAGCGCTACTGAACGTTAAGCGTGCGACCCTACAGGTTCGGAACATGCAGACATGACCGAGACTCCTCTCCGGTCAATAACCAATAGTGGAACCTGGATGCCCATATTGGTTCCTACATATTCAATGAATATCTTTATCGGTTGAACCATGATGTCAAGGATTTAGTCAATCCCGTATGCAATTCCCTTTGTCCGGCGATATATTACTTGTCTGAGATTCGATCGTCGGTATCTCCATACCTAGTTCAATCTCGTTACCGACAAGTCTCTTTACTCGTTCCGTCATACAAGACCCCGTGACTAAACCCATTAGTCACATGAAGCTTCTTATGATGTTGTATTACCGAGAGGGCTCAGAGATATCTCTCTGTCACACGGAGCGACAAATCCCAGTCTAGATCCATGCAACCCAACAGACACCTTTGGAGATACCTGTAGAGCACCTTTATGATCACCCAGTTACGAAGTGACATTTGATAGCACACAAGGCTTTCCTCCGGTATCCGGGAGTGTCATGATCTCATGGTCTAAGGCATTGATACTTGACATGAAGAAAGCTATAGCAAATAACTTAACGATGTGATGCTAAGCTTAAGGTTGGGTCTGTCCATCACATCATTCTCCTAATGATGTGATCCCGTTATCAAATGACAACTCATGTCCATGGTTAGGAAACCATAACCATCTTTGATCAACGAGCTAGTCTGTTAGAGGCTTACTAGGGACACGGTGTATGATACGTCTCCAACATATCTATAACTTTTTATTGTTCCATGCTATTATATTATCTATCTTGGATGTTTTATATGCATTTATATGCTATTTTATATGATTTTTGGGACTAACCTATTAACCTAGAGCCCAGTGCCAGTTTTCTGTTTTTTCCTTGTTTTTGAGTTTTACAGAAAAGGAATATCAAACGGAGTCCAAATGACCTGAAAATTTACGGTGAATTTTTATGGACCAGAAGAAGCCCCCGAAGCAAAAGAGTTGGGCCAGAAGAGTTCCGAGGCCACCACAAGTGTGGAGGGCGCCCCCCCTAGGGCGCCCCCCCCCATCCTTGTCGTCGCCTCGTGGGCCCCCTTGACTTGTCCCCGACGCCAACACCTCTTATAAATCCCAAAATCCCAGAACAAAACCTAGATCGGGAGTTCCACCACCGCAAGCCTCTGTAGCCACCAAAAACCAATCGGGACCCTGTTCCGGCACCCTGCCAGAGGGGGAAACCATCACCGGTGGCCATCTTCATCATCCCGGCGCTCTCCATGACGAGGAGGGAGTAGTTCACCCTCGGGGCTGAGGGTATGTACCAGTAGCTATGTGTTTGATCTCTCTCTCTCTCTCTCTCTCGTGTTCTTGATTTGGCACGATCTTGATGTACCGCGAGCTTTGATATTATAGTTGGATCTTATGATGTTTCTCCCCCTCTACCTTCTTGTAATGGATTGAGTTTTCCCTTTGAAGTTATCTTATCGGATTGAGTCTTTAAGGATTTGAGAACACTTGATGTATGTCTTGCATGTGTTTATCTGTGGTGACAATGGGATATTCACGTGATCCACTTGATGTATGTTTTGGTGATCAACTTGCGGGTTCTGTGACCTTATGAACTTATGCATAGGGGTTGGCACACGTTTTCGTCTTGACTCTCCGGTAGAAACTTTGGGGCACTCTTTGAAGTTCTTTGTGTTGGTTTGAATAGATGAATCTGAGATTGTGTGATGCATATCGTATAATCAAACCCGCGGATACTTGTGGTGACATTGGAGTATCTAGGTGACATTAGGGTTTTGGTTGATGTGTGTCTTAAGGTGTTATTTTAGTACGAACTCTATGGTTGTTTGTGACACTTATAGGAATAGCCCAATAGATTGATCAGAAAGAATAACTTTGAGGTGGTTTCGTACCCTACAATAATCTCTTCATTTGTTCTCCGCTATTAGTGACTTTGGAGTGACTCTTTGTTGCACGTTGAGGGATTGTTATATGACCAAATTATGTTATCATTGTTTAGATAACTTGCACTAGTGAAAGTATGAACCCTAGGCCTTGTTTCGAAGCATTGCAATACCGTTTTTGCTCACTTTTGTTACTAGTTACTTTGCTGTTTTTATATTTTTAGATTACAAAAACCTATATCTACCATCCATATTGCACTTGTATCACCATCTCTTCGCCGAACTAGTGCACCTATACAATTTATCATTGTATTGGGTGTATTGGGACACAAGAGACTCTTTGTTATTTGGTTGCAGGGTTGTTTGAGAGAGACCATCTTCATCCTATGCCTCCCACAGATTGATAAACCTTAGGTCATCCACTTGAGGGAAATTTGCTACTGTCCTACAAAACTCTGCACTTGGAGGCCCAACAACGTCTACAAGAAGAAGGTTGTGTAGTAGACATCAAGCTCTTTTCTCGCGTCGTTGCCGGGGAGGTGAGTGCTTGAAGGTATATCTTTAGATCTTGCAATCGAATCTTTTAGTTCCTTGTTTTATCACTAGTTTGGTTCGTAAAAGAAAACTACAAAAAAAATGGAATTGAGTTTGCATCATATTATTCATCTTTATAATGTCTTTCATGAAAATAAGGATTCCGATAATTGTGCCAAAGTGTTAGAAGAAGAATGCAATAAATTGTTTGGCACTAAATATTTGAATATTGAGCATGATTGCAATGTTGTTGGTATGAATTCTTTGAATATCCATGATGCTAATGATATGCAAAGCCATAAGCTTGGGGATGCTATGTTTGATGAAGATGATATTTTTAGTCCCCCAAGTTTTGATGAGCAAATTTATTATGATGAAAGCATGCCTCCTACCTATGATGATTATTGTGATGACTTGTATTCTATAAAGAATAATGATAACAATGAAACTTGTCATCTTGATTTTAATTTTCAATCCCATGATAGTTATTTTGTTGAGTTTGCTCCCACTATTATGAATGAGAAGGAATTTGCTTATGTGGAGAGTAATAAATTTTTTGTGCATGTGAATCATGAAAAGAATTCTTTATGTGATAGCTATATTGTTGAATTCATTCATGATTCTACTGAAAATTATTATGAGAGAGGAACTTTTGCTTTTACATATCTCAATAATATCAAGTTTCCTCTCTATGTGATGAAAGTTTTGAAGTCATGCTTGTTTTGCCTTCCTATGCTAGTTGATTCTTGCTCCCATAAATTGTTTGCTCACAAAATACCTACGCATAGGAAGTGGGTTAGACTTAAATGTGCTAGTCATATGCTTCATCATGCTCTCTTGCATGTTTCAATTCTTATCTTTTATGTGAGCATCATTGAAATCATCATGCCTGTCTAAAAAGGCATTAAAGAAAAGCGCTTGTTGGGAGACAACCCAATATTTACCCCTACTGTTTTTGTGTGTTCACATGATTAATCTACTGTAGTAATCATGTTTTATAGCTTTTGTTTGAATAAAGTGCCAAGTAAAGCCTTTGGGATAGTGTGGTTGATAGTTGACTTGATTCTGTGCAAAAACAGAAACTTTTGCGTCCAGTACAGAAATTCCTATATTTTAATGGAACGTGGAAAACTTCTGAAATTTTTCAAGTTGATTGGTATACAAATTTTATACGTTTTCCTAATTTTTCGGAATTTTTGGAGTAACATAAGTATGAGGTCAATTCAGATCTTCACAGACTGTTCTGTTTTTGACAGATTCTGTTTTCGATGCATAGTTTGCTTGTTTTCTAGTTTCTATGGCTTATATTGCTCAATATAAATTGTAGAAATGATAGGGTACAGTAGGTATCATGTGAGAAAAGTTATGAATCTTGTCTTGACAGTACCAAAGTGAATGATTTGTTTTATTATACTAACGGATCTCACGAAGGTTTTGTTAAGTTTTGTGTGATTGAAGTTTTCAAGTTTTGGGTGAGATATCGATATGAGGAGAATAAGGAATGACAAGAACCTAAGATTGGGGATTCCCAAGACACCCCAAGGTAATATTCAAGGTATATCCAAGCAACTAAGCTTGGGGATGCCCCGGATGGCATCCCCTCATTCGTCTCCAACATTATCGGTAACCTTACTTGGAGCTATATTTTTATTCGTCACATGATATGTGTTTTTCTTGGAGCATCATTTTATTTTATTAGTATTTGCTTGCTGTTATTTAGATTAATGTTTTTCATCTTTTATTTCAATAAAAGTGTCAAGTTTAGCCTTTACCATGCTTATTTTGCAAGTCTATATGTTGCTGTTTTGAAAACAGAAAGTTTTCTATCATTGTCTGAATTCTTCTGGAAAGTCAGAACGTGGTAAAATCTTGAAATTTTTACACAATGAGTAACAACAAATTTTCTACAGTGTGGTAATTTTTTAGAAGTTTTGTAGTTAGGTAAGTATGAGTACAATTGCACTCTTTACAGACTGTCCTGTTTTGACAGATTGCTATTATGTTTGCATTGTTTGCATATGTTTGCTTGTTTAGTGATTCTATTTGAGGATAGGAGTATTAAATATGCAGAGGCATTTAGTATGCAATGTCAAATAATAATTTTAGTGATTTGCTACAGTAGAGAATGATAAGGTTTTGCATTTGATTTATACTAACTTATCTCACGAGTTCTTGTTGAGTTTTGTGTGGATGAAGTTTTTAAGATTTAGGGAAACCGTGATATAAAAGGAATTAAAGAGACACAAAAGCTCAAGCTTGGGGATGCCCAAGGCATCCCTAGTTAATATTTCAAGAAGTCTCAAGCATCTAAGCTTGGGGATGCCCCGGTTGGCATCCCACCTTTCTTCATCAACAATTATCGGTTAGTATCGGTTGAGCCTAAGTTTTTGCTTCTTCACACGATATGTGCTATCCTTGCAATGTTATTTATTTTGTTTTGCTTGCTGTTTGAATAGTATCCCAAGATCTAAAATTATTAAATGTTAGAGAGTATTCACATAGTTACATAATTATTCGACTACTCATTGGTCTTCACTTATATCTTGTGGAGTAGTTTGTCATTTGCTCTAGTACTTCACTTATATCTTTTAGAGCACGGCGGTGGTTTTATTTTGAAGAAATTGTTGAACAATCATGCTTCACTTATATTATTTTGAGAGTCTCTGTAAACAGCATGGTAATTTTCTTAGGTTATGAATTTAGTCCTAATATGATGGGCATCCAAGAGGGATATAATAAAAACTTTCATATAAAGTGCATTGAATACTATGAGAAGTTTGATTCCTTATGGTTGTTTTGAGATATAAAGATGGTGATATTAGAGTCATGCTAGTGAGTAATTGTTGATTGTAGAAATACTTGTGTTAAAGTTTGTGATTCCCGTAGCATGCACGTATGGTGAACCGTTATGTGATGAAGTCGGAGCATGATTTATTTATTGACTGTCTTCCTTATGAGTGGCAGTCGGGGACGAGCGATGGTCTTTTCCTACCAATCTATCCCCCTAGGAGCATGCGCGTAGTACTTCGTTTGGATAACTAATAGATTTTTGCAATAAGTATGTGAGTTCTTTATGACTAATGTTGAGTCCATGGATTATATGCACTCTCACCCTTCCACCGTTGCTAGCCTCTCTAGTACCGCGCAACTTTCGCCGGTACCATACACCCACCATATACCTTCCTCAAAACAGCCACCATAACTACCTATTATGGCATTTCCATAGCCATTCCGAGATATATTGCCATGCAACTTTCCACCGTTCCGTTTATTATGACACGCTTCATCATTTTCATATTGCTTTGCATGATCATGTAGTTGACATCGTATTTGTGGCAAAGCCACCGTTCATAATTCTTTCATACATGTCACTCTTGAGTCATTGCACATCCCGGTACACTGCCGGAGGCATTCATATAGAGTCATATTTTGTTCTAAGAATCGAGTTGTAATTCTTGAGTTGTAAGTAAATAAAAGTGTGATGATCTTCATTATTAGAGCATTGTCCCATGTGAGGAAAGTATGATGGAGACTATGATTCCCCCACAAGTCGGGATGAGACTCCGGATGAAAAATAAAAAAATAAGAATAAAATAAATAAAAGGCCAAAAAAAAGAGAGGGCCCAAAAAAACAAAAAAAAGAGAAAAAAAGAGAGAAGGGGCAATGTTACTATCCTTTTACCACACTTGTGCTTCAAAGTAGCACCATGATCTTCATGATAGAGGGTCTCCTATGTTGTCATTTTCATATACTAGTGGGAATTTTTCATTATAGAACTTGGCTTGTATATTGCAATGATGGGCTTCCTCAAATTGCCCTAGGTCTTTGTGAGCAAGCGAGTTGGATGCACACCCACTTAGTTTCTTTTTGAGCTTTCATACACTTATAGCTCTAGTGCATCCGTTGCATGGCAATCCCTACTCACTCACATTGATATCTATTGACGGGCATCTCCATAGCCCGTTGATACGCCTAGTTGATGTGAGACTATCTCCTTATTTTTGTCTTCTCCACAACCACCATATTCTATTCCACCTATAGTGATATGTCCATGGCTCACGCTCATGTATTGCGTGAAAGTTGAAAGAGTTTGAGAACATCAAAAGTATGAAACAATTGCTTGGCTTGTCATCGGGGTTGTGCATGATTTGAATATTTTGTGTGATGAAGATGGAGCATAGCCAGACTATATGATTTTGTAGGGATAGCTTTCTTTGGCCATGTTATTTTGAGAAGACATAATTGCCTTGTTAGTATGCTTGAAGTATTATTGTTTTTATGTCAATATTAAACTTTTGTTTTGAATCCTATGGATCTGAACATTCATGCCACAATAAAGAAAATTACATGGATAAATATGTTAGCTAGCATTCCACATCAAAAATTCTGTTTTTATCATTTACCTACTCGAGGACAAGCAGGAATTAAGCTTGGGGATGCTTGATACGTCTCCAACGTATCTATAATATTTTATTGTTACATGCTATTATATTATCTATCTTGGATGTTTTATATGCATTTATATGCTATTTTATATGATTTTTGGGACTAACCTATTAACCTAGAGCCCAGTGCCAGTTTCTGTTTTTTTTCCTTATTTTTGAGTTTTACAGAAAAGGAATATCAAACGGAGTCCAAATGATCTGAAAATTTACGGTGATTTTTTATGGACCAGAAGAAGCCCCCGAAGCAAAAGAGTTGGGCCAGAAGAGTCCCGAGGCCACCACAAGGGTGGAGGGCGCCCCCTGTCCTTGTCGTCGCCTCGTGGGCCCCCTTGACTTGTCCCCGACGCCAACACCTCTTATAAATCCCAAAAACCCCAGAACAAAACCTAGATCGCGAGTTCCGCCGCCGCAAGCCTCTGTAGCCACCAAAAACCAATCGGGACCCTGTTCCGGCACCCTGCCGAAGGGGGAAACCATCACCGGTGGCCATCTTCTTCATCCCGGCGCTCTCCATGACGAGGAGGGAGTAGTTCACCCTCGGGGCTGAGGGTATGTACCAGTAGCTATGTGTTTGATCTCTCTCTCTCTCGTGTTCTTGATTTGGCACGATCTTGATGTACCGCGAGCTTTGCTATTATAGTTGGATCTTATGATGTTTCTCCCCCTCTACCTTCTTGTAATGGATTGAGTTTTCCCTTTGAAGTTATCTTATCGGATTGAGTCTTTAAGGATTTGAGAACACTTGATGTATGTCTTGCATGTGTTTATCTGTGGTGACAATGGGATATTCACGTGATCCACTTGATGTATGTTTTGGTGATCAACTTGCGAGTTCTGTGACCTTGTGAACTTATGCATAGGGGTTGGCCCATGTTTTCGTCTTGACTCTCCGGTAGAAACTTTGGGGCACTCTTTGAAGTTCTTTGTGTTGGTTTGAATAGATGAATCTGAGATTGTGTGATGCATATCATATAATCAAACCCGCGGATACTTGTGGTGACATTGGAGTATCTAGGTGACATTAGGGTTTTGGTTGATGTGTGTCTTAAGGTGTTATTTTAGTACGAACTCTATGGTTGTTTGTGACACTTATAGGAATAGCCCAATAGATTGATCAGAAAGAATAACTTTGAGGTGGTTTCGTACCCTACAATAATCTCTTCGTTTGTTCTCCGCCATTAGTGACTTTGGAGTGACTCTTTGTTGCATGTTGAGGGATTGTTATATGATCTAATTATGTTATCATTGTTGAGAGAACTTGCACTAGTGAAAGTATGAACCCTAGGCCTTGTTTCGAAGCATTGCAATACCGTTTTCGCTCACTTTTGTTACTAGTTACTTTGTTGTTTTTATATTTTCAGATTACAAAAACCTATATCTACCATCCATATTGCACTTGTATCACCATCTCTTCGCTGAACTAGTGCACCTATACAATTTATCATTGTATTGGGTGTGTTGGGGACACAAGAGACTCTTTGTTATTTGGTTGCAGGGTTGTTTGAGGGAGACCATCTTCATCCTACGCCTCCCACGGATTGATAAAACTTAGGTCATCCACTTGAGGGAAATTTGCTACTGTCCTACAAAACTCTGCACTTGGAGGCCCAACAACGTCTACAAGAAGAAGGTTGCGTTGTAGACATCAATGTAGTTTATGTATTCACACATGTATTTAAGTTTCCAATCAATACAATTCTAGCATGAATAATAAACATTTATCATGGATGGGAAATATGATAATAACCATTTTATTATTGCCTCTAGGGCATATTTCCAACAATAAGCACGTATGACAATATACGGAATACATGCCTACATATGATGAATGAATTGGAGCTATTGTGTATCGCTCTAGGTTGTGACTGTTACATGATGAATGTCATCCAAATATCCATCGCTACTCCATGCCTACACTTTGCTCATATTATCTTTGCTAAGTTACTACTATTGCTGCTATTGTTCAAACTACTACAAAACTACTACTGTTACTGTTACCGTTACTATTGCTACTTTACCACTGCTCTCAAACTATCATATTACTATGCTTCTTATACTTTGTTGTAGAGAAACAACTTATAAGGTGTGGTTGAATTGACAACTCAACTACTAAGGCTTATAAATATTCTTTCGCTCCCCTTGTGCCGAATCAATAAATTTGGGTGAAATACTACCCTCGAAGGCTGTTGCGATTCCCTATACCTATGGGTTATCATTGCGCAATATGCATGACTGCAATGTGTTGTTCTTGGAGAACGGCGAGGCGACTACGTATGTGGAAATGATGGTGAGCCCGGATTCTGAGTTATCGCTTGAGGCCATGAGATTCGAACTAAAGTCCATGGGTGACAATCATGTTTGGAAATTGGTTGATCTGCCAGATGGCATTCAAGCCATTAAGTGCAAATGGATCTTTAAAAAGAAAACTGATATGGACGAAAATGTTACAGTCCATAAGGCTCGACTTGTCGCTATAGGTTATCGACAAGTTCAAGGAGTTAACTATGATTAGACTTACTCACCGGTAGCGATGCCTAAATCAATTCGGATCATTCTTGCTATAGTTGCATATTTCGACTATGAGATATGGCATATGGATGTCAAAACGGCTTTCCTTAATGGAAATTTAACCGAGGACATGTACATGTCACAGCCCGAGGGTTTTGTTGATCCAAAGAATGCTAGCAAGGTATGCAAGCTTCAGAGATCCATGTATGGATTGAGGCAAGCATCTCGGAGTTGGAACATTCATTTTAATGAAGCGGTCAAAGAGTTTGGCTTCATCAAGAACGATTATGATCATTGTGTGTTCAAGAAGGTCAGTGGGAGCTCAGCCGCATTTCTATCGTATATGTGGATGGCATATTGTTGATTGGAAATGATGTTCAAATGCTTGAATCTGTCAATGGCTCATTGAAAATTAGTTTTTCGATGAAGGACTTGGGAGATCCAGCTTACATTCTGGGAATCAAGATCTATAGAGATAGATCAATAAGGCTTATTAGATCAAGCCAGAGTAAGTATATAGACAAGGTGTTGAAGCGGTTCAACATGCAAAATGCCAAGAAAGGGTTCTTGCCCATGTCACATGGCATTAGTCTTAGAAAGACTCGAAGTCACTCGACTCCTGATGAGCGAAGATGCATGGATGTGATTTCGTACGCTTCGGTTGTCGGGTCCATCATGTATGCTATGGTATGTACTCGTCTAGATGTTTGCTTTGCTCCAAGTGTAGTGGGCAGATACCAGTCTGATTCAGGTGAGATTCACTAGACAGCATTAAAGAATATCCTTAAGTACTTGAGAAGGACTAAGGATATGTTCCTAGTTTATGGAGGTGAGGATCAACTCATTTTAAAGAAATACAATGATGCTAGTTTCCAAACCGATAGGGATGATAGTCAATCGCAATTTGGGTTTGTGTTCATTCTAAACAGAGGAGCAGTGAGCTAGAGGAGTTCCAAGCAAGATATGGTAGCTGATTCTAGAACGGAGGCCGAGTACATTGCGGCTTCTGAAGCTGCAAAAGAAGGTGTTTGGGTGAAGAATTTTATTTCTGATCCTGGTGTGGTTCAGGGCTCGTCCAACCCGTTGAACCTCTATTGTGATAGTAGTGGTGCTATCGCACAAGCCAAGGAACCACAGGACCATCATAAAACCCGACACATACTCAGGCATTTTAACCTCATTCGGGACATTGTTGAGACAGGTGATGTGAACATATGCAAGGTACACACGGATACAAATGACGCTGCTCCATTGACGAAGCCTCTCCCGCAGACAAAGCATGAGGCACACATGAGCTCCATGGGCATACGATGCCTAAATTATTGACTCTAGTGCAAGTGGGAGACTGTTTGAGATATACCCTAGAGGCAATCATGTGATGATGATATTTCCCTATGTATTCATGAGTCTTCTGTATTGTCCTTGAACATCATCAGTGATATGTGTCAATAAGTATGTGACTTGTTTGTGGAACTATATATTGTATGATGATCATTCTAGTGGTCCCTAGTTGATAAGGTTATGAGGACACATACCCTTTAACTAGTATACAAGTTGGTTGATGACTATGTTTCACAAGTCATGGGCATAGACATGCTAAACCGATAGTATGACTCGGGGATGGAGATCATCGAGTCGGTCAGACCCACTTTGAGACGCAGTGAGATATTGTCATATGTTATTCTCAATTACAATGCATATGCCATGTCCTAGACCTGAGGTCCTCGGATGTTCTTGGGATGAGGATCAACTCACTTATCAAACGCTACTCCATAACTGGGTAGTTATAAAGGTAGCTTTCGGGTGAGTCATGAGACATGCCGCGAGACATGGTTGACCAAGATGGGATTTGCTCCTCCTATACGGAGAGACATTATCTGGGCCCTCTCGAGTGATCAGATTCAGGAAGCATGGCCATGCGACTTGGTTTAAGTGTTAACCCGTTTTGGGAATCTGTATTACAGTTTCGAGAAGAGAGGTCGAGCTACCACAAGGGTGAAAAGTACTCGCCTTGAGCTCAACAACATATATCGTGAGGCAAAAGGAATGATACATATAAAACATTGTTGAGGTTCGTCAAACAACTTTACACACAGATGGTAGTTGGCACGTTCTGCTAGCCGCCGCTACCAACTATCGACCCGGATCGTGTCCATGTCTACGTGAACCTATAGGGTCGCACACTTAAGGGGCTGCAGCCCATTCGGATTGGATCCGAGTGGAAATGGGTGTAGACTCCTAGTGGGCCTCAAGTGTTGAGCCCACCTCAGAGGTCTATGTAAAAGGGAGTGGGTGCACCACTTAGGGTGGATCTTTTCCTCCCTCCACAGCCGCCGCCACTCCCCACGCACCATGCCGCACGACCAGACCTAGCAATCCACTGCCTGACGCTGCTCCCCGTACGTATGGATAACTTGGAGGCATTGCGTCTGTGGTGTTTGGACGAACTATTCGAGGGAACCTCAAGGAGCCGTTCAAGGGATCCGCGAGGAGCCGTTCGAGGGACTTCATCGTTCGTGGGAGATCGCCGTTCGCGGGACATCGTTGTTCATGGGAGATCGGCCAAATGACTACACGCATCACTAACTCTACTTCTGCTACGGTGACTACGCGTCTAGTGGTAAACCCGATCCCGTGATATATTCTCAGAAGCATGTTCTTGGGTGCGCGGTAGAAATCTCTTATTTGGTGCTAGCGTAGCGTACCGGGTGATCCAACAATATTATCAATCTACCTTCATGATGTGTTCTTCATGTGATCTGATCTCCACGTGTGAGTAGTTTGGTAAGGTATGGGTCGAGGCAAGAGCCTTGCAACCCGTTGTATTTGTTGGAGAGATCAATGGAAGTGCTTTGAATTAACGTCTCGTATGTATGAAATAAATTTGTTTCGTAGATGTCTCTTGTCTCCTTCGCGTTCTTCATCCCTGCAGGTACCGAGGATCATGTAGAATGAGCCACGAGAGGCTAAGGGCAGGGAGAACATGAAGTGTTATTCTGAACACCAGTGACAGAAAAGGTTTAGTATGGTAACATGGATCCTATCTCTGGGGATTCAAGAGGTGTAGTCATGCCCAATGCTTTTGTCTGATTACTGCAATCTTAATTATCGAGGCAACCCCATGAGATGGATAGGGCCTTCAGTTGGACAACTGACTCTTGATGCAAGACGCGTGCTGGTCAAGAATTTGGACACATCCCCCACTTTGGTTCGTAAGAAGCACATCTCGATGGGTGACTTCCAACGCACAAATTAAGATCACATCTCGTCCCAACACAAATATATGGTTGTAAGCATTAAGACCTCATACTCATGCCTATTTTTATTATAAGTGTTCCCCTTCAGTTGTTTGATTTTGATCCGGTCAAAAGCTGGAATTGTTTCTTTAACAAAGGCTTGTCTGAGACCCTAGCTTAAATGACATCATCCTCCCGTGGGTTCGATAACTCAGGGTCACCTCTAGGGGGAGAAGCAAGAATCCTTGTTGCTCCATTTTCGGATCACCAAAGGAAGTAATCAGGTCCACATTCTTTGTAACATCCCCAGCATCACACTACAGTAATCTCCCCCTTAATAGTGGCCATGTCATCATGATCACTAAGCTAATCTGCCACTTGCCCAAAAATCAAAGTCATTCTTTCCAATTTAAATTGCATGTCAAATATCTTTTTATTATGTCATGCAATTAAATAAGTTCATCCTGTTGCAAATATTCTTAAGGCCATTATAAAATTGAAATCAATATTTTTGGAATTCCCAAAATGCCCCTGGACTTTAAAACAGTAGTCCAGCAGCATTTAATCTGTCCTTTTCAACTTCTAAAAAATATCTAACCTATTCCTTTGGCCTCCAAACTTTTGCTGGCAGTGCCAAATATTACCAAGAAATATTGGGGTTTAGTTCCACATTTTTCTAAAATGTTAGGTGGCCCACAAAAATCATTTCCTATCTATGTTCATAAATAAAAACTAAAACGGAAATTAGCAAAAGGGAAAAAGGCCTACCTGGGCTTACCTGCAGCCGGCCCAGCCCACCTCCACCAACTCCTCCCTCCGTGTCGTCTTCTCTGTGGCCGCACGCCTCTCCGCCGGCCACAGCGCGCCATCGCGATGAGGGCAGAGGAGGGCTAGGGGATAAGCTCGCCCCCGAGCCATCCCCCCTGGTCGCCACCTCCATTTTCCCCTCTTCCCCGTGCTCACTCGCCTCTCCTTTCCTCTTTGCCACCGCAACCGAACGCCGCCGACGCCGCAGCTCTGCTCCGCCACGGCCGCTGACACATCTACGAGGTCCGCCGTCATCCCCAACGCCCTCCCCGACCACGAGCCCGGGCCGGGGAGCACTACAGCGCCGCCCCGGGCCATTCTTCTACCTCCGGCCACCGCCCGTCGCCGCGTCGATCCGCCGCTCCCCGACGGCCACCGGCCTCCCCGAGCACTCCCCTGCAACGCTGTGAGCCACCCTCGGTTTCCCTCTCTCCTTTTGTTCTCGTTTGCTCGCTAGCTAGCCCCCATCACAGTCGTTGCTCTCGCCGCCACTGCCATGTTTTCCGTCGCGGCCGCAGCCATCGTAGCTCGCGCCCGAGGCTCGTCCTGTGCTCCTGGGTCTCCCAGGGAGCCAACGTCCCCGCAAACGCCTCTTCCCGTACCTCGCAGCCTCACCCCCATCGAGCACCCGAGACCGCCGCCGCTTGCCATAGTTGCAGCGCTCACCTCCGGTCGCCCCCGCGAGCGCTGCTGCCCCCGTTGGACATGGCTCTTCGCGCGCGATCGAACGCGCCCATCCGCGTCCCTTTCGGTCGCCTGAGGACGAAACCCGACCGGGTCCCGAGCCGCACCGCCGCGCTTGGTGCTCGCCGGAGTGCTAACGCCGGCGCGCATGCGTTTAAAACTGGCCCCTGGGCCACTGCCATGTGGGCCCAGGCGGTCATGTATTAGTTTAACATTAATTAAATTAATTTAGTTAGCCGAGTGACTCACTGACGACTAGGGCCCACGTCTAACTAATTACTGTTTATTTTAAAAATAAACCTAATTAGGTCTACTGTGTATGACATGTGGGACCACATGTCAGGTTGACTCAGTCAACCTTGACCACGTTGACGTGCTGACTGTACTACTGACTGGGCAGTTGGCCCCACCAGTCAGCCTTTGCTGACTGGGCTGTTGACCCAGTCAACAGGGCCCACCAGCAGCCCCTGTGTGGTCTGGCTGGGTACACTTCTGTGTACTTATAACCTTTTGCTATTATTTTTGAATTAATTTTTAAATCCTGAAATTTTTAGAATATTGTTTAAAACTTTGAAAATTCGTAGAAAATAAACCGTAGCTCAGATGGAAAAACTTTATACATGAAAGTTGCTTAGAACGACGAGACGAATCCGACCGTGCTATCTGTTTCCTTGTCGGGACCCTCTACGGAGGTGAACCCGCAACTTTTAGCCTGTTTTCGGTAGATGAATAGTGCATATGTACCGGTTAATAAATCCAACTTAAATCCTAAAATAACTAAAATGACCTAGACATATCTTTAGGCAACCCTGCACTGCACGTTAGCTTAGCATGCTCCGTGTTGCATATGTTAGCTGTGTATTTATCTGTTTCCTCCCCCTCTTCTCTCTCGTTAGACCCCGACACCGACGTAGTTCCCGAGGCAGACGTAGCTCCGAAGGTCGACTACGCCCCTGACGACCAGACCCTTGCTGCAGAGCTTCCAGGCAAGCACCCCCCTTTTGAGCATACCGATATCGCCTATTCTTCTCTCTCTTATGCTTGCATTAGAAGTTGCTGCTGTTACTGTTATCCTATTTCTGCTGCATAGCCTGTTTATTGTAACCTGCTGTTGTTACCTACCTGCTTATCCAAAACTGTTTAGTATAGGCTGGGTAGAGACCCATCAGAGACCCCCACTTTATTCTGACTACCCTGTTGGATTATCAGAAGACCCGATCAACGGGATTGAAGACCAGGCCCTGGCACCGCACATCACTTCCCTCTTAGTTGCTCGACACTACTGGGTTACTATCGAGTGCCGAGGGTGATACCTCATCAGCACTTCTGATGATAACCATGTAGGTTAGTTCATCGGTTATGATCATCGAGGGTGATTCCTCCTTCTCCATTCCCGGTAACGACACTGTCATGCAACTCCTCAAGAGTGGACCTCGAGGGTGATTCCTCCTTCGTTCACCTTGACGATAACATCAGGTGGAATTCCATCGAGGGTCATTCCTTAGGGTTCCCCTTGGTGTTAGACACACGGATACTATGGTTACTATGACTTTACACTGAACCATGATACTAAAGACGGGTCGGCCCTGAGGGGTACCCACGCGAGCTTAATTGCAAGAGATGTGGAGTCGGGTTGACCTGGAGGGTGCCCGAGAGATGAATACGAGGCGTGGCCGGGCATTCTTAGCCCTTGCCGCAAGTCCTCGAGACGGGGCGACGGGGTCACATCGATCGTGAGTCTCTGCTCGTTACCGCGCGCTCCTAATCCACTAACGGTTTGGATATTTGATCCGAGAGGGCCTCTGGCCTGATAGCACTAACCATCACGTGGGCATAGTATGGGCGTTCTCCGTCGTATGCATCAGCCGAAGCTTAATAGACGTCAGCGACTGAGCGGCGCATGCTAGATTGGACTGGTTAAGCCCGCGCTTGTATTAAGGGGGCTAGGTCTGCTTTCAGCCGCCTAACGCAACACGTAGGAGTTCCCGGGGCGATGGCCCAAGACCCCTGGGGGCATAGGTTTAGTCCGGCGTGCTGACCTCTCTATTAAGCCTAGGTCAGGTTGCGACGTATAGTTTGGCCGAGGCCGGGCATGACCCAGTAAAGTGTGTCCGGCCGAAGTTAATCGAGCGTGGTGGATAAGTTGGTGCACCCCTGCAGGGAAGAAAACATCTATCGATAGCCTGTCTTACGGTAACGGACACTCGGAGTTGTATTCCGATCGGTACAACTAGAACTGGATACTTGAGATGAGAACTGGATAGTATGGCTCTGGGATTGCTTTCTCGCAGGGAGTCGAGAAAGGATCTCTGGGCGAGGTTGATGACACTACTACTACTTTACTTTATGCTAATCTGCACTCTTCTAATGCTGCAAGACCGCTGAAGATGCTGAAGATGCTAGTCGTCGATAGGACTAGGCTTTCCCCTCTATTCTGGCATTTCTGCAGCCCAGTCCACATATACAGACTTCCTTTGAAAATGTTGCATATGTTGTGTAGATCCTTGCTTGCTGAGTACTACGGATGTGTACTGACGGTTGCTTTGCTTTCTTTTTCTCCCCACATCCGTTTGATGCAACCAGATGATGGAGCCCCTGAGCCAGCTGCCCCCGCCGATGGCTGCTAGTACTACCCTCCCGGCGAGTACTACTACGAGGAGCCGACCGACGACCAGGAGTAGGTTCGGAGGGTCCCAGGCAGGAGGCATGCGCCTTTCGATCGTAGAGTTTCCTTTTGCCCCGCCTTCTTAAGGGCTTATTTGTGTTTTCTTTTATATCTGTACTCAGATATCTGATGCTTCCGCTGACGCTTGTATGCGAGCTTATGTATTCGAGCCCTCGAGGCCCCTGGCTTGTAATATAAAGCTTGTATGACTTTATTTATGTTTTAGAGTTGTGTTTTGATATCTTCAAGTGAGTCCTTAGGCTTGATCGTGTGCATTTGCGTGTATGGTTAGTGCACGATTAAGCCGGGGTCGTCACAGCCCACACCCCTAATTAACTCTGTTAGTTAGTTTAAACCACTGTTAAGCTAACAGAGGCTGACATGTGGGTCCCACTGGACCCACCGGTCAGGTTTGACCTGGTCAGCCGACCAGTTGAATGCTGATGTCATCACGACATCATGCTGATGCAATAATCCATTTCTGTTAATTAAAATAATTCCAGAAATTCAGTAGAACTTTGAAAATTCATAGAAAATAAACCGTAGCTCAGATGAAGAAACAGTACCAAAACAGCACCCCTTTAATCCATTTCATCTAATCCAAAATTTATATGAAGCCATTTTGGCTCCAAACCAATTTTTGGCAGTACTAGATATCGTCTAGTATTTGATTTGATCAATCACCTATTTTACAAAAGCCAAATTGTAGCCAAACATTTTACCAAACAGAAATAAAAAACAGAAAACAGAAAAATAAAATTTAAAAGGCCTAACTGGCTGGGCCTAAGTGCACGGTGCACTTAGCCCAGTCCAGCCGGCCCACTCCTCTCTCCTCCCGCTCTCTCTCCATCGCCGTGTCGACGCGCGCCTGGCCGAGCTGGCGAGCGCCGGCCGAACGGCGACACACCGACGCTACAGCGTCGACGAGGGGATAAGGACCCCTCGTCCATCAACCTGACTCTCCCTCGCCACTTCTCTCCCTCTCTCCCTCACGCGCTCGCCCGCTCGCCCCTTCTTCCCCTCTGGCGAGCGTGTCCGTCGTCGTCGCCGCGTCGACTACGCGGCCAACAAGCTCCTCCCGTCGCCGTGCCGCGTCCACTCGCTCCGTCTCCCTCGACTGCGCCTCCCAGACGAGCCGCAGGACGCCGGGCGCCCCCGAACACTGCCCCAGCCTCTTCGTCCCCCTCGGATCGCCGGCCGCCGCCGCCGTCGATTCGGCCTCTCTCTGCGCTCCCGTTCCTCGAAGGGCCTCCGTGAGCCCACCCGGTGAGCAGCCGTTCCTTCTCTCTCTTCCTCTGCTTCGTCTCCGCGTCGTAGCTAGCCTCCCCCGTCACACCCGAGCTCAACGCCGCCGAGCTCGTCACCGGTCATGCTCCAGTGGTCAAGCGCCCGCGCCTTGATGTCCAACGAGCTCGCCGACTCGCGTAGATCACTCCGGTCCCTCTCGTCTAAGCTCTTGCATGCCGCTCCGCCGAGCTCGCCATCACCCGAAAACCACCGCCACCAAAGCTCGCCGCCGGTATCTATTCCGGCCACCTCCGGTCAAGCCGCGGCCACCACTCGACGCGGCACTCCGCCCGCTTTCGAACGCATCCGACCGCGCCAGTTTTGGCCCGCCACAGCGGAATTCCGACGCGGGCCAGAGCCTCCGCCGTGATCTGTCGCGCCGGCGGCTCAACGCCGGCCGTTCGCCGATGTGGGCGACCTGGGCCACCCCCAGGGCCACTGACTGGTGGGCCCAGGGACCCCGCTGACCCCCACTTTGACCAGTTGACCCAGTCAACTACTGACTGGGCTCACCCAGCCACTGATAGACGGGGCCCACCCCCACTAATTAACAGAATTAGTTTAAGCTAATTTAAATAACCTAATTAGACACTGACCAGTGGGCCCTGTTAGCTAATTAGGTAATTAGATTAGAATAAACTCTGTTAAAACCCCACTGCCTATGACAGGTGGGTCCCACCCGTCAATTTGACCAGACAGCAGCTCGGCTGACCGCTGACGCATTGCTGACATCATGCTGACGCAATAAACTCTTTTCTGCTGATTTAAATAATTCTAGAAAATGTTATAATCTTTGAAAATTCATAGAAAATAAACCGTAGCTCAGATCGAAAAACTTTATATATGAAAGTGGCTCAGAACGACGAGACGAATTTGATCGTGTCGTCTGTTTTTATGTCGGAACCTCTACTTAGGTGAACCCATAACTTTCCGCCCATTTTCGGTAGATGAATAGTGCATATACACCAGTTAATAAATCCCACCTTAATCCTAAAATAACTAAAATGACTTAGACAAATCTTTAGGCAACCCTTCACTGCATCCTAGGCATAGCATGCTCTATGTTGCATTATTTGTTGTGTATTTATTTGTTTCCTCCCCCTCTTCTCTCTCGGTACACCCCAACACCGACGTAGTCCCGGAGGCCAACACAGCTCCGGAGGTCGACTACGCCCCGGACAATCAGACACTTGCCGCGGAGCTTCCAGGCAAGCACCCCCTTTTTGAGCATACCGATATCGCCTATTCTTCTCTTTCTTATGCTTGCATTAGAAGTTGCTTCTGCTACTGTTATCCTATTTCTGCTGCATAGCCTGTTTATTGTAACCTGCTGTTGTTACGTACCTGCTTATCCTAAACTGTTTAGTATAGGCTGGGTAGAGACCCATCAGAGAACCACACCTTATCCCGACTGCCCCGCTGGATTTTCATAAGACCCGATCAACGGGATCGAAGACCAGGCCCCGGCACCGGACATCACTTCCCCTTAGTTGCTCGACAATACTGGGTTACTATCGAGTGCCGAGGGTGATACCTCACTAGCACTTCTGATGTTAACCTTGTAGGTTAGTTCATCGGTTATGGTCATCGAGGGTGATTCCTCCTTCTCCACTCCCGTTAACGACACTGTCGTGCAACTCCTCAACAGTGGAGAAGTCGGATTTTCATAAGACCCTTGGGCCATCGCCCCGGGAACTCCTGCACGTTACATTCACGGCCGAGAGCAGACCTGGCAACCCCTTAATACAAGCGCGGTTGCGTATCTAGTCCAACTCGGCACGCGCCGCTCCTCGCTGACGTCTATTAAGCTTCGGCTGATGTATACGACGCAGAACGCCCATACTATCCCATGTGATGGTTAGTGCTATCGGGCCAGGGGCCCCTCGGATCAAATATCCAAACCGTTAGTGGATTAGGAGCGCGTGGTAACGAGCAGAGACTCACGATCGATGTGACCCCGTCGCCCCATCTCGAGGACTTGCGGCAAGGGCTCAGAATGCCCGGCCACGCCTCGTAATTATCTCGCGGGCACCCTCTAGGTCAACCCGACTCCACAACACTCGCAATTAAGCTCGCGCGGGTACCCCTCAGGGCCGACCCGTCTTTAGTAACATGGTTCAGTGTAAAGTCATAGTAACCATAGTAACCGTGTGTCTAACACCAAGGGGAACCCTGAGGAATCACCCTCGATGTAATTCCACCTGATGTTATCGTCAAGGTGAACGAAAGAGGAATCACCCTTGAGGTCCACTCTTGAGGAGTTGCACGACAGTGTAGTTATCGGGAGTGGAGAAGGAGGAATCACCCTCGATGACCATAACTGATGAACTAACCTACATGGTTATCATCAGAAGTGCTGATGAGGTATCACCCTCGGCACTCGATAGTAACCCAGTAGTGTCGAGCAACTAAGAGGGAAGTGATGTGCGGTGCCGGGGCCTGGTCTTCAATCCCGTTGATCGGGTCTTCTGATAATCCAGCGGGGCAGTCGGGACAAAGTGGGGGTCTCTGATGGGTTTCTACCCAGCCTATACTAAACAGTTTAGGATAAACAGGTAGGTAACAACAGCAGGTTACAATAAACAGGCTATGCAGCAGAAATAGGATAACAGTAACAACAGCAACTTCTAATGCAAGCATAAGAGAGAAAGAATAGGCGATATCAGCATGTTCAAAAGGGGGGTGCTTGCCTGGAAGCTCTACGGCAAGGGTCTGGTCGTCCGGGGCGTAGTCGTACTCCTGAGCTGCGTCGGCCTCGAGGACTACGTCGGTGTCGGGGTCTAACAAGAGAGAAGAGGGGGAGGAAATAAATAAATACATAGCAAACATATGCAACACAGAGTATGCCATGCCTACGGTGCAATGCAGGGTTGCCTAAATATATTTTAGTTATTTTAGGATTTTAGGATTTTAGTTATTTTAGGATTTAAGTTGGATTTGATAACCGGTATGCATGCACTATTCATCTACCGGAAATGGAAGGAAAGTTGCGGGTTCACCTATGTAGAGGGTTCCGACATGGAAACAGGCGACACGATCAAATTTGTCTCGTCGTTCTGAGCAACTTTCATGTATTAAGTTTTTCGATCTGAGCTACGGTTTAATTTCTACCGATTTTTCAAAGTTTTAGAAATATTCTGAAATTGTTTTAGTTACTAAATTCGTCAGAAAATAAATTATGACATCATCCTGGCATCAGCACTGCATCAGCAGTCAACTGCCCAGTTGACTGGTCAAGCTGCCAGGTGGGACCCACCTGTCATACACAGGGTCTAAACAAAGTTTAAATCTAAACTAATTGAACTAGTTAAGCTACTGGGCCCACATGTCAGTGTGCAATTAGTGTAAACTAATTAATTTAATTATCTTAATTTCGTTGTAATTAGCTTAGGGGTGGTGGGCCCCACTGGCAGTGACTGGGTGAGTCCAGTCAGCTTGTTGACTTAGTTAACATCGCCAAAGTGGGGTCTGGGCCCACCAGTCAGTGGCCCTGGGGTGGCCCCAGTGGCGCCACATCAGCGGCCGGTGCCGGAGCTGCTCCGGCGGCCCTTTTCACGGCGGCTCCTCGCCGGAGTGGCTCGGGTTTCCTCTACAGGGGCTCAAATCGCGCGTTTTTGGGCTCGTTCGAACGCTGGTGAGGTCGCGCATCCATCTACGGCGTCGGTTCGTGCAAAGGCGCTAGGAAACAACGGCTACGGCTAGCACGGGCGGTGGCCGAAATCGGAGCTTAGCGCACCCGTTGCTGCAGTAAGTTTTCGCATGAGCTAACGCTTCGAGGAGCACCAGGAGGTCTCTCGGAGCTCGCGGGCATGCTTGCTTGGCCATAACGAAGGCTAACGCGACGACGACGAGCTCGACAGTGAGGCGGAGCTCCGGCAATGGCGCCGCGGCATTTAGCTAGCTACGGGCGCGGAAAGAGTAAACAGACGGGAAGAGGAGGGGTGATGCTCACCGTGCGGGCTCACGAATGCCCCTCAAGTGAGCGGTAGCGCAGACGCGAGGCGAATTTGGCGACGATCGCCGGCGGCACCGAGAAGGGGAAGAGGTCGATGCGGTCACTGTCGACCTCCCCGGCTCCAACTGACGGACGAGGATGATGACGCGGAGGACGGCGCACCTCCCAGGCTCGGTTGCCGACCTCGGGGATGCCGATGGCCGTGGATCCACAGCGGTGCTGCGTCGGCGGCGTGTTGGAGAGGGAGAGAGAGTTCAGCAGAGCGAGGGAGAGAGGGGGAGAGTGGATCTAGGAGGACGAGGGGCGCGTCCTTATCCCCTCGACCTGCCTCGGGCGTCGCCGTGTCGCTCTCTGGCTGGCGAGCGCGCGCGCGGCCATGGCGTGGCCGACACGGGGAGAGAGAGAGGAGGGAAACGGTGGGAGCGGGCTGGGCCGCACTGTGCACTTAGGCCCGTGCACAGTGGCCCCTTTTTCCTTTTCTTTCTGTTTCTTTTTACAGAAGAGTTTTGCAAATAAATGTGCTACCAAATGCATTTTGTAAAATGTTAAACTTGTCCACAAAATACATTGCATTATTCTGCATTGCCACAAAAAGTCTGAACCTCATTTGAATTCATTTGATTCATGGTTAGAATTTAAAAGTGATGGAAGGGTGTTGTTGGGTCATTCAATAATAGGGACATTTTTGGAGTATCAGATATTGTTGGTTTTATTTTTATAATTGCTTTAGGAATATTTGCAACATTATGAATATTTTTGATTTGCTGTTTGAAGAAATAAATATTTGACTTTATTTCAAGTATGAATTTGAAGTTGGATTTGGGACAAGTGGCATTTTGACTTAGTGAAATGTGATGACATGGCACATTAATTAGCTTGATGACAGGGTTAACATCTGAGGATGTTACAAATCTCCTCCACTATAAGAAATCTCGTCCCGAGATTTAAGTGGGGAAGTAAAGGGTAACTTCGGGAGAACTGATCCTTGTAGGATTGATTATCTGGTGGACAATTCAGGGAATGCGGCAGAAGTATCTCTCAAGTTGAAACTTAGGAAAACATCGAGAGCAAAGTATGACAGTACGATAAGAAGTATCAAGCGAATGGACATTCGACCGATACCTGAACGAAGTGTGAACAGAGGTTCAGGGTATTGGGAGTAGATCATCTCTCGAGGGGTGTCCCGAGATAACAAACAAGGCCAAGAGCAAATGATACTTCGAAATTAAGGATATACAAGAGAGTCAGGTTCCGATCCTACTCCTGGTCGTCAGTCGGCTCCTCGTAGTAGTACTCGCCGGGAGGGTAGTAGTAGTAGCCGTCGGCGGGGGCAGCTATCTCAGGGGCTTCGTCATCTGGTTGCATCAAACGGATATGGGAAGAAAAAGAAAGCAAAGCAACCGTGAGTACTCATCTGAAGTACTCAGCAAGCAAGGATCTACACTACATATGCAACATTATCAAAGGGAGGCTGTATATGTGGACTGGGCTGCAGAAATGCCAGAATAGAGAGGAAAGCCTAGTCCTATCGAATACTAGCATCTTCATCATGTTCAGCGGTCTTGCAGCATTAGAAGAGTGCAGAGTAGCACAGTATAAAGTAGTAGTAATGTTATCAACCTCACCCAGAGATCCTTCCTCGACTCCCTGCGAGAAAGCAATCCCAGAGCCATACTATCTAGTTACCATCTCAAGTGTCAGGTTCTAGTTGTACCGATCGGGATACAACTCCGAGTGTCCATTACCGTAGGATAGGCTATCGATAGATGTTTTCTTCCCTGCAGGGGTGCATCAACTTACCCACCACGCTTGCTTAACTCCGGCCAGACACACTTTACTGGGTCATGCCCGGCCTCGGCCAAACGATATGCCGCAACCCGACCTAGGCTTAACAAAGAGGTCAGCACGCCGGACTAAACCTATGCCCCCAGGGGTCTTGGGCCATCGCCCCGGGAACTCCTGCACATTACGTTCACGGCTGAGAGCAGACCTGGCAACCCCTTAATACAAGCGCGGTTGCGTATCCAGTCCAACTCGGCGCGCGCCGCTCCTCACTGACGTCTATTAAGCTTCGGCTGATGTATACGACGCAGAACGCCCATACTAAGCCCACGTGACTAGTGCTATTGGGCCAGAGGCCCCTCGGATCAAATATCCAAACCGTTAGTGGATTAGGAGCACGCGGTAACGAGCAGAGACTCATGATCGATGTGACCCCGTCGCCCCGTCTCGAGGACTTGCGGCAAGGGCTAAGAATGCCCGGCCACGCCTCGTAGTTATCTCGCGGGCACCTTCCAGGTCAACCCTGTTTGGGAACGTAACATGCAATTTCAAAAAAATTCTACGCACACGCAATATCTGTCTAGGAGATGCATAGCAACGAGAGGGTGAGAGTGTGTCCACGTACCCTCGTAGACCGAAAGCGGAAACGTTAGCTTAACGTGGTTGATGTAGTCGAACGTCTTCTCGATTCAATCGATCAAGCACCGAACGTACGGCACCTCTGAGTTCTGCACACGTTCAGCTCGATGACATCCCTCGAACTCTTGATCCAGCAAAGTTTCGAGGGAGAGTTTCGTCAGCACGACGGTGTGGTGACGGTGATGGTGAAGTGATCCGTGCAGGGCTTCGCCTAAGCACTACGACAATATGACCGAAGGAGTAAACGGTGGAGGGGGGCGCCGCACACGGCTAAGAACAATTGGTGTGCCTTTGGGGTGCCCTCCCGCCCCCGTATATAAAGGAGGAGAGGGGGAGGAGGCCGGCCTAGGGGGCGCACCAAGTGGGGAAACCCACTTGGACTCCAAGTCCTATTCGCCCCCCCCCCACCTTCTTTCGGAGGGGGAAAGGGGGAAGGAGAGGGAGAGGGAGAAGGAAAGGGGGGCCGTGCCCCCTCCCCTTGTCCAATTCGGACTCCCCATGAGGGGGCGCGCGCCACCTCCTTGTGGCCTGCCTTGCCTCTCCCCTATGGCCCATGAGGCCCATTACTTCCCCCGGGGGGTTCCAGTAACCTCCCGGTACTCCAAAAAATACCCAAAACACTCCGGAACCATTCCGATGTCCGAATACTATCGTACAATATATCAATCTTTACCTCTCGACCATTTCGAGACTCCTCGTTATGTCCATGATCTCATCCGAGACTCCAAACAATCTTCGGTCACCAAAACACATAACTCATAATAAAAATCGTCATCGAACGTTAAGCGTGCGGACCCTACGGGTTCGAGAACTATGTAGACATGACCGAGACACCTCTCCGGTCAATAACCAATAGCGAAACCTGGATGCTCATATTGGTTCCTACATATTCTACGAAGATCTTTATCGGTCAAACCGTAATGATAACATACGTTGTTCCCTTTGTCATCGGTATGTTACTTGCCCGAGATTCGATCGTCGGTATCTTCATACCTAGTTCAATCTCATTACCGGCAAGTCTCTTTACTCGTTATGTAATACAACATCCCGCAACTAATTCATTAGTCACATTGCTTGCAAGGCTTATTATGATGTGCATTACTGAGATGGCCCAGAGATACCTCTCCAATACTCGGAGTGACAAATCCTAATCTCGATCTATGCCAACCCAACAAACACCTTCGGAGACACCTGTAGAGCATCTTTATAATCACCCAGTTATGTTGTGACGTTTGATAGCACACAAGGTGTTCCTCCGGTATTCGAGAGTTGCATAATCTCATAGTCAAAGGAATATGTATAAGTCATGAAGAAAGCAATAGCAATAAAACTTAACGATCATTATGCTAAGCTAATGGATGGGTCTTGTCCATCACATCATTCTCCTAATGATGTGATCCCGTTCATCAAATGACAACACATGTCTATGGTTAGGAAACTTAACCATCTTTGATCAACGAGCTAGTCTAGTAGAGGCTTACTAGGGACTCAGTGTTTTGTCTATGTATTCACACATGTATCAAGTTTCCGGTTAATACAATTCTAGCATGAATAATAAACATTTATCATGATATAAGGAAATACAAATAACAACTTTATTATTGCCTCTAGGGCATATTTCCTTCAAACCCGACTCCACATCACTTCGCAATTATGCTCGCGCGGGTACCCCTCAGGGCCGACCCGTCTTTAGTAACATGGTTCAGTGTAAAGTCATAGTAACCATAGTAACCGTGTGTCTAACACCATGGGGAACCCTAAGGAATCACCCTCGATGGAATTCCACCTAATGTTATCGTCAAGGTGAACGAAGGAGGAATCACCCTCGAGGTCCACTCTTGAGGAGTTGCACGACAGTGTCGTTATCGGTAGTGGAGAAGGAGGAATCACCCTCGATGACCATAACCGATGAACTAACCTACAAGGTTAACATCAGAAGTGCTGATGAGGTATCACCCTCGGCACTCGATAGTAACCCAGTAGTGTCGAGCAACTAAGGCGGAAGTGATGTGCGGTGCCGGGGCCTGGTCTTCAATCCTGTTGATCGGGTCTTCTGATAATCCAGCGGGGCAGTCGGGATAAAGTGGGGGCCTCCGATGGGTCTCTACTCAGCCTATACTAAACAGTTTAGGATAAGCAGGTAGGTAACAATAGCAAGTTACAATAAACAGGCTATGCAGCAGAAATAGGATAACAGTAACAGTACCAACTTCTAATGCAAGCATAAGAGAGAGAAGAATATGCGATATTGGAGGCAAGGACGTAGGCAAGAGCGCGTAGGCAAGGACGCTCTTGCCTACATCGACTCCATCGACTCGTTCGAGCTTGGAGCCGCCGCATCGCGCGGATCGGGTCATCTTCCACCTCGGGACCCGCTGCCGTTTGCCGTCGTCTCCGCCACCACCTGCTACTCCTAAGCCCCTCGCCGGCCTCCTTGTGCCGCAGCGGTGAGCTCCGCTCCTCCTCCCACCCTCTGCCGTTCTTTTCCGCGCCCGTAACCGACATCGCCGTGCGTGGCTGGGCTGAGCTCCGTCGTGCGGCTCGCTGCCGTTGCTTCTGTCGACGTCATGGCCGTCCGAGCACGCTAACGTGCTTGGGGCACTCCCGTAGTGCGGCCTAGCCACTTAAACTGCTCGCGCACGTGCTAGGTCGCCGGCCTCGCAAAGACCCGAGCGCCGCCGCCGCCATTGCTCGTCGCCGGCGCCCCTGCCGACCACCACTGCACCTGCGACCACCATCGCTAGATGCGCACGAGCGCCAGGGTCCCGTAGACCTACTCCGCGCGCAATTTGGTGAAACGTAGCGAGATTCCGGCCGGTTCCGGCGTAAAACCGCCGCGAAAGGCTCGCCGGAGCTCATTCCAGCGCCGGCGACCGACGTGTCACGTGTGGGGCCCGCTCGCAGTCGATGCCAGTGAGTCCCAGGTCGCGGTTGACCGCGTTGACCATGGTCAACACAGCTGACGTGGCAAGCACTGTCACTGGCAAGTGGGCCCGTGTAGTTAATTACCTTTAATAGTTAATTAGGTTAAATCTGTTAATTAACTAACCCACTGACAGGCTGGGCTCACTGACTAATTAACTCGGATTAGATAAAATAAATTCTGTTAATTAACCACAGAGGCTGACAGGTGGGACCCACCTGCCAGTTTGACCAGTCAGCAGCTCTGTTGACTGCTGACCTCACGCTAACATCACTGCTGACGCAATAATCCTTTTCTGTTAAATTAAATAATTCCAAAAATAGTTTAAAACTTTGAAAATTCGTAGAAAATAAACCGTAGCTCAGATCGAAAAACTTTATATATGAAAGTTGCTCGGAACGACAAGATGAAACCGAATATGCCCTCCTCATACCTGTCACATGCCTCTAGCATGATGAACGAGGAACTTTTCCCTCCGTTTCATCTGTCCGATTATCACCCGGAGCTGGGAGAACACTCCCGGATAGTTTCCCGCTCCCACTAACTTGCGTAGTACTACATTAGGGCACTCCTCGAATAACATGCTGCCACGCCATGCATCTGTGATTGTATTTGTCTGCTTTATATATTTATTGTTTCTTCCCCCTCTTCTATTTTCGATAGACCACGAGACTGATGCAGCTCAGGAGCCCGACGACACCACTGATGACCTTTCCTTTACCGCAAAGCTTCCAGGATAGCACCCCCATTTTGTGCATACCGATATCGCCTATTCTTCTCTCTCTTATGCTTGCATTAGAAGTTGCTACTGTTACTGTTATCCTATTTCTGTTGCATAGCCTGTTTATTGTAACCTGCTGTTGTTACCTACCTGCTTATCCTAAACTGTTTAGTATAGGCTGAGTAGAGACCCATCGGAGACCCCCACTTTATCCCGACTGCCCCGCTGGATTATCAGAAGACCCGATCAACAGGATTGAAGACCAGGCCCCGGCACCGCACATCACTTCCCCCTTAGTTGCTCGACACTACTGGGTTACTATCGAGTGCCGAGGGTGATACCTCATCAGCACTTCTGATGTTAACCTTGTAGGTTAGTTCATCGGTTATGGTCATCGAGGGTGATTCCTCCTTCTCCACTACCGACAACGACACTGTTGTGCAACTCCTCAAGAGTGGACCTCGAGGGTGATTCCTCCTTCGTTCACCTTGACGATAACATCAGGTGGAATTCCATCGAGGGTGATTCCTCAGGGTTCCCCATGGTGTTAGACACACGGTTACTATGGTTACTATGACTTTACACTGAACCATGTTACTAAAGATGGGTCGGCCCTGAGGTGTACCGCGCGAGCATAATTGCGAAGTGATGTGGAGTCGGGTTGACCTGGAAGGTGCCCGCGAGATAACTACGACGCATGGCCGGGCATTCTTAGCCCTGGCCGCAAGTCCTCGAGACGGGGCGACGGGGTCACATCGATCGTGAGTCTCTGCTCGTTACCGCGCGCTCCTAATCCACTAACGGTTTGGATATTTGATCCGAGGGGCCTCTGGCCCGATAGCACTAACCATCACGTGGGCATAGTATGGGCGTTCTACGTCGTATACATCAGCCGAAGCTTAATAGACGTCAGCGAGGAGCGGCGCGCACTGAGTTGGACTGGATATGCAACCGCGCTTGTATTAAGGGGTTGCCAGGTCTGCTCTCGGCCGTGAACGTAACGTGCAGGAGTTCCCGGGGTGATGGCCCAAGACCCCTGGGGGCATAGGTTTGGTCCGGCGTGCTGACCTCTCTGTTAAGCCTAGGTCGGGTTGCGGCGTATCGTTTGGCCAAGGCCGGGCATGACCCAGTAAAGTGTGTCCGGCCGGAGTTAAGCAAGCGTGGTGGGAAAGTTGGTGCACCCCTGCAGGGAAGAAAACATCTATCGATAGTCTGTCCTACGGTAACAGACACTCGGAGTTGTATCCCGATCGGTACAACTAGAACCTGACACTTGAGATGGTAACTGGATAGTATGGCTCTGGGATTGCTTTCTCACAGGGAGTCGAGGAAGGATCTCTGAGTGAGGTTGATAACATTAATACTACTTTATACTGTGCTACTCTGCACTCTTCTAATGCTGCAAGACCGCTGAACATGATGAAGATGCTAGTCTTCGATAGGACTAGGCTTTCCTCTCAATTCTGTCATTTCTGCAACCCAGTCCACATATACAGCCTCCCTTTGATAATGTTGCATATGTAGTGTAGATCCTTGTTTGCTGAGTACTTCGGATGAGTACTCACGGTTGCTTTGCTTTCTTTTTCTCCCCATATCCGTTTGATGCAACCAGATGACGGTGCCCCTGAGACAGCTGCCCCCGCCGACGGCTACTACTACTACCCTCCCGGCGATTACTACTACGAGGAGCCGACCGACGACCAGGAGTAGGATCGGAGGGTCCCAGGCAGGAGGCCTGCGCCTTTCGATCGTAGTTTTTGTTTTGCCCCGCCTTCTTAAAGGCTTATCTCTGTTTTATCTTTTATACCTGTACCCAGATATCTAACGCTTCCACTGATGCTTGATTGTCATCAAGCTTATGTATTCGAGCCCTCGAGGCCCTGGCTTGTAATATATTGCTTGTATGACTTTATTTATGTTTTAGAGTTGTGTTGTGATATCTTCAAGTGAGTCCTTAGGCTTGATTGTGTGCATTTGCGTGTATGGTTAGTGCATGATTAAGCCGAGGTCGTCACAGGACCCACCTGCCAGTTTGACCAGTCAGCAGCTCTGTTGGCTACTGATCTCACACTGACATCACTGCTGACCCAATAATCCTTTTCTGTTAAATTAAATAATTCCAGAAATAGTTTGAAACTTTGAAAATTCGTAGAAAATAAACCGTAGCTCAGATCGAAAAACTTTATATATGAAAGTTGCTCAGAACGATAAGACGAAGACGAATACGCCCTCCTCATACCTGTCACATGCCTCTAGCATGATGAACGAGGAACTTTTCCCACCATTTCATCTGTCCGATTATCACCCGGAGCTGGGAGAACACTCCCGGATAGTTTCCCGCTCCCACTAACTTGCGTAGTACAACATTAGGGCACTCCTCGAATAACGTGCTGCCATGCTACGCATCTGTGATTGTATTTGTCTGCTTTATATATTTATTGTTTCTTTCCCCTCTTCTATTTCCGATAGACCCCGAGACCGACGCAGCTCAGGAGCCCGACGACACCACTGACGACCTTTCCTTTACCGCAAAGCTTCCAGGCAAGCACCCCCATTTTGAGCATACCGATATCGCCTATTCTTCTCTCTCTTATGCTTGCATTAGAAGTTGCTACTGTTACTGTTATCCTATTTCTGCTGCATAGCCTGTTTATTGTAACCTGCTGTTGTTACCTACCTGCTTACCCTAAACTGTTTAGTATAGGCTGAGTAGAGACCCATCGGAGTCCCCCACTTTATCCTGACTGCCCCGCTGGATTATCAGAAGACCCGATCAACGGGATTGAAGACCAGGCCCCGGCACCGCACATCACTTCCCCCTTAGTTGCTCGACACTACTGGGTTACTATCGAGTGCCGAGGGTGATACCTCATCAGCACTTCTGATGTTAACCTTGTAGGTTAGTTCATCGGTTATGGTCATCGAGGGTGATTCCTCCTTCTCCACTACCGATAATGACACTGTCGTGCAACTCCTGAAGAGTGGACCTCGAGGGTGATTCCTCCTTCGTTCACCTTGACGATAACATCAGGTGGAATTCCATAGAGGGTGATTCCTCAGGGTTCCCCATGGTGTTAGACACATGGTTACTATGGTTACTATGACTTTACACTGAACCATGTTACTAAAGACGGGTCGGCCCTGAGGGGTACCCGCGCGAGCATAATTGCGAAGTGATGTGGAGTCAGGTTAACCTGGAAGGTGACCGCGAGATAACTATGAGGTGTGGCCGGGCATTCTTAGCCCTTGCCGCAAGTCCTCGAGACGGGGCGACGCGGTCACATCGATCGTGAGTCTCTGCTCGTTACCGCGCGCTCCTAATCCACTAACGGTTTGGATATTTGATCCGAGGGGCCTCTGGCCCGATAGCACTAACCATCACGTGGGCATAGTATGGGCGTTCTGTGTCGTATACATCAGCCGAAGCTTAATAGACGTCAGCGAGGAGCGGCGTGCGCCGAGTTGGACTAGATACGTAACCGCGCTTGTATTAAGGGGTTGCCAGGTCTGCTCTCGGTCGTGAATGTAACATGCAGGAGTTCCCGGGGCGATGGCCCAAGACCCCTGGGGGCATAGGTTTAGTCCGGCATGCTGACCTCTCTGTTAAGCCTATGTCGGGTTGCGGCGTATCGTTTGGCCGAGGTCGGGCATGACCCAGTAAAGTGTGTCCGGCTGGAGTTCAGCAAGCGTGGTGGGTAAGTTGGTGCACCCCTGCAGGGAAGAAAACATCTATCGATAGCCTATCCTACGGTAACGGACACTCGGAGTTGTATCCCGATCGGTACAACTAGAACCTGACACTTGAGATGGTAACTGGATAGTATGGCTCTGGGATTGCTTTCTCGCAGGGAGTCGAGGAAGGATCTCTGGGTGAGGTTGATAACATTACTACTACTTTATATTGTGCTACTCTGCACTCTTCTAATGCTGCAAGACCGCTAAAGATGATGAAGATGCTAGTCTTCGATAGGACTAGGCTTTCCTATTTATTCTGGCATTTCTGCAGCCCAATCCACATATACAGCCTCCCTTCGATAATGTTGCATATGAAGTGTAGATCCTTGCTTGTTGAGTACTTCGGATGAGTACTCACGGTTGCTTTGCTTTCTTTTTTCCCCATATCCGTTTGATGCAACCAGATGACGGAGCCCCTGAGACAGCTGCCCCCGCCGACGGCTACTACTACTACCCTCCCGGCGAGTACTACTACGAGGAGCCGACCGACGACCAGGAGTAGGATCGGAGGGTCCCAGGCAGGAGGCCTGCGCCTTTCGATCGTAGTTTTTGTTTTGCCCCGCCTTCTTAAAGGCTTATCTCTATTTTATCTTTTATATCTGTACCCAGATATCTAACGCTTCCGCTGATGCTTGATTGTCATCAAGCTTATGTATTCGAGCCCTTGAGGCCCTGGCTTGTAATATAATGCTTGTATGACTTTATTTATGTTTTAAAGTTGTGTTGTGATATCTTCAAGTGAGTCCTTAGGCTTGATCGTGTGCATTTGCGTGTATGATTAGTGCATGATTAAGCCAGGTTCGTCACAGGTGAGTAGAGTTGGATGGGGGAAATGATTTAGGGCTTATCTTTGTCATCGTCATTCCGAGTCTATTGATTCAATATGAATAAGAATAACCCCTATCATCCGTCGATTCCTAGAATTCATCTTCCGGCTCAGACGTCATTCTGGATATGAGCTGGTTCTCGGTAAATCAATCCTTGATTGATTGGCCATCTAATTTTATTCAACATACTCATCTTTTTATCAGAGCCTCTGCCTCTGATCCCTCGATTATGGAATCATAATTCCTTCGTAATCTAGCTTCGGCTTATTCAGATGTTTCCATCAACCGATTCCTTTGCTTCCCCTCTTCTTCTGATTGAGTACCAATACTCACATCAGATCCTTTGCCGACCAACTGATCTTTTGTCGGGTTATTATCCGACAGAGTCCTTTTCTCGGATACATAACGCCACTAGTAAATGGGGCCCTCTGCTTTGTCAACCTTGCTCTGCTGCCGAGCTCGAGTTCATTACTCCTGCAGTTTGAGGTATATGTTCTCAAGATGCCCCGATGGGTTGAACCTATGCTTTCCCTAATTCGTGTGAACTCGAAAGTTATGCGAGTCATACTCTTCTGGTGCTTCACCAGATAAATCTTCAGCACTACAATTTCTTCGAAAACGAGGAGTGAATGAAAGGTTATGCATGGAAGAAGTGGGAGTCGACCTTGAACCTTCGTGTTCATGCCCATGGACCCGATGTAGCACTTATCATGGAAGCTGCTCGTAAAAAAAATCCCCCTTGGTACAAGTTCATCTTGTATCTATGAATTGATCCCTTGCAATCGTGGTTCCGACCATATTTCCTCCTTGATTCCATTTTCCCGGATAAGTTAAAATACTTGTCCTCTGCAACTCATTTCACCCGTCCAACCTCTACTCCGATTTACCTTCCGGTATTACCCCTAGTACTTGTTACTGGGAAGTTTAATACCCCATCGCATCATTCCTAGCCTGGTCGGCAATATCTTTATCATGCCAACTTTTAGCTGTGCTACCTGGTCCTTATGCCCGGAACAACTTCCGACGATGAGCTAAGCTTATGTCGATCTTCCTCATCTTATCATTTCACCTCAAACAACATGCTTGATTCTGAGTTTGTGTCATATCCGTGGTTCCAAAACTTTTGGCTCCATCATTCCTTTTGCTTGATGTCATTGATGATCGATTACATCTTCATGAAACCTCTCGACAAAATTTGTCGTGATCACCATCAATATACTGACTTCCTCTAAGGTAACAAATGAAATTCATGATGAGAAATACCATCCTTGACCTTCGATGAATTGCGTTATCATTGACAACATCCTTGACTTTCTGCCAACACAGACCTGGTTGTGTTTGGTTAATCCTTACGTTCCGAGATAATCTTGGAAGTGTTCCTTTGTATCTCTTGTGATCTTTCGGTCCAACCCTTACTTAAAACACCATGTTATCACTACCTCGGAGCATGACTATGGTATTCTGAATATCATTGAGAACAGTGAAAACGCAATGTTGCATGTCCCTTCATCAATTATCCAAATATCGTTGTATGGGTAATATCATGATTCTTCCTTCGCCCCTTTATCTAAATACTTTTGAACTTGCTGCCCTATCATGTATATCCTGCTCCGTTTTTTTTCCTGGGAAGGATATACTACCAATTTTTGTTGTGTAGACACATTCTCCTTCCCATTGGTTAATTTGAATAATCAATTAATCATTTTTCCTTTCCATTGGTTTGTTTAACCTTTCTTATGATCTGGATGATATAAGCAGAAATAATTCCCTGCTTATGAAAACACCTCGAGGTACAATTCGATCAGTACGACCCTGTTACTAATGTTGATGACATTCTGGTAACCACCGATGGACGAGAACTTTGCCAATTGGTCCGCCTTGTTCAACGAGCAGGAAAATGGTTCTCTTTGTCCCTCGCCCTTGGTACCGACGTTGTCGCCAACATAACTGACAGGCTATCCTCTAACATACCTTGTTGTCGTGACCGGTAAGATGCCACCGTTCTCCCTACTTTTGATCGACACCCCTCCACAGTTCCACAGGATCGGAACCTGACTCTCCTGTACATCCTTGATTCCAAAGTATCTTATGCTCTTGGATTTGTGTGTTGTCACGAGCCACTCTCCGAGAGATAATCTATTCCCGATACTCTGAACCCTCTTCTCACACTCTGTTCAGGTATCGATCGGATGTCCATTCGCTTGAAATTTCTTATTGTACCTTCATACTTTGCCCTCGATGTTTACTAAGTTTCAACTCGAGAGATACTTCTGCCACATTCCCTGAATTGTCCACTAGATAAACAACCATACAAGGGTCAGTACTCCCGAAGTTACCCTTCACTTTTCCACTTAAATCTCGGGACGAGATTTCTTGTAGTGGAGGAGATTTGTAACATCCCCAGCATCACACTACAGTAATCTCCCCCTTAATAGTGGCCATGTCATCATGATCACTAAGCTAATCTGCCACTTGCCCAAAAATCAAAGTCATTCTTTCCAATTTAAATTGCATGTCAAATATCTTTTTCTTATGTCATGCAATTAAAATAAGTTCATCCTGTTGCAAATATTCTTAAGGCCATTATAAAATTGAAATCAATATTTTTGGACTTCCCAAAATGCCCCTGGACTTTAAAACAGTAGTCCGGCAGCATTCAATCTGTCCTTTTCAACTTCTAAAAAATATCTAACCTATTCCTTTGGCCTCCAAACTTTTGATGGCAGTGCCAAATATTACCAAGAAATATTGGGGTTTAGTCCCACATTTTTCTAAAATGTTAGGTGGCCCACAAAAATCATTTCCTATCTCTGTTAATAAATAAAAACTAAAACAGAAATTAGCAAAAGGGAAAAAGGCCTACCTGGGCTTACCTGCAGCCGGCCCAGCCCAGCTCCACCAACTCCTCCCTCCGTGTCGTCTTCTCTGTGGCCGCACGCCTCTCCGCAGGCCACAGCGCGCCACCGCGATGAGGGCAGAGGAGGGCGAGGGGATAAGCTCGCACCCGAGCCATCCCCCCTGGTCGCCACCTCCATTTTCCCCTCTTCCCGTGCTCGCTCGCCTCTCCTTTCCTCTCTGCCACCGCAACCGAACGCCGCCGACGCCGCAGCTCTGCTCCGCCACGGCCACCGGCGGCCCCGTGGCTGCTGACACGTCTACGAGGTCCGCCGTCGTCCCCAACGCCCTCCCCAAACACGAGCCCGGGTAGGGGAGCACTATAGCGCCGCCCCGGGCCCTTCTTCTACCTCCGGCCACCGCCCGTCGCCGCGTCGATCCGCCGCTCCCCGACCGCCACCGGCCTCCCCGAGCACTCCCCTGCAACGCTGTGAGCCACCCTCGATTTCCCTCTCTCCTTTTGTTCTCATTTGCTCGCTAGCTAGCCCCCGTTACAGCCGTTGCTCTCGCCGCCGCTGCCATGTTTTTCGTCGCGGTCGCAGCCACCGTAGCTCGTGCCCGAGGCTCGTCCCGTGCTCCTAGGTCTCCCAGGGAGCCAACGTCCCCGCAAACGGCTCTTCCCGTACCTCACAGCCTCGCCCCCATCGAGCACCCGAGACAGCCGCCGCTTGCCGTAGTTGCAGCGCTCACCTCCGGCCGCCCCCGCGAGCGCTGCTGCCCCCGTTGGACGCGCCTCTTCGCGCGCGATCGAACGCGCCCATCCGCGTCCCTTTCGGTCGCCTGAGGATGAAACCCGACCGGGTCCCGAGCCGCACCGCCGTGCTTGGTGCTCGCCGGAGTGCTAATGTCGGCGCGCATGCGTTTAAAACTGGCCCCTGGGCCACTGCCATGTGGGCCCAGGCGGTCAGGTAATTAGTTTAACATTAATTAAATTAATTTAGTTAGCCAAGTGACTCACTGATGACTAGGGCCCACGTCTAACTAATTACTACTTATTTTAAAAATAAACCTAATTAGGTCTACTATGTATGACATGTGGGACCACATGTCAGGTTGACTCAGTCAACCTTGACCACCTTGACCTGCTGACTGTACTGTTGACTGGGCAGCTGGCCCCACCAGTCAGCCTTTGCTGACTGGGCGGTTGATCTAGTCAACAGGGCCCACCAGTCAGCCCCTGTGTGGTCTGGCTGGGTACACTTCTGGGTACTTATAACTTTTTGCTATTATTTTCGAATTAATTTTTAAATCCTGAAATTTTCATAATTTTGTTTAAAACTTTGAAAATTGGTAGAAAATAAATCGTAGCTCAGATGGAAAAACTTTATACATGAAAGTTGCTCAGAATGACGAGACGAATCCGACCGTGCTATCTGTTTCCATGTCGGGACCCTCTACGGAGGTGAACCCACAACTTTTAGCCTATTTTTGGTAGATGAATAGTGCATATGTACCGGTTAATAAATCCAACTTAAATAATAAAATAACTAAAATGACCTAGACATATCTTTAGGCAACCCTGCACTGCACGTTAGCATAGCATGCTTCGTGTTGCATATGTTAGCTGTGTATTTATCTGTTTCCTCCCCCTCTTCTCTCTCGTTAGACCCCGACACAGACGTAGTCCCCAAGGCCGATGCAGCTCCGGAATACGACTACACAGCTGATGACCAGACCCTTGCCGCAGAGCTTCCAGGCAAGCACCCCCATTTTGAGCATATCGATATCGCCTATTCTTCTCTCTCTTATGCTTGCATTAGAAGTTGCTGCTATTACTGTTATCCTATTTCTGCTGCATAGCCTATTTATTGTAACCTGCTGTTGTTACCTACCTGCTTATCCAAAACTATTTAGTATAGGCTGGGTAGAGACCCATCAGAGACCCCCACTTTATTCCGACTGCCCCGCTGGATTATCAGAAGACCCGATCAACGGGATTGAAGACCAGGCCCCGGCACCGCACATCACTTCCCTCTTAGTTGCTCGACACTACTGGGTTACTATCGAGTGCCGACCCCGGCTTAATCGTGCAGTAACCATACACGCAAATGCACACGATCAAGCCTAAGGACTCACTTGAAGATATCACAACACAACTCTAAAACATAAATAAAGTCATACAAGCTTTATATTACAAGCCAGGGGCCTCGAGGGCTCGAATACATAAGCTCGCATACAAGCGTCAGCGGAAGCATCAGATATCTGAGTACAGATATAAAAGAAAACACAGATAAGCCCTTAAGAAGGCGGGGCAAAAGGAAACTCTATGATCGAAAGGCGCAGGCCTCCTACCTGGGACCCTCCGAACCTACTCCTGGTCGTCGGTCGGCTCCTCGTAGTAGTACTCGCCGGGAGGGTAGTAGTAGCAGCCGTCGGCGGGGGCAGTTGGCTCAGGGGCTCCGTCATCTGGTTGCGTCAAACGGATATGGGGAGAAAAAGAAAGCAAAGCAACCGTGAGTACTCATCCGAAGTACTCAGCAAGCAAGGATCTACACAACATATGCAACATTATCAAAGGAAGGCTATATATGTGTACTGGGCTGCAGAAATACCAGAATAGAGGGGAAAGCCTAGTCCTATCGACGACTAGCATCTTCAGCATCTTCAGCAGTCTTGCAGCATTAGAAGAGTGCAGATTAGCATAAAGTAAAGTAGTAGTAGTGTCATTAACCTCGCCCAGAGATCCTTTCTCGACACCCTGTGAGAAAGCAATCCCAGAGCCATACTATCCAGTTCTCATCTCAAGTATCCAGTTCTAGTTGTACCGATCGGGATACAACTCCGAGTGTCCGTTACCGTAGGACAGGCTATCGATAGATGTTTTCTTCTCTGCAGGGGTGCACCAACTTACCCACCACGCTCGATTAACTCTGGCCAGACACACTTTACTGGGTCATGCCCGGCCTCGGCCAAACTATACGCCGCAACCTGACCTAGGCTTAATAGAGAGGTCAGCACGCCGGACTAAACCTATGCCCCCAGGGGTCTTGGGCCATCGCCCCAGGAACTCCTGCGTGTTGCGTCAGGCGGCTGAAAGCAGACCTAGCCCCCTTAATACAAGCGCGGGCTTAACCAGTCCAATCCAGCACGCGTCGCTCAGTCGCTGACGTCTATTAAGCTTAGGCTGATACATACAACGCAGAACGCCCATACTATGCCCACGTGATGGTTAGTGCTATCAGGTCAGAGGCCCTCTCGGATCAAATATCCAAACCGTTAGTGGATTAGGAGCGCGCGGTAACGAGCAGAGACTCATGATCGACGTGACCCCGTCGCCCCATCTCGAGGACTTGCGGCAAGGGCTAAGAATGCCCGGCCATGCCTCGTATTCATCTCTCGGGCACCCTCCAGGTCAACCCGATTCCACATCTCTCGCAATTAAGCTCACGCGGGTACCCCTCAGGGCCGACCCATCTTTAGTATCATGGTTCAGTGTAAAGTCATAGTAACCATAGTATCCGTGTGTCTAACACCAAGGGGAACCCTGAGGAATCACCCTCGATGGAATTCCACCTGATGTTATCGTCAAGGTGAACGAAGGAGGAATCACCCTCGAGGAGTTGCACGACAGTGTCGTTACCGGGAATGGAGAAGGAGGAATCACCCTCGATGACCATAACCGATGAACTAACCTACATGGTTATCATCAGAAGTGCTGATGAGGTATCACCCTCGGCACTCGATAGTAACCCAGTAGTGTCGAGCAACTAAGAGGGAAGCGATGTGCGGTGCCGGGGCCTGGTCTTCAATCCCGTTGATCGGGTCTTCTGATAATCGAGCGGGGCAGTCGGAATAAAGTGGGTGTCTCTGATGGGTCTCTACCCAGCCTATACTAAACAGTTTTGGATAAGCAGGTAGGTAACAATAGCAGGTTACAATAAACAGGCTATGCAGCAGAAATAGGATAACAGTAACAGCAGCAACTTCTAATGCAAGCATAAGAGAGAGAAGAATAGGCGATATCGGTATGCTCAAAAGGGGGGTGCTTGCCTGGAAGCTCTGCGGCAAGGGTCTGGTCGTCAGGGGCGTAGTCGACCTCCGGAGCTGCGTCTGCCTCGGGGACTACGTCGGAGTCAGGCTCTAACAAGAGAGAAGAGGGGGAGGAAACAGATAATTACACAGCAAAAAATGCAACACAGAGCATGCTATGCCTAGGATGCAGTGCAGGGTTGCCTAAAGATTTGTCTAAGTCATTTTAGTTATTTTAGGATTAAGGTTGATTTATTATCCGATGTATATACACTATTCATCTACCAGAAACGGGCGAAAAGTTATGGGTTCACCTACGTAGAGGGTTCCGACATAGAAACAGACGACACAATCAGATTCGTCTCGTCGTTCTGAGCAACTTTCATGTAGAAAGTTTTTCGATCTGAGCTACGGTTTATTTTCTATGAATTTTCAAAGTTCTACTGAATTTTTGGAATTATTTTAATTAACAGAAATGGATTATTGCGTCAGCATGATGTCATGATGACATCAGCAGTCAACTGGTCGGCTGACCAGGTCAAACCTGACCGGTGGGTCCAGTGGGACCCACATGTCAGCCTCTGTTAGCTTAACAGTGGTTTAAACTAACTAGCAGAGTTAATTAGGGGTGTGGGCCCCATTAGTCAGTGGGTAATTAGTTTAACTAATTATAAAATGTTTTAATTAATCCAATTAACAAAAGGGGCCCACATGTCAATGGCTGGGGGCTGCCCAGTCAGCACGTTGACTGGGTCAACCCAGTCAACGGGGCCCCCAGGGCCCACTGGCAGTGGCCCAGAGGTGGGGCCCACCAGCGCCAGGTCAGCATGGCGGCCGGAGACGCGCCGGCGACCTCTCCAGCGGCGAAAGTTCATCGGAGCGCGTCGGAATCGCGCTAGGGAGCACCTTTTTGCGCGCAGTTAGGTTCATTTGAACGAGCTCTCGCCCGCGCATCAATCGGTGGCTGCAGTTTGACCGAAAACGGCCGGAGACGGCGGCAGCTAACGGCAGAGCGGACGCCGAAGTTCGGGTGCTAGTGGAATCGGAGCTAGGGGCACAGGAAGGCGCGCTTGCGTGCTCGTTGGGCTCCTGGGAGCACCAGGAGCTCGACGGTGGCCTTAGGCGGCGGTGACGTCGACCACAGTGACGGCCACAAGATCGTCGGCGGCGAGCAGAGCACGGACGCGACGGCAACCAGCTACGGCACGCGGGGAAACTAACAGAGAGGAGCAGGTGGCGGAGTAGCTCACCGCGTGGCTCACACGTAGGCCCGTGACGGTTTAGTAGCAGCAGAACGGAGTGGATCGACGGCGGCGGAACGTCGGGATCCGAGGAGGAAGAAGGCGGCTTCTCGGCAATGCAGAGCTCCACTGCTCCTTCCAGCGGCACCAGAGGTCGTGGCGGTCCACGGCGATCCTCCCGGACACTAGCAGTCGGCGCAGCGAGGCCGCTGGCCACGGTGGTGGCAGGGCGCGGCAACGGTGGCGCTCGGGCGTCGATGGATCTGAGGGGGAGAGCGGTGGAGAGGGAGAGAGAATGGATAGAGATGGAGGGGGAAGGTCAGGGGGATGCTCTTATCCCCTCGCCTGGCCGCGGCGTCGCCGTCTCGCCGGTGCGCGCGCGCGCGCAGCCACAAGCGAGCCGACACGGTGGCGAGGAGGACGGCGACTGTGCACTAACAGGCTGGGCCGGCTGGGCCTGCCACTGTGCACTAAGGTCCAGCCGGTCCAGGCCTTTTTCTTATTTCTTTTTCTGTTTCTTTATTACTTCTCTGTTTTGGTAATTGTTAGGCCACATTTGCACTTTTGTAAAATGTGAGTCTTGGCCCAAATATTACAGTGCAATGTCACCTTCCACCAAAAACTAGTTTGGGGAAAATATGATTTCATTTGGATTTTTATTAAATGAAATGGAATTAAATGGGTGTTGTTTGCTTCTGTTCTAGGTTGTTAGAGTCGCTTAACTTATTCTATAAATGTTGATTACAATTTTACAATTGTCTCTGGATTATTTACAATATTAGGAACATTTTAGTTCCTGGATTTAAACAACTTCATTTTGCACTTTTGAATTTGAGTTGATTTTCAGAGAGGATTTTGAATTGAATCTTTAACCAATGTGACTAAGCACTGCAAATAAAAGTGACTTGGCATTATTAGCAGATGATCACAATTGTGATTACACAGGGGTGTTACAAATTCTCCTCCTCTAAAAGAAATTCTCGTCTCGAGAATTCAGGAGGTAGAAGGAAAGAGGTCGGGGTATTCTTCCCGAAGATGATCCTCGCGTTCCCAAGTGGCTTCATCTTCAGTATGATTCGACCACTGCACTTTAAGGAACTTGGTCATCTTCTGATGAGTTCATCATTCAGCTTCATCGAGAATGCGGATCGGATCTTATAAGAAAGATCATCTTGCAATTCGAGCATCTCATGATCCACTGCGTGGTGCGGAGATTCCTTGAAGCATTTACGAAGTTGCGACACATGGAAGACATCGTGGATATGAGAGAATTGCGGTGGCAACTCCAATTTATAAGCCACTTGTCCACGTCTGGCAACAATGCGAAAGTGGCTGATGTAGCGTGGAGCTAGCTTGCCCTTGATTCCGAAACGACGAGTGCCCTTCATAGGAGTGACACGCGGATAAGCTTGATCACCAGGCTGATAGGTCAAACCCTATCATTTGCGATCGTAGTTGCTCTTCTAGCGGTCCTGAGCCGCCTTGAGATTTTCTCGGACAATTCGGACTTGTTCTTTGGCGTGTTGGATAATGTCCGGTCCCACGAGTGGTCGTTCCCCAGTTTCTGACCAATTCAGAGGGGTTCGACACTTATGTTCGTAAAGTACTTCGAAGGGGGCCATTTTCAAGCTGGCTTGATAGCTGTTGTTATATGAGAATTCCGCATAAGGAAGAGATTCTTCCCACTTCTTACCGAACGAAATAACACAAGCCCGAAGCATATCTTCAAGCACTTGATTTACTCGCTCAACTTGGCCTTGGGATTGGGGATGATAACCTGAACTCCAGGTAATGTGAGTTCCCATAGCTTCTTGGAAACTTTCCCAGAACTTGGAGGTGAAAAGACCGCCACGGTCCGAACTGATCTCCTTCGGAATGCCATGGAGTGAAACAATTCTGGAGATATACAACTCTGCTAACTGACTAGCAGTGATAGTCTCCTTGACAGGCAGAAAGTGTGCAACTTTAGATAGTTGGTCGACGACGACAAGAATAGCATCGTGACCCTTCTGTGACTTGGAAAGGCCAGTTATGAAATCCATTTGTACTTTATCCCATTTCCATAGAGGAATAGGGAGCGGTTGCAGAATTCCAGCAGGCTTCTGATGTTCTGATTTCACGCGAAGGTAAACGTCACATTCAGCAACATATCGAGCGATATCCTGCTTCATTCTAGACCACAAGTATCTTTGACGGAGATCACGATACATCTTAGTACTACCCTGATGGATAGACAGCGGTGTATCATGTATCTATGAATTGATCCCTTGCAATCGTGGTTCCGACCATATTTCCTCCTTGATTCCATTTCCCCAGATAAGTTAAAATACTTGTCATCTGCAGCTCATTTCACCCGTTCAATCTCTACTCCGATTTACCTTCCGGTATTACCCCTAGTACTTGTTACTGGGAAGTTTAATACCCCATCGCATCATTCCTAGCCTGGTCGGCTATATCTTTATCATGCCAACTTTTAGCTGTGCTACCTGGTCCTTATGCCCAGAGCAACTTCCGACGATGAGCTAAGCTTATGTCGATCTTCCTCATCTTATCATTTCACCTCGAACAACAAGCTTGATTCCGAGTTTGTGTCATATCCGTGGTTCCAAAACTTTTGGCTCCATCATTCCTTTTGCTTGATGTCATCGATGATCGATTACATCTTCATGAAACCTCTCGACAAAATTTGTCGTGATCACCATCAATATACTGACTTGCTCTAAGATAAAAAATGAAATTCATGATGAGAAATACCATCCTTGACCTTCGATGAATTGCGTTATCATTGACAACATCTTGACTTTCTGCCAACACAGACCTGGTTGTGTTTGGTTGTTCTTTATGTTCCGAGATAATCTTGGAAATGTTCCTTGTATCTCTTGTGATCTTCAGATCCAACCTATACTTGAAACACCATGTTATCGCTACCTCGGAGCATGACTATGGTATTCCGAATATCATTGAGAATAGTGAAAACGCAATGTTGCATGTCCCTTCATCAATTATCCAAACATCATTGTATGGGTAATATCATGATTCTTCCTTCGCCCCTTTATCTAAATACTTTTGAACTTGCTGCCCTATCATGTATATCCTGCTCTGTTTTTTCCCTGGGAAGGATATACTACCAATTTTTGGTGTGTAAACACATTCTCCTTCCCATTGGTTAATTTGAATAATTGATTAATCATTTTTCCTTTCCATTGGTTTGTTTAACCTTTCTTATGATCTGGATGATATAAGCAGAAATAATTCCCTGCTTATGAAAACACCTCGAGGTACAATTCGGTCAGTACGACCCTGTTACTAATGTTGATGACATTCTGGTAACCATCGATGGATGAGAACTTTGCCAATTGGTCCGCCTCGTTCAACAAGAAGGAAAATGGTTCTCTTTGTCCCTCGCCCTTGGTACCGATGTTGTCGCCAACATAACTGACATGCTATCCTCTGACATACCTTGTTGTCGTGACCGGTAAGATGCCACCGTTCTCCCTACTTTTGATCGACACCCCTCCACAGTTCCATAGGATCGGAACCTGACTCTCCTGTACATCCTTGATTCCAAAGTATCTTACGCTCTTGGATTTGTGTGTTGTCACGAGCCACTCTCCAAGAGATAATCTATTCCCGATACTCTGAACCCTCTTCTCACACTCTGTTCAGGTATCGATCGGATGTCCATTCGCTTGAAACTTCTTATTGTACCTTCATACTTTGCTCTCGATGTATCCTAAGTTTCAACTCGAGAGATACTTCTGCCACATTCCCTGAATTGTCCACCAGATAAACAACCATACAAGGGTCAGTTCTCCCGAAGTTACCCTTCACTTTTCCACTTAAATCTCGGGATGAGATTTCTTGTAGTGGAGGAGATTTGTAACATCCCCAGCATCACACTACAGTAATCTCCCCCTTAATAGTGGCCATGTCATCATGATCACTAAGCTAATCTGCCACTTGCCCAAAAATCAAAGTCATTCTTTCCAATTTAAATTGCATGTCAAATATCTTTTTCTTATGTCATGCAATTAAAATAAGTTCATCATGTTGCAAATATTCTTAAGGCCATTATAAAATTGAAATCAATATTTTTGGAATTCCCAAAATGTCCCTGGACTTTAAAACAGTAGTCCAGCAGCATTTAAACTGTGCTTTTCAACTTCTAAAAAATATCTAACCTATTCCTTTTGCCTCCAAACTTTTGCTGGCAGTGCCAAATATTACCAAGAAATATTGGGGTTTAGTCCCACATTTTTCTAAAATGTTAGGTGGCCCACAAAAATCATTTTCTATCTCTGTTAATAAATAAAAACTAAAACAGAAATTAGCAAAAGGGAAAAAGGCCTACCTGGGCTTACCTGCAGCCGGCCCAGCCCACCTCCACCAACTCCTCCCTCCGTGTCATCTTCCCTGTGGCCGCACGCCTCTCCACCGGCCACAGCGCGCCACCGCGACGAGGGCAGAGGAGGGCGAGGGGATAAGCTCGCCCCGAGCCATCCCCCCTGGTCACCACCTCCATTTTCCCCTCTTCCCTGTGCTTGCTCGCCTCTCCTTTCCTCTCTGCCACCGCAACCGAACGCTGTCGACGCCGCAGCTCTGCTCCGCCACGGCCACCGGCCGTCCCGTGGCCGCTGACACGTCTACGAGGTCCGTCGTCGTCCCCAACGCCCTCCCCGACCACGAGCCCGGGCCGAGGAGCACTACAGCACCGCCCCGGGCCCTTCTTCTACCTCCGGCCACCGCCCGTCGCCGCGTCGATCCGCCGCTCCCCGACCGCCACCGGCCTCCCCGAGCACTCCCCTACAACGCTGTGAGCCACCCTCGGTTTCCCTCTCTCCTTTTGTTCTCGTTTGCTCGCTAGCTAGCCCCCGTCACAGCCATTGCTCTCGCCGCCGCTGCCATGTTTTCCGTTGCGGCCGCAGCCACCTAGCTCACGCCCGAGGCTCGTCCCGTGCTCCTGGGTCTCCCAGGGAGCCAACGTCCCCGCAAACACCTCTTCCCGTACCTCGCAGCCTCGCCCCCATCGAGCACCCGAGACCGCCGCTGCTTGCGGTAGTTGCAGCGCTCACCTTCGGCCGCCCCCGCGAGCGCTGCTGCCCCCGTTGAACGCGCCTCTTCGTGCACGATCGAACGCGCCTATCCGCGTCCCTTTCGGTCGCCTGGGGACGAAACCCGACCGGGTCCCGAGCCACGCCGCCGCGCTTGGTGCTCGCCAAAGTGCTAACGCCGGTGCGCATACGTTTAAAACTGGTCCCTGGGCCACTGCCATGTGGGCCCAGGCGGCCAGGTAATTAGTTTAACATTAATTAAATTAATTTAGTTAGTCGAGTGACTCACTGACGACTAGGGCCCACGTCTAACTAATTACTGCTTATTTTAAAAATAAACCTAATTAGGTCTACTATGTATGACATGTGGGACCACATGTCAGGTTGACTCAGTCAACCTTGACCACGTTGATCTGCTGACTGTACTGCTGACTGGGCAGCTGGCCCCACCAGGCAGCCTTTGCTGACTGGGTTGTTGACCCAGTCAACAGGGCCCACCAGTCAGCCCCTGTGTGGTCTAACTGGGTACACTTCTGTGTACTTATAACTTTTTGCTATTATTTTCGAATTAATTTTTAAATCCTGAAATTTTTAGAATATTGTTTGAAACTTTGAAAATTCGTAGAAAATAAACCGTAGCTCAGATGGAAAAACTTTATACATGAAAGTTGCTAAGAACGACGAGACGAATCCGACCGTGCTATCAGTTTCCGTGTCGGGACCCTCTACAGAGATGAACCCGCAACTTTTAGCCTGTTTCCGGTAGATGAATAGTGCATATGTACTGGTTAATAAATCCAACTTAAATCCTAAAATAACTAAAATGACCTAGACATATCTTTAGGCAACCCTGCACTGCACGTTAGCATAGCATGCTCCGTGTTGCATATGTTAGCTGTGTATTTATCTGTTTCCTCCCCCTCTTCTCTCTCGTTAGACCCCGACACCGACGTAATCCCCGAGGCAGACGCAGCTCCGGAGGTCGACTACGCCCCTGACCACCAGACCCTTGCCGCAGAGCTTCCAGGCAAGCACCCCCCTTTTGAGCATACCGATATCGCCTATTCTTCTCTCTCTTATGCTTGCATTAGAAGTTGCTGCTGTTACTGTTATCCTATTTCTGCTGTATAACCTGTTTATTGTAACCTGCTGTTGTTACCTACCTGCTTATCCAAAACTGTTTAGTATAGGCTGGGTAGAGACCCATCAGAGACCCCCACTTTATTCCGACTGCCCCGCTGGATTATCAGAAGACCCTATCAACGGGATTGAAGACCAGGCCCCGGCACCGCACATCACTTCCCTCTTAGTTGCTCGACACTACTGGGTTACTATCGAGTGCCGAGGGTGATACCTCATCAGCACTTCTGATGATAACCATGTAGGTTAGTTCATCGGTTATGGTCATCGAGGGTGATTCCTCCTTCTCCATTCCCGGTAACGACACTGTCGTGCAACTCCTCGAGGGTGATTCCTCCTTCGTTCACCTTGACGATAACATCAGGTGGAATTCCATCGAGGGTGATTCCTCAGGGTTCCCCTTGGTGTTAGACACACGGATACTATGGTTACTATGACTTTACACTGAACCATGATACTAAAGACGGGTCGGCCCTGAGGGGTACCCGCGCGAGCTTAATTGCGAGAGATGTGGAGTCGGGTTGACCTGGAGGGTGCCCGAGAGATGAATACGAGGCGTGGCCGGGCATTCTTAGCCCTTGCCGCAAGTCCTCGAGACGGGGCGATGGGGTCACATCGATCGTGAGTCTCTGCTCGTTACCGCGCGCTCCTAATCCACTAATGGTTTGGATATTTGATCCGAGAGGGCCTCTGGCCTGATAGCACTAACCATCACGTGGGCATAGTATGGGTGTTCTGCGTCGTATGCATTAGCCGAAGCTTAATAGACATCAGCGACTGAGCGGCGCGTGCTGGATTGGACTGGTTAAGCCCGCGCTTGTATTAAGGGGGCTAGGTCTGCTTTCAGCCGCCTGACGCAACGCGCAGGAGTTCCCGGGGCGATGGCCCAAGACCCCTGGGGGCATAGGTTTAGTCCGGCGTGCTGACCTCTCTATTAAGCCTAGGTCGGGTTGCGGCGTATCGTTTGGCCGAGGTCGGGCATGACCAAGTAAAGTGTGTCCGGCCGGAGTTAATCGAGTGTGGTGGGTAAGTTGGTGCACCCCTGCAGGGAAGAAAACATCTATCGATAGCCTGTCCTACGGTAACGGACACTCGGAGTTGTATCCCGATCGGTACAACTAGAACTGGATACTTGAGATGAGAACTGGATAGTATGGCTCTGGGATTGCTTTCTCACAGGGAGTCGAGAAAGGATCTCTGGGCGAGGTTGATGACACTACTACTACTTTACTTTATGCTAATCTGCACTCTTCTAATGCTGCAAGACTGCTGAAGATGCTAGTCGTCGATAGGACTAGGCTTTCCCCTCTATTCTGGCATTTCTGCAGCCCAGTCCACATATACAGCCTTCCTTTGAAAATGTTGCATATGTTGTGTAGATCCTTACTTGCTGAGTACTTCGGATGAGTACTCACGGTTGCTTTGCTTTCTTTTTCTCCCCATATCCGTTTGACGCAACTAGATGACGGAGCCCCTAAGCCAGCTGCCCCCGCCGACGGCTGCTACTACTACCCTCCCGGTGAGTACTACTACGAGGACCGACGACCAGGAGTAGGTTCGGAGGGTCCCAGGCAGGAGGCCTGCGCCTTTCGATCATAGAGTTTCCTTTTGCCCGCCTTCTTAAGGGCTTATCTGTGTTTTCTTTTATATCTGTACTCAGATATCTGATGCTTCCGCTGATGCTTGTATGCGAGCTTATGTATTCGAGCCCTCGAGGCCCCTGGCTTGTAATATAAAGCTTGTATGACTTTATTTATGTTTTAGAGTTGTGTTGTGATATCTTCAAGTGAGTCCTTAGGCTTGATCGTGTGCATTTGCGTGTATGGTTAGTGCACAATTAAGCCGGGGTCGTCACATTCTCCCTCCTCTATTTTTTCTATTTACCCCTGTTACTTTTTTCCCACTCTCTCATCCTTCCTACCACAACTCATTGTGGTTCAAGCAAAAAAAAACATAGCTGAGCAAACAAACTAGTGCTTTGTCAGATGAAGCGGTAGACGCCACTGCAGGAACCCGTCTCTCTCTACAAGCATTAGCTTTTTCTGAGCTGGGGCATGTGGACTGACGTGGCAAGCTGGAGCAGTTGTCCAGCATGGAGTGTAGTACAGGCCCTAACCGATCCGGATACATGTAAATCCTAGCCTTGTCACCCTATATAAGGCAAGCTATGAGGAATCCAAGAGACTCTCTTCCACCTTTTGATACTTGATCCTAATGATCTCACCATTGTACATCGAGCCCTAGCTCTCATACGAGGCTAGAGCAATATTAGACGTCAAAGCAGGAGTAGGGTACTATCTCGATCGCGAGGACCCGAACCTAGGTTAATTCTCATATGAGCATTGAACCACATGCAACAACTCGTCACGAATATCATTGGGTGTTACCTCGGCAGTTGGTGCCAGGCAAGGGTGGCGTTGGCTGCAGATCAGATCCAGATGGGATCAAACATCGTCACCAGCGTCTTCATTCCGAGCCATATATTAAGTATCACGTGTCCTTTTAAACTCACCCTTACAAAAAAAAGATTACATTTGAATCATTGGGGTGCTAAAGTCTTATTTCTCCTCCATTCACCGACCGCCCTCCGTCTCGGTGGAGCAAACTTGTTTGAACTCAGGAGGTTGTAGAAGTAGCGACCAAGAAGTCGTTGATGCTAGACCAAAAGATGTCAGCAGTCGTGATCTACCTAGCAAATCACAGCCCCGGATAAGAAAACTCCAGAAAGGACTTGTAAAAACTCTGAAGACCATGAGTATCGGCCAAATCTAAACGGTACCGAAAACTCCTGGAAGACCCATCTGAGACACACCTCCACACACCCTCCATGGGCGATAAACACACCAACGGAACTGGGATAGGATGGGGAGGACATTGTTCCCACACGAGGACATCGCCGCCGCCTCGTCACTCCAAACTAGACACATAGACTACGTAATGTAACTTGAACCAAGTCGCCCACGCTGATGCATTCCAAATCCGGCGCTGAGGTTAAGCACACCACCGTCCAGGACTATGTTTCGACACCCTCTTCTCCAGTGACCTAGCCCATCGCGATGGATCTGGGATCCTCCGAATGCCGCTAGCAAGAACAGCCAGCTGAAATATGCCGCAGCTCGACCACACATCCTCACCATGCACGTCACAAGACCCCCCCCCCCCCCCGCCCCCCCCCCCCCCCCCCAATGAGCGCCCCCCCCCTACCTTAGCTCCCCGCACCCCTCCCCCCCCCCCCCTCCCCCAACCCCCGCCCCCCCGCTCTCGCGCGCGCACAATTCAGAACGTCCCTGACGGCCGCTCCGGCTTTGCCAAGCGACGAGAGGCAAAGGATACAGGCTGGCCGCTAGGGTTTCTTATCGCCACGCGAAATTGAGAATAACTTTATAGATAAGGAATAGAACAACCCAACATTGAGCTTTAAAGCCAGTTTGGGACTGCTCCATCCATCGAAAATCACCTCCACTTCACCAAATTCACTTTGAAGCAAATCTACCCACGAATTGCAACTGCGCCAGAGAGCAGCGGATGATGTTTAGCTTGCAGCTAGCTCCAGCTTCAAAGAATGAAAAGTTTGGCGGGAAATGACTAATTTTAAGGAAAAACCGAAGAAGTGTCCACTTACTCGTGGCAATGCGGGGTAATTTTCCCCCAAGTCCACGAGGAACTTCAAACTAGACTTTTTGGAGCACCCCTTCAAGTGCTTCACGAAAAACACGAAGTTGACCCCCATATTCAAGTTTTTGTATGGAGCAGAATATCATGGGGCTACCCGTTTGGTTGTGATTTTGAGAGCAGAGCAGGGGGTCGGGTGTTCCTCCATGAAACCCAGGGACGAGTGGCAGCAGGAGTCAACCACCTCCATCGTCGAAAGCATCCTCGATGCGACTGATCCTTGCTGGAAGAAAGGCATTCGATCCATGCTCCTGCTTGCATGTTGGGAAATCTGGCAGGAACGCAACAACTACACGTTCAAAAACAAGATGCCATCCCCAGCCCACATCATCAAGGCCATCCATGATACGATCCAGCTGTGTGGCGACTATCGGGAGCGAAATGCCTGTCGAGCCCCTTCGGGGACGTAACGTGAGAAATATCCCATAGTGTAGCCTGGGGGTTGCCGATGGCAACAATGTTTTTTTTTTTTAATCCTTGATCCTAGGATCACCCCCTTCGTCACTTTTCCTGTTTTCCATTGCTCTCTGCTGATGATCAAAGGCCATCAACGCTGGATCTTTAAAAAAAGAAAAGAGCAGAGCAGGCCCTGATATATCAAAGAAAAGCAAACATAGTGGTCATGGCTGATGCCTTGGCTACAATCTATGGCTCGTCTTGCATCAGACACCGCAACACGGGATGTACTATGCCTGGTTCGTCGAGTCTACTATGATCCAGACATTGTCAGGTCTCGATGGTCATTGCTCGGCAATTCTGTTGTACCATATGATCTGACCACCCGTTCATCCGATCAGTTTTTTGGGAACTCAAAACCCAAATATAAATAATAATCATGTCTAATGGCAATGTGATACACCACAGCTCTCCAACAGCATAACAAAAGATTCAGAAAACCGAAAAGTGGCGAGCAAACATGAGAAAACTCCTGACATATCATCTGTAGCGATCACGTTCACGCTCGGTGCCGCGCTCCCAGCTTCTCTCGTTGCCACGGTCTCTGCCCCTGTCCCTCCCCCTTTCCTTCTCGCGGTCTCTGCTCCTGCTTCGGCTACGGCGCCGCTCTCTTCCATGAGAACCTCTGTCTCTGTTCCTGCTTTCCCTTTCATCGTAGTCGTCCCTGCCCCGATCTCTGCTCCTCTCTCGGCCTTCTCTCTCAGTGGAACCTACAGTAGCGAAGTCACCAGTTCATGTACAGCACATGCAAAATGGAAATTGTCCAACTCTAGTCCTAGTATTACAGAATTTAAAGTGCTTCAATAACCTACGGAACCAACACATGACTTAATCAAAAGAAAAGGTCTTCAAGGCGAAGAAAAAGAGCAGATATTACCACGGTGCTCGACTTCCCATCCAGCACGTCCAGACCCAGGAAGAGTTGGTGCACTCTCAATTTGATGCGATTTAGCACGGAACTTTTTTTTTAGGTTACCAAATTCATCATACATTTCTCCATCATCCTACAAAAAGAACCGTTTTCACATGGAAACCCAATATCATGACACAAATATAATAATTAATACAAAAGAGAGCATCCTACCTCCTCAGCTTCTTTCCGGCGCCTCCGTACTTCTTCCAGTTCTTCTTCATCAAGTTCTTTAAAGCCGCCACCCCGGCCACCTCTGCAAAGAAAATAATTGACAAGAAAAGTCGTAAGACACAAATATGTACCTTCGATGTAAGTAATCAGATACAAAGCCATCCAATACAAAGCTGCTTAGCTTTGACCATCACATACGACACCCAGTTTTGGGTGCGTCATAACACTGTGGACACTACTGCCACAATGGGCATCAGATTGGCAAGGGATGCACGATGCGACTTAACGGAAATTGAATTCACAACAGGTTCAGTACAAATAATTTTTAACATGCAATATGTAGTACCTCACACCACCTTCATTGTGACCTGGCCTAGAGGTGTTACAGACATTACATTTGGTCCGCTTTGCCCAGTTTACATTGCCACACCTGAAACACACATAGGAAATAGGTTCCACATCAGATACAGCCTTATAGAACAGGACAAAACAGTGTACTTCTATTACTAAGAACTTTAATCGGTCCAAAAGACTACAAAGAGGGCATCTTCCTTGCGAGGTTTATAAAATACTTGTGAGACAATGGATAATAGCAATTACAATATGATGAAGCAAACTTAGCCTTAACAAGAATCATACAACATGTGATACCATCCTAAAATCATTTGCCACCAAAACAGCGACCTACTTTTTAAAATTGTAAGATGGGTACAGGCAGGCAGGCAGCACCCAAGTAAAACATACTCCATGTTTCACAAAATATGAGGCACATAAATGATGTCCTAAGTCAAATGACCAAGTTGAAAAAATATCAACATCTGAAATACCAAATCGATAGATATCAATATTTCTTTTCCTGTACTACTCTAAGTCAAACCTTTTTTAAACGACTTAGGACCTCACATTTCGGGAAGGAGGGAGTACAAATGGAAGTGCAAGGACAAAGTAGAGACTAAGGAGACATATCAAAGTAATGGAATAAAAATTATTTAGATGTACTTACATCGTACATGGCCAATCGTTAGGACCAAACAGCCCAGGAGGACCACCAACAGCAGCAGCAGCACGACTGCCTCTTGCATCATCACTACCACGGCCTCTACCCCTACCACCACCACCACCTGATCCACTAACACCAGCAGGGCGAGAGGCTCCACAACGATTACAAACACCACGGAAGGCAAAATTTACATTGCCACAGCTGAAAGAAGAAATCATATAAGAAAGGATAGACTACACAGTAAAGACCATACTAGTCAGCAACAAAAGACAAGTTGCTCACCAATCGTAACAGACCTTGTATTTGGACACATCCAATCTCCATCTTGCTGCCAAGCTTTTGCTGGACCATCACCGCGTCCTCTACCCCTGCCTGACCCGTTATCCAATTCATCTTGTCCAACAATCTCAGCATCAATGCTCACACTGGTGAAGTTATCAACCGTATCTTTGTTTTTTGACTCAGCTATGTGAACCTGAATGATGCTTCCATGGAAATCCTTATTATTAAACCATTCCACAGCAGCTGAAGCAGCATGGGGATCTTCATATGTGACTGTTGCATCACCCTTTGGTTCATTTGTAACTTTGTCCCTGTATATCCAAATCTTTGGATGGCCAGTCCTTTTGTCCTTCTGTTGAGATATGACAAGAGGAAATGACAAATCTATCATGAAATGGAATTAACAAGGGTTTACAAGACCATTCAAGAACTTACATGTGGTTGCGAAAATGTTACCTGGTAAGACCCATACCTTTAGCAACCCTATGGTGCCAAAATATTCAGCCAACATGGTCTCATCAGTTCCAGGAGGCAGATTGCATACATAAATAGAGCCATTTGGGGGTCCTCGTGACATATATCCAGCCATCTGTAACACAAAGGTCAGCTGTGGATGATCAGTGCAATTCCTCATAGCATGTTTTTCGAAACAACATCACAATCACAAAAGTGCAAATGCCAAAACTAGCAACGAGAATAACAGAGTAGGCCGGCGAGTAAAACAGGAAGAAGATAATAAGGAGGATAAGCCATGGAGTAACATATCATAAGCTTAGAAAAAGGCTACCCGTAACGCTAAGTCACTGGTTCAGCATGGTTATGTTAATTGTTGAACAACCTTTCATTGTTGTTCAAAGTCAGTTTGAGGGGGGCTGCTTTGCAAACAGGTAAACATGAAGGCATTCTTAGTTACAAAAATTGACACATAACTTATTGATTTGTGATGTTACAGCATTTCAGCAGAGAACTTGAAGAGGATAAATAGTTAAATACTCCATCACCAAGTTCAAGCTGGACGCACATCAAGAGCTACCAATTTGGCATGTCTACTTATCGGCGGTAAATGCAATGGCAATTGCAGATATTTAACCAGACGTACAAAGGATGGGCCCAAATACAGTTCAAAGTTAACAGCAACAGATCTCTTTTTAGCGCAACATTCAGACAACAAACAGCTGAAAAATTAGTCGGGCGTAAACAGCCAAAGACTGAAACGGAGCATCCGAACGCCGTGATTAGAACTGGATCACAGTCGAGGTCCTCGATAAAAATTTGACCGGCGTCAGAAAATCTAACGGGTCACACATGCGAGTGGCAAGCATAGGACGCAACTAGAACCCCATCGCTGACGCAGGAATCCCGTAAATTTCCTCACCGCGCGACAAACAGCGGCGAGCGAGAGGGGGCGGCGAGGCTTTACCTAGTCCAGGATGAGCCGAGGCGGACAGCGCGTACCGAGAGTATGCGAGGTGGGCCGTGCGCCTCGCGCTCTGCCGACGCGAACACCGCGGCGGCCGCGTGGGTGAGGAGCCGCGACGGCGCTAGGTTTGGGCGGATCTCGGCGCTCTCTGCGTGCTTGGGGATGACGCTCCGTGCGCGATGGGCAGACGCAATTAGGGCGAGGGCAGGGCAGGCTGAGATGCTGGGCTTCTAGGCTGTCAACGCTTGTAAGTTGGGCTGTAAAGAAGTGGGCTAAATTCGGTTGGATCGGTTAATTGTACCCCTGGATCCCAGAAGACGAACTCAGGAAGAAAAACTCAAGACCACTTAAAAAAAAGGAAGAAAAACTCAAGAATGGTGGTCACCTTTCTGAGAGAGGGAGGGGGGGGGGGGGGGGGGGGGGGGGGATGGTGGTCACCTTATATGGGGCGAGGCGAAAAGCGATTTTTTTTCTCATGATAACAAGTGTCTCATTTTATTTTTTCGAGAATAATAACAAGTGTCTCGTTTATATCATAGTACAAATCACGTAAACATGACCCGACACAAATAAAAAAACAGCAAAACGCTAGCCTTTACATAAAAGAACACAAGCCAAGAAAAAAAATCAGGATTGAAGAATCATCTGAACTTGACATCGACACCTGTCACCTGCCTCTGGCGGCAACACAACAGACACCAAATGAAAAATTGATGGATCACCTTTTCACCCCGAACTCAACGCGGTTCCATCGTTGATATGCACCTTTGCGGACCTCCAAGATGGCTCACCAAAGGCGAAACTGTAGGAGATATGCCCTAGAGGCAATAATAAATGTTATTGATTATCTCCCTGTTCATAATTAGGTTTATGTTCCATGCTATAACTGCTATGGTTCTCGAGTCTGCAAATAAAACGAGGCTCGGAGGAAGACTCATATGCACGTGTGGAATAATAAACGATAAAATGTATTCCTAGTCAAGCCTCTATGACTGGCTCAAGTATTGCATGATGATCCTGTTTTCCTGATCATGGGCATGACTATGCCAGCAATTTTGAGGGCACAATGTTAGCAGAACATTTGTGTTGAATCGACCCGATTGATGTTATGCTATGAGATACATTCGTCACAAGTTTATGGTTAATAACACAGAGATGGTTAATGTTTGCATAATTCCTCAGACCATGAGAGTATCGAGTTTCTTCATGCTTGATTCATGAACTTTGGGGTTTGTTAAACGTCATCCGTAAATGGATGGCTATTACGGCGGCTTACGGGTTCATGGGAAAGTATGTCAAGTAACTTGATAGCTCAAGATTGGGATTTGCTCCTCCGACGATGGAGAGATATCTCTGGGCCCTCTCGGTGCTACGGTATCCATCATCGTCTGGCCAGACACTTTGTGATTTGATCACGGGGATGCCGGAACACGGTAACGAGAAAAGAGAACAATACCGGTAACGAGGTAACTAGCATAGTGGACAAGTTGTTGATCCACGGGAATGCCTACATGTCTCACCTCGGGTATTTGTAACATATCGCGAAGCAACAGGAATAGCACACGGCAACTGGAGGTTCACTCGAATATTCATTCGTGTGAGTATAGGGGTCAATATGGGTGTCCACGGCTCCGATGTTGATCATTGATCGGAAGGGGTTCCAGGTCATGTCTATACTTCACCGAACCTATAGGGTCACACACTTAAGGGTCATCTATCTGCTGAATACTAGACAGGGAGTCTGAGAGAAAATCACCGAAAAAGTTTCGGACACCGAAAAGTTTCGGACAGCGGAAAAGTTCCGCAGAGAGAGGTCACCGGATGAGTTCTGGTGAAACTGAAAAGTTGTTTCAGGGGATACCATTAAGTCAAAATGGTTTCGGCACATGCCTGATAATTACTGGAGGATGCCAGAATCATTCTGGAAACTTCTGGGAATTTTCTGGAAGAAAAACCGGAAATGTTCCGGGGCTGCCGGAACCGCTTCAGATGCTTTTCGCAGATGAAATCACTAAACTGGAATTGTTCCAGAACGCATTGAAAATTATTTTAGTGGGTACTGGAAATGTTCTAAGCCCACATAAATATTTTCAGTTCGAACGGACGCTGAAAAATGTCGTCGTGAATAGTGAAAGTGCTTTTTGGAATTTTTTGGAAAGCCACCTTTTAGGGCTTTTGCTAAAGGCTTCTAGAAGGTGATGTGGATGGATGAGGGCTCCCATGGGGGGGCCCCTCCTAGGTGTGGCTGGCCACATGGGGACTCCTCCTTGGAGCCCCCTCTTGTGCCTTGGTTTCACATTTGGGTCCTTGTGGAAGGACTTCATCCATGTGCTTTTTGGGTTTTCTTGTAAAACCACCCTACCCCTTGGGATTTCCTATAAATAGAAGTGGAGGGGCAGCCCTCCACACTCATCCCTTGCTCTCATACACATGCCAAGATGTTATCTGGCTTCTCTCTCCCTCCCACGAAAAGAGTTTCGTAGAGCCGAAAGGCTGTCTGGGTTCCGGCAGGAACTAGTTCTGGACGGCGAAGCCTTGCCGGATAGGTGACACCGTATGTGTGCAACTCTGTAGAGAGGTCGTAGTTTCGATCTTTGTGCCCGAGGGGCTGTTTGTGAGTGCCTCCCGAAGGGCTGTCCAAAGTGACGGTCCGAGTTCTGTGAGTCCTCCCGAAGGGCTGTCCGAGTGACCGTCCGAGTTTCGAAGGTCCTCCCGAAGGGCTGTCCGCGACACCGTCCGGGGGACTGTTCGACCGCCTCCCGGAGGGCTGTCCGAGGGGCAGATGAGGGAGTACATCCTCGCGGTTGGGAGGTTGTAAATCCTAGCTGCGGGGATCTGCACCGCCGATCGTCATCGACTCTACTTCCGCTGCGCTACGAGTCGGTAACGAAAATGATCAAACCTTGTATGCAGTCTCCATAGTGGTCCTGGGCTGGTGCGTAGGTCGGAAATTTTTTGTTTTCTGCTGCGTTACCCTACAGAAACCATTACCGTTGAACAAATCAGGCTGAGGCAACACATCGGACACGCCATCGAACTCTAGATCTGGCACCCCACACCGCACGACTAAGACGTCGGAGGAGAAAATCATACCTGCCATCCACGAACCACAAACCCAACACAATCTTCTAGATATTGTCGATGTAGACCACAATCTACATCCACTCCTGGACAACCTCCCGAGCTCCGCGCCGGTACTGGAGCAAACGCCGTCGTAACGGTGGAGCCCGAGGACACGGGTCCACCATGATGATGCTACCTTCTCCATGCCACCCTTACTTGAACATACTAGTTTTCAAATCCATCTTCAACCATAGGACCGATCGTCTCGTCGGGGAAGGATCTGGAGAATCTTTATTCAGCGCCGCCATCGCCGCCGTCGAAACAAGACGATGAATAACCTAAAAACCTAGACTGCGAGGGCCTAAAACGATCCACGCACGTGGATCCAGCGACCCCCCCCCCCCCCCCCAACACACACACACACACACCATTGACGACCGAGGTCGTTGACTAGGGGAGCCACCGGAGGAATGGTGACGGGCGGACTCCCTAGCGGCTAGCACGAGGGAGATAGCTTTTCTTTCGTCGGTTGGAAGAAAGAAATCTGTATCCATGAGGATAATTTTCAAAGTCCTTTGTCCACCCATTGCACATCTTTTTTTTACAGATATTCAAGGTCTGTAGAAGCCGGCTACTGCGGTTCCTAGAATGAAGACGAATAAGACAACCCACTAGATCGCACCTTCGGAGAACCTTGTGAAAATCAATGTCGACGCACATTTGTCAAGGAACGGAGATTTCGGTACGTTAGGAGCAGTTTGCAAAGATGGAGATGGGGACTTCATTGGAGCCTCGATGATTTTCTTCTGTGGAATCTCGGACCGGCTACCTTGAGGCTTTAGCTATTAGAGAAGCCTTGGCGCTTGCACAAGATATGTTCATCAGATTCATGTCGTCTCTAGAATGCAAGGTGGTGATTGATGACATACAACAAGGGGGTGCAACTAGTTAAAGGGCAATCATACTTCATACACAAGATCATAGACAGTAGGGCCGTCTTTCCAATATGTAATGCCGAAGCTCACAATTGAGCGAAACATGATTTATCTTTAGGGATTGCCTGCCATGTCTGGTTCGAAATGTTACACCTACGTAATACTTCTACTTAACTTACGTAAATCTCTTCTCTACTAATTAAACTACCCCTCCCCCTGAATTTCATGGTGGGCCTATGCCCCAACTAGTGACCAATATAAAACTGTCAAATCAGATCATATGTAAGGCACGTAAGAAACATTACGAGGTGTAGCTTTACTCTGCTTGGTTAGGCCAGCCCAATGATCTTTCTTTTGCCCCTGTAAATATTGCGACGATTTAATAAAGCTTCTAAGATTGTCTTGAAAAACTAATGTTTTCTTTAATCTGGAAAAACATGAATGTCCTTTTAGTGAAATTCACGAACGAACATTTTTACGGAACTTGTATCCCATATAGCTAAGAGATTAATTCCACTATCTTATTTATCTTAACATGCAGTCTATCCGCATCATCAAATAGATGCACAATGTGAAGGATGATTCGCACTAACTCTTCATGTGCATGCAGCATGCCACAAAATAACTATTAACTATATTTTCCGTGCACACGCAAGGAGCAATGCCATTTTAGGTTTCATTTTTTTTTTAACATCAGTACAGACGCAAGCGCTCATACATACGCGCATACACCCACCCCTATGAACGCACACCCTACCCCTATGAGCACCTCCGAGAGACTGAGCCGGCATATCATCTTGAAATTTACGAAGTCACCGTAGGCGCCTCATCGTCGACGGGAACGTCTCCTCCCACTGAAAGCGCATCGTCGGAAATCCAGAAATAATGCGAGCACCAGGACTTGAACCCTGGTGCGCTGGGGATACCACTGTCCCTCTAACCATCCAACCACAGGTTGGTTCACAGGTTTCATTTGTTATTTGTATATGTTTTGACGTCTTCTGATCCACTTCAGACATGTAGCACGAATCCCCATCTAGCCATTTGGTTAGACTTCATGTGTTGTTAATGCGATCATCCGATCAAAAGCCCAACCTCATTCTCATTCTCTTGTGCTTCCTGCCCATGTCTCTTTTGCTCGCCACATGTCATGAAATTGTGCTAATGCCTACATTGCCTCGAACCTTGGGTGTTCCCAATTTGATTACATTGTGTACAGAGAGGTAGCTCATCAAGTTTTTTTATTTTTAAAGAATCCATTGTTCTCATGCAACATTATAATCTCAATTTGGTTCCACGAAGACACCTAGGTAGCTAATTAGGCAAAAAAAAAATACGAAACTAAACTTCACCTATGGGGAAGCATGCATGGTTGCGCATCAAACGAGACAAAAAAAAAATAGATTTGCTTGTGTATTTTTTGGTGAGAAGCATGACTTACTCAACACTGGAGCTGATGTTTTATAAGCAACCTTCTTCAAAATATAGAAAATCAAGATATGAGTGAACTTGCGTTTTATTTTTCTATGCGAGCTATGTTTTGTATGAATTCCCCCTATAGTTGATATTGGTTGATTTAATTTTAGCTAAGGTTTCTTTTTTTGGTGGGGAGTTTTAGTTAAGGATTGAGATGTCTGGCTTTACTGCCTCTACTCAACGTTGTTTTTATCTCATATCACTTTGCTGATATATATATTGTCAAGGTAATAAAATAGCATAAAATTAAATTTACTTTTTTGGCTTTTTCATCGAATTTACTTCAGATGTTTACTCTAAACAATATTTCTTTTGAACAAATTTCTTTATCATCAAATTATACTATGTTTCATAAACTTTCTCATCTTTTAAACATCACATTGTTTGTTAACATTTTCCGCGGCAACGTGCGGGGTATAATCTACTCCCTCCGTTCCTAAATATAAGTCTTTTTAGACATTTCAAATGGACAACTATATACGGATATATGTAGACATATTTTAGAGTGTACATTCACTCATTTTGCTCCGTATGTAGTCACTTGTTGGAATCTCTAAAAAGACTTATATTTGGGAACGGAGGGAGTGTATGTATGTATTTTCCGCCGCATGTGCATGTGCGTCAAAATTGTGAAGAAAGCTCAACTATTGCACCAAGTCTAGACGATCTCTCAAGTCTCAGCTTGTAAAAACGGATGTATCTGGTCCATCGTATTCTTTCTTTTGACAAAAACTTGAAACGGTTGGCAAATTTTGACCACGTGCTGCATCCAGTGACGGCGTTCACCTCATTTTCCTCTTCCTCTTATTACACAGGTGTAAACAATTCGGACGCCGAGAGTCCTCGTGGATCCACGGACTCCGGCCGCGAGCTAGCCGCCGGAAACAGCCTGTAGCCCTGTAGCCGTGTGTACGAGCAGTTTTCGAGATGCGCAATGAGGAAGACGACAAGTCGACCCTTCCGGAGAAGGCCAGCACCGGCAGCGTCGTACTGTCGACATGCCTCCACGGGACGACACGTCCCTCCCCCGCTTTCGTATCCGTTCCAAAGGCGCACATACGTGTTCATCAGTTCATGTGCGGTAATGCGCTCTGATGGCCACCTTTATCTATCTATCTCCTCGCGATTCTCCCTGCCTCGTGGACTAATTTACTACACACGTACGCACGCGCGTCACAAAGCACCTCTTACCCTTTTGTACCACAGGAGAAGGATACTAGTTAACTCGCCTCTGCCTCACGTCGTGCTGGAATTATTAACTGCTGCTAACATCTGTGTTTGCTTTGCATCAGACGTCATACAGGAGAGGAGAACGATGGTTTGAATTGGTTTTCTCGTGAGTGGCTTCTCTTTTCTAACCCATCCCACACACTACCGGTACGATGATGCTGTCCGGGATTAACCAGTACTACCAAGGTGAAACTTGAAAGAGATAAGAGCGAAAAAAAAACGCCCGCTCGAAAGTTTTCTTCTAATCCCGAGGTCAGATGCTCCTCCTATGAATAGTAAAGTCCAAGAAAATCATATTTTTAATTTTATTTTACAGCAAACAATGCTTAGTTCTGTCTTCGCGTGCACATTTTCGTCATCAAATGTTCGTGGAGGTCTGTGCAGAAATACCAAAATTAGCACTCCAAAATGCTTTTAGAAATAGTATTTTCGGACCATCGATTTTTTTTTCGCCCAGAGCATTGGAAATGTTTTTCTTATGAAAAATTGCATGTTGTAGAAAATTCAACAATGTTTGTTGCCAAATATTTTCTATTTTTAAAATTATTCTTTTCAATTTTACTGTTCACAATGGTGCGTTTGTGCTCTGAGTACAGACACTCCATGTCCTGTAACTTCCTCATATCTACAGGTAATACTTCGTTAAGAAATAGTATAAGGTATCTTCGGTTGCACAATAAGTTTTTTTTTAGTCACATATGTTTTAGTTTAATTGTAATAACATACATTTTTGGAGCATGTAAATATTAATTGGTAGATATAACACTGTGAGATAATTCATCGTGCAAAAAAATTCTCTTCTCTAGATGAGATAGAATGCATAACATATTACCTTATCAATCATTATACGTACTCTTGACCGGAATTTCTCATTTCCAAATCAATAGTGTCCAAATGATTCTTTTCGCTCCCGCGAGAATCAAAACGTGTTGATGTCGGAAGGCACAGAGTATCCCATCAACCTTCTAACTTTGCCTATTTAATATTTAATAAACTATCGAGGCATGTATAAGAGAAATGGTACTCCATCCATTTCTTTTTACTTCACTTATACAAGATTTGTCTGAAGTCAAACTTCATAAAGTTTGACCAAATTTATATTTTAAAATATAAACAACCATAACATTAAAGTTATATAATATGAAAATTAATTTCATGGTGCATCTAATGATATTGATTTCGTAAAATAAATATTAATATTTTTCTATAAAGTTAGTCAAACTTTATAAATTTTGACTTCAAGCAGAACTTATATGCAAAGTAAAAAGAAAGTGAGGAAGTATGACTAGGTATTCGGATCTTTCATAGTTGATTCTATGTACTCTCATGCGCTCGGAGATTTTAGTCCACAATAATAATAAAATTTCAAGACTTTAGTGGACAATAGTAATAAAATTTGGTTGTCAAAATATCTTTAAAATTCAAGATTTTCAATGGACAATTACTAAAGACAACCTCGCCCACTGTAAATGGTAAGAAAGTAAAAAAGTGTAACTTTTGCAGGCAATCAAACACCTCTTCTTCTAATGTAAGTTTGTGCTTACGTGACCATTCATTCAAATAGGGTCAAATTATATCCGCCAATAAGTGTTGTCACTATATATTGTCACTGGCTTGACGGATCCCAAATAGGTTTAGTATGCGAATAAGAATGGGAGTGTCTACCTCATTATGGCAGTTTTGTCTATGTATAAATGATACTTTTTTTAATGGTAAAACTCCTGCTTCATTGCAGATTATTTTCAGTTATACACACTAACTTCGTGTGTGATGTATGTTGCACCGAACGGAGTACCAAGCTTTGTTCAAGACGATGTGCATGCAATTGGGTTGGATGGAGAGGGAGGTTTTTACCAACATGAGCGGCAGCATAATCTTCGTATCGATCCACCTCCTCCTTCGATATAGGTATGGTGCCGGTCACATAGGACTTTATTGCTGCCAATATGTCATTTTATTTTATTCTTGTTTTGTCGAACTTTGTTCTCGTTGGCTATGCGCATCCTAGTTATGCAGAGTCTGGGTATCGCTTAATGTGTTTGTATGTGTTGGATGCTACATTTTGGGTTAATAAAAGTGTTTTTTCTATAAAAAATGCCATGTTTGTCATGAAAAGTATTTACACAATATATATTTCATAATAATATATCCGCCTTATAGTAAATGTCCAAAACAACAAGCAAATCAAACACATTTAAAGAAATGAAAAATGACCCTGGTAGGACCAAAAGTGACGGTGGGATTGTTTAATGTTGGGTCTCCAACTCTTTCTCACACACTTCCATGTTTCTCCGATCATATAAAGAAAATATGCAAAGAGCCAAACCTACACAAATTGGAGTAGCTTTAAAGTTTCTAAAGGGTCGCATGAGACTCCTACCTCAATAAATGTGAAAGCCTAAATTGTGGCTTGACACAGATAGTCGCAAGACAAATTGGATCGTCGTCATCTTCAGAATACAGAGGAAGAAGACCATGTCATCTTTGGATTACCGAGGAAGAAAACCATGTGCATGAAAAGGAACAAACATAAAAACTAGACACCAAAATAAACTTCATATATCATTTCTTCAAGGCGGCTGGGAAATCGGAGAAATAAGAGAAGGACGGCGGGAGAGGGAGGATACCTATGTTGTTGTGGAGCTTTGCTGGGCGCTGCCTCTCCCAAAGTGAGAGGTCCTCCTTGGTTGATGCCAACTCCATGCCCATGCCGGAACACGCAGGGACGCGTCGAGGTCGCCCACGACCTCTAATCCTCACCCTCTCCCACCCTCGTCGGAGTAGAGAGAGGCGTTGGCGAGCGGCCATCATGCAAGGCATCGACTATAGTATATAGAATACCGCTAATCCTATCTTCTAGTAGAAACACATTAGCTGGGGTGGTGCACGCGAGCTCGCCAGTTGCATGAGATCTTTTGTTTGAACTCCAGATACGTCTCCAACGTATATATAATTTTTTATTATTTCATGCTATTATATTATCAATTTTGGATGCTTTATTATGCTATTTTATATTATTTTTTGGGACTAACCTATAAATTCAGTGCCCAGTGTCAGTAGTTGTTTCTTGCTTGTTTTTGACTTTTCAGAAAATCAATACCAAACTAAGTCTAAACACGATGAAACTTTACAGTGATTTTTTCTGGACCAGAAGGGACACTAGAACGTTCGAGGGAAGGCCAGAAGATCTACGGGAGAGCGGCAAGCTCATCCAGTGCGCCAGGGGGGGCTAAGCTTGTGGGTCCCACGTAGCTCCATTTGACCTAATTCCATCTCTATAAATTCCGAAATATTCCCAAACCAACAAAGAGACACCCAAAACACTTTTCCGCCGCCGCAAGCTTCTGTTCTTCCGCGACCCCATCTGGAAGCATTTTCTGGTACTCTGCTGGAGGGGGAATCGATCACGGAGGGCTTCTACGTCAATCTTGCTGCCCTACCGATGATGCGCGAGTAGTTCACCACAGACCTACAGGTCCATAGCTAGTAGCTAGATGGCTTCTTCTCTCTCTTTGATCTTCAATACCATGTTCTCCTCGACTTTCTTGGAGTCCTATCCGATGTAATCTTCTTTTGCGGTGTGTTTGTCGGGATCCGATGAATTGTGGGTTTATGATCAGATTATTCATTGAAAGTAATTGAGTCTTTTCTGAACTTTATTATGCACGTTTATTATAGCTTTGTATTTCTCTCTGATCTATTTGTTTGGTTTGGCCAACTGGATTGATTTATCTTCAGCGGGAGAGGTGCTTTGTGATGGGTTCAATCTTGCAGTGTCCTCACCCAATGACAAAAAGGGTAGCGAGGGACGTATTTGTATTGTTGCCATTAAGGGTAAAATGATGGGGTCTATTCATATTGCTTGATTTTACTTTGTCTACATCATGTCATCATACTTCATGCATCACTTTGTTTGTTATGAACTTAATACGTAGAGAGTCATGCATAGAAGCGCTTTCGAAGTGGAGTAATAGTAGTAGATGCAGAATCATTTTGGTCTACTTGTCACGGACGTGATGCTTATATACATGATCATTGCCATGAATAACATCATAACTATGCGCTTTTCTATCAATTGGCCAACAGTAATATGTCTACCACCTTATGCTATTGTTTCGAGAGAGAAGCCTCCAGTGAAATTTATGGCCCCTGGTCTACTTAATCATATTACAAAAATAAAAAATGTCTTACTGCAATTTATTTACTTTTCTTTTGTTTTGCAATTTATTTATCTACCACTACAAGATTTAATCCTTGCAAGTAACGAGTTCAAGGGGATTGACAACCCTCTTGCTCGCGTTGGGTGCAAGTATTTGCTTTTGTGTGTGCATGTGTTGTTCACTAGGATTTGCGTGGTTCTCCTTTTGGTTCGATAACCTTCATTCTCACTGAGGAAAATACTTATCAGCTACTATATTGCTTCACCCTTCTTTTTCGGGGAAAATCCCAACGCAGCTCACAAGTAGCACAAAGAATTTCTGACGCCGTTGGGGAGAGGCATCATCAAATCACTACAAATACCTTCACACAAACTATCATCTACTTGCTCTACTTTTTATTTGCCTCTCTTTTTCATCTCCCCGCACTTCTCTGGAAAATCGAAAAACACAAAAATATTTTACTTTGTTAGTTTGCTCGTTTGCGTGCTTTGCTTAAAGTTGCTATCATGTCTACTTTGTGATCGCTAAAGGCGATAGTGAGGATAGTAAGCCTCATGATAAAGAATCTCCCGTAAATTTGGACACTAAAACTTTTGTGACGGGAAGTGGGAATATTATCGAAAAAAGTGTTATTCAAGAATTTTTCACTTGTACGGGAGCTTTGGTAAACAATGATGTACCTATTCTTAAAAGAACTAATAGTTATGCTCAAGCTATTTCAGCACTTATTATCAAACTTGAGAGAAGATTTATGCGTACTCATCCTACTTTGCAAAGATTGTTCTTTGAGCTACCTGTTATAAATGATCCTAGAGCTAAAAAATTGCTACAATTATCCTCATGAATGAATTTGATTACATAGTTCGGGAAGCTAGAGAAACTTTTTATCATTATGATATGAATTATGAGTGCGCAACGATAGATGAAATTATTTATGATAGAGATTTCATGCAGAGATATATGCCTAGGGATCATCATGCTTTTGAGAAAAATGCTAGGAAAGAAGTTCCAAACCTACACTTAATACAACATCTATTTAATAGTACCAACCATCAATATTTTTGGATTATTAAGGGTAACAAAAGTGGGTTTGATGAAGATTGCTTTGATAATGCTAAAATTCTTATAGAAGACGAATTCACAGTCACTTATGAAAGGTCCCTTGATGACCATACTCCTCAAAAATTGAACTTAGAAGATATAAAAGTTACGAAGTATAGTCTGTTCCATTGTTTGAGTTCTCCTAATAGAAAATCTATTGCTGAAAGAAGAGAATTAATAAGATGTGCTTATGATGATATTATGTATAAATGTGTAATGGAGATGATGAAGGATGACAATACTTGAAACTATGCATTACACCTAGGTAGGGGCGTAAAACAATAACGCTTGTTGGGAGGCAACCCAATAGTTATTTTAAATTTTTGCTTTTTATTTCTGTTTTGTGTGTTGACATAATTATTGCTACTGTAATGCTTGTGTTTTTATGTTTTAATTAGTGTTTATGCCAAGTAAAGTCTTTGGGATGATTTGGATAATAGTTGACTTGATTCCGTGAAAAAAACATAAATTTTTGCTCTCAGTCCAGGAATTTCTGTAATACACTGGAACATGCTTTTGATCTGAAGTTTTTACAATAATTGATATATAAATTTCCCATGTTGTCCTAATATTTCAGAATTTTTAGGGTTACATCAATATGATTTTTATTCAGATCATTGTAGATTGTTCTGTTTTAGAGAGATTATGTTTTTATTGCATAATGTGCTTGTTTTAACGATGCAATGGATTATATTGGGGGGTATAAGTTATGGAGAAGTTAGAATACAGTAGGTAATATGCAAGAATAAATTATGAATGAGTTTACAATAGTACATAAATTTTATGATTTTTCTATTATACTAATGGATCTCACGAGGTTTCTGATGAGTTTTGTGTTCTGAAGTTTCCAAGTTTGGGTTGAGATCACGATGGATGAAGGAATAAGGAGCGGCAAGACCCTAAGCTTGGGGACGCCCAAGGCACCCCAAGGTAATATTGAAGGAAGACCCAAGCGTCTAAGCTTGGGGATGCCCCGGATGCATCCCCTCTTTCATCTACATTCTATCGGTATATTACTTGGAGCTATATTTTTATTCATCATATGATATGAGTTTTACTTGGAGCGTCTTTTCTATAGTTTTTTTTGTTTTGTTTGCGTTTTACTTTGCCACAATCATTGTTTGCTGGACACACCTTTTGAGAGGGACACGCATTATCGTGATTTATTAGAATACTCTATGTGCTTAACTTATATCTTTTGAGCTAGGCAGTTGCTCTAGTGCTTCAGTTATATCTTTTAGAGCACGACAGTGGTTATATTTTATAAAAATGATTGCACTCTCATGCTTCACTTAAATCCTTTTGAGAGTCTATTGAATAGTAGTTGGCAATATGCATGTGTTATAAGACTAGTCCAAAAAGGATAGGTATTCAAGGGGGATATAATAAAACTTTCATGTAGATCACTAAACATGAAACGTATGGTTTAATTATATTGATGTCGTAATATGAAAGGATATTGGTTGATGATCACTGGTTAGTAGAAATATCGGCACTTGTTATTAACTTCTCATCTAAGTGTTGGTCATGGCATGGGGGGAGGCTTGAGCATTTTTATGTCTGATTGAAATCCTTGAGTGCTGTCATAATCGAGGGTGCGTGATAACCCACAAGTATAGGGGATCGTTTTTAGCCTTTTTCGATAAGTAAGAGTGTCGAACCCAATGAGGAGCTAAAGGTAGAATTAATATTCTCTCAAGTTCTATCGACCACCGATACAACTCTACGCACACCAACGTTTGCTTTACCTAAAAACAAGTAATAAAACTAGAAGTATTTTGTAGGCGCGATAGGATAAGTTTGTAAGATAATAAAGAACATGAAAATAAAAGTTAGGTGTTGTTTTACTAAAATAACAATTAAGTTAGTATAGCGAGTGTGGAAAAGTGGTGGTAGGATTTGCGGAATTGTCCTTAAGCAATTGGCTAAGTTACTAGACCGATAGCAAGTTTTTGTGTGGGAGAGGTGTTGGGGAACGTTGCATGGAAAACAAAAAATTTCCACGCACACGCAAGATCTATCCATGAAGATGCATAGCTACGAGAGGGGGAGAGCATCTTCATACCCTTGAAGATCGCTAAGCGGAAGCGTTTATCAATGCGGTTGATGTAGTCGTACACCTTCACGATCCGTCCCGATCAAGTACCGAACGTACGGCACCTCCGCGTTCAGCACATGTTCAGCTCGATGACGTCTTTGCCTTCTCGATCCAGCAAGAGAGGCGAAGTAGTAGATGAGTTCCGGCAGCACGACGGCGTGGTGACGGTTGGTGATGAAGAACAATCTCCGCAGGGCTTCGCCAACTATAGAAACTAGACGGAGGATATACTAGAGGGGACGGGGTTGCCGGCACACGACTTGGTGAATCTTGATGTATCTTGGGTGCTAGCCCTGCCCCTCTATTTATATGTTGAGCCTTGGGGTCGAAACTTGGAGTAAAAGCCTCCTCAAAGTCGGTTTTGCCCGTAAGGCAAGAGTCCTTCTCGGACTCCAGGGCCAGACGTCAGGGTTCCCGGCGTCTGGGCCCAGACGCCAGGGTCTCTGGCTTCTGGCCTATGGTCTCCGCAAAACTTCCTTTTGATCCTTCCAAAACCCTCATGGCCCGTTTGGCCTAAATAAAGTGTTCTCGTACCCAAACATTTCGGGAAACATCCGAAACCCCATCCGATGAATTCCGGAACCCTTCCGAAGACCAAACACTATTATCCCATATATCAATCTTTACTTCCGGACCATTCCGGAGCTCCTCGTCATGTCCATGATCTCATCCGGGACTCCGAACAACATTCGGTCACCACCATACATAACTCATGTAATACTATATCGTCAACAAACATTAAGCGTGCGGACCCTACGGGTTCGAGAGCTATGTAGACATGAGCGAGACGCCTCTCCGGTCAATAACCAATAGCGGAACCTGGATGCCCATATTGGCTCCTACATATTCTACGAAGATCTTTATCGGTCGAACCTTATGACGACATACGTAATTCCCTTTGTCCATCGGTATGTTACTTGCCCGAGATTCGATCGTCGGTATCTTCATACCTAGTTCAATCTCGTTACCGGCAAGTCTCTTTACTTGTTCCGTAATACATCATTCTACAACTAACTCATTAGTCACTTTGCTTGCAAGGCTTCTTATGATGTGTATTACCGAGAGGGCCCAGAGATACCTCTCCGATACTCGGAGTGAGAAATCCTAATCTCGATCTATGCCAACTCAACAAATACCTTCGGAGATACCTGTAGAGCATCTTTATGATCACCTAGTTACGTTGTGACGTTTGATAGCACACAAGGTATTCCTCTGGTATCCGGGAGTTGCATAATCTCATAGTTGGAGGAATATGTATTTGACATGAAGAAAGCAATAGCAATAAACTGAACAATCATTATGCTAAGCTAACGGATGGGTCTTGTCCATCACATCATTCTCCTAATGATGTGATCCCGTTATCAAATGACAACACATGTCTATGGTTAGGAAACCTTAACCATCTTTTGATCAACGAGCTAGTCTAGTAGAGGCTTACTAGGGACACGGTATTTGTTTATGTATTCACACATGTATTTAAGTTTCCAATCAATACAATTCTAGCATGAATAATAAACCTTTATCATGAATAAGGAAATATAAAATAACAACTTTATTATTGCCTCTAGGGCATATTTCCTTCAGTCTCCCACTTGCACTAGAGTCAATAATCTAGTTCACATCACCATGTGATTTAACACCCATATTTCACATCGCCATGTGACCAACACCCAAAGAGTTTACTAGAGTCAATAATCTAGTTCACATCACCATGTGATTAACACCCAAAGAGTACTAAGGTGTGATCATGTTTTGCTTGTGAGAGAAGTTTAGTCAACGGGCCTGCCACATTCAGATCCGTATGTATTTTGCAAATTTCTATGTCTACAATGCTCTGCATGGAGCTACTCTAGCTGATTGCTCCCACTTTCAATACGTATCCAGATTGAGACTGAGAGTCATCCGGATCGGTGTTAAAGCTTGCATCGATGTAACCCTTTACGACGAACTCTTTATCACCTCCATAACCGAGAAATATTTCCTTAGTCCTCTAAGGATAATTTTGATCGCTGTCCAGTGATCTACTCCTGGATCACTATTGTACCCCCTTGCCAAACTCATGGCAAGGTACACAATAGGTTTGGTACACAGCATGGCATACTTTATAGAACCTATGGTTGAGGCATAGGGAATGACTTTCATTCTCTCTCTATCTTCTGCCATGGTCGGGTTTTGAGTCTTACTCAATTTCACACCTTTGCAACACAGGCAAGAACCCTTTCTTTGACTGATCCATTTTGAACTTCTTCAAAATCTTGTCAAGGTATGTGCTTTGTGAAAGTCCTATTAAGCGTCTCGATCTATCCCTATAGATCTTGATGTCCAATATATAAGTAGCTTCACCGAGGTCTTTCATTGAAAAATTCTTATTCAAGTATCCTTTTTATGCTATCCAGAAGTTCTATATCATTTCCAATCAATAATATGTCATCCACATATAATATCAGAAATGCTACAGAGCTCCCACTCACTTTCTTGTAAATACAGGCTTCACCATAAGTCTATATAAAACCATATGCTTTGATCACCTCATCAAAGCGTATATTCCAACTCCGAGATGCTTGCACCAGTCCATAGATGGATCGCTGGAGCTTGCACACTTTGTTAGCACCTTTAGGATCGACAAAACCTTCTGGTTGCATCATATACAACTCTTCTTTAAGAAATCCATTAAGGAATGCAGTTTTGACGTCCATTTGCCAGATTTCATAATTATAAATGTGGCAATTGCTAACATGATTCGGACAGACTTAAGCATCGCTACGGCTGAGAAAGTCTCATCATAGTCAACTCCTTAAACTTGTCGAAAACCTTTCGCGACAAGTCGAGCTTTGTAGACAGTAACATTACCATCAGCGCCAGTCTTCTTCTTGAAGATCCATTTATTCTCAATGGCTTGACGATCATCGGGCAAGTCCACCAAAGTCCACACTTTGTTCTCATACATGGATCATATCTCAGATTTCATGGCCTCAAGCCATTTATCGGAATCTGGGCTCATCATAGCTTCTTCATAGTTCGTAGGTTCGTCATGGTCTAGTAACATGACTTCCAGGACAGGATTACCGTACCACTCTGGTGTGGAACATGCTCTGTTCGACCTACGAGGTCCAATAGTAACTTGATCCAAAGTTTCATGATCATCATCTTTAACTTCCTCTCTAGTTGGTGTAGGCATCACGGGAACGGATTTCTCTGATGTGTTACTTTCCACATTGAGAGAAGGTAATTACCTCATCAAGTTCTACTTTCCTCCCACTCACTTCTTTCGAGAGAAACTCCTTCTCTAGAAATGTTCCATTCTTGGCAACAAAGATCTTGCCTTCGGATCTGTGGTAGAAGGTGTACCCAATTGTTTCCTTAGGGTATCCTATGAAGACGCACTTCTCCGATTTGGGTTCGAGCTTATCAGGCTGAAGCCTTTTAACATAAGTGTCGCAACCCCAAACTTTAAGAAATGACAACTTAGGTTTCTTGCCAAACCACAGTTCATACGGTGTCGTCTCAATGGATTTAGACGGTGCCCTATTTAACGTGAATGCAGCTGTCTCTAATGCATAACCCCAAAACGACAGTGGTAAATTGGTAAGAGACATCATAGAACGCACCATATCTAATAAAGTACGGTTACGACGTTCGGACACACCATTACACTGTGGTGTTCCAGGTGGCGTGAGTTGTGAAACTATTCCACATTGTTTTAAATGAAGGCCAAACTCGTAACTCAAATATTCGCCTCCACGATCAGATCGTAGAAACTTTATTTTCTTGTTACGATGATTCTCCACTTCACTCTGAAATTCTTTGAACTTTTCAAATGTTTCAGACTTGTGTTTCATTAAGTAGATATACCCATATCTACTGAAATCATCTGTGAAGGTCAGAAAATAACGATACCCGCCGCGTGCTTCAATACTCATCGGACCGCATACATCGGTATGTATTATTTCCAATAAGTCATTAGCTCGCTCCATTGTTCCGGAGAACGTAGTTTTAGTCATCTTGCCCATGAGGCATGGTTCGCAAGTATCAAATGATTCATAATCAAGTGATTCCAAAAGTCCATCTGTATGGAGTTTCTTCATGCGCTTTACACCAATATGACCTAAATGGCAGTGCCACAAATATGTTGCACTATCATTATCAACTTTGCATCTTTTGGCATCAATACTATGAATATGTGTATCACTACTATCGAGATTCAACAAGAATAGACCACTCTTCAAGGGTGCATGACCATAAAAGATATTACTCATATAAATAGAACAACCATTATTCTCTGATTTAAATGAATAACCGTCTTGCAATAAACAAGATCCAGATATAATGTTCATGCTCAACGCGGGCACCAAATAACAATTATTCAGGTCTAAAACTAATCCCGAAGGTAGATGTAGAGGTAGCGTGCCGACGGCGATCACGTCGACCTTGGAACCATTTCCGACGCGCATCGTCACCTCGTCCTTAGCCAATCTTCGTTTAATTCGCAGCTCCTGTTTCGAGTTACAAATATGAGCAACCGAACCAGTATCAAATACCCAGGCGCTGCTACGAGCATTAGTAAGGTACACATCAATAACATGTATATCAAATATACCTTTGTTCACTTTGCCATCCTTCTTATCCGCCAAGTATTTGGGGCAGTTCCGCTTCCAGTGACCAGTCCCTTTGCAATAGAAGCACTCAGTTTCAGGCTTGGGTCCAGCTTTGGACTTCTTCCCGGGAGTGGCAACTTGCTTGCCATTCTTCTTGAAGTTCCCTTTCTTTCCCTTGCCCTTTTTCTTGAAACTAGTGGTCTTGTTAACCATCAACACTTGATGCTCCTTCTTGATTTCTACCTCCGCAGCCTTGAGCATTGCGAAGAGCTCAGGAATTGTTTTGTTCATCCCTTGCATATTATAGTTCATCACGAAGCCTTTGTAGCTTGGTGGTAGTGATTGAAGAACTCTGTCAATAACACAATCAACTGGAAGATCAACTCCCAGCTGAGTCAAGTGATTATAATACCCAGACATTTTGAGTATGTGTTCACTGACAGAACTGTTCTCCTCCATCTTGCAGCTATAGAACTTGTTGGATACTTCATATCTCTCAACCCGGGCATTTGCTTGAAATATTAACTTCAACTCCTGGAACATCTCATATGCTCCATGATGTTCAAAACGTCTTTGAAGTCCCGGTTCTAAGCCGTAAAGCATGGCACACTGAACTATTGAGTAGTCATCAAATCGAGCTTGCCAGACGTTCATAACATCAGCTTCAGCTCCTGCAGCAGGCCTTTCACCTAGCGGTGCATCAAGGACATAATTCTTCTGTGCAACAATGAGGATAATCCTCAAGTTACGGACCCAGTCCGTGTAGTTGCTACCATCATCTTTCAACTTAGCTTTCTCTAGGAACGCATTAAAATTTAAGGGAACGGTAGCTTGGGCCATTGATCTACAACATAGATATGCAAAACTATAAGACTAAGTTCATGATAAATTAAGTTCAATTAATCAAATTACTAATGAACTCCCACTTAAATAGACATCCCTCAAGTCATCTAAGTGATACGTGATCCAAATCAACTAACCCATGTCCGATCATCACGTGAGATGGGGTAGTCATCAATGGTGAACATCTCTATGTTGATCATATCTACTATATGATTCACGTTCGACCTTTTGGTCTCCAGTGTTCCGAGACCATGTATGTACATGCTAGGCTCGTCAAGTTTAACCCAAGTATTTTGCATATGCAAAACTGTCTTACACCCGTTGTATGTGAACGTAGAGTCTATCACACCCGATCATCACGTGGTGTCTCGAAACGACGAACTATAGAAATGGTGCATACTCAGGGAGAACACTTTTATCTTGAAATTAAGTGAAGAGATCATCTTATAATGCTACCGCCGTTCTAAGCAAAATAAGATGCATAAAAGATAAACATCACATGCAATCAAAATATGTGACATGATATGGCCATCATCATCTTGTGCTTTTGATCTCCATCTCCAAAGCATCGACATGATCTCCATCGTCACTGGCTCGACACCTTGATCTCCATCATTGCGTCGTGGTCGTCTCACCAACTATTGCTTCTAAAACTATTGCTAACGCATAGCGATAAAGTAAAGCAATTACATGGCGATTGCATTTCATACAATAAAGAGATAACCATAAGGCTCCTGCCGGTTGCTGATAAATTTACAAAACATGATCATCTCATACAATAATGTATATCACATCATGTCTTGACCATATCACATCACAACATGCCCTGCAAAAACAAGTTAGACGTCCTCTACTTTGTTGTTGCAAGTTTTACGTGGCTGCTACGGGCTTCTAGCAAGAATCGTTCTTACCTACGGAAAAAACCACAACAGTGATTTATCAAGTTTGCTGTTTTAACCTTCTTCAAGGACCGGCCGCAGTCAAATTCGATTCAACTAAAGTAGGAGAAACAGACACCCGCCAACCACCTTTATGCAAAACTAGTTGCATGTCTGTCGGTGGAACCCATCTCATGTGCGTGGACATGTAAGGTTGGTCCGGGCCGCTTCATCCCACAATACCGCCGAATCAAAATAAGACGTTGGTGGTAAGCAGTATGACTATCACCGCCCACAACTCTTTGTGTTCTACTCGTGCATATCATACGCATAGACCTGGCTCGGATGCCACTGTTGGGGAAGGTTGCATGGAAAACAAAAAATTTCTATGCACACGCAAGATCTATCCATGAAGATGCATAGCTACGAGAGGGGGAGAGCATCTTCATACCCTTGAAGATCGCTAAGCGGAAGCGTTTATCAACGCGGTTGATGTAGTCGTACACCTTCACGATCCGTCCCGATCAAGTACCGAACGTACGACACCTCCGCGTTCAGCACACATTCAGCTCGATGACGTCTTCGCCTTCTCGATCCAGCAAGAGAGGCGAACTAGTAGATGAGTTCCGGCAGCACGACGGCGTGGTGATGGTTGGTGATGAAGAACAATCTCCGCAGGGCTTCGCCAAGCACTACAGAAAGTATACAGAGGATAAACTAGAGGGGACGGGGTTGCTGGCACACGGCTTGGTGAATCTTGATGTATCTTGGGTGCTAGCCCTGCCCCTCTATTTATATGTTGAGCCCTGGGGTCAAAACTTGGAGTAAAAGCCTCCTCAAAGTCGGTTTTGCCCGAAAGGCAAGAGTCCTTCTCGGACTCCAGGGCCAGACACCGGGGTTCCCGGCGTCTGGGCCCAGACGCCAGGGTCTCTGGCGTCTGGCCTATGGTCTCCGCAAAACTTCCTTTTGCTCTTTCCAAAACCCTCGTGGGCTTTCCCCTTGGCCCAAATAAAGTGTTCTCGTACCCAAACATTTCATGAAACATCCGAAACCCCTTCCGGTGAATTCCGGAACCCTTCCGAAGAACAAATACTATTATCCCATATATCAATCTTTACTACCGGATCATTCCGGAGCTCCTCGTCATGTCTGTGATCTCATCCGGGACTCCGAACAACATTCGGTCACCAACATACATAACTCATGTAATACTATATCGTCAACGAATGTTAAGCGTGCGGACCCTACGGATTCAAGAACTATGTATACATGACCGAGACGCCTCTCCAGTCAATAACCAATAGCGGAACCTGGATGCCCATATTGGCTCCTACATATTCTACGAAGATCTTTATCGGTCGAACCTTATGACAACATACGTAATTCCCTTTTTCCATCGGTATGTTACTTGCCCGAGATTCGATCGTCGGTATCTTCATACCTAGTTCAATCTCGTTACCGGCAAGTCTCTTTACTCGTTCCGTAATACATCATTCTGCAACTAACTCATTAGTCACTTTGCTTGCAAGGCTTCTTATGATGTGTATTACTGAGAGGGCCCAGAGATACCTCTCCGATACTTGGAGTGACAAATCCTAATCTCGATCTATGCCAACTCAACAAATACCTTCGGAGATACCTGTAGAGCATCTTTATGATCACCCAGTTACGTTGTGATGTTTGATAGCACACAAGGTATTCCTCTGGTATCCGGGAGTTGCATAATCTCATAGTCGAAACAATATGTATTTGACATGAAGAAAGCAATAGCAGTAAACTAAACGATCATTATGCTAAGCTAACGGATGGGTCTTGTTCATCACATTATTCTCTTAATGATGTGATCCCATTATCAAATGACAACACATGTCTATGGTTAGGAAACCTTAACCATCTTTTGATCAACGAGCTAGTCTAGTAGAGGCTTACTAGGGATACAATATTTGTTTATGTATTCACACATGTATTTAAGTTTCCAATCAATACAATTCTAGCGTGAATAATAAACCTTTATCATGAATAAGGAAATATAAAATAACAACTTTATTATTGCCTCTAGGACATATTTCCTTCAAGAGGTCACTGCTAGCATGTTATCCCTTACTCGGAATTCTATGCACTTATGATTGGAACTATTAGCAAGTATCCGCAACTACTAAAGTTCATTAAGATAAGACCCAACCATAGCATTAAGATATATTGGTCCCCCTTCAATCCCGTATGAATCAATTTCTATGGAAGGAAGAAGTTTCCGTCACTCTTGCCCTCCAATGCATAGTCCTATCAACATACAACTAACCCTATGGTGTGATCCACTCGCACGCTCATATGATGGGCACCAAAGGACAACAACATAACCACAAGTAATTTAAACCAATCATAGCAATTCACAAATTACCCATAGGACAACAGAAATCTACTCAAACAACATAGGATGGCAACACATCATTGGATAATAATATGAAGTATAAAGCACCAAGTTCAAGTAGGGGATACAACGGGTTGTGGGAGAGTGGGCCGCTGAATATAGATGAGGGAAGGTGATGAGGTGTTGATGAAGATGATGGAGTTGTTGGAGTAGATCGCCGTCACACGATGATTGCCCCGGCGGCGTTCTGGCACCATCGGGAGAGAGGGGGAGAGAGCCCCCCTCCTTCTTATTCCTTGGCCTCCCCCTAGATGGGAGGGTTTCCCCTCTGGTCCTTGGTCGCCATGGCTCCTGGAGGGCAGGAGCCCCTTCGATATTGGATCTCTCTCTCTCTGTTTCTCTTCTATTTCGCGTCTATTTTCGGACCCATTCACCATTTTTTATATTCCTGGAGATCCGTAACTTCGATTGAGCTAAAATTTTGAGGGGATTTTTCTTTGGAAATTATCTTTCTTGCAGCAAAAGAAGGGCTCCAACTGACTTACGAGGGAGTCACAAGGCAACACAGTGCGCCCTACCCCCAGGGTGTGCCCTGTTGCCTTGTGGCGCCCTCGGGTACCAACTTGCGTTGATTCTACTTTCCAAGAATCACATATATTCCTAAATAAATCTCCGTAAAATTTTATCGCGTTTGGATTTTGTTTGATATGGATTTTCTATGAAACAAAAATCATGCAAAAAACAAGAACTTGTACTGGGCACTGGATCAATATGTTAGTCCCAAAAATAATATAAAATGTTGCCAAAAGTATACGAAAGTTGTAGAATATTGGCATGAAACAATAAAAAATTATAGATACGACAAAGACATATCAGTGCATGATGGTTAACTCCTACCAACCTCCTCCCGAGGGGCATGCGAGTAGTACTTTGCTTCGGGGACTAATAGGATTTCACAATAAGTATATGAGTTCTTTATGACTAATGTGAGTTCATGGATTATATGCACTCCTACCTTTTCGTAATTTGCTAGCCTCTTCGGTACCGTGCATTGCCTTTTCTCACCACGAGAGTTGGTGCGAACTTCGCCGATGCATCCAAACCCGTGATATGATATGCTCTGTCACACATAAGCCTCCTTATATCTTCCTCAAGACAGCTACCATACCTACCTATTATGGCATTTCCATAGCCATTCCGATATATATTGCAATGCAACTTCCACCGTTCCGTTTTCATGACATGTGTGTTCATTGTCATATTGCTTTGCATGATCATATAGAGCTGACATGGTATTTGTGGCACAACCACCTTTCATCATTTTTATACATGTTACGCTAGATCATTGCACATCCTGGTACACTGCCAGAGGCATTCATATAGAGTCATATTGTTTCAGTTATCGAGTTGTAAGTAGATAAAAGTGTGATGATCATCATTATTAGAGCATTATTCGAGTGAGGAAAGGATGATGGAGACTATGATTCCCCCACAAGTCGGGATGAGACTCCGGACCAGAAAAATGAAAAAAAGAGGCCAAAAAGATCCCAACAAAAAAAATGAAATGAAATGATAGAAAAGAGAGAAAAGGCAATGTAACTATCCTTTTACCACACTTGTGCTTCAGAGTAGCACCATGTTCTTCATATAGAGAGTCTCCTGAGTTATCAATTTCATATACTAGTGGGATTTTCATTATTGAACTTGTCTTGTATATTTCGATGATGGGCTTCCTCAAATGCCTGAGGTATTCCTGAGCAAGCAAGTTGGATGCACACCCAATTAGTTTCAGTTTGAGATTTCATACACTTATAGCTCTTGGTGCATCCATTGCATGGCAATTCCTACTCCTTGCATTGATATCCATTGATGGACCTCTCCATTGCCCGTTGATCCACCGAGTTGATGCGAGACTTTCTTCCTTTTTGACTTCCCTTATTGATCTCTACCACCGCATTCTATTCCACCTATAGTGCTATATCCATGGCTCACGTTCATGTATTGAGTGGAGTTGAAAATGCTTAAGCACGTTAAAAGTATGATCCAATTGCCTCGCTTGACACTGGGGTGCTCATGATTTATATTCATGCGGTGAAGGCGGAGTCATGCCATGCTAACATGATAAAATGAGTTGGGATAACATTCGTTAAGGATCATATATTTTGAAAAAGTAATGATTGTGTTTCTTATATTCATGGATATTATTATGTTGATATTATTACTTCATCGTTTCTCAATATTTATACCATAAAGAGATTACATGATAAACATGCTAGGTAGTATTCAACATAAAAAATTCTATTTTTATCATTTACCTACTCGAGGACGAGCAGGAATTAAGCTCGGGGATGCTGATACGTCTCCAACGTATCTATAATTTTTTTATTGTTTCATGATATTATATTAGTAATCTTGGATGCTTTATTATGCTATTTTATACCTTTTTTTTGGACTAACCTATTAACTCAGTGCCCAGTGTCAGTTGCTGTTTTTTTTTGCTTGTTTTTGGCTTTTCAGAAAATCAATACCAAGCGAAGTTCAAACACGCTAAAACTTTACAATGATTTTTTCTGGACCAGAAGGGACACTAGAACGTTCAGGAGGAGGCCAGAAAATCTACGAGAGAGCGAGCTCACCCGACGTGCCCCAGGGGGTAGGTGCACCCCCTGAGCTTGTGGGTCCCACGCAGCTCCGTTTGACCTAATTCCACCTCTATAAATCCCCAAATATTCCCAAACAAATAGAGAGACACTCGAAACACTTTTTCCATCGCCGCAAGCTTCTGTTCTTCCGTGATCCCATCTGGAGGCCTTTTTTGGTACTCTGCTAGAGGGGGAATCAATCATCGAGGGCTTGTACATCAACCTTGCTGCCCTACCGATGATGCATGAGTAGTTCACCAAACCTACGGGCCATAGCAGTAGCTAGTTGGATTCTTCTCTCTCTCTCTCTCTCTCTTTCTCTCTCTCTCTGATCTTCAATACCATGTTCTCCTCGATCTTCTTGGAGTTCTATCTGATGTAATCTTCTTTTGCGGTGTGTTTGTTGGGATCCGATGAATTGTGGGTTGATGACCAGATTATTCATTGAAAGTAATTGAATATTTTATGAACTTTATTATGCATGATTATTAAAGCTTTGTATTTCTCTCCAATATATCTATTTGGTTTGGCCAACTAGATTGATTTATCTTCAATGGGAGAGGTGCTTTGTGATGGGTTCAATCTTGCGGTGTCCTCACCTAGTGACAGAAAGGGTAGCGAGGCACGTATTTGTATTGTTGCCATTAAGGGTGAAACGATGGGGTTTATTCATATTGCTTGAGTTTACTTTGTCTACACCATGTCATCATACTTCATGCATTACCTGGTTTGTTATGAACTTAATACGTACAGAGGCAGGCATAGAAGTGCTCTCGAAGTGGAGTAATAGTAGTAGATGCAGAATTGTTTCGGTCTACTTGTCACGGACGTGATGCCTATATACGTGATCATTGCCATGAATAACATCATAAATATGCATTTTCTATCAATTGCCCAACAGTAATCTGTCTCCCATCGTATGCTATTGTTTCGAGAGAGAAGCCTCTAGTGAAAACTATGGCCCCCGGGTCTACTTAATTACTAAAACCAAAAATACATTGCTGCAATTTATTTACTTTTCTTTTGTTTTGCAATTTATATATCTATCACTACAAGATTTAATCCTTGCAAGTAACGAGTTTAAGGGGATTGACAACCCTCTTGCCCGCGTTGGGTGCAAGTATTTTCTTTTATGTGTGCAGGTGCTGCTCATTAGGATTTACGTGGTTCTCCTTTTGGTTTGATAACCTTAGTTCTCACTGAGGGAAATACTTATCAGCCACTATATTGCTTCACGCTTCCTCTTCGGGGAAAATCTCAACGCAGCTCACAAGTAGCAACCCGAGCCTAGCCATATCAAACCAAAGGTAGGAGGAAAAAAATCATAATGAACAGAGAAAGGGGGAACATACTTAAGGTTGGACGAAGCACTCTACCTAAAGAAAAAGAGAAAATGGTAGGATGCACCTGACGGTGTCCTGGACTAGGGGGTACCGACCTAGTCGGCCCACAGTCCATGGGCCAGGCTTATGGCCTACCATTTCTCTAAGGAAGGATACCGGAAGCCTCATACTTCGGCGTGATTAAAGATGGACTCTACCGAAGACTTGACGTGTACTCCAAGACCTGCATCGGCCCAACGACGCATGTAACCATAGATTGGCAACCGACCATGTGTAACCCTAGGTACCCCTAGTGTCTAGATAAACTGGGAGGTCTAGTCCATAGAGGGAGGATCGTCATTATTACTACCTAGCCTTAGGGTTAGAACACTCCTTATGATCTTGAGGTAGATCAAGCATGTACTCGATACATCATCATCAATATACTCAAGCAGGACGTAGGGTATTACCTCTTCGAGAGGGCCCGAACCTGGGTAAATACTTTCTCCTTCAACCCCTGTTACCCATAGATCCGAGATACACAGCTCGGGATCCCCTAGCCCGAGGTCTGCCGATTTTAGTACCGACATTGGTGCTTTCATTGAGAGTTCTGCTGTGTGATCGAGAAAGGATCGATGGAACTGTCGGTTAACGACCATGGCCCTCACAGCATGATGCCCGTGCCCCAATCGCCGGTAGCCGGATCGCGCCCTCTCCATCAAGAGACGGGCTCCGACGATCTCTCTATCTTCCCCCTCACCCCTGGACCTGAGTATCACCTGGCGAGTGAGGGTGAAGACAACCAAACAAAGGAAGATGATAGATCATATCTCAAGATCAATTCGGCCATTCCATCTCTAAAATGTCCTTCTCAGGATGACACCACCCGAGCCTCGAGCCCGAGGGCGGCCAGGATCGATTTTTTGGTCTCACCCACCCACCACATCGAGTACTTGAAGGAAATATGCCCTAGAGGCAATAATAAAGTTGTTATTTTATATTTCCTTATTCATGATAAAGGTTTATTATTCATGCTAGAATTGTATTGATTGGAAACCTAAATACATGTGTGAATACATAAACAAACACCGTGTCCCTAGTGAGCCTCTACTTGACTAGCTCGTTGATCAAAGATGGTTATGGTTTCCTAACCATGGACATGAGTTGTCATTTGATAATGGGATCACATCATTAGGAGAATGATGTGATGGACAAGACCCATTCGTTAGCTTAGCATAATGACCGTTCAGTTTTATTGCTATTGCTTTCTTCATGTCAAATACATATTCCTTCGACTATGAGATTATGCAACTCCCGGATACCGGAGGAATGCCTTGTGTGCTATCAAACGTCACAACGTAACTGGGTGATTATAAAGATGCTCTACAGGTATCTCCGAAGGTGTTTGTTGAGTTGGCATAGATCGAGATTAGGATTTGTCACTCCGAGTATCGGAGAGGTATCTCTGGGCCCTCTCGGTAATGTACATCATAAGAAGCCTTGCAAGCAAAGTGACTAATGAGTTAGTCACAGGATGATATATTACAGAACGAGTAAAGAGACTTGCCGGTAACGAGATTGAACTAGGTATGAAGATACCGACGATCGAATCTCGGGCAAGTAACATACCGATGGACAAAGGGAATAATGTATGTTGTCATAACGGTTCGACCGATAAAGATCTTCGTAGAATATGTGGGAGCCAATATTAGCATCCAGGTTTCGCTATTGGTTATTGACCGGAGAAGTGTCTCGGTCATGTCTACGTAGTTCTCGAACCCGTAGGGTCCGCACGCTTAATGTTCGATGACGATTTAGTATTATATGAGTTATGTGATTTGGTGACCGAATGTTGTTCAGAGTCCCGGATGAGATCACAGACATGGACGATGGTATTCAGACACCGGAAGTGTTCCGGAGGGTACCGGGTACATATCGAGTCGCTGGAAGGGGTTCCAGGCACCCCCGGCAAAAGATATGGGCCTTATGGGCCAAAATGGGAAACACAGCAGCCACCAGGGGCTGCTGCGCCCCCCATATGGGCCGCACCAGAGGAGAAGGAAAGAGTGTAAGAGAGAAGGAAGGGGAGGGATTCGGCCTCCCCCTTCCTTCCCTCCTCCCTCCTCTTTCCTTCCCCTCCAGCAATTGTGGAAGGGGGGAGGCCGAATTGGGGAGGCCCCCAAGTAGGATTCCTCCTACTTGGGGCGCACCCTGGCTGCTCCCCTCCCCCTCCCACCTATATATACATGGGGAGGGGGCGCCTAGAGCACACAACAACAATTGTTAGCCGTGTGCGGCGCCCCCCTCCACAGTTTACGCCTCCGGTCATATCTTCGTAGTGCTTAGGCGAAGCCCTGCGCGGATCACTTCACCATCACCGTCACCACGCCGTAGTGCTGACAGAACTCATATACTTCCTCGACACCTTGCTGGATCAAGAGGACGGAGGACGTCATCGAGCTGAACGTGTGCAAAACTCGGAGGTGCCGTACATTCGGTGCTTGATCGGTCGGAGCTAGAAGAAGTTCGACTACATCAACCGCGTTGTCAAACACTTTCGCATTCGGTCTACAAGGGTACGTAGACACACTCTCCCCCTCGTTGCTATGCATCTCCTAGATAGATCTTGCGTGAGCATAGGAATTTTTTTGAAATTGCATGCTACGTTTCCCAACAGTGGTATCAGAGCCAGGTTTATTCGTAGATGATATGCATGAGTAGAACACAAAGAGTTGTGGGCGGTGATAGTCATACTGCTTACCACCAACGTCTTATTTTGATTCGACGGTATTGTAAGATGAAGCGGCCCAGACCAACCTTACATGTCCATGTACATGAGACCGGTTCCACCGACAGACATGCAACTAGTTTTGCATAAAGGTGGCTGGCGGGTGTCTGTTTCTCCTACTTTAGTTGAATCGAATTTGACTACGGCCGGTCCTTGAAGAAGGTTAAAACAGCAAACTTGACAAAACACCGTTGTGGTTTTGTGCGTAGGTAAGAACGGTTCTTACTAGAAGCCCGTAGCAGCCACGTAATACTTGCAACAACAAAGTAGAGGACGTCTAACTTGTTTTTGCAGGGCATGTTGTGATGTGATATGGTCAAGACATGATGTGATATACGTTGTTGTATGAGATGATCATGTTTTGTAAAAAGTTATCGGCAACTGGCAGGAGCCTTATGGTTGTCGCTTTATTGTATGAAATGCAAACGCCATGTAATTGCTTTACTTTATCACTATGCGTTAGCGATAGTTGTAGAAGCAATAGTTGGCAAGACGACCACGACGCAACGATGGAGATCAAGGTGTCGAGCCGGTGACAATGGAGATCATGATGATGCTTTGGAGATGGAGATCAAAAGCACAAGATGATGGCCATATCATGTCACATATTTTGATTGCATGTGATGTTTATCCTTTATGCATCTTATTTTGCTTAGTACGGCGGTAGCATTATAAGATGATCCCTTCACTAAATTTCACCGTTGCGACAGTTCGTCGTGTTGAGACACCACATGATGATCGGGTGTGATAGACTCTACGTTCAAATACAACAGGTGCAAGACAGTTTTGCACATGCGGAATACTCGGGTTAAACTTGACGAGCCTATCATGTACAGACATGGCCTCGGAACACTGGAGACCGAAAGGTCGAATGTGAATCATATAGTAGATATGATCAACATAGAGATGTTCACCATTGATGACTACCCCATCTCACGTGATGATCGGACATGGGTTAGTTGATTTGGATCACGTATCACTTAGATGACTTGAGGGATGTCTATTTAAGTGGGAGTTCTTAAGTAATTTGATTAATTGAACTTAATTTATCATGAACTTAGTCCTGATAGTATTTGCATATCTATGTTGTAGATCAATAGCTCGCGATATAGCTCCCCTATATTTTTGATATGTTTCTAGAGAAAACTAAGTTGAAAGATGATAGTAGCAATGATGCAGACTGGGTCCGTGATCTGAGGATTATCCTCATTGCTGCTCAGAAGAATTATGTCCGTGATGCACCGCTAGGTGACAGACCTATTGCAGGAGCAGATGCAGACGTTATGAATGTTTGGCAAGCTCGATATGATGACTACTTGATAGTTTAGTGCCCCATGCTTTACGGCTTAGAACCGGGACTTCAAAAACATTTTGAACGCCACGGAGCATATGAGATGTTCCAAAGAGCTGAAATTGGTATTTCAGACTCATGCCCGTGTCGAGAGGTATGAGACCTCTGACAAGTACTTTGCCTACAAGATGGAGGAGAATAGCTCAACCAGTGAGCATGTGCTCAGAATGTCTGGGTACTACAATCTCTTGAATCAAGTGGTAGTTAATCTTCCAGATAAGATAGTGATTGACATAGTTCTCTAGTCACTATCACCAAGCTACTAGAACTTCGTGATGAACTATAATATGCAAGGGATGACGAAAACGATTCTTGAGCTCTTCGCGATACTGAAATCAGCGAAGGTAGAAATCAAGAAAGAGCATCAAGTGTTGATGGTTAACAAGACCACTAGTTTCAAGAAAAAGGGCGAGGGAAAGAATGGGAACTTCAAGAAGAATGGCAAGCAAGTTGTCGCTCCCATGAAGAAGCCCAAAGCTGGACCCAAGCCTGAAACTGAGTGCTTCTACTGCAAAGGAAATGGTTACTGGAAGCGGAACTGCCCTAAATACTTGGCGGATAAGAATGATGGCAAAGTGAACAAAGGTATATTTGATATACATGTTATTGATGTGTATTTTACTAGTGTTCATAGTAGCCCCTGGGTATTTGATACCGGTTCAGTTGCTAAGATTAGTAACTCGAAACAGGAGTTGCAAAATGAACAGAGACTAGTTAATGACGAGGTGACGATTTGTGTTGGAATTGATTCCAAGGTTGATAAGATCACCATCGCACACTCCCTCTACCTTCGGGATTAGTGTTGGACCTAAATAAATAAATGTTATTTGGTGTTTGCGTTGAGCATGAATATGATTGGATCATGTTTATTGCGATACGGTTATTCATTTAAGTCAAGAGAATAATTGTTGTTCTGTTTACATGAATAAAACCTTCTATGGTCATACACTTAATGTAAATGGTTTATTGAATCTCGATCTTAGTGATACACATATTCATAATATTGATGCCAAAAGATGCAAAGTTGATAATGATAGTGCAACATATTTGTGGCACCGCCGTTTAGGTCATATTGGTGTAAAGCGCATGAAGAAACTCCATGCAGATGGGCTTTTGGAATCACTTGATTATTAATCATTTGATACTTGGGAACCATGCCTCATGGGCAAGATGACTAAAACTCCGTTCTCCAGAACAATGGAGTGAGCTAATGACTTATTGGAAATAATACATACCGATGTATGCGGTCCGATGAGTGTTGAAGCACGCGGCGGGTATCGTTATTTTCTGACCTTCACATATGATTTAAGTAGGTATGGATATATCTACTTGATGAAACACAAGTCTGAAACAATTGAAAAGTTCAAAGAATTTCAGAGTGAAGTGTAGAATCATCGTAACAAGAAAATAAAGTTTTCTACGATCTGATCGCGGAGGCGAATATTTGAGTTACGAGTTTGGCCTTCATTTAAAACAATGTGGAATAGTTTCACAATTCACGACACCTGGAACACCACAGTGTAATGGTGTGTCCGAACATCATAACCGTACTTTATTGGATATGGTGCATTCTATGATGTCTCTTATCGATTTACCACTATCGTTTTGGGGTTATGCATTAGAGACAACTGCATTCACGTTAAATAGGGCACCGTCTAAATCTGTTGAGACAACGGCGTATGAACTATGGTTTGGCAAATCCTAAGCTGTCGTTTCTTAAAGTTTGGGGTTGCGACACTTATGTCAAAAGGCTTCAGCCTGATAAGCTCGAACCCAAATCGGAGAAGTGCGTCTTCATAGGATACCCTAAGGAAACAATTGGGTACACCTTCTACCACAGATCCGAAGGCAAGATCTTTGTTGCCAAGAATGGAACCTTTCTAGAGAAGGAGTTTCTCTCGAAAGAAGTGAGTGGGAGCAAAGTAGAACTTGATGAGGTAATTGTACCTTCTCTCGAATCGGAAAGTAGCTCATCACAGAAAACCGTTCTCGTGAGCCTACACCAACTAGAGAGGAAGTTAATGATGATGATCATGAAACTTCAGATCAAGTTACTACAGAACTTCGTAGGTCAACCAGAACATGATCCGCACTAGAGTGGTACGGGAATCCTGTACTGGAAGTCATGTTACTAGACCAAGGCGAACCTACGAACTATGAAGAAGCTATGATGAGCCTAGATTCCGACAGATGGCTTGAGGCCATGAAATCTAAGATAGGATCCATGTATGAGAACAAAGTGTGGACTTTGGTGGATTTTCCCGATGATCGGCAAGCTATAGAAAATAAATGGATCTTCAAGAAGAAGACTGACGTTGATGGTAAAGTTACTGTCTACAAAGCTCGACTTGTCGCAAAATGTTTTCGACAAGTTCAAGGGGTTGACTACGATGAGACTTTCTCATCCGTAGCAATGCTTAAGTCCGCCCGAATCATGTTAGCAATTGACGCATTTTATAATTATGAAATCTGGCAAATGGATGTCAAAAACTACATTCCTTAGTGGATATTAAAGAAGAGTTGTATATGATGCAACCAGAAGGTTTTGTCGATCCTAAAGGTGCTAACAAAGTGTGCAAGCTCCAGCGATCCATCTATGGACTGGTGCAAGCATCTCAGAGTTGGAATATACGCTTTGATGAGGTGATCAAAGCTTATGGTTTTATACAGACTTATGGTGAAGCCTGTATTTACAAGAAAGTGAGTGGGAGCTCTGTAGCATTTCTGATATTATATGTGGATGACATATTGCTGATTGGAAATGATATAGAATTTCAGGATAGCATAAAAGGATACTTGCATAAGAATTTTTCAATGAAAGACCTCGGTGAAGCTGCTTATGTATTGAGCATCAAGATCTATAGGGATAGATCGAGACACTTAATAGGACTTTCACAAAGCACATACCTCGACAAAGTTTTGAAGGAGTTCAAAATGGATCAGTCAAAGAAAGGGTTCTTGCCTGTATTCAAGGTGTGAAATTGAGTAAGACTCAAAGCCCGACCACGGCAGAAGATAGAGAGAGAATGAAAGTCATTCCGTATGCCTCGGCCATAGGTTATATAAAGTATGCCATGCTGGGTACCAAACCTGTTGTGTACCTTGCCATGAGTTTGGCAAGGGGGTACAATAGTGATCCAAGAGTAGATCACTAGACAGCGGTCAAAATTATCCTTAGAAGACTAAGGAAATATTTCTCGGTTATGGAGGTGATAAAGAGTTCGTCGTAAAGAGTTACGTCGATGCAAGCTTTTAAACCGATCCAGATGACTCTGAGTCTCAATCTGGATATGTATTGAAAGTGGGAGCAATTAGCTAGAGTAGCACCATGCAGAGCATTGTCGATATAGAAATTTGCAAATATACATACGGATCTGAATGTGACAGACCCGTTGACTAAACTTCTCTCATAAGCAAAACATGATCACACCTTAGTACTCTTTGGGTGTTAATCACATGGCGATGTGAACTAGATTATTGACTCTAGTAAACCCTTTGGGTATTGGTCACATGGCGATGTGAACTATGGGTGTTAATCACATGACGATGTGAACTATTGGTGTTAATCACATGGTGATGTGAACTAGATTATTGACTCTAGTGCAAGTGGGAGACTGAAGGAAATATGCCCTAGAGGCAATAATAAAGTTGTTATTTTATATTTCCTTATTCATGATAAAGGTTTATTATTCATGCTAGAATTGTATTGATTGGAAACCTAAATACATGTGTGAATACATAAACAAACACCGTGTCCCTAGTGAGAATCTACTTGACTAGCTCGTTGATCAAAGATGGTTATGGTTTCCTAACCATGGACATGAGTTGTCATTTGATAACGGGATCACATCATTAGGAGAATGATGTGATGGACAAGACCCATCCGTTAGCTTAGCATAATGATCGTTCAGTTTTATTGCTATTGCTTTCTTCATGTCAAATACATATTCCTTCGACTATGAGATTATGCAACTCCCGGATACCGGAGGAATGCCTTGTGTGCTATCAAACATCACAACGTAACTGGGTGATTATAAAGATGCTGTACAGGTATCTCCGAAGGTGTTTGTTGAGTTAGCATAGATCGAGATTAGGATTTGTCACTCCGAGTATCGGAGAGATATCTCTGGGCCCTCTCGGTAATGCACATCATAAGAAGCCTTGCAAGTAAAGTGACTAATGAGTTAGTCACAGGATGATGTATTACGGAACGAGTAAAGAGACTTGCTGGTAACGAGATTGAACTAGGTATGAAGATACCGACGATCGAATCTCGGGCAAGTAACATACCGATGGACAAAGGGAATAATGTATGTTGTCATAACGGTTCGACCGATAAAGATCTTCGTAGAATATGTGGGAGCCAATATGAGCATCCAGGTTCCGCTATTGGTTATTGACCGGAGAAGTGTCTTGGTCATGTCTACATAGTTCTCGAACCCGTAGGGTCCGCACGCTTAATGTTCGATGACGGTTTAGTATTATATGAGTTATGTGACTTGGTGACGGAATGTTGTTCAGAGTCCCGGATGAGATCACAGACATGACGAGGAGTCTCGAAATGGTCGAGTGTGACGCCCCCGTTTCAATCGTACACTAATCATGCACGCAAACGTGTACGATCAAGATCAGGGACTCACGGGAAGATATCACAACACAACTCTAAAACATAAATAAGTCATACAAGCATCATAATACAAGCCAGGGGCCACGAGGGCTCGAATACAAATGCTCGATCATAGACGAGTCAGCGGAAGCAACAATATCTGAGTACAGACATAGGTTAAACAAGGTGCCATAAGATGGCTAGCACAAACAGGGATACAACAGATCGAACAGGCGCAGGGCCTCCTGCCTGGGATCCTCCTAACTACTCCTGGTCGTCGGCGTCCTGGACGTAGTAGTAGGCTCCGCCCTGGTGGTATTAGTCGTCGAAGGTGGCGTCTGGCTCCTGGGCTCCAGCATCTGGTTGCGACAACCAGCAAGAAGGGAAAGGGGGAAAGGAGGGGGAAAGCAACCGTGAGTACTCATCCAAAGTACTCGCAAGCAAGGATCTATACTACATATGCATGGTATATGTGTAAAGAGGCAATATCGGTGGACTGAACTGCAGAATGCCAGAATAAGAGGGGGATAGCTAGTCCTGTCGAAGACTACGCTTCTGGCAGCCTCCATCTTGAAGCAATAGAAGAGATTAGTTGGAAGTTAACCAAGCAACAACGTATAGCATAATCCTACCCGTCGATCCTCTCGTCGCCACCATGCGAGAGAGCGACCACCGGGTTATAACTGTCACTTGTAAGGGTGTGTTTTATTAAGTATCCATTTCTAGTTGTCATGAGGTCGGAATACAACTCCGGGTCGTCCTTTTACCAAGGGACACGGCTATTCGAATAGATAAACTTCCCTGCAGGGGTGCACCACATATTCCCCAACACGCTCGATCCCCTTTGGCCGGACACACTTTCCTGGGTCATGCCCGGCCTCGGAAGATCCACACGTCGCAGCCCCACCTAGGCTCAACAGAGAGGTCAGCACGCCGGACTAATCCTAGGCACTCTGGGGTCTGGGCCCATCGCCCAGTGCGCTCCTGCACGTTGCGTACGCGGCCGCGAGCAGACCTAGCAACCCACACGATCACGGCGGTTACGTTAGCGCGGTCCAACACGGCGCGCGCCGCTCAGTCGCTGACGTCAAGAAGGCTTCAGCTGATACCACGACGCCGGGATACCCATAACTACTCCCGCGTAGCTGGTTAGTGCGTATAGGCCAGTGGCCAGACTCAGATCAAATATCCAATCTCGTTAAGCGTGTTATTATGAAGTAAACGCGAACGCCGACCAGGGCCTGGCCCACCTGTCTCCTAGGTGGTCTCAACCTGCCCTGTCGCTCCGCCACAAAGATCCACACAAAGGGCCGTGGGGACAAAGGTCCTTTCAGCCCCCAATCCGTGAATCACTCGCGGGTACTCTTCGAGCCGACCCGACTTTAGTCACCATTTGTATAGTATGTATAGTATAACCCGTGATCACCTCCCGAGTGATCACGGCCCGATAGTATAGCAAGGCAGACTGACAAGAATGCAGGGCCAATGATGATAAACTAGCATCCTACACTAGGCATTTAGGATTGCAGGTAAGGTATCAACAGATGTAGCAACAGTGTCAGGCTATGCATCAGACTAGGATTAACGGAAAGCAGTAACATGCTACACTACTCTAATGCAAGCAGTATAGAGGAGAATAGGCGATATCTGGTGATCAAGGGGGGGGCTTGCCTGGTTGCTCTGGCAAGTAGGGGTCGTCAACAACGTAGTCGGTCGGGGCACCAGCAGCTGCGTCGGTCTCGTAGTCTACCGAAGAGAAGAGGGGGAAGAAACAGTAAACACACGGCAATAATGCAACAGGGATGCATGACATGTCTAAATGATATGCCGGGGTGATATACAGCCTAACTAAGCGATTTAGTTAATTTAGGAATTTATTCGGACTTATTTAATTAAAGTTGGACACTATTCATTTATCGGAATCGGTCTAATTGTTCAACGTTCTCATAGCTGCGGGCGTCTGACGGAGATACCGAGGGCGTATCCGGGTTCGTATCGTCGTTCTGAGCAAGTTTCATGTATAAAATATTTTCATCGGAGTTACGGTTTAAAAGATATGATTTTCTAAAGTTTTTATTAATTTCTGAAATTTTAATTAATTATTTAATTCAACATTATCCGAAACAGTGCTGCGATGATGTCAGCATGACATCATGCTGATGTCAGCAGGCGCCCTGACAGGGTGGGTCCCACCTGTCATAGACTGTTAAATTAATTAGGGTTAACTAATTATATTACTGTTTAATTAACACTAATTAGTTAATTAAATTAACCTAATCAGGATTAATTAACTAATTAATTAATTATTTTTATTATTTTTATTTTTATTTTTATTTCCTTTTTATTAAAACGTTCTGGGGCTGGGCCCCACATGTCAATGGGCCAGGGGGACTTAACGGGCGCTGGGTACGGGTAACGGGCGGGCGAACCCGCTCGAACGGGCACGGGCGATGGGGCGCGCCAGGGCGCCATCGCCGGTCGCGGGAGATGGCCGCGAGGGTGCGCGGCCGGCGGCCACGGCGCGGCTGGAGCCGCGGGGGGGGGGAGGACCGGTGGCCGGAGGCGGCGTAGAGGGGCGAGGTGGGACTGGCGGCAGAGGTAGGCGAGGGTGAGGCGCAGGCAGCGCGCGGGGTAGTGAGTAGGGGCCGGCGAGGCAGAGAGGCCTCAGCGGGGCGAGGCGCTGGGCGCGGTGACCGCTGGGCGACGGGCACGGCCGGACGGCGCGGCGCATGGCCAGGGCACGGCCCGACCGCGGTGAGCGCGGGGCCGGAGCGCGCGAGGCGTGGTCACGGCCGGAGCGGAGCAACGGTGGGCGCGGCGGGAGCGCGGCAGGCGAGCGAGAGAGGAGGACCGGGGGCCTCACCGAGGGAGCGTAGGGACGGGGCAGTGGAGCGCGAGGAGGAAGACGGGGACGACGGCGGAGAGGAGAAGCAGGCCGGCGGGGGAGCGCTCCGGCGACGGCGTCCAACGGCAATGGCAACGGGGCGGCGTCGGGCGGCAGGGTCGGGGCGTCGCGGCGACCTCCACCTCTCGATCCCGATCCAATCGGGGGAGAGGGGGGGATATATCGGGAGAGGGGGGAAGTGGGGGGTGGCTGGTTAGGGTTTCCCCCCCCATGGGGATAAGGCAGGGGATGGGGCTGGGCCGGCCAGTTGGGCCAGGTGGGTCGGCCAGCTGGGCCGCCTGGCCCAGTTGGCCAGGGGGGCCTTTTCTTTTCTTTTGTTTTTCTGTTTCTTTTCCCTTTTCTTTATTCTCTTTTCTCTACTGTTAAATGTTTAGGCCCCAAATGGTTTTTGTAAAAAGTGTGACCTATTTCATAAATACCAGTGCATTATTCCTTAACACCTAAAATTAGTTTGGACAAAACATAATTCCATATTTATTTCAGATTTAATAAATGGTTATTAAATATTATCTTTATCCACTGTTTGAGGTTGTTCGAGTCACTTATCCAATTCCAATGATGTTGGTTTCAATTTTAGAATAGCCTCTGGAATATTTGTTATTTATCTGACATTTTAGTTTCTATGTTGGACAACTTTTATATTCCACTTTCATTTAAATTTGAATTTGACTTAGGAGTTGAAATGCAATACGATGCTAATGATGATTATGCACTATTAATCATGATGACATGGCCTCATCAAAAGGGTGATCACTGTAGCTTAATACAGGGGGTGTTACAAATCTCCTCCACTACAAGAAATCTCGTCCCGAGATTTAGGAGGTAGAAAGAAACAAAGCGGGGTATTCATCGCGAAGACGATCCTCGCGTTCCCAAGTGGCTTCATCCTCAGAATGGTTTGACCACTGAACCTTGAGGAACTTGATAACCTTCTGGTGTGTGCGACGCTCGGCTTGATCGAGAATGCGGACCGGATGCTCTTTATAAGAGAGGTCTTGTTGCAGTTCAAGCAATTCGTGATCTACTCCGCGGATAGGGTCTTTGAAGCAGCGGCGGAGTTGTGATACGTGGAACACATCGTGAACCTGAGAAAGGTTCGGTGGAAGTTCCAACTGATATGCCACTCTACCACGCCTTTCAAGAACAGTGAAAGGACCAATATAGCGAGGAGCTAGCTTGCCCTTGATCCCGAATCGGTGTGTACCTTTCATCGGTGTGACTCGAAGATAAGCCTTTTCGCCAGGTTGATAGACCATATCTTTGTGTTTGCGGTCATACTGACTCTTTTGACGTGACTGAGCAGTCTTCAAATGCTCGCGGACAACGCGAACTTGATCTTCGGCAAGTTGGATAATATCCGGACCGAAGAGTGGACGTTCCCCAGTTTCTGACCAATTCAGAGGGGTTCGGCACTTTCGTCCGTACAATACTTCGAAGGGGGCCATCTTCAGACTGGCTTGATAGCTGTTATTGTAAGAGAATTCGGCATATGGGAGAGATTCTTCCCATTTCCTTCCGAAGGATATGACACAAGCTCGAGGCATGTCTTCGAGAACTTGGTTGACTCGTTCAACTTGTCCTTGAGACTGAGGGTGAAAAGCGGTGCTGAAGGACAGATGAGTTCCCATAGCTTCTTGGAAACTTGCCCAGAATCTTGAAGTGAATAAGCTGCCACGGTCTGAACTGATAACCAGTGGAATACCGTGAAGTGAAACAATTCTGGACATGTAGAGAGTTGCGAGCTGACTAGCAGTGATCGTCTCTTTGACGGCTAGAAAATGTGCAACTTTGGAAAGTCGGTCAATGACGACAAGAATAGCATCATTACCTTTCTGTGATTTGGGAAACCCAGTGATAAAGTCCATTTCAACATGGTCCCATTTCCATTCAGGAACAGCAATTGGTTGCAGAGTTCCGGCGGTCCTTTGATGTTCTGCTTTGACGCGACGGCAAACATCACATTCAGCAACATAGCGAGCAATGTCTTGCTTCATGTTTGACCACCAGAATCTTTGACGGATGTCTTGGTACATCTTGGTACTGCCGGGATGAATAGACAACGGAGTGTCGTGAGCTTCTTGCATGACCTCCTGAGTCATACCCAGGTTACCTTTAGAGGGGACCACTAGACGACTTTTAAAGAACAAGGTGCCAGTATCATCAATAGTGAAGAACGAAGGCCTTCCTTCAGCGAGATAGCGCTTAATCTTGTGGGCTTGAGAGTCATAACCCTGCAGCGTCTTGATGCTGTCCACGAGATCTGGTTTAGCAACCAGGGTATTAAGAGAACCCTGGGAAACAACGTGGAGGTTCATTTTGTAGGAACCTTCAGGAGGGGGAGCGAGTGCTCCAGGAGGAACAATGTGGAGATTCAGTTTTCTGAATTCTTCAATAAGCGAAGGTTGAACTTCGTGAAACTGGAGGTGACTGCAATAAGACTTGCGGCTCAAGGCATCGGCCATTACATTAGCCTTGCCAGGGGTATAAGAAATACCCAAGTTAAAATCCGCTACGGTCTCCATCCATCTCTGTTGACGGAGGTTCAGGTCTGGCTGAGTGAACAGATACTTCAGACTTTGATGATCGGTGAAGATCTCCCAACGATTACCGAGAAGGTAATGTCGCCACTGTTTTAGTGCATGGATGACGGCAGCAAGCTCGAGGTCATGTACTGGGTAATTCTCTTCGTGCGGACGCAATTGACGCGAAGCATAAGCAATTACTCTGCGGTCTTGCATTAGGACACCGCCTAATCCTTGACGGGATGCATCACAATAGATGACAAAATCCTTCTGGGAATCAGGAGGGGCAAGCACTGGGGCAGAAGTCAGCTTGTCTTTGAGCGTCTGGAAACTTTCCTGACACTTTTCCGTCCAATCGAACTTGACGCCTTTATGAAGCAGGTTAGTCAGGGGCTTGGCGATCTTGGAGAAGTTCTCGACAAATCGACGGCAATAGCTGGCGAGTCCGAGAAAACTTCGAACTTGCTTGACGTTCTTTGGAGGAGCCCAATCAAGAATAGCCTGAACTCGCTCGGGGTTGACGGCAATACCATCCTTGGAGATGACATGCCCAAGGTATGTTACTTCGGGAAGCCAGAATTCACACTTGGAAAACTTAGCATATAGTTGATGCTCTCGAAGTTTTTCCAGAACAAGTCGAAGATGTTCAGCATGTTCCTCTTTGTTCTTGGAGTATACTAGGATATCATCTAGGTAAACCACGATGAACTTGTCAAGGTATTCCATGAATATATAATTCATCAGGCGGGAGAATGTGGCGGGAGCATTGGTTAAGCCGAATGACATGACAGTGTACTCGTATGAGCCATATCGAGTAACGAAGGCGGTCTTTGGGATATCCTCTTCACGAACACGGATCTGGTGGTAACCCAACCTTAAGTCGAGTTTAGAGAACACTGATGAACCCGCCAGTTGATCATACAGATCGTTTATCCGAGGAAGGGGATATTTGTTCTGGATAGTTGCTTGGTTGATAGGACGGTAATCTTGGACCAATCGGTTTGATCCATCCTTCTTCCTGACAAAGAGAGAAGGTGCTCCCCAAGCAGAGGAACTTGGGCGAATGAAACCCTTACGAAGTGAAGCGTCGATTTCCTCCTTAAGTTCAAGGAGTTCATGCGGCGGCATCTTGTAGGGTCGCTTGGCGATAGGAGTGGTGCCTGGTTTCAAGTCGATGACAAATTCGACAGCTCGAGCAGGGGGTATCCCTGGGAGTTCTTCTGAGAAAACACCTTGGAATTCGCGAACAACTGGAATGTTCTCGATGCCTTCAAGTGGTGATGCGTTTAACGCATTCAAGGCATAAAGCCTCGCCTCGGCATTTTGGATGATTTGAGCCTGGTAGCTTATTATTTCATCAGAAGGGTGTAGAAGATGGACGATCTTCGTGGCGCAAACTATAGAAGCAGTATGCGCTTTCAACCAATCCATTCCGAGAATGAGGTCGATACTACAAGACTTTAGTATGAAAGGGGAGGCGTGAAACTCCAGCCCTTCAATTTCAACGGTGACGTCGTTGCTACCCATGGAGGTTTGACATTGACCCGCGGGGGTGTGTATTACTATTGCAGTGTTCATGACCTCACATTTAATGTCGTGTTTGTATGCAAATTCTTCGGACATGAATGAATGCGATGCTCCCGAATCAAATAAAACAGAAGCTGGTACTGAATTAACAAGGAGAGTACCCATCACGGTGGCAGGCTGGTCCTGAGCTTCATTGAAATCGGTGTGGTTGGCCTGAATACGCCCATAAGACTTGGCATTGTTGTTGCGAGGCTGATTGTTCCTACGGCCAGTTGCAGGAAGTGCCAGTTGGTTCTGGTTCTGAATGCAGTTCCTGGAAAAATGACCTGGCTGCCCACACTTGTAGCACAGACTATCATTGGGATTGGGAGCAGGTGCTCGGGGTGGTGGAGCTGGAAGTCCTGGCTGCCTAGGTGGTGGAGGCAGACGTGGTGCAGTATAGGACTGTCTTGGAGCAGGTGCAGCTGGACGGTACACGCTGTTTGGAATCCAGATCCGACGCTTCTGTGCAGGCTGGCTCGAAGATGAACCGGTGTCACGGTTGCGCCTAAGAGATCCCTGGTGTGCCTGCAGACCAGTCTCGACCTGGATAGCCTTGTTCACCAAGATGGAGAAATTATCAAATTCATGCACAAGGAGCGCTAGCTTGATGTCAGCTTGAAGTCCTTCGCGAAACCTTTCCTGGCGGCGAGCATCAGTGGGAATGTCTTCTTCAGCATATCGGGATAATTCCAGAAACTCCCGCTGGTAAGCTTCCACTGTCTTGTTGCCCTGGGTGAGGTTGCGGAACTCCTGCTTCTTCCGGTCCATGATTCCCTGAGGAATGAAACGGGCACGGAAGGCAGCTTGGAAATCCGGCCAAGTGATGACTGTGCCAGCTGGTTGAGTGCGCCTGTGGCTGTCCCACCATTGAGCAGCGGGGCCCTTGAGAAAGAAGGAGGCGAAGGTGACATAGTTTGCAGGGGCAACGCCACCAGATTCCAACTCATAGGTGATGTCGCGAAGCCAGTCATCCGCATCCAGGGGCTGAGTTGAGCCGCGGTAGACGGTTGGGTTGAGGCGCATAAAGTCCTGCAGGGTCCCTGGGCCTGGATACTGGTTCATATTGGGACGAGGAAACTGATCCATGATCCCTTGCATGAACTGACGTTGCAGTTCAAATTGCTGCATCATTCCAGCCATATAGTTCGGCGGTGGTGGATCGTTGGCACCACGGCCACGGCCACGACCACGACCAGCGGGTCTAACCATCCTGCTAAATTACAACAGGGGGTAGTTTAGTAAAAGCAAGCGCGAGTGCTTAGCGACAAGCATGATGTAACTCGACAATAGTTTAAGCAGTGCATCAAATACATAAAAGTAGTCAATTAAGACATACATATCCTTACACAAAGTCAGGTACATGCGGACAGCATAACGGCGCAATTTCATAAACTGGACATGCTAGGTGGCGCGCAGGCACGCGGTAAGGAAGTACACAACGAGACATAGCAAAGGCTACATCAACATCGGGGAAAACTGGTGGGGCGAGGAATCTGCAAGTGACAACACAGGGTGCCCTCGATAAAAGGATCCTGTAAGCAGAACCTGGCCCACAATCTCGAAGCAAGGGGGGAAATTTTCAGAACTCCGGTGGAGGTGATCACGAGACCCTAAGTGTCGGCGTTAGTAAAATTCATTTAACCCGAGTAGAAGAGAGATCAGAGTCCCAGAGTATAGACGAGGAATAAAAGATCCTAATACCACCCAGTTGGCGATGTGGGCCCGTAAGCCACACAGCCAAGTTAGTAAAACGGTTTTCTTTGTCTAGACTCAACTTCGGCCAAGGAATTGGAAAGGGGGATTCCTACAGGCAGTCGGCTCTGATACCAACTTGTGACGCCCCCGTTTCAATCGTACACTAATCATGCACGCAAACGTGTACGATCAAGATCAGGGACTCACGGGAAGATATCACAACACAACTCTAAAACATAAATAAGTCATACAAGCATCATAATACAAGCCAGGGGCCACGAGGGCTCGAATACAAATGCTCGATCATAGACGAGTCAGCGGAAGCAACAATATCTGAGTACAGACATAGGTTAAACAAGGTGCCATAAGATGGCTAGCACAAACAGGGATACAACAGATCGAACAGGCGCAGGGCCTCCTGCCTGGGATCCTCCTAACTACTCCTGGTCGTCGGCGTCCTGGACGTAGTAGTAGGCTCCGCCCTGGTGGTAGTAGTCGTCGAAGGTGGCGTCTGGCTCCTGGGCTCCAGCATCTGGTTGCGACAACCAGCAAGAAGGGAAAGGGGGAAAGGAGAGGGAAAGCAATCGTGAGTACTCATCCAAAGTACTCGCAAGCAAGGATCTATACTACATATGCATGGTATATGTGTAAAGAGGCAATATCGGTGGACTGAACTGCAGAATGCCAGAATAAGAGGGGGATAGCTAGTCCTGTCGAAGACTACGCTTCTGGCAGCCTCCATCTTGAAGCAATAGAAGAGATTAGTTGGAAGTTAACCAAGCAACAACGTATAGCATAATCCTACCCGTCGATCCTCTCGTCGCCACCATGCGAGAGAGCGACCACCGGGTTATAACTGTCACTTGTAAGGGTGTGTTTTATTAAGTATCCATTTCTAGTTGTCATGAGGTCGGAATACAACTCCGGGTCGTCCTTTTACCGAGGGACACGGCTATTCGAATAGATAAACTTCCCTGCAGGGGTGCACCACATATTCCCCAACACGCTCGATCCCCTTTGGCCGGACACACTTTCCTGGGTCATGCCCGGCCTCGGAAGATCCACACGTCGCAGCCCCACCTAGGCTCAACAGAGAGGTCAGCACGCCGGACTAATCCTAGGCACTCTGGGGTCTGGGCCCATCGCCCAGTGCGCTCCTGCATGTTGCGTACGCGGCCGCGAGCAGACCTAGCAACCCACACGATCACGGCGGTTACGTTAACGCGGTCCAACACGGCGCGCGCCGCTCAGTCGCTGACGTCAAGAAGGCTTCAGCTGATACCACGACGCCGGGATACCCATAACTACTCCCGCGTAGTTGGTTAGTGCGTATAGGCCAGTGGCCAGACTCAGATCAAATATCCAATCTCGTTAAACGTGTTATTATGAGATCACCGCGGACGACGACCAGGGCCAGGCCCACCTCTCTCCTAGGTGGTCACAACCTGCCCTGCCGCTCCACAACAAAGAGTCACTTAGGGGGCCGTCGAGGAGGCCAATCCTTTCAGCCCCCATTCGTGAATCACCTGCGGGTGCTCCACGAGCCGACCCGACTTTAGTATCCATCTGATGTCACATGTAATAAGTAGTATTCATATCCGCAATCGCCACCCGTGGCGAGCACGGCCCAATAATGTAGCATAGCAGACAGACGAGAATGTATGGCCACTGATGACAAACTAGCATCCTACACTAGGCATTTAGGATTGCAGGTAAGGTATCAACAACAGTAGCAACAATGACAGGCTATGCAGCAGAATAGGATTAACCGAAAGCAGTAACAGGCTACACTACTCTAATGCAAGCAGTATAGAGAAGAATAGGCGATATCTGGTGATCAAGGGGGGGGCTTGCCTGGTTGCTCTGGCAAGTAGGGGTCGTCAACAACGTAGTCGGTCGGGGCACCAGCAGCTGCGTCGGTCCCGTAGTCTACCGAAGAGAAGAGGGGGAAGAAACAGTAAACACACGGCAATAATGCAACAGGGATGCATGACATATCTAAACGCAGGGCCAGGGTGATATACAGCCTAACTAAGCGATTTAGTTAATTTAGGAATTTATTCGGATTTATTTAATTAGGGTTGGACACTATTCATTTATCGAAATCGGTCTAATTGTTCAACGTTCTCATAGCTGCGGGCATCTGACGGGAATACGGAGGATGTATTCGGGTTCGTATCGTCGTTCTGAGCAAGTTTCATGTATAAAATATTTTCATCGGAGTTACGGTTTAAAAGATATGATTTTCTAAAGTTTTTATTAATTTCTGAAATTTAATTAATTATTTAATTCAACATTATCCGAAACAGTGATTGATGACGTCAGCATGACATCATGCTGACGTCAGCAGCCACCTGACAGGGTGGGTCCCACCTGTCATAGGCTGTTAGGTTAATTAGGTTTAATTAATTTAATTACTGATTAATTAACACTAATTAGTTAATTAGATTAACCTAATCAGGATTAATTAACTAATTAATTAACTAATTAATTATTTAATTAATCATTTTATTTATTTCTATTTTTATTTTCTATTTCTTTTAAATCGTTTTTAGGGGGGTGGGCCCCATCTGTCAGCGGCACAGGGGGGGCAGGGCCCACCGGGCAGTGGCCCATACGGCCACACGGGGCGGGCGTGGGCGCAGCCCGAGCGGGCGCGTCCAGGGTGCGCCCGGGCGCTGGCCACGGGCGCCGGCGAGGCGCGGCTGGACGGGTCGGTGGTGAGCGCGGGGCCACGGCGCGCGATGCGGACGAGCGCGCGGGCGAGGTGTGGGGGCGCGCGCGCGTGCGGGTGGCCGCGGCGAGCGGAGGCAGAGGCGAGAGGACGAGCGGCAGCGGCGGCTGGAGTGGGCAAAACATAATTCCATATTTATTTCAGATTTAATAAATGGTTACTAAATATTATCTTTATCCACTGTTTGAGGTTGTTCGAGTCACTTATCCAATTCCAATGATGTTGGTTTCAATTTTAGAATAGCCTCTGGAATATTTGTTATTTATCTGACATTTTAGCTCCTATGTTGGACAACTTTTATATTCCACTTTCATTTAAATTTGAATTTGACTTAGGAGTTGAAATGCAATATGATGCTAATGATGATTATGCACTGTCGATCATGCTAACATGTCATTATCAAAAGTGATTACTGTTGCTAATCACCGGGGGTGTTACAACTCTCCTCATCTATTAAGAATTCTCGTCCCGAGAATTAAGAGGAAGACTGAAAGAAAGAGGGGTATTCTTCGCGAAGACGATCCTCGCGTTCCCAAGTGGCTTCATCTTCAGAATGATTTGACCACTGAACCTTGAGGAACTTGATTGACTTTTGACGTGTTCGACGCTCAGCTTGATCAAGAATACGGATGGGATATTCTGGATATGACATATCTTCCCGTAATTCAAGCACTTCATGATCCACAGCTCGAATAGGATCCTTGAAGCAGCGGCGGAGTTGGGATACATGAAAGACGTCATGTACTTGAGAAAGGTTTGGCGGCAATTGCAACTGATATGCCACTTCTCCTCGACGGGCAAGAATACGGAACGGGCCAATGTAGCGAGGGGCTAACTTGCCTTTGATTCCGAACCGATGAGTGCCTTTCAACGGAGTGACGCGGAGGTAAGCTTGCTCGCCAGGTTGATAGACTATTTCCTGGTGCTTACGGTCATAGTTGCTCTTCTGACGAGACTGAGCAGATTTCAAATGTTCACGAACAATACGGACTTGTTCTTCAGCTTGCCGAATAATGTCCGGTCCGACGAGTGAGCGTTCCCCAGTTTCTGACCAATTCAGAGGGGTTCGACACTTACGACCGTATAGAGAACTTCAAAGGGGGCCATTTTCAAGCTGGCTTGATAGCTGTTGTTATAGGAGAACTCGGCATATGGAAGAGATTCTTCCCACTTCTTGCCGAAAGAAACAACACAAGCTCGTAGCATGTCTTCAAGCACTTGGTTGACTCGTTCAACTTGGCCTTGGGATTGAGGATGATAAGCTGAACTCCAGGTGATATGAGTTCCCATAGCCTTTTGGAAACTTTCCCAGAAATGACCAGTGAATATGCTGCCACGGTCTGAACTGATCTCTTTCGGAATACCGTGGAGTGAAACAATTCTGGAGATATATAACTCTGCTAACTGACTAGCAGTGATTGTCTCCTTGACAGGCAGAAAGTGTGCAACTTTAGAGAGTTGGTCGACAACGACAAGAATAGCATCGTGACCCTTCTGTGACCTGGGAAGTCCTGTAACGAAATCCATCTGAACCTTATCCCATTTCCATAAAGGAATAGGAAGTGGTTGCAGAATTCCAGCAGGCTTCTGATGTTCTGCTTTAACGCGTCGACACACATCACATTCAGCAACATATCGAGCAATGTCTTGCTTCATTCTAGACCACCAGTACCTTTGACGGAGATCACGATACATCTTGGTGCTACCCGGATGAATAGACAGCGGGGTATCATGTGCCTCCTTCATGACTTTGTCAGTCATAAGCTCGAAGCGAGGTACGACAATGCGGTCTTTGAAATACAAGGTTCCATCTTCAGACAGCGAGAAATCCCTGTACTTTACAAGGTGAAGGTCTTTCTTCATCAGATCAATTTCAGCATCTTTAGCTTGCGCATTCTTAACAGCTTTCTCAAGGTCTGGTTCAACAACCAAGGTTTTTAGGTATCCTTGGGGAACTATCTCGAGATTTAGCTTTCGAAGCTCTTCATACAGAAGGGGTTGCTGTAGCTGAACCTCAAGTTCGCAGCAATAGGATTTGCGGCTCAATGCATCAGCCATCACATTAGCCTTGCCAGGGGTATAGGATATACCCAAGTCATAGTCCGCAATGGTCTCCATCCATCTTTGCTGACGGAGGTTCAGAGATGGCTGAGTGAACAAGTACTTCAGACTTTTATGATCCGTGTATATCTCGCAACGATTACCGAGGAGATAATGTCGCCACAACTGCAGTGCATAGATGACAGCAGCTAGTTCTAGATCATGTACCGGATAATTCTCTTCATGCGGTCGCAACTGACGAGAGCCATAGGCAATCACTTTACGCTCTTGCATTAGGATACAGCCTAATCCTTCACGGGATGCGTCACAATAGATCACAAAGTCTTTGCGAGAATCTGGAGGAGCAAGAACTGGAGCAGAAGTTAGCTTGTCCTTGAGTGTTTGAAAACTTTCCTGACATTTTTCTGTCCATTCAAACTTAACGCCCTTGTGAAGTAGATCAGTTAAAGGCTTAGCAATCTTTGAGAAATTCTCGACAAAGCGACGGCAATAGCTTGCAAGGCCGAGAAAACTTCTGACTTGCTTGACATTCTTCGGAGGAGTCCAGTCAAGAATAGCCTGAACTCGTTCTGGGTTAACGGCGATGCCATCTTGCGAAATCACATGGCCGAGATATGTCACTTCAGTCAACCAGAATTCACATTTAGAATATTTGGCATAGAGTTGGTGTTCACGCAGCCTTTCCAGTACAAGGCGAAGATGTTCGGCATGTTCTTCTTCATTCTTCGAATATACCAGAATATCATCCAGATATACCACGACGAATTTATCGAGGTAATCCATGAAGATATAATTCATCAATCGGGAGAATGTGGCTGGAGCATTTGTTAAGCCAAATGACATTACAGTGTACTCATAAGAACCATAGCGAGTAACAAATGCAGTCTTCGGAATATCCTCTTCACGAACACGGATCTGATGGTAACCCAACCTCAAATCAAGTTTAGAGAATACCAATGATCCAGTAAGTTGATCATACAAATCATTGATCCGAGGAAGCGGATATTTATTCTGAATGGTGGCTTGGTTAATGGGCCGATAATCCTGAACCAATCGGTTAGTTCCTTCCTTCTTCTTAACGAAGAGTGAAGGTCCTCCCCAAGCAGAGGAACTGGGGCGGATGAAACCTTTCTTAAGTGACGTGTCGATTTCTTCCTTAAGCTCAAGAAGATGATGCGGAGGCATCTTATAAGGACGCTTCGCAATAGGAGTTGTGCCAGGCTTCAAGTCGATGACGAACTCAACAGCTCTAGCAGGCGGTATTCCTGGAAGTTCTTCTGGAAAGACATCTTGAAATTCACGAACAACTGGAACGTTCTCGATGCCTTCAAGAGGTGAAGCGTTCAGTGCATTTAGGACATATATCTGAGCTTCGGCGTCCTGCACTGTACGAGCGGAGTATCTGACAGTCTGACCGGAAGGGTGTGTGAGTTGGACTGTCTTAGTAGCACAGTCAATCAAAGCTTTATGGGCAATCAACCAATCCATACCAAGAATGATGTCTATGTTGGAAGGCCCGAGTACAATGAGAGAAGCCGGAAAAAGCAGACCTCCAATCTCGATGTGGTTGTGGGGGCATAACATCGTGGTTTGCCACTTGGATCCCGGAGATTGAATCGCTAAAGGAGTGGGCAGATTTTCCATATGTAACCCATGCAACTGAGCAAATTGTTGGGACACAAAAGCATGCGATGCTCCAGAATCAAAAAGAACAGAAGCTGGCACTGAATTGACGTGAAGGGTTCCCATCACAATTTTTGGGGACTCCCGAGCTTCTTCTATTTTGGACGTGAGAGACCTGGCCTCGGTCCATAGCAGACATCCTGGCCTTACGATTTCTGCAATGATGGGTTCGATGGCCCTTCGTACGACCATCCGAGAGACGTGGTGCATCCTGAGGAGAAGCCATGGTATTGGAGTGTCGAGCCTGAATCGTTAGTTGTCTCGGCGGCGGAGGCAGACGAGGTGCAACATAAGACGGCCTTGGTGTTGGAGCAGGTCGGTGATGAACATTGTGCGGGATCCACACTCGACGTTTCTGAACAGGCTGACCCGAGGGTGAGCCTGCTTCACGAGTGCGCTTGAGTGACTCCTGGTACTCAGTCAGAGCTGTTTCAATTCGGAAAGATTTGCTGACAAGCGCTGCGAAGTCTGTGCAATCAAGGACTGCAAGTGCGAGTTTTATGTCAGTACGGAGTCCTTCACGGAATTTCTCCTGCTTGCGGGCGTCAGTGTCAACGTCATCCTCAGCATAGCGGGATAACTCGAGAAATTTCCTCTGATATTCATCCACAGTCATTGTGCCCTGTGTGAGTTTGCGAAACTGCTGCTTCTTCTGATCTATCAGACCTTGACGAATGTACCGTGCACGAAAAGCTGACTGAAATTCCTGCCAAGTGATTACGGTCTCTGCAGGCAACATACCCTTGTGGCTTTCCCACCATTGAGCAGCTGATCCCCTCAGGTGATACGTCGCATAGGTGACGTAACTGTCAGGGGTAACATTGGCCGACTTCAACTGAAAGGCAATGTCACGGAGCCAATCATCAGCATCCATTGGATCAGTCGAGCTGCGAAAAGTGGACGGATTGAGGCGCACAAATTCTGGCAGCGTTATTGGAGCAGACTGTTGTTGAGCATTCTGAGTTGGGAACTGAGCCAATACTCTGGTCATAAACTGACGGTTGAGTTCAAACTGCTGCATCATTGCGGCAATATAAGGTGGAGGTGGAGGATCGTCAGCCATCCTGCCAAATCAACAGGGGCAGTTTAGCAAGTAAAACTGCAGGTGTATGGAATTATTCATGAAGTAACACGCACGACAGAAGGAAGTGCGATAGATACTACATCTTAATCACACCAGACATTTAAATTCACACGTAGCCTCGGTTACGAACCGGCATTACGACAGCTGAAAAGAGAAGGCTAGACAACTAGGCGGCGCGCAGGCACGCGGTAAGGAAGCACACAACGAGACATAGCAAAGGCTACATCAATGTCGGAGAAAACTGACGGAGCGAGGAATCTGCAAGTGACAACACAGGGTGCCCTCGATAAGAGGATCCTGTAAGCAGAACCTGGCCCACAATCTTGAAGCAAGGGGGGATATTTTCAGAACTCCGGGTGGATGTGATCACGAGAGCCTAATGTTGGAGTTAGTAAAATCATTTAACCCGAATAGAAGAGAGGTCAGAGTCCCAGAGTAAAGGTCGAGGAGTAAAAGATCCTAATACCACCCAATTGGCGACGTGGGCCCGTAAGCCACACAGCCAAGTTAGTAAAACAGTTTTCGGTTACTAGACTCAACTTCGGCCAAGGAGTTGGAAAGGGGATTCCTACAGGCAGTCGGCTCTGATACCAACTTGTGACGCCCCCGGCCCGATCGTGCACTAATCATAGACGCAAATGCACACGATCAAGCCTAAGGACTCACGGGAAGATATCACAACACAACTCTAAAACATAAATAAAGTCATACAAGCTTTATATTACAAGCCAGGGGCCTCGAGGGCTCGAATACATAAGCTTGCGAACAAGCGTCAGCGGAAGCATCAGATATCTGAGTACAGATATAAAAGAAAGTACAGAAAGGCCTTTAGAAAGGCGGGGCAAAATAAAACACTACGATCGAAAGGCGAAGGCCTCCTGCCTGGGACCCTCCGATCCTACTCCTGGTCGTTAGTCAACTCATAGCAGAATCCATCCTCTGGGTAGTAGTAGTAGCGATCGTCGGCAGGGCAGCTGTCTCAGGGGCTCCGTCATCTTGGTCACGACAAACTGATATGGGGAGAAAAAGGAAAACAAAGCAACCGTGAGTACTCAGAAGTACTCAGCAAGCAAAGATCTACACTACATATGCAACATTTTCAAAGGGAGGCTGTATATGTGGACTGGGCTGCAGAAATGCCAGAATAGAGAGAAGGCCTAGTCCTATCGAAGACTAGCATCTTCAGCGGTCTTGCAGCAGTAGAAGAGAGTAGAACAATACCATATAATGTAGCAGTAATAATATCAACCTCACCCAGAGATCCTTTCTCGACTCCCTGCGAGAAAGCAATCCCAGAGCCATACATTCATCAAACCTCATCCTGAGATCCCTTCTCGACTCCCTGCGAGAAGCAATCCCAGAGCCATATATACAGGTCTCATCACAGGTATCCAGTTCTAAATTGTATCAATCAGGATACAACTCCGAGTGTCCTTTACCGTAGGACTGGCTATCGATAGAAATGTTCTTCCCTGCAGGGGTGCACCAACTTACCCAACACGCTCGATTAACTTCGGCCGGACACACTTTCCTGGATCATGCCCGGCCTCGGCCAAACGACACATCGCAACCCTACCTACAGCTCAGCAGAGAGGTCCCCGTCGGTCTACATCCTAAGCGCTCAGAGGTCTTGGGCCATCGCCCTGTGCGCTCCGAGTCGTTGCGCGCAGGGAGAAGCCTGGCACCAGGAGGGCGCCGGTCCGTCCGTGCCGCCATGCTGAACTGGACGTCTGACAGAGTTTTCGGCTGATGCTACGATGCAGAACGCCCATACTATGCCCACGTGATGGTTAGTGCTATCAGGCCAGAGGCCTGCTCGGATCAAATATCCAAATCGTTAGGACTAGGGCTTGCGGTAACGAGCAGAGACTCACGAAAGATGTGACCCCGTCGCCCCGTCTCGAGGACTTGCGGCAAGGGTTAAGAATGCCCGGCCGCGCCTCGTATTCACCACTCGGGCACCACACTGGCAACCCGCCTTCACATCACACGCGGGTACCCCTCAGGGTCGACCCGCCTTTCCAAGTAACATTGTAAAGTCCAAGTATCCGTGTGTCCATAACATCAGGGAATCCGAGGTATCACCCTCATTGAATTCCCACTCGATGTATCCGTCAAGGTGAACTAGGAGGAATCACCCTCACTGGGTCCACACTTGAGGTGTTGTACGACAGCGTCGTTATCGAAAGCGGTGAAGGAGGAATCACCCTCGATGACCACGACCGAATAACTACTCTACAGAGTTAACATCAGAAGTGCTACATGAGGTTTCACCCTCGACACTCGATAGTAACGCTGCAGTGTCGTTACAACTAAGGGGGGGGGGTGATGTGCGGTGTCGGGGCCTGGTCTTCAATCCCGTTGATCGGGTCTTCTGACGATCCAGCGCGGCAGTCGGGATAAGTGGGGTCACTGATAGGTCTCTACCCAGCCTAGACTAAACAGTTTAGGATATGTAGGTAATTATCAACAGCAGGTTACAATGAACAGGCTATGCATCAGAATAGGTAAAGCAGCAGCAGCAGCAATTCTAATGCAAGCATGGGAAATTAGAATGGGCGATATCGGGATGATCAAAAGGGGGGCTTGCCTGGTTGCTCGGCGGCAAGGGCAAGGTCGTCAGTACTGGAACCAATCACCGGAGCTGCGTCGGCACCGGGCTCTATCGAGAGAGAAGAGGGGGAGGAAATAGTATAAATATTAAGCAAGCAAGTGCTACACAAAGTATGACATGACAATACGCAGTGCCGGGTGTGTCCTAACGTACGGTTGCACGTCACTGAGGAAGGAGGGATCCATCCGGGAATGTTTTCCCGGTTCCGGACATTTGTTAGACAGATGACCGGAGGGGAACGGTTGCATGTTTTGATAGTTAGAGACATGTGGCGGACGAACGGATCGCGTATTCGGATTCGTCTCGTCGTTCTGAACAACTTTCATGTAGAAAGTATTTTCATCGGAGTTACGGTTTATTTTATATGATTTTCTAAAGATTTTATTAATTTCTGGAATTTATTTTTATTATTTAATTTCGAATTATCCAGAATAGTAACTGATGACATCAGCATGACATCATGCTGATGTCAGCAGTCATTAGGGTTAAGTTAATTAATTACTGCTTAATTAAACTAACTAATTAATTAGACTAATTAATTAAATTAATTAATTTTAATTAATTTTATTTTTATTTATATTTCTCTTCTTTTTTTTATTAAAACGTTCTGGGGGGCCCACTGGACAGTGGCACAGCCGGACTCGTCCGCGCTGTGCCCGTCCAGAGCCGGACACGTCCGCGCGGTGGGGGTCAACGCGCGCGCGCGCACGGGCGAGCGGGCGGCGGCGCAGCAGAACCGCGCGGCCGGCGAGCGAGCCGGGCGTGGCGCGGGCGAGGTCAGCGCGCGGCTGCGGGGAGCCGGAGGCGAGCGGGGCGGCGCGGTGGCCGGAGCGCAGCGGGCGAGGCGGGGTGTGGCGCCCCCTGCTCGATCGTACACTAATCATGCACGCAAACGTGTACGATCAAGTTCAGGGACTCACGGGAAGATATCACAACACAACTCTAAAACATAAATAAGTCATACAAGCATCATAATACAAGCCAGGGGCCACGAGGGCTCGAATACAAATGCTCGATCATAGACGAGTCAGCGGAAGCAACAATATCTGAGTACAGACATAGGTTAGACAAGGTGCCATAAGATGGCTAGCACAAACAGGGATACAACAGATCGAACAGGCGCAGGGCCTCCTGCCTGGGATCCTCCTAACTACTCCTGGTCGTCGGCGTCCTGGACGTAGTAGTAGGCTCCGTCCTGGTGGTAGTAGTCGTCGAAGGTGGCGTCTGGCTCCTGGGCTCCAACATCTGGTTGCGACAACCAGCAAGAAGGGAAGGGGGAAAGGAGGGGGAAAGCAACCGTGAGTACTCATCCGAAGTACTCGCAAGCAAGGATCTATACTACATATGCATGGTATATGTGTAAAGAGGCAATATCGGTGGACTGAACTGCAGAATGCCAGAATAAGAGGGGGATAGCTAGTCCTGTCGAAGACTACGCTTCTGGCAGCCTTCATCTTGAAGCAATAGAAGAGATTAGTTGGAAGTTAACCAAACAACAACGTAAAGCATAATCCTACCCGTCGATCCTCTCGTCGCCACCATGCGAGAGAGCGACCACCGGGTTATATCTGTCACTTGTAAGGGTGTGTTTTATTAAGTATCCATTTCTAGTTGTCATGAGGTCGGAATACAACTCCGGGTCGTCCTTTTACCAAGGGACACGGCTATTCGAATAGATAAACTTCCCTGCAGGGGTGCACCACATATTCCCCAACACGCTCGATCCCCTTTGGCCGGACACACTTTCCTGGGTCATGCCCGGCCTCGGAAGATCCACACGTCGCAGCCCCACCTAGGCTCAACAGAGAGGTCAGCACGCCGGACTAATCCTAGGCACTCTGGGGTCTGGGCCCATCGCCCAGTGCGCTCCTGCACGTTGCGTACGCGGCCGCGAGCAGACCTAGCAACCCACACGATCACGGCGGTTACGTTATCGCGGTCCAACACGGCGCGCGCCGCTCAGTCGCTGACGTCAAGAAGGCTTCAGCTGATACCACGACGCCGGGATACCCATAACTACTCCCGCGTAGTTGGTTAGTGCATATAGGCCAGTGGCCAGACTCAGATCAAATATCCAATCTCGTTAAACGTGTTATTATGAGATCACCGCGGACGACGACCAGGGCCAGGCCCACCTCTCTCCTAGGTGGTCACAACCTGCCCTGCCGCTCCACAACAAAGAGTCACTTAGGGGGCCGTCGAGGAGGCCAATCCTTTCAGCCCCCATTCGTGAATCACCTGCGGGTGCTCCTCGAGCCGACCCGACTTTAGTATCCATCTGATGTCACATGTAATAAGTAGTATACATATCCGCAATCGCCACCCGTGGCGAGCACGGCCCAATAATGTAGCATAGCAGACAGACGAGAATGTAGGGCCACTGATGACAAACTAGCATCCTACACTAGGCATTTAGGATTGCAGGTAAGGTATCAACAACAGTAGCAACAATGACAGGCTATGCAGCAGAATAGGATTAACCGAAAGCAGTAACAGGCTATACTACTCTAATGCAAGCAGTATAGAGAAGAATAGGCGATATCTGGTGATCAAGGGGGGGGGGGGGCTTGCCTGGTTGCTCTGGCAAGTAGGGGTCGTCAACAACGTAGTCGGTCGGGGCACCAGCAGCTGCGTCGGTCTCGTAGTCTACCGAAGAGAAGAGGGGGAAGAAACAGTAAACACACGGCAATGATGCAACAGGGATGCAGGACATGTCTAAACGCAGGGCCAGGGTGATATACAGCCTAACTAAGCGATTTAGTTAATTTAGGAATTTATTCGGATTTATTTAATTAGGGTTGGACACTATTCATTTATCGAAATCGGTCTAATTGTTCAACGTTCTCATAGTTGCGGGCGTCTGACGGGAATACAGAGGGCGTATCCGGGTTCGTATCGTCGTTCTGAGCAAGTTTCATGTATAAAATATTTTCATCGGAGTTACGGTTTATTTAATATGATTTTCTAAAGTTTTTATTAATTTCTGAAATTTAATTAATTATTTAATTCAACATTATCCGAAACAGTGATTGATGACGTCTGCATGACATCATGCTGACGTCAGCGGTTAATTAAGTTAATTACTAATTACTGTTTAATTAACACTAATTAGTTAATTAGATTAACCTAATCAGGATTAGTTAACTAATTAATTAACTAATTAATTTATCTAATTAATTATTTATTTATTTTTATTTTTATTTTCTTAAAATCGTTTCTGGGCCGTGGGCCCGTTCGGTCAGTGGCTCAGGGGCATTAGGCCCCACCTGTCTGTGGCCCGAATGGCCACATGGGCGCGGGCGGGCGCGCGGGCGCGGCCAGGCACGCGTGGGCGCGCGCGCACGCACTGGCCGAGGCCAGGGTGCGGTGGCCGGCCGGGGGTGGTGGCGAGGGCCAGAGGCCGGAGCGGGGCGCGCCGGCCGTGGCCGGTGGAGAGGCGGCCGCGGGGAGGAGCGCTGGGGGCCGGCGCCGGCGTGCGGCGTGCGGGCGGGCGGCGTGCGCGGCGAGGGCGCGCGGTGAGCGTGGATGCGGGGCGGCGCGCGTGCGCGTGCACGGGGCAGGGGAGGGGGAGGCCTGGGGCCTCACCGAGATTTGCAGGGACGGGGCAGCGGGCTCGAGCTCGTGGAGGGGGGGTCGGCGACGGGGTCGAGGCGGGGCGTCGGCGTCGAGCGCGAGGAGGGGCTCGGGGTGGAGGCCGGAGACGACGGGTCGACGAGGAGGCCGGCGTCGGTGGAGTCCGGCGAGGCGGCGAGGTCCAAGGGCGACGGCGGTCCGCGACGGCGTCGGAGACGAGGCGGAGACGGGGCGCGGTCGGGCGCGTCGGGGCGAGCGCGCTGGGCTCGGGCCCGAGCGAGGGCACGTCGGGGACGAGGTCGTCGGCGGGGAGGGAGAGGCGGTGCCGGATGAGGTGGCGTCCAACGGCGACGGGCGACGTCGGCGGCGTCGGCCCGATCCAGTTTCTGGATCGGGAGGAGGGGGGAGGAGTGAGCGAGGGGGTGTCGGTGGGAGTGGATAGGGTTGGGGGTGAGTGGATAAGGGGAGTGGGGGTGGGCCGCAGCTGGGCCGGCCTGTGGCTAGCTGGGCCATTCGGCCCAGGGAGAGGGGGGTCTTTCTTCTCTCTTTTTTTTATCATTTCTTGCTTTGTTTTATTTTCTTTTCTGTACTGTTAAATGTTTAGGCCCCAAATGGTTTTTGTAAAAAGTGTGACCTATTTCATAAATACCAGTGCATTATTCCTTAACACCTAAAATTAGTTTGGACAAAATATAATTCCATATTTATTTCAGATTTAATAAATGGTTATTAAATATTATCTTTATCCACTGTTTGAGGTTGTTCGAGTCACTTATCCAATTCCAATGATGTTAGTTTCAATTTTAGAATAGCCTCTGGAATATTTGTTATTTATCTGACATTTTAGTTTCTATGTTGGACAACTTTTATATTCCACTTTCATTTAAATTTGAATTTGACTTAGGAGTTGAAATGCAATATGATGCTAATGATGATTATGCACTATTAATCATGATGACATGGCCTCATCAAAAGGGTGATCACTGTAGCTTAATACAGGGGGTGTTACAAATCTCCTCCTCTACAAGAAATCTCGTCCCGAGATTTAGGAGGTAGAAAGAAACAAAGCGGGGTATTCATCGCGAAGACGATCCTCGCGTTCCCAAGTGGCTTCATCCTCAGAATGGTTTGACCACTGAACCTTGAGGAACTTGATAACCTTCTGGCGTGTGCGACGCTCGGCTTGATCAAGAATGCGGACCGGATGCTCTTTATAAGAGAGGTCTTGTTGCAGTTCAAGCAATTCGTGATCTACTCCGCGGATAGGGTCTTTGAAGCAGCGGCGGAGTTGTGATACGTGGAACACATCGTGAACCTGAGAAAGGTTCGGTGGAAGTTCCAACTGATATGCCACTCTACCACGCCTTTCAAGAACAGTGAAAGGACCAATATAGCGAGGAGCTAGCTTGCCCTTGATCCCGAATCGGTGTGTACCTTTCATCGGTGTGACTCGAAGATAAGCCTTTTCACCAGGTTGATAGACCATATCTTTGTGTTTGCGGTCATACTGACTCTTTTGACGTGACTGAGCAGTCTTCAAATGCTCGCGGACAACGCGAACTTGATCTTCGGCAAGTTGGATAATATCCGGACCGAAGAGTGGACGTTCCCCAGTTTCTGACCAATTCAGAGGGGTTCGGCACTTTCGTCCGTACAATACTTCGAAGGGGGCCATCTTCAGACTGGCTTGATAGCTGTTATTGTAAGAGAATTCGGCATATGGGAGAGATTCTTCCCATTTCCTTCCGAAGGATATGACACAAGTGACGTTCTTTGGAGGAGCCCAATCAAGAATAGCCTGAACTCGCTCGGGGTTGACGGCAATACCATCCTTGGAGATGACATGCCCAAGGTATGTTACTTCGGGAAGCCAGAATTCACACTTGGAAAACTTAGCATATAGTTGATGCTCTCGAAGTTTTTCCAGAACAAGTCGAAGATGTTCAGCATGTTCCTCTTTGTTCTTGGAGTATACTAGGATATCATCCAGGTAAACCACGACGAACTTGTCAAGGTATTCCATGAATATATAATTCATCAGGCGGGAGAATGTGGCGGGAGCATTGGTTAAGCCGAATGACATGACAGTGTACTCGTATGAGCCATATCGAGTAACGAAGGCGGTCTTTGGGATATCCTCTTCACGAACACGGATCTGGTGGTAACCCAACCTTAAGTCGAGTTTAGAGAACACTGATGAACCAGCCAGTTGATCATACAGATCGTTTATCCGAGGAAGGGGATATTTGTTCTGGATAGTTGCTTGGTTGATAGGACGGTAATCTTGGACCAATCGGTTTGATCCATCCTTCTTCCTGACAAAGAGAGAAGGTGCTCCCCAAGCAGAGGAACTTGGGCGAATGAAACCCTTACGAAGTGAAGCGTCGATTTCCTCCTTAAGTTCAAGGAGTTCATGCGGCGGCATCTTGTAGAGTCGCTTGGCGATAGGAGTGGTGCCTGGTTTCAAGTCGATGACAAATTCGACAGCTCGAGCAGGGGGTATCCCTGGGAGTTCTTCTAGGAAAACATCTTGGAATTCGCGAACAACTGGAATGTTCTCGATGCCTTCAAGTGGTGATGCGTTTAACGCATTCAAGGCATAAAGCCTCGCCTCGGCATTTTGGATGATTTGAGCCTGGTAGCTTATTATTTCATCAGAAGGGTGTAGAAGATGGACGATCTTCGTGGCGCAAACTATAGAAGCAGTATGCGCTTTCAACCAATCCATTCCGAGAATGAGGTCGATACTACAAGACTTTAGTATGAAAGGGGAGGCGTGAAACTCCAGCCCTTCAATTTCAACGGTGACGTCGTTGCTACCCATGGAGGTTTGACATTGACCCGCGGGGGTGTGTATTACTATTGCAGTGTTCATGACCTCACATTCAATGTCGTGTTTGTATGCAAATTCTTCGGACATGAATGAATGCGATGCTCCTGAATCAAATAAAACAGAAGCTGGTACTGAATTAACAAGGAGAGTACCCATCACGGTGGCAGGCTGGTCCTGAGCTTCATTGAAATCGGTGTGGTTGGCCTGAATACGCCCATAAGACTTGGCATTGTTGTTGCGAGGCTGATTGTTCCCACGGCCAGTTGCAGGAAGTGCCAGTTGGTTCTGGTTCTGAATGCAGTTCCTGGAAAAATGACCTGGCTGCCCACACTTGTAGCACAGACTATCATTGGGATTGGGAGCAGGAGCTCGAGGTGGTGGAGCTGGAATTCCTGGCTGCCAAGGTGGTGGAGGCAGACGCGGTGCAGTATAGGACTGTCTTGGAGCAGGTGCAGCTGGACGGTACACGTTGTTTGGAATCCAGATCCGACGCTTCTGTGCAGGCTGGCTCGAAGATGAACCGGTGTCACGGTTGCGCCTAAGAGATCCCTGGTGTGCCTGCAGACCAGTCTCGACCTGGATAGCCTTGTTCACCAAGATGGAGAAATTATCAAATTCATGCACAAGGAGCGCTAGCTTGATGTCAGCTTGAAGTCCTTCGCGAAAATTTTCCTGACGGCGAGCATCAGTGGGAATGTCTTCTTCAGCATAGCGGGATAATTCCAGAAACTCCTGCTGATAAGCTTCCACTGTCTTATTGCCCTGGGTGAGGTTGCGGAACTCTTGCTTCTTCCGGTCCATGATTCCCTGAGGAATGAAACGGGCACGGAAGGCAGCTTGGAAATCCGGCCAAGTGATGACTGTGCCAGCTGGTTGAGTGCGCCTGTGGCTGTCCCACCATTGAGCAGCGGGGCCCTTGAGAAAGAAGGAGGCGAAGGTGACATAGTTTGCAGGGGCAACGCCACCAGATTCCAACTCATAGGTGATGTCGCGAAGCCAGTCATCCGCATCCAGGGGCTGAGTTGAGCCGCGGTAGACGGTTGGGTTGAGGCGCATAAAGTCCTGCAGGGTCCCTGGGCCTGGATACTGGTTCATATTGGGACGAGGAAACTGATCCATGATCCCTTGCATGAACTGACGTTGCAGTTCAAATTGCTGCATCATTCCAGCCATATAGTTCGGCGGTGGTGGATCGTTGGCACCACGGCCACGACCACGACCAGCGGGTCTAACCATCCTGCTAAATTACAACAGGGGGTAGTTTAGTAAAAGCAAGCGCGAGTGTTTAGTGACAAGCATGATGTAACTCGACAATAGTTTAAGCAGTGCATCAGATACATAAAAGTAGTCAATTAAGACATACATATCCTTACACAAAGTCAGGTACATGCGGACAGCATAACGGCGCAATTTCATAAACTGGACATGCTAGGCGGCGCGCAGGCACGTGGTAAGGAAGTACACAACGAGACATAGCAAAGGCTACATCAACGTCGGGGAAAACTGGTGGGGCGAGGAACCTGCAAGTGACAACACAGGGTGCCCTCGATAAAAGGATCCTGTAAGCAAAACCTGGCCCACAATCTCGAAGCAAGGGGGGAAATTTTCAGAACTCCGGTGGATGTGATCACGAGACCCTAAGTGTCGGCGTTAGTAAAATTCATTTAACCCGAGTAGAAGAGAGATCAGAGTCCCAGAGTATAGACGAGGAATAAAAGATCCTAATACCACCCAGTTGGCGACGTGGGCCCGTAAGCCACACAGCCAAGTTAGTAAAACGGTTTTCTTTGTCTAGACTCAACTTCGGCCAAGGAATTGGAAAGGGGGATTCCTATAGGCAGTCGGCTCTGATACCAACTTGTGACGCCCCCGTTTCAATCGTACACTAATCATGCACGCAAACGTGTACGATCAAGATCAGGGACTCACGGGAAGATATCACAACACAACTCTAAAACATAAATAAGTCATACAAGCATCATAATACAAGCCAGGGGCCACGAGGGCTCGAATACAAATGCTCGATCATAGACGAGTCAGCGGAAGCAACAATATCTGAGTACAGACATAGGTTAAACAAGGTGCCATAAGATGGCTAGCACAAACAGGGATACAACAGATCGAACAGGCGCAGGGCCTCCTGCCTGGGATCCTCCTAACTACTCCTGGTCGTCGGCGTCCTGGACGTAGTAGTAGGCTCCGCCCTGGTGGTAGTAGTCGTCGAAGGTGGCGTCTGGCTCCTGGGCTCCAGCATCTGGTTGCGACAACCAGCAAGAAGGGAAAGGGGGAAAGCAACCGTGAGTACTCATCCAAAGTACTCGCAAGCAAGGATCTATACTACATATGCATGGTATATGTGTAAAGAGGCAATATCGGTGGACTGAACTGCAGAATGCCAGAATAAGAGGGGGATAGCTAGTCCTGTCGAAGACTACGCTTCTGGCAGCCTCCATCTTGAAGCAATAGAAGAGATTAGTTGGAAGTTAACCAAGCAACAACGTATAGCATAATCCTACCCGTCGATCCTCTCGTCGCCACCATGCGAGAGAGCGACCACCGGGTTATATCTGTCACTTGTAAGGGTGTGTTTTATTAAGTATCCATTTCTAGTTGTCATGAGGTCGGGATACAACTCCGGGTCGTCCTTTTACCGAGGGACACGGCTATTCGAATAGATAAACTTCCCTGCAGGGGTGCACCACATATTCCCCAACACGCTCGATCCCCTTTGGCCGGACACACTTTCCTGGGTCATGCCCGGCCTCGGAAGATCCACACGTCGCAGCCCCACCTAGGCTCAACAGAGAGGTCAGCACGCCGGACTAATCCTATGCACTCTGGGGTCTGGGCCCATCGCCCAGTGCGCTCCTGCACGTTGCGTACGCGGCCGCGAGCAGACCTAGCAACCCACATGATCACGGCGGTTACGTTAGCGCGGTCCAACACGGCGCGCGCCGCTCAGTCGCTGACGTCAAGAAGGCTTCAGCTGATACCACGACGCCGGGATACCCATAACTACTCCCGCGTAGTTGGTTAGTGCGTATAGGCCAGTGGCCAGACTCAGATCAAATATCCAATCTCGTTAAACGTGTTATTATGAAGTAAATGCGAACGCCGACCAGGGCCTGGCCCACCTGTCTCCTAGGTGGTCTCAACCTGCCCTGTCGCTCCGCCACAAAGATCCACACAAAGGGCCGTTGGGACAAAGGTCCTTTCAGCCCCCAATCCGTGAATCACTCGCGGGTACTCTTCGAGCCGACCCGACTTTAGTCACCATTTGTATAGTATGTATATATGTATAGTATAACCCGTGATCACCTCCCGAGTGATCACGGCCCGATAGTATAGCAAGGCAGACTGACAAGAATGCAGGGCCAATGATGATAAACTAGCATCCTATACTAAGTATTTAGGATTGCAGGTAAGGTATCAACAGATGTAGCAACAGTGTCAGGCTATGCATCAGACTAGGATTAACGGAAAGCAGTAACATGCTACACTACTCTAATGCAAGCAGTATAGAGGAGAATAGGCGATATCTGGTGATCAAGGGGGGGGGCTTGCCTGGTTGCTCTGGCAAGTAGGGGTCGTCAACAACGTAGTCGGTCGAGGCACCAGCAGCTGCGTCGGTCTCGTAGTCTACCGAAGAGAAGAGGGGGGAAGAAACAGTAAACACACGGCAATAATGCAACAGGGATGCATGACATGTCTAAACGCAGGGCCGGGGTGATATACAGCCTAACTAAGCGATTTAGTTAATTTAGGAATTTATCCGGATTTATTTAATTAGGGTTGGACACTATTCATTTATCGAAATCGGTCTAATTGTTCAACGTTCTCATAGCTGCGGGCGTCTGACGGAGATACCGAGGGCGTATCCGGGTTCGTATCGTCGTTCTGAGCAAGTTTCATGTATAAAATATTTTCATCGGAGTTACGGTTTAAAAGATATGATTTTCTAAAGTTTTTATTAATTTCTGAAATTTTAATTAATTATTTAATTCAACATTATCCGAAACAGTAATTGATGACGTCAGCATGACATCATGCTGACGTCAGCAGTTAATTAAGTTAATTACTAATTACTGTTTAATTAACACTAATCAGTTAATTAGATTAACCTAATCAGGATTAATTAACTAATTAATTAATTAATTATTTTAATTATTTTAATTATTTATTTTTATTTCTATTTTCTTAAAACTGTTTCTGGGCCGTGGGCCCCATTCGTCAGCGTCACAGGGGGGTTTTCGGGCCCCACTGGGCAGTGGCCCAGGGCACGGGCGCGGGCGACAGGCACGGCGCGCAGCGCGCGTGTGCGCGGCCGCAGCCGGGCACGCGCGGGGGGGGCCGGACGCGGGCGCGGGCGGCGGGCGGGGCGAGGCCGGAGGGGGCGTGGGACGCGCGCGGTGGCCGGAGCGGCAGCGGGCGGTGGCGCGCAAGTGGCAGCGCGAGAGGGGGGGCGCGGTGCGCGCGGGCGAACGGCCGAGGCGAGCGAGCACTGGCGAGGCCGCGCGCGGGCGCGGTGACGCGCGCAAGCGCGGCCATGGCGCGGGACGCGGATGGCATGCGCGCGCGCGGAACGGCGCAGGCGCGCGCGCGAGCAGCGGCGAGGGAGCGGGCGTGGCGTGATGAGCGGCGTCGGGGCGCGCGCAGCGCGAGGCTCTGCGGGAGGCGGGAGCGGGCGCAGGGAGAGGAAGGGAGCGAGGCTCACGGCGGGGGAAGCAGGGATCGTGGCAGCGGGGGGTCGGGGTGGTGGTCGGAGACGATGGCGTCGACGTAGACGAGGCAGACCGGCGAGGGAGCGCTCCGGGCGGTGGCGTCGTGCGGCGAGGGCGAGGCGGCGCGGTCGTCGCAGCGAGCGAGGGCGACGGGGTCGTTCCCGCGATCCCGATCCCGATCTGGATCGGGAGGTGGGGGCTGACGAGGGGGAGTGGGGGGGGGAAGTGGAGTGGTGGCCGGTTAGGGTTTCGGGGTCCAGGGGATAAGGGGAGAGTGGGGGTGGGCCTGATGGGCCAGTGGGCTGGTGGAGGCCAGCTGGGCCACGGCCCAGTTGGGAGGGGCTCTCTCCTTTATCCTTTTCTGTTTCTTTTTCCTTTTCTTTATTCTCCTTTCTCAATCTAGTAAATAGCTAGGCCTCAAAATGGTTTTTGTAAAAAGTGTGACCTATTTCATAAATACCAGTGCATTATTCCTTAACACCTAAAATTAGTTTGGACAAAACATAATTCCATATTTATTTCAGATTTAATAAATGGTTATTAAATATTATCTTTATCCACTGTTTGAGGTTGTTCGAGTCACTTATCCAATTCCAATGATGTTGGTTTCAATTTTAGAATAGCCTCTGGAATATTTGTTATTTATCTGACATTTTAGTTTCTATGTTGGACAACTTTTATATCCCACTTTCATTTAAATTTGAATTTGACTTAGGAGTTGAAATGCAACATGATGCTAATGATGATTATGCACTATTAATCATGATGACATGGCCTCATCAAAAGGGTGATCTCTGTAGCTTAATATAGGGGGTGTTACATGCATGGATGACGGCAGCAAGCTCGAGGTCATGTACTGGGTAATTCTCTTCGTGCGGACGCAATTGACGCGAAGCATAAGCAATTACTCTGCGGTCTTGCATTAGGACACCGCCTAATCCTTGACGGGATGCATCACAATAGATGACAAAATCCCTCTGGGAATCAGGAGGGGCAAGCACTGGGGCAGAAGTCAGCTTGTCTTTGAGCGTCTGGAAACTTTCCTGACACTTTTCCGTCCAATCGAACTTGACGCCTTTATGAAGCAGGTTAGTCAGGGGCTTGGCGATCTTGGAGAAGTTCTCGACAAATCGACGGCAATAGCTGGCGAGTCCGAGAAAACTTCGAACTTGCTTGACGTTCTTTGGAGGAGCCCAATCAAGAATAGCCTGAACTCGCTCGGGGTTGACGGCAATACCATCCTTGGAGATGACATGCCCAAGGTATGTTACTTCGGGAAGCCAGAATTCACACTTGGAAAACTTAGCATATAGTTGATGCTCTCGAAGTTTTTCCAGAACAAGTCGAAGATGTTCAGCATGTTCCTCTTTGTTCTTGGAGTATACTAGGATATCATCCAGGTAAACCACGACGAACTTGTCAAGGTATTCCATGAATATATAACTCATCAGGCGGGAGAATGTGGCGGGAGCATTGGTTAAGCCGAATGACATGACAGTGTACTCGTATGAGCCATATCGAGTAACGAAGGTGGTCTTTGGGATATCCTCTTCACGAACACGGATCTGGTGGTAACCCAACCTTAAGTCGAGTTTAGAGAACACTGATGAACCCGCCAGTTGATCATACAAATCGTTTATCCGAGGAAGGGGATATTTGTTCTGGATAGTTGCTTGGTTAATGGGACGGTAATCTTGGACCAATCGGTTTGATCCATCCTTCTTCCTGACAAAGAGAGAAGGTGCTCCCCAAGCAGAGGAACTTGGGCGAATGAAACCCTTACGAAGTGAAGCGTCGATTTCCTCCTTAAGTTCAAGGAGTTCATGCGGCGGCATCTTGTAGGGTCGCTTGGCGATAGGAGTGGTGCCTGGTTTCAAGTCGATGACAAATTCGACAGCTCGAGCAGGGGGTATCCCTGGGAGTTCTTCTGGGAAAACACCTTGGAATTCGCGAACAACTGGAATGTTCTCGATGCCTTCAAGTGGTGATGCGTTTAACGCATTCAAGGCATAAAGCCTCGCCTCGGCATTTTGGATGATTTGAGCCTGGTAGCTTATTATTTCATCAGAAGGGTGTAGAAGATGGACGATCTTCGTGGCGCAAACTATAGAAGCAGTATGCGCTTTCAACCAATCCATTCCGAGAATGAGGTCAATACTACAAGACTTTAGTATGAAAGGGGAGGCGTGAAACTCCAGCCCTTCAATTTCAACGGTGACGTCGTTGCTACCCATGGAGGTTTGACATTGACCCGCGGGGGTGTGTATTACTATTGCAGTGTTCATGACCTCCCATTTAATGTCGTGTTTGTATGCAAATTCTTCGGACATGAATGAATGCGATGCTCCCGAATCAAATAAAACAGAAGCTGGTACTGAATTAACAAGGAGAGTACCCATCACGGTGGCAGGCTGGTCCTGAGCTTCATTGAAATCGGTGTGGTTGGCCTGAATACGCCCATAAGACTTGGCATTGTTGTTGCGAGGCTGATTGTTCCTACGGCCAGTTGCAGGAAGTGCCAGTTGGTTCTGGTTCTGAATGCAGTTCCTGGAAAAATGACCTGGCTGCCCACACTTGTAGCACAGACTATCATTGGGATTGGGAGCAGGAGCTCGGGGTGGTGGAGCTGGAAGTCCTGGCTGCCTAGGTGGTGGAGGCAGACGCGGTGCAGTATAGGACTGTCTTGGAGCAGGTGCAGCTGGACGGTACACGCTGTTTGGAATCCAGATCCGACGCTTCTGTGCAGGCTGGCTCGAAGATGAACCGGTGTCACGGTTGCGCCTAAGAGATCCCTGGTGTGCCTGCAGACCAGTCTCGACCTGGATAGCCTTGTTCACCAAGATGGAGAAATTATCAAATTCATGCACAAGGAGCGCTAGCTTGATGTCAGCTTGAAGTCCTTCGCGAAACCTTTCCTGACGGCGAGCATCAGTGGGGATGTCTTCTTCAGCATAGCGGGATAATTCCAGAAACTCCCGCTGATAAGCTTCCACTGTCTTGTTGCCCTAGGTGAGGTTGCGGAACTCTTGCTTCTTCCGGTCCATGATTCCCTGAGGAATGAAACGGGCACGGAAGGCAGCTTGGAAATCCGGCCAAGTGATGACTGTGCCAGCTGGTTGAGTGCGCCTGTGGCTGTCCCACCATTGAGCAGTGGGGCCCTTGAGAAAGAAGGAGGCGAAGGTGACATAGTTTGCAGGGGCAACGCCACCAGATTCCAACTCATAGGTGATGTCGCGAAGCCAGTCATCCGCATCCAGGGGCTGAGTTGAGCCGCGGTAGACGGTTGGGTTGAGGCGCATAAAGTCCTGCAGGGTCCCTGGGCCTGGATACTGGTTCATATTGGGACGAGGAAACTGATCCATGATCCCTTGCATGAACTGACGTTGCAGTTCAAATTGCTGCATCATTCCAGCCATATAGTTCGGCGGTGGTGGATCGTTGGCACCACGGCCACGACCACGACCAGCGGGTCTAACCATCCTGCTAAATTACAACAGGGGGTAGTTTAGTAAAAGCAAGCGCGAGTGTTTAGTGACAAGCATGATGTAACTCGACAATAGTTTAAGCAGTGCATCAGATACATAAAAGTAGTCAATTAAGACATACATATCCTTACACAAAGTCAGGTACATGCGGACAGCATAACGGCGCAATTTCATAAACTGGACATGCTAGGCGGCGCGCAGGCACGCGGTAAGGAAGTACACAACGAGACATAGCAAAGGCTACATCAACGTCGGGGAAAACTGGTGGGGCGAGGAATCTGCAAGTGACAACACAGGGTGCCCTCGATAAAAGGATCCTGTAAGCAGAACCTGGCCCACAATCTCGAAGCAAGGGGGGGAAATTTTCAGAACTCCGGTGGATGTGATCACGAGACCCTAAGTGTCGGCGTTAGTAAAATTCATTTAACCCGAGTAGAAGAGAGATCAGAGTCCCAGAGTATAGACGAGGAATAAAAGATCCTAATACCACCCAGTTGGCGACGTGGGCCCGTAAGCCACACAGCCAAGTTAGTAAAACGGTTTTCTTTGTCTAGACTCAACTTCGGCCAAGGAATTGGAAAGGGGGATTCCTACAAGCAGTCGGCTCTGATACCAACTTGTGACGCCCCCGATTCAATCATACACTAATCATGCACGCAAACGTGTACGATCAAGATCAGGGACTCACGGGAAGATATCACAACACAACTCTAAAACATAAATAAGTCATACAAGCATCATAATACAAGCCAGGGGCCACGAGGGCTCGAATACAAATGCTCGATCATAGACGAGTCAGCGGAAGCAACAATATCTGAGTACAGACATAGGTTAAACAAGGTGCCATAAGATGGCTAGCACAAACAGGGATACAACAGATCGAACAGGCGCAGGGCCTCCTGCCTGGGATCCTCCTAACTACTCCTGGTCGTCGGCGTCCTGGACGTAGTAGTAGGCTCCGTCCTGGTGGTAGAAGTCGTCGAAGGTGGCGTCTGGCTCCTGGGCTCCAACATCTGGTTGCGACAACCAGCAAGAAGGGAAAGGGGGAAAAGGATGGGGGAAAGCAACCGTGAGTACTCATCCAAAGTACTCGCAAGCAAGGATCTATACTACATATGCATGGTATATGTGTAAAGAGGCAATATCGGTGGACTGAACTGCAGAATGCCAGAATAAAAGGGGGATAGCTAGTCCTGTCGAAGACTACGCTTCTGGCAGCCTCCATCTTGAAGCAATAGAAGAGAGTAGTTGGAAGTTAACCAAACAACAACGTATAGCATAATCCTACCCGTCGATCCTCTCGTCGCCACCATGCGAGAGAGCGACCACCGGGTTATATCTGTCACTTGTAAGGGTGTGTTTTATTAAGTATCCATTTCTAGTTGTCATGAGGTCGGAATACAACTCCGGGTCGTCCTTTTACCGAGGGACACGGCTATTCGAATAGATAAACTTCCCTGCAGGGGTGCACCACATATTCCCCAACACGCTCGATCCCCTTTGGCCGGACACACTTTCCTGGGTCATGCCCGGCCTCGGAAGATCCACACGTCGCAGCCCCACCTAGGCTCAACAGAGAGGTCAGCACGCCGGACTAATCCTAGGCACTCTGGGGTCTGGGCCCATCGCCCAGTGCGCTCCTGCGCGTTGCGTACGCGGCCGCGAGCAGACCTAGCAACCCACACGATCACGGCGGTTACGTTATCGCGGTCCAACACGGCGCGCGCCGCTCAGTCGCTGACGTCAAGAAGGCTTCAGCTGATACCACGACGCCGGGATACCCATAACTACTCCCGCGTAGTTGGTTAGTGCGTATAGGCCAGTGGCCAGACTCAGATCAAATATCCAATCTCGTTAAACGTGTTATTATGAGATCACCGCAGACGACGACCAGGGCCAGGCCCACCTCTCTCCTAGGTGGTCACAACCTGCCCTGCCGCTCCACAACAAAGAGTCACTTAGGGGGCCGTCGAGGAGGCCAATCCTTTCAGCCCCCATTCGTGAATCACCTGCGGGTGCTCCTCGAGCCGACCCGACTTTAGTATCCATCTGATGTCACATGTAATAAGTAGTATACATATCCGCAATCGCCACCCGTGGCGAGCACGGCCCAATAATGTAGCATAGCAGACAGACGAGAATGTAGGGCCACTGATGACAAACTAGCATCCTACACTAGGCATTTAGGATTGCAGGTAAGGTATCAACAACAGTAGCAACAATGACAGGCTATGCAGCAGAATAGGATTAACCGAAAGCAGTAACAGGCTACACTACTCTAATGCAAGCAGTATAGAGAAGAATAGGCGATATCTGGTGATCAAGGGGAGGGGCTTGCCTGGTTGCTCTGGCAAGTAGGGGTCGTCAACAACGTAGTCGGTCGGGGCACCAGCAGCTGCGTCGGTCTCGTAGTCTACCGAAGAGAAGAGGGGGAAGAAACAGTAAACACACGGCAATGATGCAACAGGGATGCAGGACATGTCTAAACGCAGGGCCAGGGTGATATACAGCCTAACTAAGCGATTTAGTTAATTTAGGAATTTATTCGGATTTATTTAATTAGGGTTGGACACTATTCATTTATCGAAATCGGTCTAATTGTTCAACGTTCTCATAGTTGCGGGCGTCTGACGGGAATACAGAGGGCGTATTCGGGTTCGTATCGTCGTTCTGAGCAAGTTTCATGTATAAAATATTTTCATCGGAGTTACGGTTTATTTAATATGATTTTCTAAAGTTTTTATTAATTTCTGAAATTTAATTAATTATTTAATTCAACATTATCCGAAACAGTGATTGATGACGTCTGCATGACATCATGCTGACGTCAGCGGTTAATTAAGTTAATTACTAATTACTGTTTAATTAACACTAATTAGTTAATTAGATTAACCTAATCAGGATTAATTAACTAATTAATTAACTAATTAATTTATCTAATTAATTATTTATTTATTTTTATTTTTATTTTCTTAAAATCGTTTCTGGGCCGTGGGCCCGTTCGGTCAGTGGCTCAGGGGCATTAGGCCCCACCTGTCTGTGGCCCGAATGGCCACACGGGCGCGGGCGGGCGCGCGGGCGCGGCCAGGCACGCGTGGGCGCGCGCGCACGCACTGGCCGAGGCCAGGGTGCGGTGGCCGGCCGGGGGTGGTGGCGAGGGCCAGAGGCCGGAGCGGGGCGCGCCGGCCGTGGCCGGTGGAGAGGCGGCCGCGGGGAGGAGCGCTGGGGGCCGGCGCCGGCGTGCGGCGTGCGGGCGGGCGGCGTGCGCGGCGAGGGCGCGCGGTGAGCGTGGATGCGGGGCGGCGCGCGTGCGCGTGCACGGGGCAGGGGAGGGGGAGGCCTGGGGCCTCACCGAGATTTGCAGGGACGGGGCAGCGGGCTCGAGATGTGGGACCACGGGCGGCCGGAGGTGTCGGCGACGGCAGGTCGAGGGAGGGCGGTCGGCGTACGAGGCCCGGAGGAGGGGCTCGGGGTGGAGGCCGGAGACGACGGGTCGACGGGGAGGCCGGCGTCGGTGGAGTCCGGCGAGGCGGCGAGGTCCAAGGGCGACTGAGGGTCAGCGACGGCGTCGGAGACGAGGCGGAGAGGGGCGGCGGGTCGGGCGGTGGGGCGAGCGCGCTGGGCTCGGGACGAGCGAGGGCAAAGTCGGGGAGGGAGAGGCGGTCCGGACGGCGCGGAGGGGAAGCAGACCGACGGGGGGGGGGGGGGGGGGGGGGGAGCGCTCGGCGAGGTGGCGTCCAACGGCGACGGGCGACGTCGGGCGTCGGCCCGATCCAGTTTCTGGATCGGGAGGGGGGGAGGAGTGAGCGAGGGGTGTCGGTGGGAGTGGATAGGGTTGGGGGTGAGTGGATAAGGGGAGTGGGGGGTGGGCCGCAGTGGGCGGCGTGTGGCTAGCTGGGCATTCGGCCCAGGGAGAGGAGGGGGGTCTTCCTTTCTGTTTCTTTTTCTTTTCTTTATTTTCTTTTCTCTACTGTTAAATGTTTAGGCCCCAAATGGTTTTTGTAAAAAGTGTGACCTATTTCATAAATACCAGTGCATTATTCCTTAACACCTAAAATTAGTTTGGACAAAACATAATTCCATATTTATTTCAGATTTAATAAATGGTTATTAAATATTATCTTTATCCACTGTTTGAGGTTGTTCGAGTCACTTATCCAATTCCAATGATGTTGGTTTCAATTTTAGAATAGCCTCTGGAATATTTGTTATTTATCTGACATTTTAGTTTCTATGTTGGACAACTTTTATATTCCACTTTCATTTAAATTTGAATTTGACTTAGGAGTTGAAATGCAATACGATGCTAATGATGATTATGCACTATTAATCATGATGACATGGCCTCATCAAAAGGGTGATCACTGTAGCTTAATACAGGGGGTGTTACATCGAGAGGTAAAGATTGATATATAGGACGATGGTATTCGGACACCGGAAGTGTTCCGGAGGGTACCGGGTACATATTGGGTCACCGGAAGGGGTTCCTGGCACCCCCGACAAAAGATATGGGCCTTATGGGCCAAGAGGGGAAACACATCAGCCACCAGGGGCTGCTGCGCCCCCCATATGGGCCGCACAAGAGGAGAAGTAAAGAGGGGAAGAGAGAAGGAAGGGGAGGGATTCGGCCTCCCCCTTCCTTCCCTCCTCCCTCCTCTTTCCTTCCCCTCCGACAATTATGGAAGGGGGGAGGCCGAATTGGGGAGGCCCCCAAGTAGGATTCCTCCTACTTGGGGCGCACCCTGGCTGCTCCCCTCCCCCTCCCACCTATATATACATGGGGAGGAGCGCCTAGAACACACAACAATAATTGTTAGCCGTGTGCGGCGCCCCCCTCCACAGTTTACGCTCCGGTCATATCTTCGTAGTGCTTAGGCGAAGCCTTGCGCGGATCACTTCACCATCACCGTCACCACACCGTCGTGCTGACGGAACTCATCTACTTCCTTGACACCTTGCTGGATCAAGAGGACGAGGGACGTCATCGAGCTGAACGTGTGCAGAACTCGGAGGTGCCGTACGTTTGGTGCTTGATCGGTCGGAGCTAGAATAAGTTCGACTACATCAACCGTGTTGTCAAACACTTCCGCTTTCAGTCTACAAGGGTACGTAGACACACTCTCCCCCTCGTTGCTATGCATCTCCTAGATAGATCTTGCGTGAGCGTAGGAAATTTTTTGAAATTGCATGCTACGTTTCCCAACAGTACTGCCCAAGTAACTCTAGGCCATCCGATGTTTGGGATCTAGTCTACATATAACAAAAACCCGGAGAAACAGTCAGGCAATTCTGGGCCAGATTCCTGCTCGTTAAGAATAGGATGGTAGACTGCCCCGACTCTGATATACTAGCCACCTTCCAACACAATTGCAAAGACGAAGGCGTGTTAAACGCCCTTGCTCGACGCTGTGTCCGAATGTTTTCCGAGTTGTCGGATCTGGTGTTAAAATTCTGCTCTATAGCGGAGACTTGGTTGGCCCAAAAAGAGCAGTCCGAGTCAATCTGCGCCAGAAGGACGAAGCGCGAGAAACCAGCACTCCAGAAAAGCTACTCTCGCCAACAATCATTGGCCGACTCACCTCAAAAGAGGAGGAAGCCTTTCATAGGAGCCAAGACCGTTCTTGACGGCCTGCTCGACAAGCCATGCCCAATACATTCCGTCCTACTCAATATCAGCCCGACCCATAGTCTTCGAGATTGTTGGGTAATCAAACAAGTGGCCAGGGGAGGAGAAGCCCTCCTTAGGAGCAAGGCAGAATGCGGGCACCCGGTAACATCCTCGGATGAGTCCAAGGTCCTTATGATCTACAAAACCTTTAAGTAAAAAAACTAGAGAAAAAGAGCCTTGCGGGAGCTTAGTGATGGAGACATGTACTAAGGGTAGGGTAACAGGCTTGACCTATAGACCCTACCCTAAGACACCATACACCTTATACTGGGTCCCAGGACCAGACCAACATTCAGATGCTCTGCAACCAGGTGATTCACTAGGATGGTACTAATCACTCGAAGGGTAGTGGTCCACTTGACTAGCCTTCTTCACTTGACCGGACCTGTCAGGACTCGGACAACGAAGGCCAGGAGGCTCCCAAGAACTGGAACGGTCCGGGCGTGCGTCCACCCTCATTAAGTGTAATCAATACGCCCATTACCAGTAACGACTATCCTTAAACTCCTCCTTAAAGCCTTGGTAATGGCAGCATTCATGGGACGAGGGCGCACTCTATATAAGCCTCCACCTGCTCCATGGCAAGGGTTCACAATCTTTTGTAATCCATACACTCAATCAACAGCTCGAGAGCACCGAGACGTAGGGCTATTACCTCCGCCGCGAGGGGCCTGAACTCATAAATCCGAGTGTAACAACTGCGCCGTAGCTAGGCTTTGCCCTCTGATGACCCACAAGTATAGGGGATCAATCATAGTCCTTTCGATAAGTAAGAGTGTCGAATCCAGCGAGGAGCAGAAGGAAATGACAAGCGGTTTTCAGCAAGGTATTTTCTGCAAGCACTGAAATTATCGGTAACAGATAGTTTGATAGCGAGATAAATTGGTAATGATCAATAAGTAGTAATGGTAACAAAAGTGCAGAAAGGTAGCCCAATCCTTTTTGTAGCAAAGGATAGGCTGGAACAGTCTCTTATAATAAGCAAAGCATTCTTGAGGACACACGGGAATCTCATCTAGTCACTTTCATCATGTTTGTTTGATTCGTGTTCGTTAATTTGATAATTTGATATGTGGGTGGACCGGTGCTTGGGTGTTGTTCTTACTTGAACAAGCCTCCCGCTTATGATTAACCCCTCTCGCAAGCATCCGCAACTACAAAAGAAGAATTAAGATAGATCTAACCATAGCATGAAACATGTGGATCCAAACCAGCCCCTTACGAAATAGCGCATAAACTAGGGTTGAAGCTTCTGTCACTCTAGCAACCCATCATATAATTCCTACTCCACAATGCCTTCTCTTAGGCCCAAATATGGTGAAGTGTCATGTAGTCGACATTCACATGACACCACTAAAAGAAGCAACAACATACATATCATCAAAATGTCGAACGAATACCAAATTCACATGATTACTTATGACAAGACTTCTCGCATGTCCTCAAGAACAAAAGTAACTACTCACAAATCATACTCATGTTAAAGATCAGAGGGGTATTGAATAGCATCAAGGATCTGAACATTTATTCTTCCACCAAATAAACCAACTAGCATCAACTACAAGATGTAATCAACACTACTAGCAACCCACTAGTACCAATCTAAGGTTTTGATACAAAGATTGAATACAAGAGATGAACTAGGGTTTGAGATGAGATGGTGCTGGTGAAGATGTTTATGAAGATTGGTCCTCCCACGATGAGAGGGTTGTTGGTGATGACGATGGCTTTGATTTTCCCCTCCCGGAGGGAAGTACCCCCGGCGGAATCGCTCCACCGCAGAGCAAAAGTGCTCCTGCCCAAGTTCCGCCTCGAGACGGCGGCGCTCCGAAGTCCCCTCTCCATTTTTTCTCGGGAAAATGTGCTTATATACCAGAAGATGGGCACCGGAGGCTGGCCAGGGGCCCGACGAGCCACCAGGGCGCGCCCTGGTGACTCGTGCGCACCTGGGTTGCCTCCTCTAGTATTTCTTTCTTCTAGTATTTTTTATTTATTCCAAAATAATTCTCCATGAAATTTAAGCTCATTTGGAGATGTGCAGAATAGGTATCTCTGACATAGCTTTTTCAGGCCCAGAATTTCAGCTGCCGGCAATCTCCCTCTTCAGGTAAATCTTGCAAATTAAGAGAGAGAAGGCATTAGAATGGTACTACAAAGTATTATATTGGTCAAAAACATTATAAATAATAGTAGGAAAACATGTTGCAAAATGGACGTATCACCCTCTAATTCGTACCCTATACACTATTGTCAGACTTACACCCATGACAGTTGGCGCCCACCTTGGGGCAGGCATGTAGTGACTTCTGACGTAGTTGTGATTTTCCCACCTTCACCATGCACTGGTACAACGAGGTGCTATACAAACGGTTTTTAACCCCTTTCCGCGACGGCATTTGGAACCGTCGCCAAGTGAGTGTGGGCGATAGGGGGGTCCTTCCCACACGACCCAGAAACCGTCGGGGATAGGGAGCCAAGATGCATATACAGTACTCCTACTCGTTTGTGCTCGCATTGCCATCGCAGTCAGTATTCTGTGGTGCTACGTTTACGATGCGCGGCCCATCACAAACGGTTCACTATTATAGAACAAGTATGATAAGCAGACAATCACACACATTCGCTTTTCCCAAACCGTATGCGATAACTAATTAAGAAGATTAGCTAATCGTCGTACGAGTGTCGGACAGGATTACGAAACGTTGGACCGTCGTAACATTGTCGTACACGACAACTATCGCACACGCTATTCTGTGGTGCAACGTTTACGATGCATACTTCATCAAAAATAGTTCATGGTTGCGAATCGTGTACGATAAGGCAACTATCACTAACGTTTAGTTTGCCCGCACCATTTGTGATATTGTCTGACATCGCACATGCTTTGCAAACTGCAACTGTGTGCATGCTTGCACACGTTTCCTCTCTGTGAACCGTGTCGGATTATGGTGTATATCGCAAACGTTTGTGTTTCACCAACCGTGTGTGCCGTAACGACCTGGAGAGCATAATTTCACCGTAATTTAATTGCTGCTATTTCAAATTGTACCGGATTTGAATTTGAATTTGAATGTATGCTATAGCTTTATTCATATCCATCAGGTTCAAACAACCGATGCATTATTCGATTCATAGGTACATATGTTCAAGAATTACATAAAAACCAAATAAAGAATGATGAACCACAGTTGTATACTTGTATACTATTAAAGATGGTAAAGAAAGAGGTGAAATACATTCTGGTTGCTTAACAAGGTGAAACGGAATGCCCATATTGTGCCCTCCTCCATGCAGAAGGCACGCACGACCCTAGTCCAACCCCTTGTGATGGCCGACCGCCCATCCTTCACGGTCTTCATGAAAACATCTAGATAATCATCGTGTTCTGGTAGAAATACTTTAACCTTTGCATGCCCACCAATCATGTAGTTTGAGAGGTAATCTTGAGTAAACTGCTTTGGGAACCACTGCAAAGGAAAAAGATTCAGACATTGTCATCTAACACAACTCATTATGGGCAGTAAAAAGAAGGCTGCAGAGTTCTTACTTACCATCCTGCAGTTCGCTATTGTCTTGGATAAAATGTAAACAAATAGTTTAATTGCCATTTTTTGACCCATTTTACTAACAATCTTTATCAGCTTCCTCACTTGATGCTGGTTCATCGATATCTCATTTGCCCATACGCAGAAAGGGTCGAAGTGCGGATCTTTACCAATGACATATGTACCTAAAAGCACCAAGTTAATATTAGAAGCTAAACAACAATTGCACAATGATGTAGTACAACACTCTTTTATAATATCTTATAACATCCAATATACTCACATATTAGATGAATTAACATCTTATATTATGGGCCGAAAGGAGTTTATTGCATTCTTGCAAATTATCGGCTGATTAACTGCTGCTGTATCCATGGGTTAGAGTTAGTTTGAGCTAGTTCGGGCTCAAATAGCCCTAAAGTATATCCAACATGAGGGCTAGTTTGAGCTAGTTGCATCTAACCCACCCAAAAAAACTATCCAACCCAAGAGGTGCTAATTGGAGCTAGTTCTCCTAGTGCATTTATTGTCAATCTAACCCTGTCATCCAAACACCTCTTTGGATGGAGTTAGTTCGGGGTTAGTCATGAGCTAGAAACTAACTCTAACCTCTAGCTAAGTTGAGTATCCAAACAGGGCTGTGTTGTTGTTGTTGCTGCTGCTCTTCTATGTATATCTAGACATCATCAGAACATTAAGGTAACACTCTTCCTTGTTGCTATGTAGCCTAGGATTGCATATTTAGACATTAAGTACAGTGCATGTTGCTATGTAGCCTCAGATATATTACATATGGCCCTAGTTAACCTAACGATAAATGAGTTACAGATATATTCAGTTAAAAGTCCGATTCACCGATTAGTCCCTTATCAGCCCCCGGCCTATATGGTACCAGCTACCGATATCCTGAACAGTGAGTATATATAAGCGATGGGATGAAACTAACCTCGATGGAAAACAGCAGTCGTTCCCAAATTGTCCTGTGTAGGTACATCGAGAGGCATGTTAAGCACAACAGGCTAAACATCAACCAAAATTATCCATGGCAGACAAAATAATCTCCAAAAGATAGCTTCAGTGTGCAGGTTTAAGCACGCTAGTAAAGCAAAACAAGTGGAAAGGTGTGTTAACTGAAACAGGCCTAACATTTAACAACAAGCAAACATAGTCATTCAAACTGGTATTGTGCTGATCTAAGTACACTGGTTATTGTTAAATAAAAATGGAAAGGCGTGTTAACTAAAAGATGCAGCAACCAAATGTAGTCATTCATAGTGGTATTGTTGAAACTGGTATTGATGAAATTGAACTGCACAGTTCATACTTGCACATATAGAACATCACGTTGTGAATAACTGGAATAAACAAGGCATACTACGAACAACCAAAGATAGCATTTGAAACTGGACATATGCTAACTACAAACAACTAAACAATCAAAAAACTTTAAAAGAGGCATATGCTAGCTATAACAGGCTTAATAGCAAGCAAATATATGCATTCCTATCGGTATGTTTAAAACTGGATTGATGAAATGTACTGCATACTAAATAATTGCACATATAGAGCATCACATTGTGAACAACTGAAATAAACAAGGCATACTACAAACAACCAAATATAGCAATTAAAACTGGACATATTCTCACTACACTTCAAAAGGGACTTGACAAAACAAATCATGGGTTCCCCCTGTGAAGAGGCACGGCAAAACAAATCATGGGTTTCCTCACTTGTCACAGATGGGCTCGTTCCCGTGGGAAGAGCACGGACCCTGGATGCACTCCATGTTGTCGCCGATGGGCTCCTTCCCCTTGGAAGAGCATGGCTGTAGGGTGCCCTCCTTGATGTCGCAGACAGGCTCTTTCCCCTTAGAAGAGCAGATGGGCTCTTTCCCCTTGGAAGAGCCGGAGAGGGTGCCCTCCTCGTGGTCGCCGTCGATGAGGTCTGACTTGGAAGCTGTGGATCCCAAGCCAGCGTCGCAGAACATGTCCTTCAGAAATGACAATAGGGGCTCGATGGCGATGTAGGATGGCAAATTCTTGGCAGCGAGCTAGAGGAGATCAGCGGTGGGGCCATGGATGAGATTGACGGCGGTTGAACCCGAGGGGTTGGGGGTGGGCCACTTAACCTGTGACATAGCCCACCTCAGGCCGTCGCTGTCGACGACCTCGATGTCGTAGCCGGCGTCCGCGACATACCCGCATACTCTAATCCGCTAATTGAGTGCCTGCGGCCAGTAATGGTCGTCAGCTTCCTTGGCGACGTCGGGCGAAGAGACCGCGATACACCTCTTTTGGGCCAGTTGCTCCTCGAGCTCCATGGGAAGCGTAGCCGGGCTTAGGCTGTGACGCTCTGGAGTGGGGGATGGGGATTTGTGGGAAAGGGGGCATTTGGCAGGCGTCATCTAAGAAACTTAGGGCGGCCTGGGTATGGAGATCGGTGGGTAAGCTGCACGGGCAAACCGGCAGATGTTGACAATGGAGGCCTTGCGGCGGCGGCGGCGGCGGGGACCTTGCTAGGGTTTCGAGCGAGGGAGGGGGTGTGTGTGTGCGCCCGCGCGCGCCCGAGGAGGTTTTGGTGTGTGTGTGTGTGTGTGTGTGTGTGGAGGGGGGTGGGGGTGTGTTTGAGGAAATGACGCGTGTACTGAAAATTTTACTACGCGGGAGTCAAACGCGGGAGTGAAATGCCGGGGCTATTGAAAATTTTGATGATGGTGCATCGCACACGGTCCGGAGATAACAATCGTGTTTTATGAAACAGAAAAACCCTTGAGGCGGGCAGATATTTTCGAGGGATGCAGGCGGGATTGGGAACAAGAAACATCACACATGGTCGAAACATAATAACTGTGTGCTATCAAACAGAAAAAAGCTGCAGGCGGGTAGATATTTTTGGGAGGGGGAGCCTCGTGGAGCCCAATGTACTGTGCGGATGTGCGTGACAGGGGCACCGGCGTGGCACACTATTAGTTTGAGTGAACCGTGTCTGTTGCGTCATCTGACTTGTCTAATGTTCATAAATTTGGCAAAAAATGACGCTGGAGAGGGTCAGAACACGAACACACTTGCATGTGGACCAAATTTATGTATGAAAAGGGTGGTTTGATGTTCAAATACCAAATGCAACTTCGATGTGGCACCTATCTCGCAATGCGCATGGTATTGCTTGCCCCCCCTCGTGTCGGCACAAAGGGAATCCTAAGCTATGAATGCATGCCCCCCCAACCGAGGTTCACCTAGCAAAGTGCAAAGTAACAGCCCCCCCACACACACACCCACTTTCAGTCGGCGGGCCAGAGAGGCATCTCACCAAGATGGATCATAAAATGGACCAAGAATAATCCACCTTGGTCGTACAACCTCTCTCTTGTTGTTGGTCAAAGTGATGGCCGTCCATGCGACCCCGGAGATGGTCTAGCTCGCCAATAATCACGCAAGTAGCTAATCCCCGAAGACAACCACTGCATGCGTGTGGCCCAAACATATGTATGGAGAGGTGTGTTTTTGAATACATAATGGAACAACTTTGATGTGGGACCGTGCTTTCGAACTAGAAATCCCCACACTGAGTGAGGGTTAGGTTGACGATGCATATGTATGTCACACCACACTTCAAGCCGACGACGGGGATTCATGCATGCATGCGTGCATAGTATATGCACTCAAACTTAATTAGGTCTGAATCTCACCATGACCTATACTACGATAACACGAACCAAAGGAACAATCCGCCATGGTAACCTATCTTGTTGTCGGTCAAGGTGATGATGGATGTCCACGCGGGCCCACGAATATATAGGCTTGTCGCCGATAACCACGCGAGGGAGTGTACCGTTCAAAGACAACCACTACATGCATATGTATGGAGGTAATGCGTGCATGCATGTTTGAATACCATTTCACAACATTGATGTGGCGCGTGCGTCGAAAATCGTACAGTCCCCACACAGAGCGAGATCGGTTCATGACGTGTCGTTGTACTAGCCACTTTGACTCGATGGGAGGGATTCATGTGTACACATGCATGTGTGTGTGCTCAAACTGTATCATGTCATCCCAGAGCATGACCTATATATATACCGTATTACAAACAAAAAAATAATCCCCTCCTAAGTCAAATTAACCTCTCTCGTTGTCAGGAAAAAAGTAGTGATGGACCAAGCGGGCCCACAGATGGAAAGCATCGATATCGCTGATAACCGCTTAAGTGGGTGCGAGAGGACAACCACCATCGCTTTGCATGTGGGCCCAACATATGTTGGATACCCAAAATGCACAACTTTGATGTGCCACATGCCTCAAAAACCGTAAAGCCCCCAGACAGAGCGAGGTTCATGAAGCGTACTACATATGATGGTCCCCTTCCCCCTCTTCGACGCATACTATATGCTCCTACCGTAATACAACCCAAAAAGAATACTCCTCGATGGTGAAATTAATTAACCTCTCCCGATGTAGGTCAAAGTGATGCATGCATCGACGATGGCCTCATGGGCCCACAGATGGAAGCGTCACACGTGAGTGTCCTAGCTAGGATAACCACCGCCTGCATGCATGTGGCCCAAAGAGGTGTTGTGTGATGTTTGAATAGCCAATTTCACAACTTTGATGTGGCACGTGCCTCGGAAACCGAAAAGTCCCGACACTGAGTGAGGTGTACTTGTTCATGGACACCTACGTATAGTATATATGCTAGTCCCCTCCCACCTCTTCGACGCGTACTATATATATACTCCCACCATAACACGAACAAAAAATATTCTACCTTGCTGGTCAAATTAACCTCACTGCCGGCTGTTCGTCAAAGTGATGGATGACGACCTCGCGGGCCCACAGAAAGCGTCACACGCGAGTATCGAGTGTCGTGTAGGACAACCATCGACTGCATGTGGCCAAAACATGTATGTATGAAAGGGTTGTGTAATGTTTTAAATAACGAATTCACGACTCTGATGTGGCACCTGCCTAACAAAACGGCCATCCCACACGGTGGCTCACAACTCGTAGTGTACTGCGAGCCACCCCCACCCCCCAGACGCACACACCCACACACACACCGCGAATCCATCGCAACTACAATGCATGTTAAATTATCCCGCGGTGAACATATGTTACCAAAGGAGGGTCTTTTTAATTTAAAAAAAAACAGAGATCATTAAGATGTTTTAGTACATTGATTGATTTTCTACGGGTATAATGTGCAAAAATCAAATTTGAGCTACATGCACATGTGACAATGCACCTAAATGGATTGCAAAAACACATGTGTCTCACTGGGTGCATGTTTACTCCCCGTGCAAGAAATTTCAAACATTGAGAATCTTGATTTTTAAATTCTAGTACATCCAAAACTTATTTGAAGTTCATGAAACTTATCAGGTTGTCATATGGACACCAATACAAAGTGGCATTGTACTTTTTTTTTGTCAAATTTGAGACCAGTTTTGATGTAATCTTTATCTAATTACAAACGGGAGATTATTAATAATTGAGAACCAATATCCCAAACGGATTATTTATTCGAACCGTGAGCGTTAGAACAACAATGGATACATGCCATGCTTCGGTTAAGAAATAAAGCGGCAGCATTAATCATCCAAATAGAAAAACAATATACGTGCCGCCACGCGGCCCGTGTGCCGTGCGAGCAGGCGTGAGTTGACGGGACGCATGCGAGCAGTCCGCCGCGCAGGCAGACCGGGAGGCGTGCGTGCAGGTGTGTGAATTGACGGAGGCATGCTCGCTGCACAGTGTGAAACAACGGTAGGCATGCCAGCAGTCCGGTGTGCAGGCTCACCGGGAGGCAAGCCAGCGGTTTGACCACCACCCGCCTCTCTCCCACTACTCCATATTAATGGTGCGCCCGAGCGGCCGCACCTCCCGTCCTCGCCACACACACAATCCTCTCTCTCCGCTTGCATCCTCGACGTTGCTCTCAGTCCTCAAAGCCGCCAGTGTATGAGGATGCCGCTGAAGCGACCCATCGGAGGGAGTGGTGACGCCGGGGCTGCTGAAGCACCGGAGCACGGCGTGGAGATGGAGACAGAGGTTGCCGTCACCGCCGGCGAGTTATGGCTGCACCCTGACGTCGTTGACGGCGTCGAGCTTCCACAGCCGGAGGCAGAGTTCCACACCGACTCTGGTGATGACTCGGGCGACGACCCCGGCGACGACTCCGACGACCACTCCGGCGACGACTCTGACGACCACTCCGGCGATGACTCCGACGACGACAGACAACTGGTTAGTCATCTATACCCATTTATGTGTCAAATAGATCCTAGGGTTTCTCTGGTTACTCTCGCCTCCCCCTTTTTGGAATAGAAATCCTATGGTTATGTTCTCCCAATCCATGAAATCTGAGTAAGTTTCGTTAGATCCGTGTAGTGTATTGATTCTTTTGGAGGATTTCAGTACATACATGTTCCCCCCCATATTGGTTGCTTGATCCATATGGTTACAATCCATAAGCATTTCTCCTTTGGATTCATCTGTACTAGTTTTCTTAGGGAACTTTTCATCCACTCCAACCTCTTGTGAAGAAGGCTACATTTTTCTAGATTGTAAGCAAATGCCCATGTTAATCATGTCAGATCGAAGATGGCATGTTAGTGCATTTTACAAATCCTGCAAACCAAATAGGCATGTAGTAGTGTTCAAAACTGCATGTAGGCACTAACACGTTTTCTTCTTTTGCAGATAAGATTAGGCCCAGTGGTGGATAATGTGATACAATATAACAATCACGTCGACTGCCTAGATCTGCATCTCTCAGAAATTACTTTGGACTCCTACCGAGGGACCTTACTGGAGATTATATTTGCCAGGTTCTTTGTTGTCAGAGCAAGGGGCTGAAGGTAATGAGGTTTGCCCTACATTTATTTCGCAAAAATGAATGGTTTGTTGATCAGCGCCGGTGGCTGCGGCAGAATGGAATAGGCTCCGAAAATGCTGAATTTTATTTTGGAACTTCAGATGACAGAGTAATCGGAAGTCATCGTGTCAACCCCATACATGACTTCTCAGTGGCTGACACCTTTGCAAAAATTATGAGGTTTCGAAACCAGACTTAGAAGTGGTAATATTAGTTTGAACCTCTCTGATATCCATGTTCAGCAGATCAGCGCGAGCGTTTGCAGCTGATGAGCTGAATTTCATTTCTAATATCAATTTGAACCTTGTAATCTTCGAATTTGAGCCATATAACTCTGGAATTTGAACCTTGTAATATTTCGAGCTTTTGTGGTACAATCGTTGAAATGGCATCGTATGAGACTCGTATATTGGTAGCACTATTTTGACCTTAATATGCAATGGTCTTAGATTTTATTAACCATTCTTGAATCTGTTTACCTTGTCGATCTCATAGCACATGATCTGTATAGCTAACTCGACTGCGATCTTCGACATTATTGCACACAGTTGGTTTCTTCAATCGTGTGCCCTGTAGAGTGCAGAATTAATTAACGCACTCGAGTGTCCATCATCACCCTTCTGTGTAACTTTGACCTCATCACCCACGGGTAAACTTATGACCGAAGTCATTCCACACACTTCATTTTTACAAAGCCTTTTGCCAATAAACGCCCACGATTTGTCCCTCTTCTAGCCGACGTGTGGCCAAACTCGCCGGGCGGGAAGCTTGCGCAGTAAACTGCGCGGTAGCGCGGGAACAGGCTCATCGATGATACATTTGGCGCCTCTTTGAGCCCACGCGTGGTCAAACGAAATGCGTGCGGTGCGGTGTTGTCAAGCGTGCACTGGAATCCTCCGCTATGAACGCCGTGACAAGACGTGACGATTACAGGCCGGCTGGCCCCCATTTATTACAGCGGCCATTTAACCCTTGTGTCTCTTCAACCTTTTGATCGCGCCCCACCATTGCAAGAAGCACACCCACCACGACAAATTCTTAGAGGGTATCCTGCGCGGCTCCAATGGCGCTCCGAGTGGCTGCCGACGACGAGCAGCAGTTCACCATGCATGCCGTGGTGGACACCCACAGTAGGTTCACAGAGCTCTCGGTGGTGTACACCAACAACCCGGTCTGGGTGGAGCACTCCATCCACATCATGGAGCTGTTGCTTGCCGAGGAGAAGTACAAGGTGGTCGGGTTCGACCTCGAGTACACCCGCGTTCATGCTGGGTCTCGTCCCAAGGTCGCCGTCACCCAGATGTGCGTGCGCAACCACGTCCTCGTCTACCACTACTGCCTGGCCACAAGGCCTTGCGAGTGTTTCACCAGGTTTGTCAACAACCCCCACTACATGTTCGCTACGGTGGACATCACCAATGATGTAAAGGTGCTCAAGAATTCGAGCATCGCCTGCCAGAATCTTGTCGACATCCAGGGCCAATACAAGATCTAGGGCAGCAAGGAGCATGAGAAGGACTCACTGGTTCACCTCGCCGAGGCCATCATCGACCCCAACCACAGAGACATGAAGGATTCCTGCAACAAGGACAAGCATGCCTGGCACTCGGCCTGGATGGAGAAACTCGACAAAGCTCATGTTGTGTACGCGTCCAAGGAGGCGTACATGAGCTACGACATGTACAGGCGGATCGTTGACATGAGGAAGTGCCTCCTTCCCCAAGACGGCCAGGGATCTAGCTGGAAGCAGAGCAATGGAAAGCGTCATTGCAACAATAAGTAGATGATTAGATCCTTGTTTCTCCTAGTTTAGTATGCATGTAATTGCTTACTTTGGTGTGTGGAAATGTTATGTGTGTAGTCACTTGTGTAATTGTATGCTTAATTTGGTTTTGCAATGCTGTCTTTTTAAGTATATATGTTGATGCTCTGTAGACAGAGCAAATCACATCACACACGGACTAAACAATGGAACCCGTCGATGATGATTTCATCAATCACTGACAATTGTATACCAGCAATCGTTTGCTCACAACACACATGGCTTGCTAACAGGAATCGTCTATGTTGTAATCGGTCTTCCCACACGTTTCCGATTACAGACCTGTTTGCCGCGTATCACACACATCTTGTTAAGTTGAACCGTTTCTGTTCTCTTGGCTTAACACAAACAGTTCATCCGCGTGAACTGTATGCCGTATATCGCACACACCTTGATCTGGCTGACCGTTTCTTTTGTGTTGCCTAATCACAAATAGTTCATCCGAGTGAACCGTATGCTGTATATGGCACACACCTTCATCTGGCTGCCCGTTTCTATTCTCCTGCCTCATCGCAAACAGTTCATTGAACTGAACCGTATGCCCCTCATCGCACACGCAACTAAATTCTGAACCGTGTTTGATGCATCCGTCATCGCAAACGTTTTGCATCTTTTTTGACGATTTTTTACATCACCGTTTGCGATTATTGCATCGCACACAGTTTCGTCGAAGGGTCTCTGATTGTAGTGTCACATTAGCAGCGTCCTACAATAGTGACGGTTTCCGGCGGTGGACTAACACTCGGCGGTGAGATCCGTTTTGGCATCCTCAGCTTCGTCTCTAACAGTTTGGCGTGACTGCAGGAGGCCCCGCTGGACGTTGAGGCGCTGCTCATCCACGGCGTAGCGCACTTCCGCGTGAGTACTTTCGGCGTTCTTCCCTGACAGTCATCGGTCTCGTACCAGTCGGCACTCTCCGCTCCGCTGCCCATCATCGCAAGCGTTTCGGACGCTCGCGGCTCCAGCGATGGATCAAGCACGCGGCGGTCCCGCATATTGCGGCGATCGAGTCTGACGAGCCTGTCCTCGACTTGTTCGCTTCCCTTCATGGTGACTCGGATGACAGGTCCGAGTGCGAGAGCAGCGATCCTGCTGTAGAGGTGTCGATGGCCGATTCCTGCAATGGTCCCCCTGGGTATACCCACGGCAGTGCGGGAGTCGATGGCCCGTCGCAAGATGACATTGGTACCGGTGAGAACCGCCGCAATGACAAGTACTACCCCAAGCCTCCTTCTCAGCAGCAGAGAGAGGAGTTGCAGCGCAGGAACGAGCAGGCTCTTCGGACACCCGTCATTGGGATGACCCCTGAGGATCAGGCCTTGGAGGTCGTGCGCCAAGCCAATTTGGCTGAGCGCACTCGTTTGGAGGAGCTCTAGAAGTCACTCAAAGCTCAAGCGCGTCGGCAGCAGCAACCCAGTTCTAGTCGACGGCAACGGAAACTGTTTCTGAGTGACCCGCAGCAAAATTATCACGTATTTCGCACACCCGTCCAGAATTTGGCCGTAGCTACTCGAATAGTATATTCCATCCAGTCATCACAATCGAAGGTAGGAGAAGGCTTGAGGCAGATTTGAGCTCTGCTTAAGGCGGCTGAGGAACAGAATTAGGCTGTATCACAGTCGCGCAACAGGAATCATAGCAGATCCGTCCGGGCTGCCACCGTCCAGTCGGCTCACAGCCCGGGGGTCCCGAGAAGAAACAGGCAGCCGCCCCCACGACAAGATGATCGAGATCTCCTCCAAGACTAGTACTCAGGGCGAGGTTGTGATCAAGTCACGCCCCGTGGCGTCATGATGATTCACTACAAAAAAAAATCACTTCCGTGATGATACGTGTTTGTCACAGTAGGTCATGTTTTTTGTCATGCATGTACATCCATGATGATTTTATGACAGAATCAAGATAGTCATACCCGTGCTGTCATAGAAGTGTTCCATGACAATACCAAAATTATCATCACGGAAGTGTCCACTTCCATGACGATAAATGGCGCGTCATGGAAGTGTTTTCGTCAAGGGTAAGCGACACATGGCATCCACCGTAACGGGTCGCCGTTAAGCTATCGGGTTCCGGTTTGGATCCGATAACCCGTTAATAGCCCGAACCAATGCGGACTTTCCATGTGTAAAATTCTCAATGGCTAGAGGAACCACGTGTCGGCTTAGTGCTGGGACAGATGTCATCCACTGATTGGATGGGAGGCGCCTATGATACGTCGACATGTGGCAAGGCCAAACAATGGCCCATTCAGGTGAAAAGGCCGGCCTGTTTGACTTGGTCAAAAGGTAGCGGGCCAGCCCACAGAAAGCCTGTTAACGGCCTATTCGCATATAGCCCATTTACAACCCGCTAACTCACGACCCGTTATGGCCTATCCGAATTAGGCCCAGTAGCGTCATCTGGGCCGTCCAATATGATTCCAGCCCGTTGTAACTTCCGGCCCATGTATGGCCCATGACATCTTTCAGCCCATATGATGCCCTCTGTAACCTTGGGCCCACTAACGGCCCGTGGTGAAACTGGCCCATAATGAATAGGATGTCGCTTTATACCCATTAACGGCCCGTTATTCCATCGGGCTGTTTCCATCCTGTGTTATCTTTTGGCCTTCTAAGGGCCCATATATTCTCGGGCTCATTTCTAGCATTCGAATACTTACGGTCCGTTACTGGCTTGTTACGCTTGTGGGCCTAATTCAGCCCGTGGTTAAAGTCGGCCCGTCTGTGGCCCGTTAATCCGTTGGGCCGTTTTCATAGCGTCATCAAATATGGCCCATTAATGACCCGTTATGCCTGCTGATAGAATTAAGCCCGTTGTACACATCAGCCTATTAACGGCCCATTATGGTCAGCCCATAAACAGATGATTCCCATTCTAGCCCGTTTACGGCCCATATTGCGGTCCGTTAATGGTCCACAAATAGTACGGCCCATATTTGGCCAATCGATCATACGGCCCATAGAATGCCCATTGAATCTATGACCCGTAGGAGGCTGATGACCCACAAGTATAGGGGATCTATCATAGTCCTTTCGATAAGTAGGAGTGTCGAACCCAACGAGGAGCAGAAGGAAATGACAAGCGGTTTTTAGCAAGGTATTCTCTGCAAGCACTGAAATTATCGGTAACAGATAGTTGTGTGATAAGATAATTCATAATGGGTAACAAGTAACAAAAGTAACTTAGGTGCAGCAAGGTGGCCCAATCCTTTTTGTAGCAAAGGACAAGCCTGGACAAACTCTTATATAAAGCAAAGCGCTCCCGAGGACACATGGGAATTACTGTCAAGCTACTTTTCATCATGCTCATATGATTCGCGTTCGTTACTTTGATAATTTGATATGTGGGTGGACCGGTGCTTGGGTGCTGACCTTACTTGGACAAGCCTCCCACTTATGATTAAACCCTCTCACAAGCATCCGCAACTACAAAAGAATAATTAAGATAAATCTAACCATAGCATGAAACATCTGGATCCAAATCAGCCCCTTACGAAGCAACGCATAAACTAGGGTTTAAGCTTCTGTCACTCTAGCAACCCATCATCTACTTATTACTTCCCAATGCCTTCCCCTAGGCCCAAATCATGGTGAAGTGTCATGTAGTCGACGTTCACATAACACCACTAGAGGAAAGACAACATACATCTCATCAAAATATCGAACGAATACCAAATTCACATGATTACTTATAACAAGACTTCTCCCATGTCCTCAAGAACAAACGTAACTACTCACAAAGCATATTCATGTTCGTAATCAGAGGGGTATTGAATAGCATTAAGGATTTGAACATATGATCTTCCACCAAATAAACCAACTAGCATCAACTACAAGGAGTAATCAACACTACTAGCAACCCACAGGTACCAATCTGAGGTTTTGAGACAAAGATCGGATATAAGAGATAAACTAGGGTTTGAGAGGAGATGGTGCTGGTGAAGATGTTGATGGAGATTGACCCCCTATCGATGAGAGGATCGTTGGTGACGACGATGGCTTCGATTTCCCCCTCCCGGAATGTAGTTTTTCCGGCAGAACAGCTCCGCCGGAGCCCTAGATTGGTTTTGCCCAGGTTCCGCCTCGAGACGGCGGCGCTTCATCCCGAAAGCTTCCTTCTGATTTTTTCCAGGTCAGAACACATCATATAGCAGAAGATGGGCATCGGGGGCCTGCCAGGTGGCCCACAAGGCAAGGAGGCGCGTCCAGGGGGTAGGGCGCGCCCCCACCCTTGTGGCTGCCTGGTCGGTCCCCTCAGGTGCTTTCTTCGCCCAATATTTTTTATATATTCCAAAATAATTCTTCGTGAAGTTTCAGGGCTTTTGGAGTTGTGTAGAATAGGTCTCTCAGATTTGCTCCTTTTCCAGCCCAGAATTCCAGCTGCCGGCATTCTCCTTCTTTATGTAAGCCTTGTAAAATAAGAGAGAAAAGGCATAAGTATTGTGCTAGAATGTGTAATAACATCCCATAATGCAATAAATATCAATATAAAAGCATGATGCAAAATGGACGTATCAAGTCCCCCAAGCTTAGACCTCGCTTGTCCTCAAGCGAAAGCCAAAATCGAAAAATATGTCCACATGTTTAGAGATAGAGGTGTCGATAAAATAAAATACGGACATGAGGGCATCATGATCATCTTTAGAATAGCAACAAATATTGTCATATAATTTCTTATGTTAAAGTAACAATTCGTTCACAAGGTAAAGTATGAATTGGAAATTTCATTGAAAACTAACAAACTATGATCTCAGTCATTGAAGCAATTGCAATTTATCATAACATCGAAAAGAGTCAATTCAAGAGCTTTTCAGCAAGTCCACATACTCAACTATCATTTAATCTTTCACAATTGCTAACACTCATGCGATACTTATGGTTTCGAAGCCTCAGTCGGACATAGAGAAAGATAGGGGCTTATAGTTCGCCTCCCAACCTTTTACCTCAAGGGTAATGTCAACAATAATACTTTATGATAACCTACATCCGAGTGGAAATATATATCTGGATCCTTCTCCATCACATAGTGCTTGCCAAAAGAAAAAGTGTAAAAAGGAAAGGTGAAGATCACGATGACTCTTCTATAAGGGTAAAAGATAAAAGTAAAAGATAGGCCCGTCGCAGAGGGAAGCAGAGGTTGTCATGCGATTTTATTGTTGGATGCACAAAATCTTAATGCAAAAGAACGTCACTTTATATTGCCGCTTGTGATAAAGAACTTTATTATGCAGTCTATCGCTTTTATTTCTTCCAAATCACAAGTTCGTATAAAGCTTATTTTCTTCACACTAATAGATCGTACATATTTAGAGAGAAATTTTTATTGCTTGCACCGATGACAACTTACTTGAAGGATCTTACTCAATCAATAGGTAGGTATGGTGGACTCTCATGGCAAAACTGGTTTAAGGGATGTTTGGATGCATAAGTAGTATCTCTACTTGGTGCAAAGAATTTGGCTAGCATAAGAGGGAAAAGCAAGCTCAACATGTTGGAGGATCCAAGACACTATAACTTCTATTTGGATATAAGAAAACATAACCCATTATGTTGTCTTCCTTGTGCATCATCAAGTTTCTTAGACCAATTCTTTCTAGATCTATTAACAGTCTTTTTTGCAAAATTAATTTAATCTCTCTATTGCTCAATTCTACTTGACCACTAGACTGAGGGTGATATGGAGATGCAATTCTATGGTTGACATCATATTTAGCAAGCATTTTACGGAAAGCACCATGAATAAAATGTGAACCACCATCAGTCATTAAATATCTAGGGACTCCAATCCACGGAAAAATAACTTCTTTAGGCATCTTAATAGAAGTGTTATGATCAGCACTACTAGTTGGAATAGCTTCTACCCACTTAGTAACGTAATCAACAACAACTAAAATATGTGTGTACCCATTAGAGGAAGGAAAAGGTCCCATATAATCAAATCCCCAAACATCAAATGGTTCAATAACAAGTGAATACTTCATAGGCATTTCCTGACGTCTACTAATATTGCCAATCCTCCGGCATTCATCACAAGACAAGACAAACTTACAGGCATCCTTGAAGAGAGTAGGCCAATAAAAACCAGATTGCAATACCTTGTGTGCAGTTCTATCTCCAGCATGGTGTCCTCCGTAAGCTTCGGAGTGGCACTTGCATAGGATCTGTTCCTGTTCATGCTCAGGTACACAACGTCTAATAACACCATCTACTCCTTCTTTATAAAGGTGTGGGTCATCCCAAAAGTAATGTCTTAAATCATAGATTTTTTTTCTTTTGCTGGTATGTGAAACTAGGTGGTATAAATTTAGCAACAATGTAATTAGCATAATCAGCATATCATGGAGTATTACGAGAAGCATTTATGACAGCTAATTGCTCATCAGGAAAGCTATCATCAATAGGTAGTGGGTCATCAAGAACATTTTCTAACCTAGACAAGTTGTCTGCAACGGGGTTCTCAGCTCCCTTTCTATCAATAATATGCAAATCAAATTCTTGCAGTAAGAGAACCCATCTAATAAGTCTAGGTTTAGCATCTTTCTTTTCCATAAGGTATTTAATAGCAGCATGATCAGTGTGAACAGTTACTTTGGAATCAACAATATAAGATCTGAACTTATCACAAGCAAAAACAACTGCTAAAAATTCTTTTTCAGTAGTAGCATAATTTCTCTGGGCACTGTCTAGAGTTTTACTAGCATAATGAATAACATTCAATCTTCTATCAACTCTTTGTCCTAGAACAGCACCAACAGCATAATCACTAGCATCACACATAATTTCAAAGGGTAGATTCCAAGCAGGTGGTTGAACAATAGGTGCAGTAATCAAGGCTTTCTTAAGTATTTCAAATGCTTCTACACAATCATCATCAAAAACAAAGGGAACATCTTTTTGCAAAAGATTAGTGAGAGGCCTAGAAATTTTAGAGAAGTCTTTAATAAACCTCCTATAGAAACCAGCATGACCAAGGAAACTTCTTATACCTTTGATATCTTTAGGACACGACATCTTTTCAATAGCATCTACTTTAACTTTATCAACTTCAATACCTCTTTCAGAAATTTTATGCCCCAAGACAATAACTTCGTTAACCATAAAGTGGCACTTCTCCCAATTCAAGACAAGATTTGTTTCTTCACATCTCTACAAAACTCGATCAAGGTTGCTTAAGCAATCATCAAAAGAAGTTCCGTAAACGGAGAAATCATCCATGAAAACCTCAACAATCTTTTCACAAAAGTCAGAGAATATAGCAGTCATACATCTTTGAAAGTTAGCAGGTGCATTGCATAAACCCAAAGGCATACGTCTATAAGCAAAGGTACCAAAAGAGCAAGTAAAAGTGGTCTTTTCTTGGTCCTCTTTTGACACAGGTATTTGAGAAAAACGAGAATAACCATCTAAAAAGCAAAAATGTGTATGTTTGGATAATCTTTCTAGCATTTAATCAATAAAAGGTAGAGGGTAATGATCTTTTCTAGTAGCCTTGTTTAATTTGCGAAAATGAATTACCATTCTATAACCTGTAACAATTCTTTGTGGAATCAATTCATTCTTATCATTAGGAACAACAGTAATACCTCCCTTCTTAGGGACACAATGAAAAGGACTTACCCATCTACTATCAGCAATAGGATAAATTATACTCACCTCCAGAAGTTTTAGTATTTCATTTCTTACCACTTCCTTCATCTTAGGATTTAACCGTCGTTGGTGATCAACAACTGGTTTAGCATCAGGCTCCATATTAATTTTGTGCTGACATAGAGTGGGACTAATGCCCTTAAGATCATCAAGAGTATATCCAATAGCAGCACGGTGCTTCATCAGAGTTTTCAATAATTTCTTTTCTTCATGCTCTGAAAGGTTAGCACTAATAATAACAGGATATATCTTCTTTTCATCAAGATAAGCATATTTCAAAGTATCAGGTAATTGTTTAAGCTCAAACACAGGATCACCCTTGGGTGGAGGAGGATCTCCAAGGATTTCAACAGGCAAATTGTGTTTTGAAACAGGCATTTGGTTAAAGAATATTTCATCTAATTCCTTTCTTTCATTCATAAACATATAATTTTCATGATCTAGCAAATATTGTTCTAAAGGATCGGTAGGAGGCACGGCAATAGAAGCAAGACCAATAATTTCATCCTTACTAGGCAGTTCCTTATCATGGGGTTGTCTATGAAATTTAGAGAAATTAAAATCATGAGACACATTCCCAAAGCTTACAGTAACAATTTCTTTCTCACAGTCTATCCTAGCATTAACAGTATTCAAGAAAGGTCTACCAAATATAATGGAACAAAAATCATCTTGTGGGGAACTAAGAACAAGAAAATCAGTAGGGTATTTTATTTTCCCACACAAGACTTCAACATCTCTAACAATCCCAATTGGTGATATAGTATCTCTATTGGCAAGTTTGATAGTAACATCAATATCTTCTATCTCAGCGGGTGCAATATCATTCATAATTTCTCGATATAAGGTATAAGGAATTACACTCACACTAGCACCCACATCACATAAACCATGATAACAATGATCTCCTATTTTAACAGAAACAACAGGCATGCCAACAACGGGTCTATGTTTATCTTTAATATCAGGTTTAGCAATTCTAGCAGCTTCACCACAGAAATAAATAACATGCTCATCAATATTATCGACCAAGAGATCTTTAACCATAGCAATACTAGGCTCAACTTTAATTTGTTCAGGGGGTGTAGGTGTTCTAATATTACTCTTACGAACCATAGTTGAAGCTTTAGCATGATCCTTTATTCTAACTGGAAAAGGTGGTTTCTCAATATAAGCAGTAGGAACAATAGGATCAACATTATAAGTAATAGTTTCTTCTTCAACTTTAATAGGTTCTACTACTTTTACTTCAATGGGAGGATGATATTTAAACCACTTCTCCTTAGGGAGTCAACATGAGTAGCAAATGATTCACAAAAGGAAGCTACTATCTCAGAGTCAAGTCCATATTTAGTGCTAAAATCACGAAAAGCATCGGTATCCATGAAAGATTTAACACAATCAAACTTATGGTTTATACCTGACTCCTTACCTTCGTCGAGTTCCCAATCTTCAGAGTTGCGTTTAATTCTTTCCAATACATCCCATTTGAATTCAATAGTCTTCTTCATAAAAGAACCAGTACAAGAAGTATCGAGCATGGATTGATCATTACGAGAAAGCCGAGCATAAAAATTCTGAATAATTATTTCCCTTGAGAGCTCATGATTGGGGCACGAATATAACATTGACTTAAGCCTCCCCCAAGCTTGAGCGATACTTTCTCCTTCACGAGGCCAAAAATTATAAATATAATTCTGATCATGATGAACCAGATGCATAGGATAAAACTTCTGATGAAATTCCAATTTCAATCGGTTGTAGTTCCATGATCCAATATCATCACATAGCCTATACCATGTCAATGCCTTTCCCTTCAAATATAAAGGGAAGACCTTATTCTTGACATCATCCTTGGGCAAACCTGCAAGCTTAAATAATCCACAAACTTCATCCACATAGATTAGGTTCATATTGGGATGTAATGTTCCATCTCCTGCATAAGGATTAGCTAGCAATTTCTCTATCATACCCGAAGGAATTTCATAATAAATATTTTTAGTAGGTGCAGTAGGTTGGGGAGCAACTCTTTGCTCTTCTGGTCGAGGTGAAGATACCCCGAACAAGCCCCTTAAAGGATTATTTTCCATAGTGACAGTAAATTTCAGCACACTATATAAATGTTTCCTTACCAAATCCCACTTACCAAAGGCGCTTCACTCCCCGGCAACGGCGCCAGAAAAGAGTCTTGATGACCCACAAGTATAGTGGATCTATCATAGTCCTTTCGGTAAGTAATAGTGTCGAACCCAACGAGGAGCAGAAGGAAATGACAAGCGGTTTTCAGCAAGGTATTCTCTGCAAGCACTGAAATTATCGGTAACAGATAGTTGTGTGATGAGATAATTCGTAACGGGTAACAAGTAACAAAAGTAACTAAGGAGCAGCAAGGTGGCCCAATCCTTTTTGTAGCAAAGGACAAGCCTGGAGAAACTCTTATATAAAGCAAAGCGCTCCCGAGGACACATGGGAATTACTGTCAAGCTACTTTTCATCATGCTCATATGATTCACGTTCGTTACTTTGATAATTTGATATGTGGGTGGACCGGTGATTGGGTGCTGACCTTACTTGGACAAGCCTCCCACTTATGATTAACCCCTCTCGTAAGCTTCCGCAACTACAAAAGAAGAATTAAGATAAATCTAACCATAGCATGAAACATATGGATCCAAAGCAGCCCCTTACGAAGCAACACATAAACTTGGGTTTAAGCTTCTGTCACTCTAGCAACCCATCATCTACTTATTACTTCCCAATGCCTTCCCCTAGGCCCAAATCATGGTGAAGTGTCATGTAGTCGACGTTCACATAACACCATTAGTGGAAAGACAACATACATCTCATCAAAATATCGAACGAATACCAAATTCACATGATTACTTATAACAAGACTTCTCCCATGTCCTCAGGAACAAAAGTAACTACTCACAAAGCATATTAATGTTCATAATCAGAGGGGTATTGAATAGCATTAAGGATCTGAACATATGATCTTCCACCGAATAAACCGACTAGCATCAACTACAAGGAGTAATCAACACTACTAGCAACCCACAGGTACCAATCTGAGGTTTTGAGACAAAGATCGGATACAAGAGATGAACTAGGGTTTGAGAGGAGATGGTGCTGGTGAAGATGTTGATGGAGATTGACCCCCTATCGATGAGAGGATCGTTGGTGATGACGATGGCTTCGATTTCCCCCTCCCGGAGGGAAGTTTCTCCGGCAGAACAGCTCCGCCGGAGCCCTAGATTGGTTCTCCCCAGGTTCCGCCTCGAGACAGCGGCACTTCATCCCAAAAGCTTCCTTCTGATTTTTTCCAGGTCAAAACACATCATATAGCAGAAGATGGGCATCGGGGGCCTGCCAGGTGGCCCACAAGGCAGGGAGGCGCGCCCAGGAGGGTAGGGCGCGCCCCCACCCTTGTGGCTGCCTGGTGGGTCCCCTCGGGTGCTTTCTTCACCCAATATTTTTTATATATTCCAAAATAATTCTCCGTGAAGTTTCAAGGCTTTTGGAGTTGTGTAGAATAGGTCTCTTAGATTTGCTCCTTTTCCAGCCCAGAATTCCAGCTGCCGGTATTCTCCTTCTTTATGTAAACCTTGTAAAATAAGAAAGAAAAGGCATAAGTATTGTGCTAGAATGTGTAATAACAGCACATAATGCAATAAATATCAATATAAAAGCATGATGCAAAATGGACGTATCAGAGGCCCATGGTCTCTACAGCAGATAGCAGGACCATGGTTACAACGGTCCGTATGTTGCCCATGGTTATTGTGGCCTAGTTTTAAAAAATAGGTTATTGCGGCCACTAGGAAACCGAGAAAAAATAACTGCAGAACTAGAAGCAAACAAATAAATAAGACTAACAAAATAAATAAGCAAGCAACTAACGCTAGGATATGACGATGATTACACAGATTACATCCACTGGGCATCAAAGTTCGCCACCAGTGCAAATATAGGGAACAAAGCAGCATATTACATACACTGGTTGTCAAAGTTGGCGACCAGTGCAAATAAACGCCACAGCAAAACAAGTCCAGAACTAAAACCACTTCAGAAGAGCTCAAGAAACAATATTCTGGGTACCCACCATGCTGGCAAGATGCTTAGCAAGCTTATTAACTTTCTCTTGTTTGGCGCTTAAATCCTCCAGTGCTTGCTGTTGCACCAGAAAGTATGCATCTGAATTCTGCAGGGACTTCCTCAGTCCTTCGGCTTCGTGTCGCAGCACATCTGATTGATCTCTTTCAACTTGAAGTTGAGACTCAAGAAGATGAACTGATTCAGGCAGCGAGTTCGAAGAGCTTGTGCCAGCAGTAGTGGCCAGTAACTCGAACACTACATCAAGACAAGACTTTGAGGTTGTCTCACTGTTTTCAAGATAGTTTTTATCAGCTTTCTTGGAGACCAACAGGGATGTCTCACTATCTTGAACCTTATCTGCATTACTTCCTTTACCATTGCATAACAGGGTACTCTTCTCCAATATTTTGTCCGCATTCTAAAAGACAAACAAGCAGACACATCACAGGTTTATCATGTTGTATATGAAACTCATTTTGGTAAACCAGTTCAGTAGTAAGGTGGACAGGGTCTATGAAACAAACATATATCTATGCACTATGGTCCCTGTATGGTCTATATCATTCTAGTTTATGTTGCCAAATCAAGATAGAGACAGTTCAAATCATATATGTTTAAGACAAAGCGGCATAGACAGAATATAAATGTGGGAAACTACACAGCACTAACAACACTTGTAATGTGCATGGCATGAGAACATAACTGTTTATTCAATTGAAACTGAAATCAACATAGAGCAAGTTACAACAGCAAACCAGTTAAAGAAACAGGTTTAAAACATACCTATTGCGCCATTCGAGTTTCAATTGCATCCTTCAAATTTGAAATTAGTTGTTATGAGTAAATATAGTGATGCAAGAGCAAAGGAGTATGAACCATAGCTACGGAACCTGACCTGAGAACAATTCTTCTTCTGCTTTAAGCATTGGCTTGGGGTTCAGAGTGGTGGTCCTCATGCTTTGGGCACTGCAGTTGCCTTACTAACTGCTTGTGTTTGGGTGCTTTGTGGTGGAGATGGTGCTGTGTCAACTGGAACTGGGTTACTATTTGTTGGGGTTGGGGTTAGAAGGGGTGTAGCTGGTTCTCTGTCCAACTGGGTAGGGGTATAATCTGCGTGAGTCTGGGTTATGTGTGGTGGGGCTCGTTCTTGGGCAAGTACAACCGTAGTTCTATCTGCATCGATGGGTAGCACTATCTTTTCTGAAGACCGTGTTTTTACTCCCATAGATACTGCCATCACCCCCTCCAATTCAAATGGCTGATAAACAAGAAAAGTAATTGAATGTACATACATTGTATGATAAACATGTGCAATGGATAGTTGGGAAGAAAACAGGGCATGAAATAATTAACATTTATGTTGTCTAACCAAACAGGATAGCATGACACAATTTCACATATATGATGGCTAACTAAATAGGATAGCATGACACAATTTCACATATATGATGGCTAACTAAACAGGATAGAATGGCATACTTCAAAATATGATGACTATGTAAACAGGATGACATGATATAACTGTACGATGTGTCTATTAAAGTGATTGGCATGCCATAATTCACATACATGCCGTCAATGGAAACTGTCGGTGTTCTGGGACTGCCGTGCCAGGGTCGTCGTCTGGGTGCCCACCGCGGGAGCCGCGCGCCGGTTGTCTTTCTTCAGTACATTCGCATGAGAAGACTGGGCACGGCGTCTGTGCTCGGGTCCGTCCCTACGGCGTTGACAAACCCAACGGCTGAGCTCTGTCTGGCGGGCCGGACCCGTTCACGTCACCTCCTGGGGTCGTTGGTGTTTGGCCTTCTCATGCGATAACGTCAGGAGATTCACTCGGCGCAGGTTGCCTAACCATCTTGCAGGACTATCACAAGTGCTACAGATCAAATTCAGGTGCAACCCGCCTTGAGGTATGGCCTCGTGAGTCCCGCGCTGGCTCACGAGTGCCCATACACGCCTCCTCTAGCCCTGCCGTGCAAGCCACGTGTCAGGGCGGGGCTGTACACGCCTCGGGGTCTCCCCTCAGAGGGAGCCCCCACCCACGTACCAGTGGAAGCACCATGCTCCGCACTGGCAGTCGACACGGTCGAGGAGCGGCTATGCCCGTGCAAGAGCGGAAGCGCCATGCTCCGCGCTGGTGATAAACAACTGGGGGTAGCCTAACGGCTGCACTAACCTCAGGAGAGCCACCAGGCTCGGTGTTTAGCCTCACCGCGCTGCTTTCCCCTCGGGAGAGTAGCGCGAGGGGGCTGGGCACGGGGGCTACGCTCAGGTCATGTCTGGCGTACGCCACCATGCCAGGTCCCTCGGACCTGGTCTTCGCGCATCCCTCCCGAGCGAAAGCCCGGCGAGGGCAGGTATGGGGGTTTTTGTTCGCACGTCAAGGGACTCCTGAGCATCGCGAATCAGGAGCCTAACTAGCCACGTAGCCTCTCACCCCTTGGTCTCGTCCTGGCGATCCGGACACCCCAACGGCGGCTGAGGTATGCGCGGGGCTGGGCCCTGCCGACGCAGAACGCCAAGACCCACTCTCGCGTCTCCTTCCCGAGGGCTGTTCGTACGTCAAGGGGGACTCCTGAGCATCGTGACTCAGGAGCCTAACTGGCCACATAGCCCCTCACCCCTTGGTCTCGTCCTGGCGATCCGGACGACCCAACGGCGGCTGAGGTATGCGCGGGGCCGGGCCCTGCCGACGCTGAACATCGAAGCAAACAGAAAGGAAACCGCAGAACCTTAGCAAATTATTAGAAAACATACTATCTCTTAAAGTTCCAAAGCATAAGTTCTTACGCCTCCATGAGGCACAATACATGTTGCAGGAATAGAACAATGGGAAAGCGCCGCCATCTCCTTCAGCCTTGGACGCCACCGTTGCCCGCTTGGGGAGTCCCGTCACCGACGACGTCGCCGCCGTCCTTGCCGTCAGCCATAAGCATGGGGTCGACGGCGAGGAACTTCCATAGCAGGGCCTCCACTTGACCCTTCATGGCCTCGGCAGCAGTGTCTTGGAGCTCAGGGTCCACGGGCTCGAGCAGGGCACCAAAGTCGAAGCTGGAGTCCCGAAGATGGAGGTGGATGAAGACGCGCGTTGCGGCTGAGGCCGAAAGCGCGCGGGCTTCTCCCTCCACCATGGGGCCCACTTCGACGATGATGCCCTCGAGCGCCGCGACGAGCTTGGGGAGCAGCCCAGCGGGGCCTTCCTCCGGAGTCACCAGCAGCTCCTTGTACCCGCTCCCCTAGAGATCCTGTAGTGCCTTGCAGGACCTCTACTCGAGGGAGTCGAAGGCGGCACACCCCACGGTGGCCGCCTCCTCAGCCTTGGCAAGGAGTTTCTCCCTGGCCTCTAGCCGAGCCTTCTCGTCGGAGACAAGCTGGGCATGGGACGCCTGGGCCGCCTCCACCTCCTCCTTCAGCTTGTCCAGGCGGCCACGCTCCGTGGCCTGCTCCCGAGATGCCTGCTCCAGCTCGGCGTCACGACTGGCGACCGCAGACTCCCGCTCCTTCAGCTTTTCCTCCTGCTCCTCGAGCTGGCGGGCGCGGGTGGCCTGCTTGTCGCGGAGGGCTTTCAGCTCATCCTTCGCCACGCGGCAGCGCTCCTCAGCATCCTTCACGTCCTTCAACGCCATGTCACGAGCAGCGGCGGCCACGCCGGCAGCCGTCTGGCTCTCCTCTTCAGCAGCGTTGGCCTGGTCCCAGGCCGCCCTGACGGACGAATCAGCCTGGAGCCACCCCGAGACCAGCTCCAGGCGCCCAGACGCCCGGCGCCGGTCGGGGCCCCGAAGATCGTTCCGGAGTTGATCCAACGCGGAGAAGGCTTGCTCCAGAGCACCGGGCGCGGTAGAAGAGCCGCGGCCTGCCAGCGTGGCGGCTGGAAGAGGAGACGGCGACGGCATCAAGACTGACGAAGCAGTAACAGCAAGGATGGCTGGGGGCTCCAGAGCCCTCGGGTCGTCAGCAGGCGCGCTGAAGGCAAGCGTCTCTGAAGCCGGCGCAGCCGCAGGGGCATCCTTCTCCTGAGGCTGGGCCCCTGAGCCTCGTGAGGGCAACCCTGCGGCAGGAGAACGCGAGCTAGCCTTGTCCGTCTGCCCCAGAACCTCCGGGGCCGAGGTGGGCTGCTTGGCCTCAGGAGCCCTCGCCTCCTCCTTCTTCCTTTTCGCCGCCGGCATTGGCCTGGCCGCAGAGAGGAAAATGTCAGAGCACTACGTCAAGAGCAGGAAGCAAAGACAAGATGGTGCTCTTACTGATCCGTGGTGACGTACTCCCTCGTCCTCTTCAGGAGCGCGATGCCCACAGGCTTCGTGGGCGCGAGCCCCGCCGCGCTCTCGGGAGCGGATGAGCGCGCGGCGGCCGGATCTGTGGCAGCGGCGGCCGACGGCGGGTTGGAGGCGCCACCTCGGGGAAGCAACGACGACCTGTCCTTCTTCGGGACACCCTGCTTCAGCTTCTTCGGAGGGGTGCCCCTGGACCTCGTGGTGACCCCGGCGGAGCGCGGTGACTCCCTGACTGGGTGCTCGTCGGCGTCGTCGTCAGAGAAGGCGCGGAGGAGCTCGCTCCGTCGTGGGGGAGAAGTATCCCCCATCTCCTCCAAGGTCGCCTCTGAGCTCTCGTTCTCCTCCTCCCCGGAGGGATCGCCGGAGGACACCGGCACCGGGGAGCCCGCGGGCAGGGAAGGCTCCAGCGGCATGAGCCCCCACTCGTTGAAGACAGGCATGGCGGCGGCTATCCTCTCCCCGTCGGCACAACGGTACAGCGGGGGATGGGCGTCCGAGGGGCCACCCTGGTCCTTCCCAAGCAAGGTGCGCACAACCTTGCTCAGCTCCTCGTCAGACAAGTTGTCCGGGCGCAACCGGAGGTCTTCTTCTGCGCCCTTGAAGCTCCACAGGGGGCGCGAGTGCACCTGGAGAGGAGCCAGGCGCTGCGTCAGGAACTCCTTGACAATCATGGCCCCTGTCAGCTTCTCCACCTTCGGGTCCTCCGCCTTCAGGTCGGCCGTCATCCTCTCCAACAACTGCTCCGCCCTGGGGTCGGTGAGCTTCTCGTGAGCCCATTGATCCAGGGGCGTCGGCAACGCGGTCGGCAGCTCCAGCCGAGCGTGGGAGCGCTTGGCGTCCATGAAGATCCACTTGTTCCGGAAGTCCTCCACCTTCTTGCTGGCCCGCGAGATCGCGTTGCTGCCGTTGGCCACAGTGAAGCTGGCGCACCCAGAGCACTGGCCGCTGCCTATCCGGAGGTAGAAGAAGTGGCGGAACAGAGCGACGGAGGGCGTCACCCCCACGAACGCTTCGCAGTAGAAGGCAAAGATCGACGGAGGATGGAGTTGGGATGAAGATGGAGGGCGTGGAGACCATAGTGGTTGAGGACGGCGTAGAAGAAACGGGAGAAAGGGGGAACCAGCCCGGCGACGACGTTGTGCAGGAGGAAGGGGTAGAAGGTGTCACCCAAGGCTTCCGGCTGGGCGGAGCTGACCCGGAGCACCGTCTCCCCTCCCTCATTGTCGCTGCCCGCCGTCAGCGGGAGCACGACGGTAAGGTGCTTCTCCTCGGCGATGGAGGACGCGCTCAAGGCCGGCTCAAACCAGGGAGCCGAGCGCGCGGCAGAGGCCGATGACTTCGCCTTGTCAGTGGCCATCGGTGGCGAGTCCGGGGAAAGGATTCAGCAGATCTGGAGGCGCGCTGAGCAGAAGGAGAAGGGGATCTGGAGCGAGATGGAAGAAAGGCAATGAAGGCTCAGCGGCAAGCGCCAGCCTTTTTGTCAGCCAGGGACAGTTGTCGAGGCGGCGTGGGGAAGCGGAGACGCCCACATCCCATCAATCGCCACGCGTCGACCAAGGCCGCAGGCGGTTAGGGCCCGCGGCGCTCCGCACTTGCCCCTGGCTTCGCCTCGAAGCCAAGTCCGAGCGCGCCTTGGGCCCGGGGGCTACTGTCGGTGTTCTAGGAACGGGGGTACCTAGACTTGCCTGCCTGCGGCCCATGGCGTGGCTCCATCGACGGCCTGGTACGGCCCAGCTTCCGCAACAACAACTCAAGACCCTCGCGAGGGGCCAAGCCTCGTGAGGTGGACGACACCAAGACCTCCACGAGGAGCGGCCTCCTCAGGCTGGCTCCTGAGGAGCGGAGAGTTCTATGCAAGCCTCACCTCATGAGGTCTGGATGATGTGAGCCATGACGACCAAGGCCAGGCGGGCGCCAGCGGGCGCAGTGTACCAGTTTCCTCTTTGGTGCTAAAGAGGTAAGCGCAGGCGCGGAGTCCCGAGGAATCAGCCAAAGGTTTCCATTCCCGTGCAACAAGACCAAGACCGCCAGGATGGCAGGACGGAGGTCATCACCGAGCCCACCACGGCGTCACGACCAGAGGCTTTGGTAGGCGAAGACTACTTTTGTCAGGATAGCATGTACTAGTTGTCTTCCTTCAAATTTGGCCGTTGTGGGATCCCTTCCCGCCTTTCATTTGGGAAGAGGACCAAGGCTACTATAAATAGGACTTAGCCACCACCGTAGAGAGGGATCGGACCCCCGGGACGGATCATTCAGATCACCCTCACCCCACCAGCTCACTCGAGCTCAAGAACACCTCTCCTCTTGAGGCTATTCGCCACTGTACTAGTTCATCCTCAGCCCCTCGAGGCCAATCCACCACAAAGCAGGAGTAGGGTTTTACACCGCAAGGTGGCCCAAACCTGGGTAAACTGCTGTGTCTCTTTTCCTTACAGTTCGTCGAGCTAGACTGTGAGATTAGCGAGTAGGCAGACTGGGGAGGATGAGTTCTTCGTACGCACCCCAGAGTTTGAACCTCTCAAGGGTTTGCGGAACCAGAAATCTGACATTTTGTTGTCGCTGAAGCTGGGCCATACCAGGCCGTCGATGGAGCCACACCGTGGGCCGCAGGCAGGCAAGTCTAGGTACCCCCGCTCCCAGAACGCCGACAGTAGCCCCCGGGTCCAAGGCGCGCTCGAACTTGGCTTCGAGGCGAAGCCAAGGGGCAAGTTCGGAGCGCCGTGGGCCCTAACCGCCTGCGGCCTTGGTCGACACGTGGCGATTGATGGGATGTGGGCGTCTCCACTTCCCTGCGTGGCCTTGATAACTGCCAGACTTGATGGCTGCCTGTTGCATGCGCAGTTTCGCCATTGCTACCCGCCGTGCTCACCCTTGACTCCCCCTCCTTTCTTTGAACTCGCGGCTCTTCTCCTGGATCCAGCGCCACGCCAATCCTCCCTTGACACCATGGCCCCAAGGTCGAAGAAGAAGAGCAAGGCCTGCGCTCCTGGCGAATCCTGGCCGGGCCTGGAGCCTGCTCTCGATCGGTCGACGGTGATCAATCAGGAGGGGTTGGATAAGGTCCGGCCGACCCTTGCCACCAATTTCAATGAGTGGAGGGCGATGATGGTCTGGCCTGCTTCTCGAGCTTTGATTGACATGGAGGCCACCGAGATCCCCATCCATCTTCACGCTCTCTCAGCCGGCTTGGTTCCCCCCTTCTCCAATTTCTTCAATGCCATACTCTCGCATTACCAGATCCAAGCGCTGCATCTGGACCCCCGGTCCATCATCCTCCTTGCTGTCTTCGCCTTCCTATGCGAAGCCATGGTGGGCATTGCCCCATCTGTCGCCTTGTACCGCCATTTCTTCTCGCTCCAGATGGTCGATGATCGCCAGTGCTCGGGGTGCATGGCCTTCCAGGTCATGGCGGCGACAGCTGGGTCGGGCATCGACTTCACACTCCGCCCGGACGCGAGGGGATTCCGGAAGTAGTGGGTGTTCGTGGATGTCGACATGCGCAACTCCTTGCTTCTGCTCCCGCGAGCGCCGGTGGTGCCCAGTTCCGGCTGGGGGCACGTGAGGGTCGCCGACGGTCGGCTCGCCCATGTTTGGTCTAGGCTGACCAGGTTGGAGAAGGTCGGGGTGACGGCGCCGATGGTGGTGAGGGAGTTCGTTCAGTGGCGCATTGCCCCACTCCAGCGCCATTCTCGCCTAATGTGGGCCTTCATCGGCAGCAAGGACCGCATGAGGCTCCAAGTGCCTTCGCTTCCTTCCAAGACACTGCGCACGATGCTTGAGCTCCTGACGGACGACCCGGCGCCGGCCGTGCTTCTGGAGGAGGGCTGCCTCTTGTACCAATGCTCGAACAAGGAGGACTTCGTGAGGCAGATGCCCCCCTTTGACGAGTGGGGGGTTGCGCCCGAGGGGCATTGAAGGGCCCCGCGAGAATCCCATCTTGGTGGCTCCCTTGCTCGTCGACCCTGCGGCGCGCACCCCGGATGTGGATGCAGAGGGGCGAGCGCCATCGGGTACCGCTGGGGCAACTGCTGGGGAGCGGGTGTCACTAGGTGCTCCCGAGGTGTTGGCTCCCGAGGTTCTGGTGAGCGCTCCTGAGGAGGTCACCGGAGAGCTGGTGCGACCCGACGCTCCTGAGGCAGCCACCCCTGCAGCTTGGGCAAGCGGTCCTGAGGTAGCGGCTGGTGGGCAGGTGCGGCCTAGTGCCCCTGAGGCCACCGCCGGGCCCCTCGGCTGCTGAGAGTTGCGCCCCGAATCTCGGCCAGCTTCGCCTGAACCTTGAAGCGCTTCACAAGAGGAAAGGGCCTCCGAGCTGCAGTGGTGACGCCTACCGGCCGCTGAAGCAGAGGAAGTACATAGCCGTAGACGAGTAAGTACCTTATCTTCGTGATTTCCCGCGAATCACGTTCTGTCCTGACAATGGCTCCTCAGGATCCCTTCGGCTAAGGCGACGAAATCTCTTGGGAAGCGACCTCCGAAAGTCCTTGGCCCGCTCTCGATCCCGAGCCCCCCGCACCAGACCCCTGCACGAGGTACAGGGCTGGTCCGAGAGGCGGATGCGCTGCTGAGGGGCTGTGAGCCTGTGCTTCCAGCATCCTTCCTTCGCGGTCTCGCCTAGGGCGCAGGAAGCGTGCCGAGGGCTCCTCCATTGGTCATCACCGGCGGCTGGGCGATCTCGGCGTCAGCTTCGTCTTCAAGCAGCGAGACCGCTCCGCCCAGCACCTTCGCCGAGGCCAGGAGAGCAGCCGGGAAGGCACCGGCCTCCAGCCCCCCACCAGAGGCAGGCGAGCCGCTCCAAGCCCCTCCGACAACCCCTGGCGTGAAGGATGGACTTGGCCGTGCGTTGGAGCTTGCGCGCGGGCGTGGCATCGTCCGTCATGAGCTTTTTCGGGAGGCGATGGGTGCGCTGAGCCGGCTTGGAGAAGAGCTTGCCGACATCGACGCCCGCCTCAAGACGGAGGACCTTCGCTTGGCGCACGAGTGGCACCAGTTGAAGGTTGCCATCAACCTCGGGCATCTTCAGCATGAGCTCGCTAGCGCTAGCGCCGCGGCGTCCCTTGCAACTTCTCACGAGGCTTGCGCCCATGCCCTGGAGGAGGCCAGAGCTACCGACTGCCATCGTGAGGCGGCCGAGGAGCGGGAGCTCCAAGCTTCGAACGCCGTCCTTGAGCAGCAGATCGAAGCACGCAGGGCCGCCCTGGCAGCATCACCAAGCGAGGCCCCTTCCGATGAGAAAGATGTCTAGGAACATGAGGAGACGCTGGCGCTGGAGGTCCTGGAGCACAGCCTGGAGCTTGAGTAGTTGGAGGTGAGGGAGCGCCAGGTAGACACGCCTGAGGACGCCGTCACCGCACGGGAGGCCCAAATCCAGGAGGAGGTTGACCAGAGGGTGGAAAAGGCCCGCGCGGCTCTCGCCGACGAGTACCACCTGAAGTTGGAGCTCCTGGAGGCCGAGGCCGAGGGCAGGACCGCTGCCCTCAGGACAAAGGTGGACGAGGCAGAGCAGCGCGGGAGGGCCGCCAAGGAAGCTCAGGCCTCTACTCAAGCTGACATGGCCTCCACCCATGCCGAGCTGTCCTCACTCCAGCAGCAAGTCGAGGCTGTCACGTCCCTTGTGGAAAAGACCATGGACAAAGAAAACCGCCATCGGATGATGCAGCGTGAGCGCTCCTCGATGCCCCAGGACCTCAGGGTGAGGGCCGACCAAGCTTTGGGCACGATCTGCGAGGAGAGCATCGCACACTCGCATGAGGACGACGAAGCCAGCCACCTCCGCTTCTTCACCCTGATCGTAACCCGCCTAGAGGACCGGGCGGCGAGGGCTCGCGAGCTCATTGCAGAGAGAAGCCGGGGCCTCCTGGGGCGCGTGTTCTCATGCGTCTTTAGTCACCTCCAGAACCTTGATCCCCATTTTGATTTCGACGCCGCAATAGCCCCGTGCCCCGGGTCATCCAGGGCAATCTGGCGGAATGGGTGGATGACCATGTCGACGACCTAGTCGCAGAGTTTGCTCCTGAGGACGACGCGGCCGTGATCACGGCCGAAGAAGGTGATGCGGATGACGATGATGAAGATGACGCCAGTGATAGCGCAGGTGGCGCGGATGAAGGTGGCAAGGACGGCGCTGAAGGCAGCGCCTCTGGCTAGGCCTGCCTTTCCCTTTGCCTTAATCTGCATGCAAAAAACCTTCGGGCACAGCCCTACGGGACGTAAAAGCATTTTTGAAGGGGGGGCCCTTATGATGTATGAAATGATGATATGCCTTTTAAAAATAGGATTTGGAATATGCCGTCGCGAGCCCGCGGGCTCCCGAGCGGGGTAGTTGTTGCAACTTATCTTGGCTCCGTAGGTCTTGAGCGAGTCCTGAGGTCGCGGACGCGCCTTCCTCCTGAGGCGAGCCCGCCGGGGCTCGCGTGGTTTTAAGTCTCCCGGGGAGCCTACTGGCTCGCCCAAGAGGGCCTCGTGAGGAGCCGCTTGTCAGATCACGGCAAGGTGTGCGCGCGACGATCCTACGGTGATCGTGCTCCAGCCCCCCTGGGGGGGCCTTGGCATCTCTGGAGCCAGCCCGGGCGTGCTGCGGTGATCGCGCTCCAGCCCCCCAGGGGGGGCCTTGGCATCTCTGGAGCCAGCCCGGGCGTGCTTGGACGCGCGCATACCACGCCCAGCCCCCGCTCGCGGGGCGCTCGCGGGGGGGGGGGGGGTAGCAGGCGCGAGCCTTACTCTCAAAACACAAAGCCAGAAAGCAAGAAATTGCCACGAGACAAGAGAAAATTCTCCCCGTTTTTCTTTTAATAAACACACGAAATTCCAAATCTCATTCCAAAAGGCGGCAAGATGAGTTACAGAAAGAAAGGCGGAATCAAATGGCCACGTCCGCCACCTAGCTAGTCTTCTTGTCTTCTCACCAGCGCGGAGCATGGTGCTTCCACTTGGACGTGGGTGGGAGCCCCCGTGAGGCCCGAGGGTGGCACTCAGGAGACTCCGGGGCGTGTACAGCCCCACTCATTATTACGTGAGAGTGTCACGAGCGGAGACCTTCACAGGCGCGGGGCCTTGCTTCACGTCGCCTGACGAGGGCCCCGCCCTGCGCCTCCCCTGACCACCGTTGGGGCGTCCGGAAACCGGGATGAGACCAAGGGGCAAGGGGGACGCTAGCAGTGCCCTCGGCGACCATAGGCCCTCCGTCGGGGGGAAGGGCTCGCCGGCGCCTTCCCCGGCAGAGGACCTACCTCCATGCAGCGCCATGATCCATGCTGTGTGGGGGAGGCCCTGGCCCCGGGCTCCCCCCGCGCAGCCCCCAGTGTACTTCGCCTGCCAGCAGCGGGGCCATCGCCCTGGGGTCCCTGGCCGCTGCTGTGGCTTGGTTCACCTGCGGTCCATGGTTAGCGTAATCATGCTCCTGAGATATCGGCTGTACCCAACGGCTGTTGTCGTTGAAGGTGTCGATGAAGTTCCGGGGCGGCTCGCGGAGAGCCTCGGCTCCATGTGCCCCCGACGCCCAGCCTGATGAGGAGAACCCGCCGGGGCATTCTCTTGACGCGTACTGTAGATCCATCATGGGGGGTACGTAGGCGTCTGGGACTGCCGCGCCAGGGTCGTCGTCTGGGTGCCCCGCGTTGCTGGCCACCAGGCTCGGTGCCAGGCTCTGATGGCCGCAGGGTGGCGCCCCGGCGTGGCCCCAGGAGGGACCGCCCGAGCTCGCCTCACCCGGGGGTAGCATGGTCGGGAAAGGACGATCAGCGCTGCTGGCCGGGTTGGCACCGCTAGGTCCCTCAGGTGCTTCAGGGAGGGGCGCGCGGGCGTGGCGGGGGCCCCCACGCGCCCCTGTCACAGCCTGCGATGTAGGCAGGGTGCAGAAAGGTGCCGCGCCCCTACAAGCGGCATCAAGCAGGTCGGCGACCCGCTCCAGCAGGGCATCACGGCCGCCTTCCGCTAACCGGCACCGTAGCAGCTCCCATGCCACGATGAGCGCGGCTCGCATGTTTGCCTGCTCCCGGCGAGAGTGTAGCGCCGTCGCCGTGGCGTAGCTCGAAGATCGCGTGATGGCACGGTTGCGGCGTGGCGTGAGGGCAGGCGATGGTGGCCCCCGCCGCCCGCGACCGATAGCACCGGGTGGCGAGCGGGCTGCGAGGAGCGCGGAGTGGAGATCCTCTTGGCCTGACGGCACTGCTCGGGTAGGCCGAACAACCCAGTGCTCGACATGAGCCCTAGGGGCGTCGGCCATGAGAACTGCTGGGTGGTGGCGAATCTGCTGGCAGAAGAGAATCTCCGACGGACCCCTACCTGGCGCGCCAAATGTCGGATTTCGGGTTCCACAAACCCTTGAGAGGTTCGAACTCTGGGGTGCGTGCGAAGAACTCGCCCTCCCCAGTCTGCCTACTCGCTAATCTCACAGCCTAGCTCGTTGAACTGTAAGGAAAAGAGACACAATAGTTTACCTAGGTTCGGGCCACCTTGTGGTGTAAAACCCTACTCCTGCTTTGTGGTGGATTGGCCTCGAGGGGCTGAGGATGAACTAGTACAGTGGCGAACAGCCTCAGGAGGAGAGGTGTTCTTGAGCTCGAGTGAGCTGGTGGGGAGAGGGTGATCTGAATGATCCGTCCGGGGGTCCGATGTGAACTCCCTCTCTACGGTGGTGGTTAAGTCCTATTTATAGTGGCCTTGGTCCTCTTCCCAAATGAAAGGTGGGAAGGGACCCCATAATGGCCAAATTCGAAGGGAGACAACTAGTACATGCTATCCTAACAAAAGTAGTCTTCGCCTGCGAAAGCCTCTGGTTGTGACGCCGTGGTGGGCTCGGTGATGACCTCCGTCCTGCCATCCTAGCGGTCTTGGTCTTGTTGCACGGGAATGGAAACCTTTGGCTGATGCCTCGGGACTCCGCGTCTGCGCTTGCCTCTTTAGCACCAAAGAGGAAACTGGTACACTGCGCCCGCTGGCGCCCGCCTGGCCTTGGTCGTCATGGCTCACGTCATCCGGACCTCACGAGGTGAGGCTTGCATAGAACTCTCTGCTCCTCAGGAGCCAGCCTGAGGGGGCCGCTCCCCGTGGAGGTCTTGGTGTCATCCGCCTCGCGAGGCTTGGCCCCTCGCAAGGGTCTTGAGTTGTTGTCGCTGAAGCTGGGCCGTACCAGGCCGTCGATGGAGCCACACCGTGGGCCGCAGGCAGGCAAGTCTGGGTACCCCCATTCACAGAACGCCGACAGAAACATGATGGCATGATATAATTCACGGATAGAATGACATAATTCAAAATATGATGACTATATAATCAGGATGAGATGATATAACTATATTATGTCTTTAGAAAATGGGTTGGCATGCCATAATTCAGATACATGCTGTCTATGTAAACATCATGGCTTGATATAATTCAAATATATGGTTTATATACTAAGCAAGTAAGCAGAGGGCAATCACATATATGATGTGTAAACTAAGCAGATGGCATTCAATATTGTGTATATGATGTAAAAACTAAGCATTGCAAGACAACATATGCATGATATGAGTAATATAACCCTGTCAAGTTTGAGCATACACCTCAGGGGGAAAATAGGACTGGTCATCTGTCTTTGAATCCTCCTCTGAGGAGCTATCTATAACCAGCAAGATATCTGCTTCAGCAGGTAGCATTGTTTGCTCTGAAGACCTTGTTTTCACTCTAGATTTTTCCATCACCAATCCAAATGGCTGATGCAGAGGAAGAGCAGTTGAATATACAAACATTGTCGACAAATGGAATACGTAATACAAAAAAGGATGCATGATATAATTCACATATATGATGCTTGGCTAAACAACATGGCATTGCATAATTCACATATATAATGTCTTGCAACAAGATAGCATTGCATAATTCACATATATAATGTCTTGCAACAAGATGGCATTGCATAATTCACATATATGGTAATTAGACACTAAACAGGTGGCATTCACACAAAGCATGTCTAAACTAAGCAAATGACATAGCAATGCAAGACACCATATGCACGATATGAGCAATATAAACCTGCCAAGTTAGAGCATGCACCTCGGGGGGGGGGGGGGATAGGACTGGTCATCTATCTCTGAATCCTCCTCTGAGGAGCTATCCATAACCAGCAAAACATGCACTTCGTCAGATAGCATTTTCTACTCTGAAGACCTTGTTTTCACTCCAGATTTTTCCATGACCGTGTCGAATGGCTGATGCACAGGAAGAGTAATTTAATGTACTAACATTGTTGACAAATTTAATACGTAATAAAAAAAGGATGGCATGATATAATTCACATATAAGATGACTGGCTAACCAGGATGGCATTACAAAATTCACATATACGATGCCTGGCTAAACAAGATGGCATTGCATGATTCTCATATATGATATAGAAACTAAATAGATGACATTCACACAAAGCATGTCTAAACTAAGCAGATGACATATTTTATGTATAAAGTAAGCAATTCAAGGCGCCATATGCATGATATGACCAACATCAGCATGCCAAGTTAGAGCAAAAGACCTCAGGGGGTAAATAGGAGTGGTCTGCTCCCTCTAAATCCCCTCTGAACAGTTATCTTCCTCTTGATTACAGTCTAGAATGGGGGGAGGGGGAGTTGCTTTTGTGCCCACCATGGAGCGACGTCTGCATGAAATTTTATTGCCGCACAAGGCTCGTCTCTTTTGCTCTACATGTTCAGTACCATTGTGTACAATAACTGACATGCATGGGAATAAAACATAGTGAGATTATGTAAGGAGTGCATGCACAAATCCAGAATGATGGTAGCAACCTGTGGATAGACCCAAAACCAATGATAGCAGGCAGATAATAGCTTCGGTTAAAAAATATAGATAATGGCTCCTTTAATGTTTGTTTCCCACCCAACATGAAACTCATAGTAGACACCCGAGATTAACCAGATAGTAGACAGATACTATTGATTGCTGCCCCAATATGTACCCCACAACCATTTAAAAACTCAAGTTTGAGCATTAGTTTGGACCTGACTCAGAGTCTAATCGGTGAACAGGACGATAAAGTAGCATGTCATATTAAGCGATGCATAACGTAAGCAGACACGAAAGAGTGTGACCTCTCTTGCGGACCCGTGTAGTCCTCAAGGTCATCTGCTTAGTTGATGATGGTAATGCAGTTGTCGTGGCTGCCGACAGCAGGAAAGAAGATATGAGGCAGCGAAAGACAGTCTAGAGGGCAGATCCCTGCTATGGTGAACCCTTCCGTCGTTGTGGCAGCTGAGCTGGGGTAGACGACGGCGCAGTAGGAGCGGGACAAACCACACAAGGTTTTCTTTGACACATATCTATAATAGAAGTAATTCTGTAAGGGCTTGTTTGAATTGGAGGATTCGAACAATGCATGGATAGGAAATAGACAGGAATAGGATAGAAATGCATGTGCAAAATAGAGAATTTAAAAACACATGATTTTTGTCAATCTGGGTGTTTGGTTCACAAGAATTGGAAGATCACAGGAATGCAAGGAAGCATGGTGAAATTAAGTCAAACCACAAGAAAATGTACAGTTATAATGCTATTATGCTACTATCTCTTAGTCTTGTGCTTCATGAATAGGAATTTGAAAAGGAGACCAAGTGGATATTAAAATTCCTACTGTCTTTGAAGGAGACACTAAAGGAACAAATCCTACAATTTTCCTTTGCTCTATTCCTTTGAACCAAATGCATGAATAGTAGTACCATAGGAAACTTTCCAATTCCTATGTTTTTCCTTCACTTTTCCTTTGAAGCACTGGCAATTCTAGTAGGCAGTCTTGAATAGGCAAAAGCCTACACTCCAAAAATATTTTTGTGCTACTTCTACTACTTTGGACAAAGGCCACTGTCCTACTAGCTCAACTCCTAGGCCCATCTACAAATGCAGATCTCAAATGCGCAGAAATAAATAATGATGGCTTTCGAGAGAGTCCATCAGGGATACCTAAGTTGCCTGGCACCTCACTGCTTGTCATATAGTAGGAGAAACTAATCGTATTTCACGTTACTACGCGTGCTCAGTGGACAATATATATAACATGTAGAGTAAAATAGCGATGCAACAAGTGTACAACCTCTTTGGCGAAGCCATGTCGATCTCAGCATCATTGGGTTGGTCGCTGAGGATGCTGCGGCTGATGTGGCTGTCGGAGGAGGGGAAGAAGATCTTAGGTGTCTGGAGATGGAGCCGAGGGTACTGCTCCGCTGTGATGGAGGGTTTCGTCGTTGGAGCAGCTCTGGTGAGTTGTACGACAGCGAGGCTGAAGCAGGACAAGCGAGACAACATTAACCTGAGTGGAATTCTAATAGCATCTCCAATAGATGATGTAAAATACATAACCACAAAGTGCTAGATGTAAAATACATCAGCCGCTCATCTCTGAACTTAACTGTCGAAACTGAATTTTACTGTCGAAACTGAATTTTGCTGTCGAAACTGAATTTTACTGTCGAAACTGAAGCACTAGTAGCAGAAAAGCAGTGCACTAATAGTTTTGGCCGCTCGAGCACTAGTGGCAGAGTAGCAGTGATCTAAATCAGCAGCCGCTCCGGCAGGGAACGTACTACCAGAGAGCAGCCGGGGCAGCTGGTCGTGCAGCAGCAGCGCCCAGAGCAGCAGCTCATGCGAGAGCCGAGGCAGCTGGTCGTGTAGTAGCATCTCGGGTAGCAGCAGCAGGAGCTCGAGCGAGAGCCGAAGCTGCTGCTCGTGCAGCAGCAGCGTGAGCAAGAGTAGAGCAGCAACGCAAGCAAGAGCAAGAGCAACAGCGTGAGCGAGAGCCGAAGCAGCAGCAGCAGGGCCAGCGAGAGCCGGAGAAGCAGTAGTAGGGCCAGCGAGAGTCGGAGTAGCAGCAACAACTCCTACTGATGTGGACGTCGCCGCCGAGGGAGCGACGTCATGGAGGGAGTGGCCAATGACGCCGCCGTAGATGGAGCCGCGCCATGGCGGCTCGGGACCGAGCGCTGGCAGCGCCGTGAGATCGAATCAAGAAGAAAATGCAACGATTAGTGTAGAACCTCTTTCCTGGCGCCGATTAGGCCTCAACTTCATCCGAGGAATCGGTGATGGTGTTGCTCTTCCGATGGTGCAGGTGAAGACGACGTTGTGGGAATGGAGGTGGCATGATAGACGAGGCAAACGTCGGGGCAACTCCTTGGAGGTGGAGAACAGGGTGGCTGAACCGGCGAGACGATGAGATCGACGGCGGATCCTCATCCGGTGCGGTGGATGAGGGACGTCGAGCTGTTGCGGCGGATGAAGGAGGGTGTGGGGCTTCGTGGGTTTTCGCGGCCTCGATGTACGAATGGGGGGCGGAGGGGATGGGAGGGGGGAACCATGGCTTAGGGACGCGCTTGTCTGAAATGTGGGGTAAGTTACGAAATTACCCACACCGATTTGAACTAGGCAGTTCTTTCGGTTCAGGGGTATCACGAGAATTTCACGTGTCGGGATTTCGCAGGAGGTGGGAGTTTTTGCGCACGTTGTAATTTTGGGATAGCAAGGCGCGGGTTGAGATGGAGGGAGTTTTCGGAGCACAACGAGACAAAGAGATATCTTAAAATTTCGGGATAACAAGGCGCGGGTTGAAGAGGCGGGAGTTTTGCAGAACGATAGACAGAGATGCTAGCTTGAAATTTCGGCATAACAAGGCGCGGCTTGAAATTTCGGGAAAACAAGCTTAACGTGTACAAAAAAAAGACAATTCGCACCCCACTAGAGAGAGCCATGTCCCGTTTTACTATATTACTAGAAATGCCATTCAAAAACAACAACAAAAAACTAAAAAAATCGGGACAACAAGCTTAACGTGTACAATACCAAATCAATTTACACTTCCCTCAACAATAAAAAAACAATTCGTACTGTCTAGCATATGGACTAAATTTGAGTACATTTTCCCTGTTTGAATGAGATTGTACTCGGGTTAGTTATACAACCATCTAAATATTATCTTCACAACACATGACATGAATATAGGAGTAGTAAATTCCAATATAAATATGAACTACATGTACATACAATCTCGAATTCAAATATATGTATCCATTTTATGTTGAATTCAAATCATAGTACATGTATGCTCTAGCTAGATGTTCGGAATTTATAACATGTATGATACTATGTACAATGTGTTTAACACGCACAACACACACACACACACACCATTTAGATATGTGCTGCGAAAGCCACCCATCATCTCCAATTTGAATAGTGTGTCCATGCATGGATGCAATGTGGCCAAACGATGCCTGCCATCGGTATCTCAAATTCAAATCAGTCTGACCTTGTTCAATGTGTATACAGTATAGCATGCTCATTTCAAAACCACACCACGCATATCTCAGTTATATTCATGCACGCATGGGTTTCAAACATCATGATCTCTTATTCAAATATTTGAATTCAACTTTACATTGATTATGACCTCACCTAGTCTTTTACACCCACACAATCGTCTTCTCTTTATAGTGGTACCACTAACTTTCTCTCATGCATGCATGCACACACACTACCACTCGGCATTATCCATCGCACACACACAATCTTTTTCTTTAGGTCAGTCTCCCATGCATGTACACACACACACACCTCTCCCCCTCTTCATCACTTCGGGCATTCTTTATCTCTCACATGCATGCGCAACGATCGATGTTCCTCTATGTGTGTATATATATAGCTAGGTCTTTCCCAGTTTTCCACACAAGCCGATCGGTCTATATATCTAGTCAGGTCTCACCCTCTTTCCCACGTACACATCGATCAATCTACCTCTCTATATAGGACTACATAGCTAATACACACACATTATCTATCCATCGTCTCCCTCTCACCATCCATGCCTTCCGCTTCATCTCTCAGACGCACGCACAGTGGCAAAGACAGGGGTCAGCAAGGGCCCTGGCCTCCCTAACATCACTATATTGAGGGTAATATGAATGTGATCAGTAGATCAATTGCTGGTAAAATGGTTCAAGTTGATGAAGCCCTCCCCATAAAGGATTAGCAATGGTTGCCCCCCTAGCTCATTTAATTTTCATGGCTCCGCCACTGCGCGCAACCGCGCACGTTCTTGCCCCCTCTCTTTAAATATCGATCTCGCACTTGTGCACTCCTTCCCAGTCTCCCTCCACTTGGCTCCCCGCACCATCTTCCAGCCCCCCATATCCCAGTGCTTGTATGCTCGTAGAGCTCTTCCATCTATCTGTCTCTATCGATATCTCACGCGGTCGACCCCTCCCCTCCCTTCTCGTATATCACCCCGGCCCCATGCACATACATGTATGTATATAGGCCTCTCCTTCACACAAATTGCATTGACACGTATTCCCTCACCATATCTTAGTATCTCTCTCACACACGGACTACGTGTGCAAAAGAGAAGAGGAGCACACATGCACTCATTCCAACATACAAACGCGCGGATGCACAGTGGAGCACATTTGTACAAAAAATGAGCATGTAGAATGGCTTTAGATGATGTGCCACTAGTCTATATCTATACCTCTATATCTATATTTATACCCCTATATAGTGTGCGAATAACTTTGAAAGATGGTCATTGGATGAAGCCAATCCGACGGTGCAGAGATGGTAAATCCGAGCACTACTGGCCTTTGGATATCATCTACATTCCACCAGATTCTGCCACATGTACAATCTAGAAGACTCCATGGTTGAACTTAAGCATAATGCACAAACCTCAAAAGACAAGCACTTCTCCTTTGTTCTAGAATCTTCTGTATCATAATTGCCCAAACTTTTTTTAGATGAATTGCCATTATTTGTTTTTACTTTATGCTTTACAACGCGCAATTCCATGAATCTTAAAATAGATTAACTTTTTTATAAAAACTAATTGATTTTGAATAAGATGAACTATAAGAATTAAACGAACATCTACATCATGCATATATGACTCAAAGCTTACATGCTATAGTGTGGTATTATTCATAATTTGGTTGCCAAATCTCATGCGTGCAATGCACGTGTACCTTACTAGTACTTCCAGTATGTGCAAAACACGTAAATTAGAATTCCAATGGCACGCTACACAGTGTCTCTCCCTTTTCCAGTTAATATATTATGATTAAAATGATGTGGGGGGCATCCATGAAGCCACGTGGCACATGTGGAGGTGTTGTCGCGACCTTCTTGTGTGGATTGATCACAGTGGCGTGCTGCTGGTTCCAGAAGAATGTACTCGTCCTCTCTCACGCACACTGGCAGTACGTGCACGAAGCGAAGATGTGCACGCACGCACTCATTCCCTCGCACGCATACGCGGGTACACGGTGGGACGTATTTTTGTACGAAGATCCACCCCATGTGATAATTTGACGCGTGTAAAGTCGTTCACTTAATTGATGGTCAATTAATACAACGCATGCAAATTGAGTGGACGTGAGGGAGGAAGTAGTTGAGAATGACATTACTACTCCACTGTGTGCATGCGAGTAATTAAATCATGGGTTGCTACTTCCATTGGTCTCCTTTGTCTTTTGTGCCAATTTTTGACCCTAATTTTAAGTAACACAATATTTATGCATGTCATAAACAGTAATATCATCGAAAACTATGTTCAAATATGATTCGAATGATATAATTTTTGGTGACATGCATTAACATTTTCTTAGTTAAAATTTTGGTCAAAAATTGGCACAAAATAAAAAGGGGGCCAATAAACCAGGACGCATGCAGCATGATCAATTTTTACCTGGGTTACTGTTGGTGGCCTTTGTATTTAAATATGGACGGAGTGGAGTAGTACTATCTTTATCTTAGCCTCGTAGGGCTCTCCCAGCACCTACGCTCGCCTCCCCGCCTCGCCCACTGGATCCCGCCATGGATAATCCCTTAGATCCCAGGAACCCGCGGTCTGCCCTCTCGCTGCGGCCCACAGCACTGCCGCCTTTGAGTGAAACCCACATGTGTTTCAGAGGGGATCCATTGCTCTGGAATTACAGATCGATGGCACCGAAGGACACGCCAGGGCTGCGTTTTAGGTGGTGGGCAGCAAGGGCAAATCAGATCGAGGAAGCGTCGCATCAATTGGAGACAAGTTCGAAGGAGCTGCGCCTGGAGAAGCACAAGGCGGAGGCGCAAGTCGATCTTAGGGGAGAGATGCTGAGGGATGTCAGCATCTGGCAGCGTCACATTGATTTCGAGCTGGGGCTAATGGCAGAGATCATATTCACGGAGTCGGCTGCGGAGGAAAGAACGCGCATGCCTGCGGGATGGGATGAGCAGCCGGTGCAACTGTTCAAATGGGCGGTAGGAGAAGCCAAATCACGAAGCCTGCTGCTGCGGTGGCACTGGGGATGCATCGTAGGCGAGGTGAGTTGCCCTCCTTCCCCGCCAGCGATGCAGTGACCTACTCGGTTGCTGCTGGAGTGAACTTGCGGCGCCATGGCGGTTTGCAACCGTGACAATCACTCCATCTATATGTATTGTATTTCTGTGAAAAATACTTGGTCATTTGGAAAAAGATGGTAATTGATTTATCATGAGTTTTTGATGCTTGGTCGTGACAATCACCCGAAGACACAACCACAAGTCTCCATCGCGTAATACTTGACGGTCGGTCGCACCAACAGACTGTCAGTCGGACCCGCGTCTCACCGAAGGGACACGCATTGGCTTCGTCTGACATGTACGACTAGTTACATCACTAACTTGTGCGACCACATTTGAGCAGTAGTACTTGAAATTCCAGGAAACTCATCGGGAGCCGTTTCGGGCCTCGAAACCAAAACCATCAATTAATGTTTAGCTTGTTCCCATCACATTTCAAAGTAGTACTACCATGCTATAATTAAGTGCAAACCTGTTCACACCTACATATCAAACCTGAACGTGTTCCCACTATGCAGGTTTTAGTACTAGTACTAGTAGGTTATAAAAAGGGGAACTACCTAGCCGAAAATTATTCTACCTTCCTCCTCATAAGTCTTTCTTGTTCGTTCGCCCTTGCCATGGCCGGTGTGCAGAGCTCTAGGTCGAGAACTACTAGTAACAAGGGAGCAGTGACCAAGGCTGCAGAAAAATAAGAGAGGGCTCGCCGCCTCGCAGAGACCTCGAAAGATCTCTCACGGGCAGGCGAGGGCTCCCAGGAGCGCCCTAGCTGCGGAGGCGAACATGTCGAGCTGGCGGTGCTGGAGTCGTTATCCCTCGACGACATGCCCGCTCAGCTCAATAAGCAGAAGGAGTTGACCGACGGCTTGGTGAAGCTGCTGAAGGAGAGCCTCGACGACATGCCCGCTGAGCTCAATAAGCAGGAGGAGTTGACCGCGGCTTGGTGAAGCTACTGAAGGAGAGCATTGCATTGGGTAAGAAGGCGACCAGCGAAATCCTGCAACTTCAGGAGGATAAGGCGAAGCTCCGCCACGAGCTTGACCTGTTGAAGGAGGAGAATGCCGGCTGGAAGAAGCTGCATGAGAAGAGGAGTTCCTTGGTGAAGATGCTGAACGCCCTCGTCATGGAACAGAAGGAGTTGGCGAAGTTCCGCATCGAGCACCTGGCTGCTGTCAAGGTACGTAATGCGGCCGTGGAAGAGATGATGAATGCTCGCCTCGAGAAATCCCGCGTCATGGATAGAATGAAGAAGATGGTAGAGGAGATGAGCGAGGAGATGAAGGTCATGGAGGCGATGAAGAAGCAGTTAGGACTCCGCGGCCAGCAACCCTTCATGAAGTAGAGAGCAGCGCCCCAGACTTGTGTCTGCGTCTCCTTTTTGGGGGGGGGGGTAATCTTCCTTCTTCGTTTGCTCCTGTGTTTCTTCTTTTGCTTCGGGTGTTTCGCCGCATGTGTCACATTCTCTGCGAGGCACGAATAGAACAATGCTAACGATGAGCGGCGCCGTGGGATCGATGACTAGCAAATTAGATCATTTTTTATCGCCATATCGCACTGGGCTGCCGTGTTTTGCGCTCCTCCGTCGTACTAGTACTCCAGTGGAAAACTTGAGTATACCGCACGGTTCTTTGCTCCTCCTCAGGTCGTCGGCAACATTTATACGAGAAGTCAAATCACAAGGCCCCACCTTCCAGCAGTAATGAGCCGTCAAATCACAAAGGCCCTCGCCTCTCGTGAAACCGACCAAGCGAGACTTCCCCGCCCTCTAGCCTTGTAAATGTACTTTTGTACAGTAGTAGTATCGATGGATTGCGCCATGGAGCAAAACTAACAAGATGAAATTAAAGAAAAAAGGTGATACATATACAGAGCGCTCGTCGCCAAATTATGCATATAGTACTATTAAAAAAGCTAGTACGTGCTTAGATGGGGTGCTAAAGTATATTAAAGAAATTAGCATACCTATTTAATTCTTTGACAACTAAACTCCTTCATGCTTTGGGTAAACTTATCTCATTTAAGTTTTTTTAGAATTACTTATCTCATTTAAGTGTTTTGCATATGTGGCATGCTTAGAGCGTGGTTAATAGTATAGCCAATTGCTGGCTATATGATGTTGGCCATATCATATATAGTACGTATATAATGTGAAGAAACGAGTGGTAGTACTGTCAACTATAAGATGAACTGTAAGAAATACAAGTATGTACGTACTGAAGAGTTAAAGTAACGAGAAAGAACATAACATCGTTCTGCTAGGGGCTCAGCATAACACACCCCTGAAATTAAACTAAGCAACTAATCCGGTAGACACTGCATTAGAACCACCATGAGCAACGACACTGCCACCTTACTCGGACTCCTCGTCCACGTCCTCGACTTCATCCTTGTCCCTCTTCCTCTTGGCTGATACTTCTTTGCTTGAACCGCACACTAGGCTCTCGCTCTTCATCCAACCCTTGTAGATATTGAAACAAAGGTAGGCATCCATTGCAGCGTACTGGATGTGGTCTTTATCTATTAAATTCCACTCCCATGCAAGATGAAACTTGTGGTGGGGTTTTGTCAGTTTGCCGTACGAAGGATCAACCATGGCTCCTGCCAGGGTCAGCATTGAAGGCTGACGGGAGGACACCCGCCTATTCTTCTGGAGGTCGAAGGGCTGGCCTACAACGAGGCCTATCCGACCCAGGACTTCCTCGTCGTTATGAAAGTCTACAGTAACAAATTTGACTCTGTCGTCCGCGAGGAAGTTCTTAAAATCCTAGCACTTAACATCGGCATGGCATATGTGGTAGACCAAGCACAAGTTATGCACGCAAACCTGGATCACGGCGGGCTTCTTCTTCTCTTCCTCCTTTAGATTCTTCTCTTTTCCCAGGACTGTGGTGTACTCAACATCTAGCCCGGTGACCCACTCATCACCATCTGACTTTTCGAACATGTGTTTGAAGTGAGCAAGGCATCCTTTCACCGTCGCGAAAGAACGGGTGTAGATGACGTCGAACTCATCGCCGGTGATGGTTCTAACCTTGTACTCACCGCCGATCATGGAGATTTGGGACGCCATGGATTTTGAAGGAGGGTTAGGATTACTGGAACTGCTATAATGTGAAAGGACGGGACGACTAGGAGCGAACTGCCATAATGTTAAAGCACGGCCGGGGACGAGTAGGAGTGAACTGCTAGCGGTTTTCCGATTGTAAAAATGCTGAGTGGGGCATGCGAACGGCAGGGTAGTGGCTTGCCCGGTGGATAAATGACTTCATGCACAATACTATGGGGGCCCAATTAGATGTCATGTCTACTAGACCCACTTCGTAGGCCTGACAGTATAGCATCTGCGTGTTCGCACGTCAAGCGTCGGGAAAATTGTAGGTGATACGAAGCTTTCCATGCTCCCATGATACGGGCTTCTGAGAGCCCTTGGATCTGAGATCGAACGGTTGCATGGCGTGATTCTAGACCTATGGGTGAATATCCTATCCTAGAGGGTTATTCTGCAAATTTTTAGCAACTTAGCATGCGGCCGTTCGATCTCAGATCCAAGGACTGTCAGCAGCCCCTATCATGGTCGCGCCTACCACGACCGTCGCCTCACTCGCGCGGTCGCGCCCTTGGAGATTTCAAACATCTATAAATGAGCATTTTTTTCCTACTTCGCATGCATGAAACTACTTCCTCTGTCCAGGTGCGCTAGGCTATCTGATGTTGGCATGTCATACATAGTCATCACTTATAGTCACTCATACAACAAGGTTAGCAATAAGGTTGGCTATAAGAGTATTTTTTTTACTTCTCTCTATCTCTTTCTTCGTAGTATTTATTGCATTTGCCAAGGAGTAAGTAGCTAGGGTGTTGCACAAGATCCCACTCCCACTATTTTGCTCATGTCTCTCTCCTCGATATATAAGCAAAAGTGCCATGTAAGCGGGCTATAAGCCCATTATTGTAGAGTACTTGGTCTTAGCACCTGTATACCTTGGAGGGGGTCAGGGGAGACTCACCCCGGTCATAGCGCCGCAGTAATAATAATAATGGCAAGTCAAATCACAGGGCCCCACCTGTCCAGCAGTAACGAGCCATCAAATCACACAGCCCTACATTTGCAGCAGTAAGTTCAATCCGCTACTCCCTCATCTTCTCGCCTCTCTGTCGAACCGACTAGGCGGAACTGCCCTGCCTACCACGCAGGAAAAGCCCCGCCCTCGACTTTAAAATATAATTTTGTATCCATGGATTGCGCCATGGAGCAAAGCGAGAAGAAAACAGTGGTACACATGTATACAGCACGCCCGTCGCGCTCGCGTCGCACCCCAGACGGTCGGTCGGTCTGGCACGCTGCTCATCGAATGGAACGCGCGTCATATTGCATTTGCACACACATGTGGGACCGCAATTGAGAACCGACCATATGCACACTCCCCCGTCCCCGCAAGTCGGCTGAGTTAATAGAAGAGAGAGACGAGCGATAGTACTGGAGCAGTGTTGTACACACGTCGGTGCCTGGACGACCCCTGCACGACACGGGAGATCAGTTCGTCCATGCATGTGACCAGACTCCAGTAGACGGCTGGATTGGCTATCGTCTACATATCGTGCAGGCTGTGTTGTCATCTCGCAATATTAGGTGTCATGTGCTTCGAATCACTGCGAGGGTTAAACAGCGACAACTGCGTTCCTCCAAGGCGCTGGTCAATGGGGGCACATGCACGAAGACTACTCGGCTGCCATCTAGGTCTAGCCGGCTATGTTAATTAGGACATCTATCGATTGACCCCTTTTCTACGAGTTTGTCTTTAATTTGAGCTTTGATCCTCGTCTAGTTTGTCCGTCGGGATTCATGTTGTCTCCTTGGGGCAGTGAGGTTATGGTTTCTTGTCATGTGGCATTTTTTTGTGTTATATGTTAATTCGGTGCTTCAGATCAAAATGACGACAACTGCTCCTCCGGGGCACGTGGATGAAGACTTCTCGACAGTCATTGATGAGGTCAAGTAGGCTCCAGTAGAAAAAACAAAACTACTCCACTATATAGGCAGGAGCCTCCGCGCTTGCTTGCTAGTGTTGCTCTCTTCACACTTTCTCGTCCTCTCCAGATCTAAACACGACAGCGGTGGCCACACTCTCTCTCTGCTTACCGCTGGTCACAGATTCGACCGGATCCCCTCCGCCGGGGAAGGTGAGAAGGTGCAACGTTCACACGGTCGTCCTCGGCGATGGCTCTGACCCACTGCCGGTGCGTCCCGATCAGCGTGCCTTGCCGTTCTCTCCCACGCAGCACCGACTAGGGAGGGCCTCCAACCCCTTCTTCCTTGCTGCCATAGTGTGGGCAGATCCGGCCTCCCGCCGCCCACCTAGCGACATCCCGGCGACCCTCAGGTATAACTTCCTTCGAAACCGGCCTTGATCTACTGCCCCAGCTGCTCATGTCGCTGCATTTATAGCTTTTACTACTTCTCAGGCCCCCTCATAGATAGGATCGATCGGCTGTTCGAAAGCCACCTAAATTTTTACTGTTAAGTGGTAAAACTACTTCATGCAGTCGAATCTAGTAGTACTACTTCATGCAGTTGAATCTAGTACTACTTGGTTCAAACAGGGAAGAAAGGGGGTGGGGGTGGGGGAGATTTGTTACCTAAATCTAGGACTTGGTCGAAAGAGGAAATAATGGGGGTGAAAAGTAGCAGAGACTGGCTATCCAACTGGTCTCTTGGTCTAATAGGGAAATAAAGGGAAACACAGTAAAAACTCGATATAAACCAATCTATTGGTTGAAAAAGGAAAGAAAGTGGGGACTGGGGGACAAGTCAACAGAGTATATCCAGCACTAGGTTTGTTAGCCTCACATAGTAAAAGGTGGCTATACTGAACAAAAATGGGACCAACCCAGATATCCTGTTTGGATGTTTGTAGCCCTGAGCCCCTCTTATGTAATGCCACTGGTAAAATGTACTAGCAGTCCCACTATTAAAGTAAGGACACGTTAAACCAATGTTGTTTTCAATGTAATGCCTCCAGTAATATGAATCAGGCACTGTTTTTCATGTCCTGCTAAAATTCCCATTAAGATAAGTTGCTTCTTTTCGTTAGAAATGCAACTGTCCTAGTCCGCCTACTCTCCCGTGCCCAAATACCAACTCTTTAGCAGCTGTTAATGTAATGCTGCTGGTAAAATGAAGCAATGGCACCATTAAAGTAATGCCATATTTAACAGTTGTCATAGTTAATCCTAATGCCCACACTAATATCTAGCAATGTTGCTGCTTTAGAAATTACTACTGTCCTTGTAGGATCGCCATTTAGATAAGGAACATGCTTCTTTTCATTTGATGTATGTTTCATCACTTGTTAGTCACCCTCCTTTCCTCCTTTTTGTGTAAACAGAGATATACATTTCACGCTTGATCTTAGTTGAACTGCACAAAATGATATCCAAATTATAGTTGGACATTCCACGAGCTTCACGACCAACCTTGATGTTGCTCAATTTTATTGCAACTAATGAAGAAGAAGCTGCTAGGTCATGGGATCAAGTACTTGCTAACTGCATGATGCAAACAACGCTTCATTTTAGGTGAACTGCACAAAAAGGTCCCATGAATTGAATCATCCATGTTGGTGACTGGTGTCATCCCTTCTACGATGGCGTTGACTGCAGATATGGTTCCCATCATGAGGTATGTTCCTTTTTGGTCCGACCATTTGCCAAAGATCCTGCATGTTGACTCTGCTCTTGTGCTACTATTTTGGCACTGCCATGATAAAGCAGTAATGATATTATTTTGCACCTTAATCTAGTGGCACTATTAATTTGAGGCAATGTTTTGGCACCGCTAGTCCCACTGGTTTTCTTAAATCAAGAGGCGGTTTCCTCCGATTTCATTAAAGAAACCGAACCATAGAGAACCATTATCCGACAACATCTCAGTGTAAATGAGCAGTTATGCAACTACTACTAGAACGGACTGACTACTAGCAGGAGACAAGTTCGCCACATAAGCTAGGCAGGTAGGGGGACGCAGCCCCAGCTCGACCAAGGTTGGATTACAACCCAAAAGCTACCACAGAAACATCAGGGGGAAGATAGGGACTGAAAGAGCCAGCTTCTGCATCCCAGTCTAAGCACCCCCGGCCTCCATCCTTGCGACGCACGATACACCTCGCTTGCCACTTGCTCGACCCTAGTGCCACTAATAAAATGAAGTAATAATACATTTGAAATAGAGCTACTGTCCTCTCTATCATTTCATTTCCAATGTAGATAAAGAAAGTGCTTCTCTTTGTTAGTATATGTTTCATCAACTAGTCCCATTGTTAATGTTTAAGTGTTTCTGCAAACTGGGGTGCTTAATTTTAGTTGAACTGCACAAAAATAGAGATTGGAATGTCTCAAGGCCCCTCCTTGTACTACCGTTGTACACTGATGTTCATCACTGGCAGAAGGTGTATCGGGGAGAATTGGGTCGATTTCCAATATGAGGCCTATCGTATGAGGCGTCGCAGGGCCCATCTCGCCCTCGCAGCATGGCATACTGTGATACTATCGCAATATTTTGCCATTAAGAAAATGAAGTTTCTTCTATTTATTAGTGTATGTTTCATCAACTAGTGCCACTATAATGTAATCACGCTTTTTCATTATCTGTGCAAACAGGGTTATTCAGTTGCATTTTGGTGGAACTGCACAAATGTATGGATGGAACCGGCATATATGCAGAATGCGAGGTGCCAAGTAAAAATTACCGACACCAACCATGCTCCATCTAAGCATTGGCCTCCACCACCGGTGGGATGGGTGGCGCTCTCTGTGGACGGATCTTTCTCAGCTCAGGAGGGCCGCGCGTCGGCCGGGATGGTGCTATGAAGGGAGAATGGTTCAATGCTATTTGCGGCTTACAAGTATATCTTCAACTGTAACGATGCCTTAGAAGCGGAGATTCATGCTTTAATGCAGGGTATGGCACTGGCCATTGAGCATTCGGATATGTCTATCATTGTCCAGTCAGATTCTACAAATGCTTTGGCCACCATTGAGGGGGATACTTTGTGTAGGTCGGCATACGGACACTTAGCTACAGAGATTAAAGCTCTTATGGTTGATAGAGTTTGTTCTACTAAAAGTTAGTAGAGATCAGAATAGGGTAGCACATCAACTGGCTCTTTATAGTTGTACCAATGCTTGTATTGCAGTATGGCTGAACTCAAGCCCACCATTCTGTGAGGACTTATTAGCTCGAGATTGTAACCCGATCATTATGGAATAAAAATCTTTTTAACCTCGGGAAAAAAGAGTGCGAGGTGCCAATATCTAACATAAACGTGGCTTGGAAAAGCACAGATGCTCGGATGGTTCCTCAAGTTCTTGCCGACCCGCTGCAGAATATTTTAATCTGCCGGTGTTTCGCTTGCACTTTACTTGTTTTTTTAGGGGACACTTTACTTGTTTTAGTGTTGCAGCAAATCCTCTAATCAAATAGGAGTAGCTTATATTGGCACTTTTCTAGGGAGTAGGGAGTACTCTTTTCTGAAAAAGCACCAATCGATTTTTCTTTATTTGTACACATTGTCACAACTTTGTTTTTGGTCCAGAGCTATTTTAGGGTGATTGGCGTAGTACTTGGTGACTCGGAGTACTACCCAGTACCTACCCGTATGATTTTCATTAGCCGTCACACTGATTGTAAGCATGAGCAGATGGAAGATTAGGTTAGTGCGAAGCTTACCTTAAACCCTACCGCCGTCATTGAAACGAGGCGAGCGGCAAGGGAACTGTGGAGAACAGCGGGGAAGCGACGTCGCACCAGCCGACCTCCTCTTGCAGTGGGAGAACGAATACTCCTGTGGTTCCGGCTGGCACTGCACCCTCACGAACGGCACACCGTACTCGATTGATTTGTTATCCTCTGGATGCTCGAACTTCGACCTGTACGCCCACCACCTCCGCCAGACTTTCGCCTCGGGCGAATCTGTCTACTCCATCGCCCAGAGGGGATACTCGATGAACTCGAAGGACTGCGGCATGACTGCCGCCGGGGAGTACATCATCGCCGTCTCGCTCTTTCGCATACATTGCCACATGGCCCTCACCATCCTCGAAATCTCCCACTCATTGTCAAACCAAGTAAGGATCTCCTTCAACCTGGCTAACTTCGCCTGGTCGCCGCTGACGATCTGCCCGATTCGCTGCTGCATCCTCTCCATAGATGTTTTTCCGAGAGGTCCGGTGCTGGCTTTGGAAGATGGGAGGAGAGACGGTGGTCTTGCAATGGAGAAGAGGGAGAGGCAAGATAGTGGTTTTGCAATGGAGAAGATGGAGAGGAGAGGGGGTGGTTTTGCAATGGAGAAGAGGGAGAGGCGAGACTGTGGTTTTGGAATGGAGAAGATGCAGAGGAGAGGGGGTGGTTTTGCAATGGAGAAGAGGGAGAGGACCGTGCGACAGCGATTTCGGATTGGACGAGAGGGCCAGCGCGCTGTGACTGGATCAAAATCAATTTACCCTTCAATTAAGAAGCGACCCCACATTAACTAGTCTCCCTTGTATTCTGGGTCATATTTTGACCATGATTTTAACAAATAAAATATACGTTATACGTTGGAAAACTAATATAATTTGAAAGTACATTCAGATACGAACCAAACGATACAATTTTTGATGACATGCATTCACATTTTGCTTGTCAAATACAGTACATGGTCAAACTTTGACCCAAAATATGCAAAACAAAAAAATACTTCCAAGACCACCGCCGCTCCTCTCCGGTTCCAATCCAAAACCAACCCTGCTCCTCCCCTCTTCCATTTCAAAACCACCACCGCTCCTCTCCTATTCCAATCCAAAACCAGCACCGCTCCTCTCCTCTTCCATTTCAAAACCACCGCCGCTCCTCGCCTGTTCCAATCCAAAACCAGCGCCGCTCCTCTCCTCTTCCATTTCAAAACCACCATCGCTCCTCTCATGTTCCAATCCAAAACCAGCGCTGCTCCTCTCCTCTTCCATTCAAAAACCACCACCGATGAGTGAAGGTGTTGTGGAGAGGTAGATCGATGGAGGAGTACAACCGATACATGAGGATCGCAGACGGCGACCCTGTGAGGCTAGCCAGGATGTTGGAGATACAGTCTTGGTTTGACAACCCGGAGCAATTAGCGGCGACGGCGACATCGATGGCCAAATATCTGGAACACAGCTAAAAGGCAGCGATACTCCCGGAGGGAGTCACGCGGGAGTACATAGAGCTGCTCCTCTGGGCCATGGAGCAAACAGATTCACCGAATCGGATCGTGAGGCAGCGGTGGTGCGAGTATCGATCCAAGATGGAGCATCCACCAGAGATTGAAGGATCGAGCATCTACATAGTGCGGTTTGTGAGGGTACTATGGCAGAGCGAGCCGGTGGAGTCTTCGTCGACCGTACCCAACTGCAAGAGGAGAAAAGCAGTTGGCGCGACGACACTTCCTCGCCATTCTCTCCCTTGCCGTTCACCTCATCTCACGGGGCGACTATCTGCCGCCGAAGAATAGGAGGGGACTGCCCCCCCCCCAATAGTCTGAGGAGGAGCTTAGGGTCGTCAGTATTTGCAGGTTATGAATTGTGTTTTGTGTTGTGTATTTTGATGGTACTTTCATATATGAATGTCTTTTGAATTTCAGATTTGCAGTATTGAGCATATGAAGTATATTTTATGAATTCTAGAGATCTATTTTTAGCACTTTAAAAAATGTAGTTTCATATAAAAGTGCAGACAATGTGATTCTTCTGCAAGTTTCAGTTTCAGAGGCAGAGCATTTATATTAACACGCCCTTTTCAAACAGGGATAACATCATGTTGGAAGTTTTATTCATGGTTGAAAATGGAACTACCAGCCAGTTAACATCATGTTGGTCAACATTCATGCATAGCACATCTTCATAGGATGCATAGTCAAAAAGATATGCTATTTTCAAAATGCCCACACAATGTTGAGTGTGTGAAAAACAGAGAAAACGAGGGACGAAGTTTTGGCAAGTGTTGGAGGTGGTATCCGTAGATGACAATGGGGACCCACATGTCAGTAATGGCAGAGGCAAAAATTTGGGGATATTTTCACTGCATCAGGTGGAATCGAACCCGGGCGAAGCAGCGATTGGGGAGTGGAACTTGGCCACTGGGCTACTTTGGTACTTTCACTAGAAATTAGGCACAGCTTCTACCACCACTATAGCACGTCTTCCCCGGCTCCGGTGCATTCTCGTCCGGGGCCGGACGTCATCCTCCGCCTTTGTGCACTCTCCGTGGCGCTGCTGTCTGCCGTTGTGAACATGCTCAACAAATGAGATGAATCTGGAGAGGACTCTATGTGAAGAGGCGGACAGTCGGGACCCACCAGGTCCATGGCCGTATGCAAGCAAGTGCCTCATTGAAAAAATAGTTCCTCCTAATGCTATACTGATGTTTGGCCCACGGGTTTGTCAACGTAGTTACTAAAGGAGATAAATTTACAATGAAGCCTATCATCGGGGAGTTGACAAGCATCATTTATTATCAGTGGGCCAGCAAGTATCAGCTGGGTTGTGGGCTGCCCAGTCTAGGCTTTATTTTTTAACATGCGCAGCCCACGACATGCCGATTTGTACTTTTTTGAGGGCCGTCATGTATCGACCGGCCTATGGGCCTCCCATCCAAGATTTTATTTTTTCTTAAACATCCGCAGCCCAACTTACGTATTTTTTTGAAGAAAACACAGAGGTTTGTTCTATTTTTCTATATAAGAATAGGAACGCCAGGTCCAACTTATGTTTCCCTTCTAACTATATATATATATATATATATTATTTTATATGTTATTATGTATTATTGTTATTATCATCATATATTTACATGTATAAGAAAAAAATATCACATGTCTTATTAACTTATAAAATAAATTTTGAACAATAAAATCCTGGTTTTTTTTTACTTTATGGCAACGAAAATCCTGGTGATTGTGTACAAAAGCTTGGTAAGATTTAAGGATCAATGTAATAATAAGGAACTTATTATTTAAATGTATTTATAAGAAAATTCTCAGCCCCTGTTTATTTTTTGATAACATTGCTGCGCGCAACTCAACATTATATTAGAACCAACCGAGCAAAATCGTGTATTTCGAGAAAGTGCAAATGGGTTGTAATTGTTTAGGAAAAAATAAATGGGCCACATGGACACTACATTATTTGTTAACCCAGCCCAGCAAATTCGTGTATTTCGAGAAAGTGCAAATGGGTTGTAGTTTTTTAGAAAAAAATAAATGGGTCGCATGGGCGCCACGTTATTTGTTCACCCAGCCCAACAAATGGACTGTAAATTCTAAAAAAAGGGTTGAATATGTGCCACATTTTTTAAGGCTGAAATGTGGGCCAATAGGTCAAAGCCAACGCAAGGCGTTGTCAACTTAGTCAACAAATGATTCTGAGAGCCGTTGGATTTACATCCAATGGTCGGCATCCATCTTCAATCTCTCGTCTTCTTCCTCCAGCGCCGCCGGGACCACTTGCTCCCGCCTCCGGCAGCTAGCAGCTGTGCTTAGCACGCTTCGCTGTGAAGCACTACCCCACCGCCGGCCAGGCCATCCCTCCACCCCTCCACACCTCCTGTTATTCTCCGCCGACTGCAGAACCATGCCGCACCAGAACCAGTTAACCCTCGTACATCACTCCGTCTGTGACTCCACTGCCGTGCCTTCCCATATCCGTCTCGTTGCCGTCCGGGGCCTCGCTGTCGTCCACCGCCTTGGTGCGCTCGGCACGGCATGGTCAACAAACGAGAGTCATCGAAGGAGGACTGTATGTGGAGAGGCTAACAGTGGGGACGCACTAGGACCATGGACGCACGCATGCAACCGCCTCCTTATTGTGCGAAAATAAAATTATTCCTCCCCCTGAAAGCTGGGACCCACCACATATATCTTCGCACGGAAGCAAGTGCCTCCTTATTCCTGCCCCTGATACCTGGGACCCACCAACAAAATCTTTGCACGCAAGGAAGTGCCTCCTTATTGAGTGCTCCTCCTTATTACGGGCAAAAAAATATGATTCCGCCCTTGACAGCTGGGACCCGCCAGCTATATATTCGCACACAAGGAAGTGCCTCCTTGTACTCCCTGATAGCTGGGACCCACCAGGTCATAGCATACGTAGCGTTATCTGTCTGGTCGCGAACGTGTACGTACATACTGGTCGATCGGTCTCTCGGCAATGATGAACCGTGGCCGAGTAAGGAGCTACAGGTGTCGTAGTACGACTGCCGACGTAGCATGTCACGCAGTTCCGTCTATATATATCGTGTACAGCCACGCTGCAAGAAAGTAAATACGGCTACGTACGTACATATGGGCTGGGTCTCGAATGCGTACAGCGACGGTGTCCTGTTCATCAGCAGCCAACTGGCTAGGTCGGAACGGAGAAACTGCGTCGTGTTCATCGGGAGGCAATGGAACGCGTCATGTTCATCGGGAGCCAACCGGCTTGGACGGAACAACCAAAACGGGGCCTGGTGTACCGCAGAACGGAGGAAACGGCCTTCTGTTCGATCACCTACGGTCGAAATGGGATCCTGTTAATCGGGAGGGGTCTGGCGTACCGCAAAACGGAGGAAACGGACTTCTGTTGGAGCGCCTACGGTCGAAACGGGGTCCTGTTGATCGGGAAGGGTGTGGCGTACCGCAAAATGGAGGAAACGAACTTATGTTGGAGCGCCTATGGTCGAAACGGGGTCCTGTTCATCGGGAGGGGTGTGGCGTACCGCAAAATGGGACTCCACGGGCTACTGTTCATCCATCATTTACTGCCTCCCTCCAACCTCCACGGGCTATTATTCATCCACCGTCGACTTCCTCCAGCCTCCACCTGCTACTGTTCATCCACTACGACCTTCCTCCTACCTCCACCAGCTACTGTTCATCCACGGGCTACTGTTCAGCCAGCCTCCATCGGCTACTGTTCAGCCAGCCTCCATCGGCTACTGTCCAGCCTCCACGGGGTCTTGTTCATCCACCCCCAACCGGCTCGGGTGTGGCGGCCTCCTCGGGGTCCTGTTCATCCAGCGACAACGACCTACTACTACCACGGGGTCCTGTTCTTCCAACCCCCACCGGGAACTGTTCATCCAACCCCCAACAACGGTCACTGTTCATCAAGAGGCAGGTTCGATCGGCTTCAGTTAGCAGCAGTAGCAAAGGAATCCTCAGGTTCAGTTAACAGCCAAGGGATCGATCACTCGGGTTCAGTAACGTAGCTAGTGCAATCGCTCGGGTTCAGTAAGCGAACGCCTCGCTCGGGTTCAGTTAGAGCCCAACGCCTCGCACACACGCGCGTACGTGTATGATAGAAATGCGCAAACCTCCGTGCATCGCTCGGCCCCGACCACCCACCGTAACCGAGAACTCCCCAAAATTTTCCTCGCCCTCGCTTCTACCACAATTTTTTCCGTCATGGACAGCCCAAAGAATGTCATGCAGGTGCGTCCCCGGCCCGCCTAGGACAAAAAGCCCATTTTCTGTGATGATTTTTTGTCATAGAAGTAGGAGCCCACCACATCTATGATGATACGTGTTTTTGTCACAATTATCGTCATAGAAGTGTCATAAGCATGCCAATTTTTTTGTTTGTCCCATAATGTCACGGATGTGTCTTTTTTTGTAGTGATTACCACCGCCTGCCAATGCCCCCTCCACAGGATGGCTCGTATGCACCCCGACCGTACGATGGCAGGCGTCCATTCGGTGATGATCGGAGGGTCAGTCCTCCTCACCACGACAGCGGTTATAGGCGGAGAGAACTACTCGACCCCCGTGATCCACAGTTCAACGCGAGGTCTGTCCTCGCTCAGAACTTGGTGGACAAAGGTCAGGCTCACAGAGAGAACTTGTACCGAGATCGTCCGAGTGGGAGCGGAACCTTCATTTCTGGCCCCGAGTGTTTCAGTAGGGCCATCAGAGCCGCGAAGATTCCCCCCAACTTCAGGTTGGTGGTAGGGATAAGTAAGTTTACCGGTGAGTCCAAACCAGAGACATGGCTAGAGGATTACCGAGTGACTGTTCAGATTGGAGGTGGCAATGATTATGTGGCTATGAAGCATTTTCCTTTGATGCTAGAAGGGTCGGCCCGGGCCTAGCTCAACCAGCTCACTCCTGCCAGCATCTATTGCTAGGAGGATCTGGCTCGAGCGTTCATCAAAACATTCGAAGGCATGTGCAAATGGCTTGCTGGATTGACTGAGTTGCAACACTGTGTTCAGAAGCTGAATGAAACCTTGAGAGAGTACATTCAGCGTTGGACTACTCTGCATCATGTGGTTGAGAACGTCACCGAATATCAAGTTGTCTGCGCCTTCAAGGTAGGAGTCAGGTATCGGGAGCTCATCCTGAAATTTGGTCGGTCGGAGCCCTTGATCATGAACCGAATGATGGAAATCGCCACTGGGTACGCGAATGGTGAGGATGAAGACCGTCTCCCCAACGGCAAAGGGAAGGCCAGTGAACTCGCTCCTGGAGGCAGTAATCCTAGTCGGAAGCAGAAGCACAAGGCTGACAGATCGACTCAGGCTGAGGCCGTGGCCCTGGCCGGGCAGACCAAGAACAAGGGAAAGGCTAAAGAGAAGTGGGTAGCAAAGAAAAACAAAGATCAGTCGGGCCAAGATGTCCTTGATCCGCCATGCCATATCCATACCAAGAAAGACGAAGAGGGTAATCTAATATTGCCCAAACATACCAATCGGCAGTGTAGATTGCTAATACAGTAGTTTCGAGAGGGTCAATCGGGTGATAGAAGTCCAGACGACGCTGATGACGAAGACAAGACAGAAGCTTATCCTAACGTCAATGCGACTTTGGTGATCTTTGCTAATGTTGAGAGCAAGAGTCGATTGAAAGTTATCAATCGGGAAGTGAACATGGCCATGCCAGCGGCAACGAAGTTCTTGAATTTTTCGAAGACACCGATCACTTTTGATCAGTCGGATCACCCTGCCTACATTGCCACCCCCGGGCGGCAGGCACTGGTGGTTGATCCCATAGTGGGAGGCACTCGGATGTGCAAGCTCCTCATGGATGGCGGCAACAGACTGAACATACTCTATGCTGAGACCCTGAAGGGAATGGGCATCCCGATGTCCCTCCTTGGTGAGAGGAGCATGCAGTTCCACGGGTAATCCATGGCAAGAAAGCAAAGTCACTCGGACAGATCTCCGTGGATGTGGTCTTTGGAGATGAAAAGAACTTTCGGAAGGAAAAGCTGACCTTTGAAGTAGTCGACTTCCGCAATGCCTATCATGCCATCCTTGGTTGGCCAGCTTATGCACGCTTCATGACCCACACATGTTATGTGTACCTCAAGCTTAAGATGCTTGGCCCAAAAGGCGTGATCACTGTCACGGGCAGTAGGCAGCATGCTGAGGAGTGTCTGCAGCAAGGGTCCTGGATTGCAGATGAACAAATGACTGTCGCTGAGTTATAAGAGTACAAGAAGAATGTTGATGTGAGAGTGATCTGCTGCGTTCCAAAAAACCGACGGTAGAGTCCGCTTTTAAGTGGGCCGGCGAGACAAAGCTAGTGCACATTCATCCAGAAGACCCCAATGTCGTGCCCACCAAATCAACGACACTCGACAACAAATAGGAAGCCGTGCTCATCCAGTTCCTCCGTGAGAACTGGGACACCTTCGCATGGAAGCCATCCGACATGCCAGGTGTACCCAGGGAGCTGGCTGAGCATTGTTTGCGAGTCGACCTGAAGGCCAATCCTGTGAAGGAGCACCTCCATCGTTCGGCCACGGAGAAGAGGAAAGCTATTGGCGAGGAAATTGCTCGACTTCTGGTAGCCAAGTTCATCCGTGAGGTGTACCACTCTGAGTGGCTCGCCAACATCGTCATGGTTCCTAAGAAAGACAAGTCTCTTCAGATGTACATTGATTTCAAGCACATCAATCGAGTTTGCCACAAGGATAATTTTCCGCTTCCCCGCATAGATCAAATTGTAGATTCCACCGTGGGGTGTGAGCGACTGTCTTCTCTGGACGCATACTCCGGGTACTGCTACTTCTTGAGCTTGCGTTGATTTTTCCCTTGAAGAGGAAAGGGTGATGTGGCAAAGTAGAGATAAGTATTTCCCTCAGTTAAGAACAAAGGTATCAATCCAGTAGGAGGCACAAGCAAGTCCTCAATAGATGCACCTGCACAAACTAACAAACACTTGCACTCAACGCGAAAAAGGGGTTGTTAATCCCTTCACGGTCACTAGCAAGAGTGAGATCTAATAGAGATAGGTATAAAAGCTAAATAAAAGAGTAAAATAAAGTAAATATAAATAAATTGCAGCAAGGTATTTTTATATTTTTGGTTTTATAGATCTAAAAATAATATGATAGAAAATAGACCCCGGGATCATTGGTTTCACTAGAGGCTTCTCTCTTGAAGAAAGCATACGGTGGGTAAACAAATTACTGTTGAGCAATTGATAGAAAAGTGCATAGTTATGACGATATCCAAGGCAATGATCATGAATATAGGCATCATGTCCGTGACAAGTAGATCGACTCCTGCCTGCATCTACTACTATTAAGTTAACAAGAACGGAGTAACGCCTTAAGCAAGATGACATGATGTAGAGGGATAGATCCAATCAATATGGTGAAACCCCCATCTTCTTATCCTTAATGGCAACAATACAAATACGTGCCTCGCTACCCCTACTGTCACTGGGTGAGGACACCGCAAGATTGAACCCAAAACAAAGCACCTCTCGCATTGCAAGATAGATCAATCTAATTGGCCAAACCAAATCAATAGATCGGAGAGAAATACAAAGCTATCTTAATCATGCATAAAAGAGTTCAGAGAAGACTCAAATAATATTCATAGATAATCTGATCATGAATCCACAATTCATCGGATCTCAACAAACGCACCACAAAAGAAGATTACATCGAATAGAACTCCAAGAACATCGAGGAGAACATTGTATTGAAGATCAAAGAGAGAGAAGAAGCCATCTAGCTACTAGTTATGGACCCGTAGGTCTGTGGTAAACTACTCACACATCATCGGAAGGGCAACAAGGTTGGTGTAGAGGCCATCCATGATTGAATCCCCCTCCGGCGGAGTGCCGGAAAAGGCCCCAAGATGGGATCTCACGAGAACAGAAGCTTGCGACGGCGGAAAAGTATTTTTGGTGTGCCCTCTGATGTAAGGGGAATATTTGGGCATTTATAGAGTAGGGATTAGGGTTAGAAGAGCCATGGGTGGGCCGCAAGCCTAGGGGCGCCCCCCTGGGGCGCGCCCCTAGGGCTTGTGGCCTCCTTGTGGGTTTTCTGGCCTCTTCCCGAAGCTTCGTGGTTGTCTTCTGGTCCAAGAAAAATCTTCAATAAGTTTTGTTCCATTTGGACTCTGTTTGGTATAGATTTTCTGTAAAAGACAAAAACATGGAAAAAACAACAACTAGCACTGGGCATAGGTTAATAGGTTAGTCCCAAAAATGATATAAAATAGCATATTAATGCATATAAAACATCCAAGGTGGATAATATAATAGCATGGAACAATAAAAAATTATAGATATGTTCGAGACGTATCAAGCATCCCCAAGCTTAATTCCTGCTCGTCCTCGAGTAGGTAAATGATAAAAACAATTTTTTTGATGTGGAATGCTACCTAACATGTTTATCAAGTAATCTTTCTTATTGTGGAATGAATATTCATATCCATAAGATTCAAAACAAAAGTTTAATATTGACATAAAACAATAATACTTCAAGCATACTAATAAAGCAATCATGGCTTTTCAAAATAACATGGCTAAAGAAAGTTATCCCTACAAAATCATATAACCTTGTCATGCTCTATCTTCATCGCACAAAGTATTTATCATGCACAACCCCAATGACAAGCCAAGCAATTGTTTCATACTTTTGACGTTCTAAAGCCTTTTCAACTTTCACGCAATACATGAGCGTGAGCCATGGATATAGCACTATGGGTGGAATAGAAGGTGGTAGTAGACAAAAAGGAGAAAGAAATTCTCACACCAACTAGGCAAATTAATAGGCTATGGAGATGCCCATCAATTGATATTGGTGCAAGTGAGTAGAGATTGCCATGCAACGGCTGCACTAGAGCTATAAGTGTATGAAAGATCAAAAGAAAACTAAGTGGGTGTGCATCCAACTTGCTTGCTCATGAAGACCTAGGGCAATTTTGAGGAAGCCCATCACTGGAATATACGAGCCAAGTTCTATAATGAAAAATTCCCACTAGTAATAAATCAAAGTGACAACATATGAGACTCTCTACATGAAGAACATGGTGCTACTTTAAAGCACAAGTGTGGAAAAAGGATAGTAACATTGTCCCTTCTCTCTTTTTCTCTCGTTTTTTTCTTTTCTTTTCTTTTCTTTTCTTTTTCTTTTTTTCTTTTTTCTTTCTTTTTTTATTTTTGGGCTCTTTGGCCTCTATTTTTTTCAGTCCGGAGTCTCATCCTGACTTGTGGGGGAATCATAGTGTCCATACTTTCCTCACATAGGACAATGCTCTAATAATGATGATCATCACACTTTTATTTACTTACAACTCAAGAATTACAACTCAATACTAGAACAAAATATGACTCTATATGAATGCCTCCGGTGGTGTACCGGGATGTGCAATGATCTAGCGTGACATGTATAAAAAATATGAATGTTGGCCAAGCCACAAATACTATGCCAACTACATGATCATGCAAAGCAATATGACAATGATGGTATGTGTCATAATAAATGGAACGGTGGAAGTTGCATGGCAATATATCTCGGAATGGCTATCAAAATGCCATAATAGGTAGGTATGGTGGCTGTTTTGATGAAGGTATATGGTGGGTTTAATGCACCGGCGAAAGTTGCGCGGCACTAGAGAGGCTAGCAAAAGTGGAAGGGGGAGAGTGTGTATAATCCATGGACTCAACATTAGTCATATAGAACTCACACACTTATTGCAAAAATTTATTAGCCATCGAAACAAAGTACTAATACGCAAGCTCCTAGGGGGATAGATTGGTAGGAAAAGACCATTGCTCGTCCCCGACCGCCACTCATAAGGAAGACAATAAAAAAGAAATCATGCTCCAACTTCATCACATAACGATAGAACATACGTGCATGCTTCGGGAATCACAAACCTTAACATAAGTATTTCTACTAATCCACAATTACCAACTAGCATGACTCTAATATCACCATCTTCATATCTCAAAACAAATGCAAGGAATCAAACTTATCATATATTCAATGACCTTCATGAAAGTTTTTATTATATCCCTCTTGAATACCCATCATATTAGGACCAAATTCATAACCTAAGCAAATTGCCATACTATTTTAAGACTCTCAAAATAATATAAGTTAAGCATGAGAGTTCATCAATTTCTTTAAAATAAAACCACCGTCGTGCTCTAAAAGGATATAAGTGACGCACTAGAGCAACAACCTAGCTCAAAAGATATAAGTGAAGCACATAGAGTATTATAATAAATTCATGATTAATGTGTGTGTACAGAAAGGGTGATTGTGTCAAACTAAAAAACAAAGACTCAAATAATACAAGACGCTCCAAGCAAAACACATATCATGTGGTGAATAAAAATGTAGACTCAAGTAATTTTACCGATGGATTGAAGACAAAAGAGGGGAAGCCATCCGGGGCATCCCAAAGCTTAGATGCTTGGTTGTCCTTGAATATTACCTTGGGGTGCCTCGGGCATCCCCATGCTTAGGATCTTTCCACTCCTTATTCCGTAGTCCATCAAAACTTCACCCAAAACTTGAAAACTTCACAACAAAAAACTCAACAAAAAACTCGTGAGATCCGTTAGTATGATAAAACAAATCTCCACTTTTAGGTACTGTTGTGAACTCATTCCAATTTTATATTGGTGTTATATATACTGTATTCTAACTTCTCCATGGTTCATACCCCCCGATACTACCCATAGATTCATCAAAATAAGCAAACAACACATTGAAAACAGAATCTGTCAAAAATAGAACAGCCTATAAAGACCCGCATATTAGTCATACTTCTGTAACTCCAAAAATTCTCAAAAATTAGGACAACAGAGGAAATTCATATATCCATCTTGTGTAAAAAATTAAGATATTTAACATGCCCCACTGAATTTTAGCAATTCTGTTACTGGACGCAAAAGTTTCTATTTTTCAGCAAAATCAAATCAACGATATACCAAAGTATCCCAAAGGTCTTGCTTGGCTCAAACACTAATTAAAACACCAATACAAAATTATTACAGAAGTAATATTGTATATTTATTCAAGAACAGAAGCAAAAACAAAAAACACAAAATAAAATCCGGTTGCCTCCCAACAAGCGCTATTGTTTAACGCCCCTAGCTAGGCATAATGCATAGATCTAGGTATTGTAATAGAAGTCAGGGAGATCATCCATGCTCATCTCATACTCCCTCCTTTCAGCAGCAAACTTTCTTTGTGGTAAGCAAAAATAATCAAAGGGGCTAAATTTAATAGGGTATGGATATATAAGATCATGTTTGGGAGGAATAGGTTCCTCTCTTGGCCCTTTGTATTTGATAATTATCTCTTCATTATAAATGTTCCTTTGATTGAACTCCCTAAGTTTATATCTAAGCACAAACCCTAATCCATTATTTTGTATAGCAAAGTTATCATTGAGTTCAGAAATCTTATCAATCAAAACATCAGTAGGAACTCTTTTTCTTAGGTTTTCATTATAAGCAGAATAATCTGGAGATTGTAATCTCCTTATCTCCTCTTGATTAAAAATGATCTCCCACCATTGATATTATAATGAGCAAATATTTCACTAGCTTCTTTCATGATGTGCTGAAATTCATGAGCTAGAAATATAGTGGTAACGTGTTTAACGGAAGGATTGTGAATATTAGAAAATTCTAGGAAAATCTTTTGTATGCAAGGATGCATGTGAACAAATTGTCTTTCAAGTTCAACTATAAGCAAAGATATTGCATCCGCAAGACTAGAAGTTTTATTAAGAATCGATCCTCCAAGCATAGGTAATGTACCGACACAAGTAAAGAAATCTTGAATAACACCTTTTCCAATAATATTACCAGTACCTATACGGAGTTTTTTAGTGTGCATGATAGTAGGTTCTTCTTCATGAGGATCATTATTAGCAAAATCATCAAAATTTCCCTCAAGATTATTACTTCTTTTTTCAACGATAACCTCCCCAGATTCAGACATAATGGCAAAGCAAGCAATCTAGCACACATGCAAACAAAAAGCAAGTGAAAAGTCGAACGGAAAGAAGGCGATTAAAAAGGCAAATGTTTTTGTGTTTTTCTGAAAACGTTTTGGAAGTGGGGGAGAGGAAAACGAGAGGAAAATGGCAAATAATGTAATGAAGAGATGAGAGTTTATGATAGGTACTTGTTAGGCTTGATGTAGAACCTCCCCGGCAATGGCGCCAGAAATTCTTCTTGCTACTTCTTGAGCTTGCGTTGATTTTTCCCTTGAAGAGGAAAGGGTGATGCAGCAAAGTAGAGATAAGTATTTCCCTCAGTTAAGAACCAAGGTATCAATCTAGTAGGAGGCACAAGCAAGTCCCCAATAGATGCACCTGCACAAACTAACAAACACTTGCACTCAACGCGAAAAAGGGGTTGTCAATACCTTCACGGTCACTAGCAAGAGTGAGATCTAATAGAGATAGGTATAAAAGCTAAATAAAAGAGTAAAATAAAGTAAATATAAATAAATTGCAGCGAGGTATTTTTATATTTTTGGTTTTATAGATCTGAAAATAATATGATAGAAAATAGACCCCGGGGCCATTGGTTTCACTAGAGACTTCTCTCTTGAAGAAAGCATACGGTGGGTAAACAAATTACTGTTGAGCAATTGATAGAAAAGTGCATAGTTATGACGATATCCAAGGCAATGATCATGAATATAGGCATCATGTCCGTGACAAGTAGACCGACTCCTGCTTGCATCTACTACTATTAAGTTAACAAGAACGGAGTAACGCCTTAAGCAAGATGACATGATGTAGAGGGATAGATCCAATCAATATGTAAAACCCCCATCTTCTTATCCTTAATCGCAATAATACAAATACGTGCCTCGCTACCCCTACTGTCACTGGGTGAGTACACCACAAGATTGAACCCAAAACAAAGCACCTCTCCCATTGCAAGATAGATCAATCTAGTTGGCCAAACTAAATCAATAGATCGGAGAGAAATACAAAGCTATCTTAATCATGCATAAAAGAGTTCAGAGAAGACTCAAATAATATTCATAGATAATCTGATCATAAATCCACAATTCATCGGATCTCAACAAACGCACCGCAAAAGAAGATTACATCGAATAGAACTCCAAGAACATCGAGGGGAACATTGTATTGAAGATCAAAGAGAGAGAAGAAGCCATCTAGCTACTAGTTATGGACCCGTAGGTCTATGGTAAACTACTCACACATCATCGAAAGGGCCGTAAGGTTGGTGTAGATGCCCTCCGTGATCGAATCCCCCTCCGGCGGAGTGCCGAAAAAGGCCCCAAGATGGGATCTCACGAGAACAGAAGCTTGCGGTGGCGGAAAAGTATTTTTGGTGTGCTCTCTGACGTAAGGGGAATATTTGGGTATTTATAGAGCAGAGATTAGGGTTAGAAGAGCCACGGGGGGCCCACAAGCCTAGGGGGCATGCCCCAGGGCTTGTGGCCCCCTCGTGGGTCTTCTGGCCTCTTCCCGAAGCTTCGTCGTTGTCTTCTGGTCCAAGAAAAGTCCTCAAAAAGTTTTGTTCTATTTGGACTCCGTTTGGTGTTGATTTACTGTAAAAGACAAAAACAAGGAAAAAACAGCAACTGGCACTGGGCACTAGGTTAATAGGTTAGCCCCAAAAATGATATAAAATAGCATATTAATGCATATAAAACATCCAAGATGGATAATATAATAGCATGGAACAATAAAAAATTATAGATACGTTGGAGACGTATCAGGTACCACCAGATCCGGCTGTATGGGCCAGACGAAATAAAGATAGCTTTTATCACCCCTTTCGGGTGCTTATGTTATAGCACCATGCCATTCGGTCTCAAGAATGCCGATGCCACCTTCATGCACATGGTTTAGAAGTGTTTGTAGAAGCAGACCAGTCGGAATATTGAGGCGTACATGGATGACATAGTAGTCAAGTCCAGAAAAGGTTCCAACCTACTCGCTGAGCTTCCTGAGACTTCCGCAAATTTGCGAAGATATGACATCAAGCTGAATCCACTGAAGTGCATTTTCGGAGTACCGGGGGGTAAATTACTCGAATTCCTCATTTTCGAACGGGGAATAGACGCCAACCCCGAGAAGATTGGTGCAATAGTATGAATGAAGCGTCCAAAATGCCTTCATGATGCACGAAAGCTCACGGGTTGCCTCACAGCCTTGAGCCGATTCATCTCCCGCCTTCGTGAGAAGGCACTGCCCTTGTACTGATTGATGAAGAAGTCTGATTCGTTTGAGTGGACTCCTAAAGCCCAAGAAGCATTTGTTGAACTCAAAGCCCTACCTTCCACCCATCCGGTGCTTGCTACCCCGAACAGCAAAGAGCCATTGCTTTTGTACATTGCGGCCACATGCCAAGTTGTCAACACCGTCCTCACTGTGGAGCGGGAAGAAGAAGGCAAAGCGTACAAAGTCCAACGTCCAGTCTACTACATTTCTGAAGTTTTGACTCCGTCCAAGCAGAGATATCCTCATTACCAGAAGCTCGTTTATGGTATTTACCTGACTGTGGAGAATGTAGCTCATTACTTCCAAGAGCACATAGTATTAGTTGTCAGCGATGCCCCACTGTCTGAGATCATGAGCAATCGGGACGCGAATGGTCAAGTGGCGAAGTGGGCTATCGAGCTCTTGCCCCTGGACATCAAATACGAGGCAAAAAAAGCAATCAAGTCCCAAGCATTAGCTGATTTCCTGGCCGAATGGACAGAACAACAACAACCGACTCAGGGTCACCCAAAACACTGGACCATGTTCTTTAACGGTTCCAAGATGCTCAATGGTTCAGGTGCTGGAGTAGTTTTGGTGTCTCTGAAAGGTGATCGACTCAGCTACGTTATGCAGATCCACTTTGATTCCTCCAACAATGAGGCTGAGTATGAAGCACTCCTCTATGGATTATGTATGGCCATCTCACTCGGCGTCCGTCGCCTGATGGTCTATGGTGATTTGGATCTCATTGTGAATCAAGTGATGAAAGAGTGGGACATCAGAAGCCCTGCCATGACGGGATATTGCAACCCAATGAGAAAGTTGGAGAAGAATTTCGAGGGCCTGGAGCTTCATCACATCCCTCGAACCAAGAACCAAGCAGCTGACGATCTGGTAAAGATCAGATCCACTTGAAAGTCCATACCCAGTAATGTGTTCCTTAAGCACCTTCATTCCCCGACGGTGAAGGAAGATCCTTTCACCGAAGAGCCCCCGCAGGTGGTCGGTCCCTCCGATCTGACTGAAATCGAGGTCCTTCAGTTATTGACCCGGTCATGGAGATTCTGGCAATCACGCCCGATTGGACAGTGTTGTACATCGCGTATGTGCTCAGGAAGGAACTTCCGGAGGATGAGGTCAAAGCACATCAGATTGTCCGTAGATCCAAGGCCTTCACAATAGTGGGTGACTAGTTATTCAGAAAGAGCATCACCGGCGTGACTCAACGCTGCATTTCCCCAAAGGAAGGTCGAATGATTCTTGAGGAGATCCACTCAGGAACTTGCGGGCACCAGGCGTCCTCTCGGACAATTGTGGCTAAAGCTTATCGAGCTAGTTTCTATTGGCCACGAGCCAACGAGGCCGCCAAAGAAATAGTCCAACACTGCACCGGTTGTCAGTTCTATGCAAACCTGTCACACAAGCCTACATCCGCATTGAAGACCATCCCACTCGTCTGGTCGTTCGCAGTTTGGGGGCTCGACATGGTCGGTCCTCTCAGAACAGGGGCGAGTGGGTTCACCCACTTGCTGGTTGCCGTGGATAAATTTACCAAGTGGATTGAGGAGAAACCCATAAATAAGCTAGACTCCCGGACATCGATCAAGTTTTTGTAAGATTTAGTCTTCAGATATGGCGTCCCCCACAGCATCATAACCAACAATGGCTCAAACTTTGACTCGGAAGAGTTCAGAGCATTCTGTGCCACCCAAGGCACTCGGGTCGATTATGCGTCTGTGGCACACCCACAGTCGAATGGATAGGCCGAGAGAGAATACGACATGATTCTCCAAGAGTTAAAGCCGCGCCCCATGCATGATTTGGAGCATGAAGTTGGAGCCTGGGTCACTGAGTTACCGTCTGTTCAGTGGGGCCTGAGGACGACCCCCAATCGGTCCACCAGTCGCACTCCCTTTTTCATGGTATATGGAGCAGAGGCTGTCTGGCCGAGTGATCTGCTCCACAATTCACCTCGAGTGGAATTATACTCCAAAGCTGAGGCAGAGCAAGCGCGACAGGATGTCGTTGACCTCCTAGAGGAAGAGAGGGAGATGGCCCTCGTCCGTTCAGCCACTTATCAACAGGACCTGCGGCGTTTCCTTGACAGGCACAACAAAGGTCGAGCCTTCCAGCAAGGTGATCTCGTGCTTCGAGTGGATCAGCAGAGGCCGCATAAGCTCGCTCCCGCGTGGGAAGGCCCCTTTATTGTTTCAAAGGTTCTGCATAATGGAGCATACTGCCTCTACGACCTCCTGAAGAAAATAGATGAGCCCCGCGCTTGGAATGCTGACTTGCTTCGACGATTTTATACTTGATGTTGAGATGTCAAGATGTAATGAAAGTACTCGAGTGGCATTCGATGAATAAAAGCATGACTTTTTAAGTACTTCATGGAGTTCACCTTTTTCTGTACACATTTTGAGTCTGAACCCCTCGTGGGTGAATGCCTCAATTAAAAAATTACTCCGAGTGACAATCATTCCTCTCACTCGGGGGCTTAGCTGTGAATCGGCCTTCACCTAAGTTAAAAAAACAACTTTGAGTGATGAGCGTTCCTCTCACTCGAGGGCTTAGCTGCTAACCAGCCTTCGCCTAAGTTAAAAAAATACTCCGAGTGACGAGCGTTCCTCTCACTCGGGGGCTTAGCTGCGAACCAGCCTTCACCTAAGTTAAAAAAACTACTCCGAGTGACAAGCGTTCCTCTCACTCGGGGGCTTAGCTACGAACCAGCCTTTGCCTAAGTTAAAAAACTACTCCGAGTGATGAGCGTTCCTCTCACTCAGGGGCTTAGCTACGAACCAGCCTTTGCCTAAGTTAAAAAACTACTCCGAGTGACGACCGTTCCTCTCACTCCGGGGCTTAGCCCTAAACCATCCTTCGCCTAAGTTAAAAAACTACTCTGAGTGACGAACGTTCCTCTCACTCGTGGGCTTAGCTGCGAACCAGCCTTCGCCTAAGTTAAAAAACTAGTCAGAGTGACGAGTGTTCCTCTCACTCGGGGGCTTAGTTGCGAACCAGCATTCGCCTAAGTTAAAAAACTACTCCGAGTGACGAGTGTTCCTCTCACATGGGGGCTTAGCTGTGAACCAGCCTTCGCCTAAGTTAAACAACTACTCCGAGTGACGAGCGTTCCTCTCACTCGGGGACTTAGCTGCGAACCAGCCTTCGCCTAAGTTAAATAAACTAATCTGAGTGACGAGCATTCTCTCACTCGGGGGCATAGCTGCAAACCAACCTTCGCCTAAGTTAAAAAATTACTCCGAGTGACAAGCGTTCCTCTCACTCGGGGGCTTAGCTGCGAACCAGTCTTTGCCCAAGTTAAAAAATTACTTTCAGTGACGAGTGTTCCTCTCACTCAGGGTGTCGGTGTTAAAATCGGCAGATCTCAGGGTAGGGGGTCCCGAGCTATGGATCTTGGATCAATGGTAATAGGGACAAGGGAGACGATGTTTACCCAGGTTCGGGCCCTCTTGATGGAGGTAAAACCCTACGTCATGCTCTTGTTTATATTAATGGAGATGTATCGAATACAGGGTTGATCTACCTCGAGATCCTAATGTGTGGTCTAACTCTAGGGCTAGGTGAATGATCTTGCGTTCATTGATCCCCTCTACGGGCTAAAAACCCTTGGCTTATATACACGCTAGGTAGGATATCTAGAGTTACAAGGTCGGTATCTAGGAGGAAGGCGGCAGGAGAAATCTTGGAGTATACGTCAAGTCTTCAGTGGAGGTAGTCTTGATCACGCCTCCTGTCTATGGTCTCCAGAGTCCATCTTGAGCATGAATGAGGGCCCATCGACCCAACCGAAGAGACGGGCCGACTAGGTTAGCACCCCCAGTCTAGGACACCGTCAGTAGCCCCCGAACTGGTCTTCTACGCCGAGGACGATCTCCTTAACAAACACAACCTCGTATCCGGGGTCCTTGGCTTGACAGACGAGTTTCCCTTCATAATTCACTCCTTTTCAGAGGAGCGATGCCAATCGAGGCCCAGCCGAGCTTGTAACCTTCCCGAAGAGGGTAGATATCTTAGCCTTGAAGGCCAACCACTTGGCATGAACAGTCCAATTTGGTTTGACAACTTTATTGAAGCAACACACCCCACGACAGGTCGGGCAGTTATTGTTTCCCTTAAATCATGGTTCAAGGCAATCTTTTTACTGGCACGTCTCATCGAGGTGGAGATAGTGACCGCTTTCTTAGGGATATCATTACGATTTTGTTTCCCCCCATATGCTTAACGGCATCTTCGGTGGGAGTGGCATTTTTATCGGTGCAATAAAGGGGGACTCTTGGTATCTCCGGCCTATAGGAGCAAAAGAGGGGACAGCGCAACTGACCACGCTCTCATTCCCCCCGCCTACTACTTCATCTAGCTCCAGCGCTCAGATCTAATCTCCCACTACCTCCTCCTTTAGCGAGCTCTAGCCTTCCTCGCCAGCCATGGCCGACACCCTCAAGGGGCACTGGGGCAGTTCCTCTGTGACGGAGGGCACCATCCTAGAGCTACACAGCGCGGGATACCTGTCCACCAACATCGCCGCTCGTGCTCCAGTCGCCGACCAGCAAGTGCCCGCTCCTAACGTAGGGGAGCGGGTGGTCTTTGTCCCCCACCTCATCCGAGGCCTGGGTTTCCCGCTGCACCCCTTCGTGTGTGGGGTGATGTTCTATTACGTGCTTGATTTTCATCATATGGCCCCGAACTCCATTCTTCACCTCGCCTCCTTTATCACAGTCTGCAAGGCTTTCCTCCGCTGTGAGACACACTTCGGCCTATGGCTGAAGATCTTTGGGATCAAGCCAAAGTCCAGTGGCCCTGACCGCGCTGAGTGCGGAGGGGCCATGGTTAGCAAAAACCAGGGGGCCGAATGGTTCAAGGGCACCTTCATCGAAACAGTGAAGGAATGGCAGCGGGAATGGTTCTAAATCACCTAGCGCTTGCCCCTGGCCAGGCCGAGGTCCCAGCCTTCACGATCGGGCCTCCAAAGAAGCTCAAGTCCTGGAAGGAGAAGAGTGTCACCTGGGGGGACCCGAAAGAGGCGGAGGCCATGATAAAGAGGATCAAATGGTGGTCGACCACGGGGAAGATCAAGCTCGCTGACATCATCAATGTCATGCTCCATCACCGAATCCTTCCCCTTCAACTTCGGGCCACCCCGATGTGGGCACACAAGCCCGAGATCACGGGCCCCGTCAAGGCCTTCTTCCACTCCACCTTGGCCACCATGTGGATGCGGCTCCTGAAGCTGGCCAAGGACAAGATCCCCAAGGAAGGGGAGGACCGCGGCTTCGAGGAAAGCTATGAAGCACCCCCGGTAAGTGCTCTAACACACAAGTTATTATTTCCGTCTTTCGTGTCGAGGGGTAGAATTTCATGGATTTTTACACTTGACGTTTTGCAGAAGTGGCTGGCCTGGGTACAGGGAGTTTGATGCCCGACTCCACTACCAGAGGAGCCCGTCACTCCCCTACTCTCGACGCTCCTCACAGTGGAGCCGCACGTGGTGGCTCCCAAAGGGACAAAGTCCCTGAAGGGCAAGGCAAGTACTCGAAACCAGGAAACGTCGGTCACCCGATGCGAGGAGACCCATGCCTCCTCCGCCCATGGAGACGACACAGAGGAGGATGAGGAGGAAGAGAACCCCCCTAAGGGGAAGAGGGCAGCGTCGGAGGACGCTGATGCCGGCCTGCAGCCCAAGGGCTCGAAGAGGCTGAGTAGAACCTCGGCTCGAGTAGCCGGCAAGTCGTCAAAGAGAGTCGAGCTCTCTGACGACTCAGAAGAAGACCTCCTCTCTATGGGGAGTAAGAAGCTGGCGCCCAAAGGGTAAGCTGTTGTCTTTTCATCACTTACTTTGGCAAGTTATTTTAAGTAATGGTAAACTCATAACACGTCTGTTTCACGCAGTCTGCCAAGGGTGATCCCTAGCGGTTCCTCGAGTGGGCTCCCATCTGCCAGCGGGACTCTGGAGCCTACCTCTCCTCTCCTAGCTCATGACGGGCTAGGGGAGGCGACATCCACTTTGGCCCCCCAAAAACAACACGGCGGGGTCCAAAGAGTTGGCCGTTGTGGCCGAGGTTGACGCCTCGGCCCAACAAGACCTGGGGGAGAAGCAACCCGAGGTCATTGAAGAGGGACTGGGCCAATCACTGGCCCAGCGACGTCTACCCTAGCTCCACAATCGCGGGCGGAGACCGCTTGGGCCGGCGCCTCAGCACCCAGTGTCGGGCCTGTTGAACCCAGGGTGTCCAGGCCCGTCTGCCTTCGGCCTAGGACACAACGCATGGTGATGGCCCAGCGAGGGGCCCACCAGTGGGCGCCACAAGTAAGACCTCTCGCGAGACCGTGGCCTCCCGAGGCCCCCACTTGAGGAGGTGGGCGAGCAAGCAAGACTTAACAGCTTCACCGAGAGCCTCTCAAGGTGGCCTCCCGAAGCACCCTCCCTAAGGCAAGCAGGACAAGTGCTGATCGGCTCGGTCGCGCGGTCTCGCGCTCAGCATGTGGGTGATGCGCGCGGCGACGAATAGCGGCAGAGGCCGTGCCAGCAGGCGCGGATTAAGAGGATTTCCCCTTTGGTGCTATGGGAGCAAAGCAGCAGTCCAGTTTGCAAAGCAGCCCCCAAACATTACCCGATCGGTGAAAGAAGACGCGTAGGGCGGAGGTCATTCCCGAGCCCACCGGCGCATCATGGACGGTGGCTTTGCAGGCGAAGACCACCTTTTGTCAGGATAGACTGCGCTCCTGTCCCCCTTCAAACTTGCTATTGTGTGGCAACCCTTCCCACCAATGTTTTCGGGGGAAGAGGACCAAGGCATGCATAAAAGGAGGCAGGGTGCCGCCGTAGGAGGGAGACCCTTGGATCCTGAACCTTTGTACTGTCTCTCGCCATATCGATCGCAACCAAGCACGAGTAGGGTTTTACACTACAAGGTGGCCCAAACCTGGGTAACCGTTGTGTCACCGATCCGCTCCCGTTAGCTTGCTCTCGCCGTAGCCTCGGTGTGGTTAGCTGTTGGCAAGGACGGGGCGGAAAGAAGGAGCTCACCCCAGAGTTCGAACCTTTGGGGTCCCCGGAGCCCAGTTTCTGACATTTGGCACGCCAAGTAGGGGTGCGCTGCCGTCCTTCTGCTCCGCTCTGCCTTCCACTCCGCCATCTTCATGGCCGCCGCTCGCCATGAGTGTGCCGAGCGCAGGGCGGGTCGCGTAGCCCAGACGGAGCCTGTGGGCCGTGGCAACCGCCGCTGGCCTACCAGGGCCGACGCCGCTGCGACCCTCCTGCTCACGAGCGGTAGGACTCCTCCCTGCACCACTCCGTGCAGGCAGACGACCGCATCGCCACAACCTCTTCCGCCCTCGCCTGTCATGGGCCCCCAAACGCACAGGTCGCGCTGCTCATGGCGCACGAGCTACTCCGCTACCGCCCAGCTGACGCCCGCTACGACACTTGGCTTGGTCGCATCACCGAGATCATCAACACCGTCGGGGACGCCCCGGTGCCCTCCCACTCACTCTGCCCTCCACCGTCTCGTGCCAGGGACGTGACGCACGGCGCGCCTCCGCCGCCTCCTCTGTGCGACGAGCTCGGCGAGCCACTGTGTGATGCGCGGGCGCGTGACCCATCCCGCGGAGGCCCCCCACTAGCCCGAGATGAGGCGAGCTGCTAGATCATCCGTCGTGCGCCGCCTGATGCGCGTGTGCTCCTCGAGCAGCAGCGCCAACGCCAAGACCGGGCGATCTAGGTGGTTGCAGCAACCGGGTGCCAGAACTGCGCCGCCCTCGTAGGTGGCATTCCCTCGAGCGGCGTGGGCTGCCAAGCCTTCACCCGTGAGTTGCATCGGGTGGTCTGGCCCACAAAGTTCAAGCCGGATCTGCCCCCGCACTACGACGGCACCCCCAACCCTGAGGAGTTCCTTCACCTCTACGCGCTGAGCATCGAGGCGGCGAATAGCGATGACAAGGTCATGGTGAACTGGTTCCCCATGGCCCTCAAGGACGGCCCGCGCTCTTGGCTCATGAACCTGCATGAGGCATCGATCTCTTCGTGGAGCGAGCTCTGCAGCCAGTTCGTTGCTAACTTCAAGGGCACGCACGACCGCTCCCTCACCATCAACGACCTGTGGCATGTGCGACAGCGCCCCGACGAGATCCTCCGCAAGTACATCCAACACTTCAACAAGGTGCGTAACAAGATTCCGCGTGCCTCTGACACGGCCGTCATCTCTGTGTTCTCCATAGGCATCATGGACGTGAGGTTGCGCAAGAAGCTCTCCATCAACGATGAATTGGACTCGATATTTGAGCTGTTTGACCTCGTCGACAAGTGCGCCAAGGATGAAGAAGGTTGCCTCTTCATCCACAATGACCATGACGCGACAACCGACGCTGCCAAAGCCAAGGGCAAGGACGTCAAGCGCAAAGGCCCTGCCGTACTTGCGGCGGAGCCCGAGCAGAAGCGCGACCGTGATCGTGATGAGCCTGAGAGGGACAACCGCCAGCTCTGCGTCTACGACAACATGCGCACCCACAACACCAAAGACTATCAGGAGCTCAGGTCGCTCCGGGACGAGCGCTTGGGCCGTCGAGGCAACCACAACAACCGTGGCGCAGCCCGCAGAGGTGGCCGCAGCGGCAACTAATGGGACGGCCGCAACGACAATGACAACTTCCGCGAGGACTGGCGCGACCAGCCTCATGAGGCCACCTGGCATGACTAGCCTCGCGAGGGTGCCTTGCGCGACCAGCCTCGCGAGGCAATCCTCGAGACAATGCAGGTCTGCCACCGCTACCACTGCCACCCCAGAGGAACGACATCAACCAACTCAACGAGGGCGCTGGGGGCTACCAGGAGCCTCGCGCGGTAGCCTGCTTCCTTGCGGGAGCTCATGCCCTGATGCGGCTTGAAACAGCATTGGTATTTCCCCAAAGAGGAAGGGATGATGCAGTATAGCTACGGTAGGTATTTCCCTCAGTTATGAAACCAAGATATCAATCCAGTAGGAGAACCAAGCAACACTATGTAAATGGTACCTGCACACAAAGAACAAATCCTCGCAACCCGACGCGTAAGAGGGGTTGCCAATCCCTCCTCGGTAAAAAGATAGATTGTTTTGTATGTGTTTGGATAAATAGATCTGAATAAAACTGAAAGCACAAGTGCTCCCTGGGTGGTTTTGGTAATTAATGTCAACATATCTCTTGTTGGACTAATACTTTTATCTAGTATATTTCAGATGAGTTCAACAGTGAAGTGGCGTGGACAAGAGGATGTGGAACCCCTTCAAGATGCTAAGGACAAAGGATTGGCTCAAGCTCTAAAGCTCAAGACTCTACATTTTAATTTTAGTGATCCAAGATCACATTGAGTCCATAGGAAAAGCCAATACTATTAAAAGGGGATGAGGTGTTGCTTAATGGCTTGCTTGCTCAAAGTGCTTAGTGATATGCTCCAAAGCCCTCAACCACTTCCTCATATCCACATATGTCCCAAACCAAAAGTCAAACTCGGCCCCACCGATTTGATCTATCCGGCGCCACCGAGTCCATTTGACATAGCCACTGCCAGAAATCCTAATCAGTTCGGTCTCACCGATGGGATCCCAGTCTCACCGAGATGGGCTTGCAAACTCTCTGTTTCCTATTGCACTCATTTCGGTCCCACCGAAATATGCAATCGGTCCCACCGAGTTTGCTTGACCAACTCTCTGGTTAGCTTATTACCAAAATCGGTCCCACCGAGTTTGTGTAATCGGTCAAACCGAGATGAGGTTTTACCTTAACCCTAGCACATCGGTCCCACCGAAAATCCTAACGTTCACATTTTGAACTAAATCGGTCTGACCGAGTTTTATGATTCGGTCCCACCGAGTTTGGTAAATTGTGTGTAACGGTTAGATTTTGTGTGGAGGCTATATATACCCCTCCACCCCCTCTTCATTCATGAAGAGAGCCATCAGAACGTGCCTACACTTTCAGTATACATTTTCTGAGAGAGAACCACCTACTCATGTGTTGAGACCAAGATATTCCATTCCAACCATATGAATCTTGATCTCTAGCCTTCCCCAAGTTGCTTTCCACTCAAATCATCTTTCCACCAAATCCAAATCCATGAGAGAGAGTTGAGTGTTGGGGCGACTATCATTTGAAGCACAAGAGCAAGGAGTTCATCATCAACACACCATCTATTACCTTTTGGAGAGTGGTGTCTCCTAGATTGGTTAGGTGTCACTTGGGAGCCTCCGTCAAGATTGTGGAGTTGAACCAAGGAGTTTGTAAGGGCAAGGAGATCGCCTACTTCGTGAAGATCTACCCGAGTGAGGCAAGTCCTTCGTGGGCGATGGCCATGGTGGGATAGACAAGGTTGCTCCTTCGTGGACCCTTCGTGGGTGGAGCCCTCCGTGGACTCGCGCAACCGTTACCCTTCGTGGGTTGAAGTCTCCATCAACGTGGATGTACGATAGCACCACCTATCGGAACCATGCCAAAAATCTTCATGTCTCCAATTGCGTTTGCACACTCCAATCCCATCCCTTTACATTCTCACAAATTGCATGCTTTACTTTCCGCTGCTCATATACTCTTGCCATGCTTGCTTGAAATGTATTGTGAATGTTTAAACTTGTGCTAAAACTCCACCTTAACTTGAAGAAATTAAAAACAGCTACTTTTCTTTGTTGAGGGTCTAATCACCCCCCCCTGTAGACACCTCTTCTCGATCCTTTCAAAAACACGAAATAAAAGATGCAAATAAAAAGTGCAGCAAAGTATGTTTGGGTTTTTAGAATAATAGATCTAAAAACAAATGCGATGATAAATAGATCGAAAAGCAATATGATAAAAAATAGACCCGGGGGCCGTAGATTTCACTAGTGGCTTCTCTCGAGAAAATAGCATACGGTGGGTAAACAAACTACTGTTGGGCAATTGATAGAAGATCGAATAATTATGACGATATCCAAGGCAATGATCAATATATAGGCATCACGTCCAAGATTATTAGACCGACTCCTGCCTGCATCTACTACTATTACTCCACACATCGACCGCTATCCAACATGCATCTAGTGTATTAAGTTCATGGAGAAACAGAGTAATGCAATAAGAACGATGACATGATGTAGACAAGATCTATTCATGTAGGAATATACCACATCTTGTTTTCCTTAATAGCAACGATACATGCGTGTCTCGCTGCCCATTCTGTCACTGGGAGAGGACACTGCAAGATCGAACCCATCACAAAGCACCTCTTCCCATGGCAAGAAAAATCGATCTAGTTGGCCTAACTAAACCAAAGATTCGAAGAAGAAATATGAGGCTATAAATAATCATGCATATAAGAGATCAAAGAAAACTCAAATAATATTCATGGATATAGATTTGATCATAAACTCAAAGTTCACCGGATCCCAACAAACACACCGCAAAAAGAGTTACATCAAATAGATCTCCAAGAGACCATTGTATTGAGAAGCAAAAAGAGAGAAGAAGCCATCTAGCTACTGCCTACGGACCCTTAGGTCTATGGTGGACTACTCACGCATCATCGGAGAGGCACCAATGAGGTTGATGAACCCCTCCATGATGGTGTTAGATTGGATCTCGTGGTTCTGGATATTGCGGTAGCTGGAATAATGTTTCGTCGACTTCCCTAGGGTTTCTGGAATATTTGGGAATTTATTGGGCAAAGAGGTGGTGCAGGAGAAATCCGTGGGGGCCACAACCCACCTAGGCGCGCCCAAGTGTCCTGTGGTCCCCACGGGGGTCCCCTCTGGTGCTTTCTTGGCCCCCAAGGTGTCTTCTGGTCCAAAAAAAATCTCCAAAAAGTTTTGTTGCATTTGGAATCCGTTTGGTACTGGTATTCTGCGAAGTAAAAAACAGCAACTGACACTGGGCACTATGTCAATAGGTTAGTCCCAAAAAATGATATAAAGTTGCTATAAAATGATTGTAAAACATCCAAGAATGATAATATAACAGCATCGAACAATAAAAAATTATAGATCGTTGGAGACGTATCAGCATCCCCAAGCTTAATTTCTGCTCGTCCTCGAGTAGGTAAATGATAAAAATAGAATTTTTTATGTGGAATGCTGCCTAACATGTTCATCACATATTCTTTTCTGCTGTAGCATGGACATTTGGACTTTTAGATGGTTCAAAGCAATAGTCTATATTTGACATGATAACTTCAATACTCAAGCACATCATCAAGCAACTATGTCTTTCAAAATATCAACACTAAAGAAAGTTATCCCTAGCCTATCATGCTCAATCACTGATCCATTCATGAAACACACTCGAATATTAGCTATATCCAATGCACAAGTATGATCATAGTGCTCCCTAGTTGGTGCTTTATAAGAGAAGATGGACACTCAAATAAAAATAAAAATTGCATAAACTAAATAGATAGGCCCTTCACAGAGGGAAGTAGGGATTTGTAGAGGTACGAGAGCTCAAAGCTTAAATTGAGAGATATTTTTTTTTGAGAGGCATGCTTTTCCCGTCAACGAAAACGACCGAGTAATTCCCAACAGTTCCCATGCTAGATATATCATAGGTGGTTCCCAAACAAAAAATAAAGTTTATTCCTTTTTCCACCATACTTTCACATTCCACGGCTAGCCGTATCCACGGGTACCGTCCATACCAACACTTTCCAAGGAATTTATTATTTGACAACATAAAGTAAATTTATTTTTCATTTCGGGACTGGGCATCCCTATTACCGCCATAATCTCATGCAATGACAAGTGAATAAACACTCATCTTGAGAATAACACATCTAGCATGGAAAATATTGGCCACCCCCTACCGCTTCATGAGTGGTACGGGACACAAAAAGGAAATTCATTTTGAAAAAATTAGAGTTGGCACATACAAATTTGCTTAGAACGGCATGGAAATACCGCATATAGGTAGGTATGGTGGACTCATATGGCAAAACTGGATTTAAGGATTTTGGATGCACAAGTAGTATTTCTACTTAGTACAAGTGGAGGCTAGCAAAAAGATTGAGAAGCAACCAACCAAGAAACCAAAATTCACATAAGCGAGCATTGATAATAACTAACACCGACTAATGCACCACAAGTTGGATGTAATTTCATTGCATAACTATTGACTTTCGTGCTTGCATTGGGAATCACAAACCTTAACACCAATATTCTTACTGAAGCATAATTACTCACCAACATGACTCATATATTACTATCATCATATCTCAAAACTATTACAAAGAATCAAGTTTATTTTGTCCAATGATCTTCATGAAAGTTTTTACTATATCCCACTTGAATATCTATCACTTTAGGACTAATTTCATATGTTGCAATTGCTTTTGACAAGCTCAAATAAATCTAAGTGAAGAACATGAGCATAAAAATTTTCTTCTCTCAAAATAATATAAGTGAAGTATGAGAGAATTTCTTCAAAAATTTACTAACTCTCAAATTAATCTAAGTGAAGCATGAGAGTATTTCTTCAAAAATATTAAAACACACCGTGCTCAAAAAGATATAAGTGAAGCACTAGAGCAATTCCATAACTCAAAAAATTTCAGTGAAGCATAAAGAGCAATTCTAACAAATCATAGCATAATTTTGGCTCTCTTAAATAGGTGCGTCCAGCAAGGATACTTGTGAAAAACTAAAAAGAAAAATAAGCAAAAACTCATATAATACAAGACGCTCCAAGCAAAACTAATGATATGTGACGAATAAAAATATAGCTCCAAGTAAAATACCGATGGTCGTTATAAGAAAGAGGGGATGCCTTCCGAGGCATCCCCAAGCTTAGTTGCTTGGTTCTCCTTGAAAATTAACTTGGGGTGCCATGGGGCATCCCCAAGCTTAGGCTCTTGCCACTCCTTATTCCTTCATCCATCATGATCTCACCCAAAACTTGAAAACTTCAATCACACAAAACTTAACAAAACCTTCATGAGATCCGTTAGTATAAGAAAACCAATCTTTACTTTAAGTACTGTTGCAAACCCATTCAAATTTTGTTATTTCATTATATCTAATGTATTCTAACTTTTCCATGGCTTATATCCCCCGATACAATTCATAGATTCATCAAAATAAGCACACAATGCAAAGAAAACAGAATCTATAAAAAACAGAATAGTCTGTAAAGATGCGAATTTTTATCATAATTATATATGTCCAAAAATTCTGAAAAATTAGTAAGCCGGAGGAAATTTGTATATAAATCTTGTGTAAAAAATTCAGAATTTTTTGTCGCTTCTGTGAATTTAAACAATTCTGTTACTGGACGCAAAAGTTTCTGTTTTTCAACAGGATCAAATCAACTATCACCAAAGCTATCCCAAAGTATTTACTTGGCACAAATATTAATTAAAAAATAAAACACACAATCATAACATAGACATAATTGTGCAAACACTAAAGAACATAAAGAAAAGGCAAAAATAAATTTTATTCATTGGGTTGCCTCCCAACAAGCGCTATCGTTTTATGCCCCTAGCTAGGCATAATGCATAGATTCAAGTATTCTCATATTTAATTTTCAACTCCTCAATCAAACACCTAGAATTCTTCAAGGATTTAGCATACATATTTTCAATAACAATACTCCTAGGAACAAATTTGAAGAATTCATTCTTGCAAGTAGGGTCTTTTATCACTTCAACAAAATTGGGATGAATAGTAACGATTTTAAGATCCTCTTTGTTGCCATTAGAAGTGGCGCTCTTGTTTTTAGTAATTTGTGTCTTGCAAATTTTTACGGGAGTTTTTTCAATATTTTTAACATAAAGAAATGCCATGCTTAAGTTACTAAAAATTTCTTCCAACTTATCAATCCGTGAAGGACTTTCTTCAATTCTATCGTTAACTACAGTTTCCTTTTCCTTTAGTATCTTAAAGACATCCCCTGCTTTTGACCCAAATTTATTAGCAAGATTATCCATTATTTTATCCTAGTTTTTAGTATGTTCTTCGGTGAGCATTTCCTTTTCAATAGCATCAAGCCTTTGCATAACATGCTCAAGTGTTTAAACAGTTTCGTTGATAGTGAGAGGTGGTGCACCCACTAAATATCCCATAGCATTAAAATCATCCAAAGATGGACACATCAAGAAATTCCCACCAGTAATCATATCAAGCACAAATCTTTACCAAGTGGTAATACCCACATAAAAACTGCGAAGAAGAACAATGGTAGATTGCCTGCAAATAGATCTATCATGAGCATTGCAAATTCTATACCAAGCATCTTTTAGGTTCTCCCCTCCCCTTTGTTTAAAATTAAGAACCTCATTCTCGGGGGTACACGCAATAGAGGAAGAACTAGCCATAGCAACAAAGTAGGCAAACAAGAACGCAAACAAAAAGATAGATTTGACGAGAAAAAGGCGAACGAAAGAGAGAAGGCAAATAAAACGGCAAATTTTGTGAAGTGGGGGAGATGAAAACGAGAGGCAAATGGCAAATAATGTGAATTGCAAGGAGATGAGATTTGTGATAAGGAACTTGATAGATGTTGATGATGCCTCCCTGGCAACGGCGCCAGAAATTGGCAAGTTGATGGGAGACTATCTTGACTTGATCCTCCCCGGCAACGGCGCCAGAAATTCCTTTTGATGCGGCTTGAAACTGCGTCGGTATTTCCCCAAAGAGGAAGGGATGATGCCGTACAACTACGGTAGGTATTTCCCTCAGTTATGAAACCAAGGTATCAATCCAGTAGGAGAACCAAGCAACACTATGTAAACGGTACCTGCACACAAAGAACAAATCCTCGCAACCCGACGCTTAAGAGGGGTTGTCAATCCCTCCTCGGTAAAAAGATAGATTGTTTTGTATGTGTTTGGATAAATAGATCTGAATAAAATGCAAAATAAAAGATGCAAATAAAAAGTGCAGCAAAGTATTTTTGGGTTTTTAGAATAATAGATCTGAAAACAAATGCGATGATAAATAGATCGGAAAGCAATATGATAAAAAATAGACCCGGGGGCCGTAGATTTCACTAGTGGCTTCTCTCGAGAAAATAGCATACGGTGGGTAAACAAATTACTATTGGGCAATTGATAGAAGATCGAATAATTATGACAATATCCAAGGCAATGATCAATATATAGGCATCACGTCCAAGATTATTAGACCGACTCCTGCCTGCATCTACTACTATTACTCCACACATCGACCGCTATCCATCATGCATCTAGTGTATTAAGTTCATGGAGAAACGGAGTAATGCAATAAGAACGATGACATGATGTAGACAAGATCTATTCATGTAGGAATAGACCCCATCTTGTTATCCTTAATAGCAATGATACATGCGTGCCTCGCTGCCCCTTCTGTCACTGGGAGAGGACACCGCAAGATTGAACCCATCACAAAGCACCACTTCCCATGGCAAGAAAAATCGATCTAGTTGGCCTAACTAAACCAAAGATTCGAAGAAGAAATACGAGGCTATAAATAATCATGCATATAAGAGATCAAAGAAAACTCAAATAATATTCATGGATATAGATCTGATCATAAACTCAAAGTTCACCGGATCCCAACAAACACACCGCAAAAAGAGTTACATCAAATAGATCTCCAAGAGACCATTGTATGGAGAAGCAAAAAGAGAGAAGAAGCCATCTAGCTACTGCCTACGGACCCTTAGGTCTATGGTGGACTACTCACGCATCATCGGAGAGGCACCAATGAGGTTGATGAACCCCTCCGTGATGGTGTTAGATTGGATCTCGTGGTTCTGGATATTGCGGCAGCTGGAATAATGTTTCTTCGACTTCCCTAGGGTTTTTGGAATATTTGGGAATTTATTGGGTAAAGAGGTGGTGCAGGAGACCTCCGTGGGGGCCACAACCCACCTAGGCGGGCCCAAGTGTCTTGTGGTCCCCACGGGGGTCCCCTCTGGTGCTTTCTTGGCCCCCAAGGTGTCTTCTGGTCCAAAAAAAATCTCCAAAAAGTTTCGTTGCGTTTGGAATCTGTTTGGTACTGATATTCTGCGAAGTAAAAAACAAGCAAAAAACAGCAACTGACACTGGGCACTATGTCAATAGGTTAGTCCCAAAAAATGATATAAAGTTGCTATAAAATGATTGTAAAACATCCAAGAATGATAATATAACAGCATCGAACAATAAAAAATTATAGATCGTTGGAGACGTATCAGCATCCCCAAGCTTAATTTCTGCTCGTCCTCGAGTAGGTAAATGATAAAAATAGAATTTTTTATGTGGAATGCTGCCTAACATGTTCATCACATATTCTTTTCTGTTGTAGCATGGACATTTGGACTTTTAGATGGTTCAAAGCAATAGTCTATATTTGACATGATAACTTCAATACTCAAGCACATCAACAAGCAACTATGTCTTTCAAAATATCAACACTAAAGAAAGTTATCCCTAGCCTATCATGCTCAATCACTGATCCATTCATGAAACACACTCGAATATTAGCTATATCCAATGCACAAGTATGATCATAGTGCTCCCTAGTTGGTGATTTATAAGAGAAGATGGACACTCAAATAAAAATAAAAATTGCATAAACTAAATAGATAGGCCCTTCGCAGAGGGAAGTAGGGATTTGTAGAGGTACGAGAGCTCAAAGCTTAAATTGAGAGATATTTTTTTTTTGAGAGGCATGCTTTTCCCGTCAACGAAAACGACCGAGTAATTCCCAGCACTTTCCATGCTAGATATATCATAGGTGGTTCCCAAACAAAAAATAAAGTTTATTCCTTTTTCCACCATACTTTCACATTCCACGGCTAGCCGTATTCACGGGTATCGTCCATACCAACACTTTCCAAGGAATTTATTATTTGACAACATAAAGTAAATTTCTTTTTCATTTCGGGACTGGGCATCCCTATTACCGCCATAATCTCGTGCAATGACAAGTGAATAAACACTCATCTTGAGTATAACACATCTAGCATGGAAAATATTGGCCACCCCCTACCGCTTCATGAGTGGTACGGGCACACAAAAAGAAAATTCATTTTGAAAAAAATAGAGTTGGCACATACAAATTTGCTTAGAACGGCATGGAAATACCGCATATAGGTAGGTATGGTGGACTCATATGGAAAAACTAGATTTAAGGATTTTGGATGCACAAGTAGTATTTCTACTTAGTACAAGTGGAGGCTAGCAAAAAGATTGAGAAGCAACCAACCAAGAAACCAAAATTCACATAAGCGAGCATTGATAATAACTAACACCGACTAATGCACCACAAGTTGGATGTAATTTCATTGCATAACTATTAACTTTCATGCTTGCATTGGGAATCTCAAACCTTAACACCAATATTCTTACTGAAGCATAATTACTCACCAACATGACTCATATATTACTATCATCATATCTCAAAACTATTACAAAGAATCAAGTTTATTTTGTCCAATGATCTTCATGAAAGTTTTTACTATATCCCACTTGAATATCTATCACTTTAGGACTAATTTCATATGTTGCAATTGTTGTTGGGCAATTGATAGAAGATCGAATAATTATGACGATATCCAAGGCAATGATCAATATATAGGCGTCACATCCAAGATTATTAGACCGACTCCTGCCTGCATCTACTACTATTACTCCACACATCGACCGCTATCCATCATGCGTCTAGTGTATTAAGTTCATGGAGAAATGGAGTAATGCAATAAGAACGATGACATGATGTAGACAAGATCTATTCATGTAGGAATAGACCCCATCTTGTTATCCTTAATAGCAACGTTACATGCGTGCCTCGCTGCCCCTTCTGTCACTGGGAGAGGACACCGCAAGATCGAACCCATCACAAAGCACCTCTTCCCATGGCAAGAAAAATCGATCTAGTTGGCCTAACTAAACCAAAGATTCGAAGAAGAAATACGAGGCTATAAATAATCATGCATATAAGAGATCAAAGAAAACTCAAATAATATTCATGGATATAGATCTGATCATAAACTCAAAGTTCATCGGATCCCAACAAACACACCGCAAAAAAGAGTTACATCAAATAGATCTCCAAGAGACCATTGTATTGAGAAGCAAAAAGAGAGAAGAAGCCATCTAGCTACTGCCTACAGACCCTTAGGTCTATGGTGGACTACTCACGCATCATCGGAGAGGCACCAATGAGAATGATGAACCCCTCCGTGATGGTGTTAGATTGGATCTCGTGGTTCTAGAACTTGCAGCGGCTGGAATTGTGTTTCGTCGACTCCCCTAGGTTTCTGGAATATTTAGGAATTTATAGGGTGAAGAGGCGGTGCAGGAGACCTTCGTGGGGGCCACAACCCACCTGGGCGCGCCTGGGCCTCCTGGTGCGCCCAGGTGTCTTGTGGTCCCCACGAGGGTCACCTCTGGTGCTTTCTTGGCCCCCAAGGCGTCTTCCGGTCCAAAAAAATCTCCAAAAAACTTCGTTGCGTTTGGACTCCGTTTGGTACTGATATTCTGCGAAGTAAAAAACAAGCCAAAAAAGCAACTGGCACTGGGCACTATGTCAATAGGTTAGTCCGAAAAAATGATATAAAGTTTCTATACAATGATTGTAAAGCATCCAAGAATGATAATATAACAGCATGGAACAATAAAAAATTATAGATATGTTGGGGAAGTATCAGGCCCCCGCATCCAATCGCCTCTTCAAGCAGTTCTCTCACGAGGTGAACACCACCCTCCTGAGGCCTGAAGCTGCGCGGCCCCTCAAGTGGTCGTAGTACGCCATCACCTTCGATTCCAAGGACCACTCCAAGTCCTCGGCCGAAGCAGGCGCGCTCCCCATACTATGCACTCCTACCTTCAGCAACGTCGCGGTCACCAAGACCCTCATCGATGGGGGCGCTGGCCTCAATGTGATCTCCATCGAGATGCTCCAAGTGCTCTATGACCAGCTGATGTCGACCAGGCCCTTCTTCAGGGTGACTGATGGCTCTACCATCCCTCTGGGCAAGTGCGCCTACCCATCACCTTTGGCACCCACAAGAACTACCACACTAAGCTCATCGACTTCAATGTAGTGCACATTGGCCTGCCGTACTACGCCATCTTGGGGGTACCCGACACTCGCCAAGTTCATGGCGGTGACCCACCACGGCTACAACGTCCTCAAGATGCTTGGCAGCAGCGGCGTCATCACCATCACCTGCGATAAGAAGGACGTGGTCTACTCCCTCGAGCACGCCTACAAGGCCGCCGTAGCCGTGAATTTGGATGGCGAGGACGCTATCGAGCCTCCCGAGGCCGCGCCCATGAAGAAGAAGCAGCTGCACTCCCAAGACCGCACCGAGGCGAAGAAGGCGCTGGTTGGTGGTAGCGCCTCAGGCCCTGCGTTCACCATCGACACCTGCCTTCCTCCCGCATAGGAAGGCATGCTCGTCACCTTCCTTCGGGCAAGCTTGGATGTTTCCTCCTGGAAGGCATCTGACTTGTCTGGTGTGCTGAGGGAGGTGATCAAGCACCACTTAGCGGTGTGCCTTAGCGCACGCCCTGTCAAGCAAGAGTTCGTTGTCCAGGAAATATACAAGCTGCGAGAAGCTGGAGCCATCCGTGGGCTATGCCACCCCGAATAGCTCGCCAGCCTGATCGTCGTCCCCAAGAAGTGCGGCAAGGAGCGTATGTGCGTCGACTTCACGAGGCTCAACAAGGCCTGCCCTCAGTCCCCTTGTCCGCTGCCACGCATCGACCAAATCGTGGACTCCACAAGCTCTCACCCTTGTGGGAAGGCCCTTTCTGGGTTGCTCACATCTCCAGGTCTGGCGCCGCCCAGCTGGAGACTGAGGATGGAGTTCCTGTGCCTAATGCCTGGAACATCCAACACCTCCGCAAGTTCTACCCGTGAACCTCACGCGTACGAACGGAATGTGGCTGTACACGCCCCAGAGACTCTTAATGCGTTCGCCTGATGGGCACGCGAGAGCTCCCACCCACGCCCAAGTGGAAGCCCCATGCTCCACGCTGGCGGAACGGTCGAGCCGCGATCATACCCACACCTCGGTGGAAGCCCCATGCTCCGCGCTAGCGGAACAATCAACTGAGGGCGCCCCACGGGCTACACCAACCTCAAGCTGACCCGTGACGGACACGGCAGCCACTCTTTTTCTTTTGGATGTGTAACTGAGGGCACCCCATGGTCCGCACCAACCTCAAGTTGATCCGTGCCGGACACGACAGCCACATCTCTTTTTGCTGTGTAATCGAATTTGCGATCTTGCTTCATTAAAGCTTTGGTTTCCATTCATGGTGTGTTTCGTTGTATTTTTGCTTCACGAGCCGCGCGTGCTCGCGAACTACCTCTTGAGCATCATGCAAGAGGGGGCTCGACACGGTGCCTGTGCTCGGGTCAGTCCCAGTAGCGCTGAAAAACCCAAGTTACCGGGCTCTGGCTCACGGGCCTGCTCCTGTGCATGCCACCCCACCAAGGTCCTTGGTGTCTTATCTCCTTGCGAAGCACTCATGAGCAAGCCAACGAGCGTGCGCTGCTCCCCTGTGGTGCAACCTCCTCTGTGCGTTCTTTTGTGTGTAGTTGCCACGGGGCCAGCCAAGGGCGGCCATCTTAGCAGGAGGTCTCGCGAGATGAAGCCTCGCGAGACGCGCCCTACCGGTTGCGGCCCACCAGATCCCGCACTCCGCAAAGGTAAGTCTAAACATCTCGCGAGCCACCCTTACCATCTCTCGAGCCTCCCCTCCAGGCAACCTCACGAGTGCTGGCATTTTCCTGCATGCGAGCCACTTGCACGTCAAAGGGGGGCTCCTTGAGCGTTGCGCCTCAGGAGCCCTCACTGGCTCCCGGTGCCCCTCACCTCCTGGCCTTGTTCAGGCATCGCGACCTGACATATCAGCGATGACTGAGGCCCGCACGGGGGCTGGGCCCTAACAACGTAGAGCGCAAAGGCAAGCAAAAAGAAAAAACAAGCCTGAGGAGAAGGCCTCACGGGAGCGTGAGCATTCATTACATCATTTAAGTACTTAAGCAAAGGTGATTGTCTTCACGCCCCCACAGGGCCACAATTAACTATGAGCAAGTTAATGAAGGAATGGCCTAAAGAGTCGTGTCATCGCTGCCGTTGTCGTCGCTGTCCTCATCTCCATCGGCTCCGCCTTGGCCATCGCTGCTGTCGTGGGTGAACTGCGTGTGCAGTGCGTCTACGTGGTCCTCCATCGCTTTCCCGAGGGCGCCGCGAAGCACCTCTGGGACTGGAGCTATCACAGCCTCGAAGTCGAAATTGGGGTCAGCATGTAGAAGGTGGCTGAAGATGCGCGTCGCCGCCTGGGTAAGGACATAACGCCACTCTTCTTCGACGATCCCGTCCACCTTCTTGGCACCGTCCTGAAGCCATTCCATGACCTTGGTAAAGAAGTCAAGATAGCTGGTGTTGTTGGTTTTGAGGGGACTGTGGATGTCCTCCCTGCAAATGGAGCCTAGGCACGGTGGGCTCGCAACTTGAGGGCGCGAAACATCTTGGAGCGCTCGAGCTGCTGCCCCCGAGCTCGGCCCACCTTGTCCCTCGCCCTCTGCACGACGGTGGCGATGCCCCCACCTGATCCTGGAGGGAAGCTAGCTCAGCCTCAGTGTGGGCTTGGGCCTTCTGCGCGGTCCCTCACCGATTTTCCGCTTCGGTCAGCATCTCCTTGACGCCAGCAATCTCGTGCTGGAACTCCTCGCGCCGCGCCCTGAAGTGGTCCTCCTGCAGCTTCAGCTTTTGGCTGTGTACCTCGGCAAGCGCCCTGCGGTTCTGCATGACCCTCCTGTCAGCGTCCTCCTGGATCTTCTTCTCCTTGGCCGCCAGGTTTGTGTTAGCCTTGTCTAAGCGCTGGGTATAGGAGCTCTGGGCGGCAGCTACCTCACGGTCCAGCGCGTCCAGCCGCTTTCGCTCGAGGTCCAGCGCAGACGCCGTCCGCGTGAGCTCCCGCTCGAGGATTTCAAGGTCCGCCCCGCGAGTTGCCAGCTCCTCTTCATGAGTGGAGATGGCGTCTTTCCATGCCTGGAGTTTTTGTTCCAGCGCCATATTCTGGTCCCGGAGCTCTTGCTCACGGGTCTCCGCCGCTTCGCACCACCAGACTGCCGCTTCAGCCTCCGGGAAGGCGCACTCGCTAGCCTCCTTCGCCTCGGCGGTGGACTTCTCGCCCCTTGCGTGAGAAGCCTCGTTCTAATGATGGCCCAGCTTAACGATGACTTCAAGCTGATGCCACCCGTGGGCCAAGCGTAGGCGCTCTTCAGCAAGGCGAGTCTCGACACCCTGAAGCTTCGCTCCAAGCCGGCCTAGCACATCCAACGCATTCTGCAAGACCCCACGCCTGATCATGGTGCGGCTGTTCACGAGTGGCAGGGGCCAGTCCGGGTTTGGCCCTTCGCTGCCCCCTACTGGCGTGGCCTGCGAGGACCCGACGCCGGTCGCCAGGAGCGAAGGGCCCGCAAGGGTCTCCTTCGCCCAGTGTTGTCGAGGCGGCGTGTACTGCATGCTCGGCGCCCCATGGCGGCAGCCTTGCGCCCTGGCGGGTCACCCAGGCCTCCTGAGCCGCCCCCGTCGTTCATGGAGCACGGTCCGTTGGCTGGTGTCTCCTTATCCGCCGCCACGACGTCTGCCCCTGCAGCAGGCGCCTTGGGATCCATGATGCGGCCTCCCGAGTGCGCCTCAGGAGGGGTCGCTTGCCCCTCCCCCAGCACGAGCCTGGCCCCGATATCTTGGCGATGCGCACTCCCCTCGCACCCCACGGTCTCTGCGATCGGCGGTGTAGTGCCCGCCAGGCCGGAGGACTACTTCTTCTTGCTCAAGGAGGACCTGTGTATGGCAAGTGCTCAGGCACACGAAACATGTCGGATGCAAGGAGAGGGAAGGTGGATGCTTACTCGTCCTTTGCGAACCATTTCCTCTTCTTCAGCGATCGTGGCAGGGTGCCATCGCCGCCATCCACGCGAAGCTTCTTCTCATGGCCGGCTCCAGGAAGGGAACCCGAGGGCCCGGCAGCCCCAGCTTCGGTGTCGGCCTCCCCCACGGGGGACCATGGGGACGACCCTCGACGCCGCCCCCGGTGGTCCGCGGCCCCGTGGCCGCCGCCCGGAAGCTACTCGCTCCTCCACCGCCCCAAGTGTGGTGGGCGCGGCCTCAGGCGGGGCGTTGTCGTCGGCGTCTTCGGATGCGCATGTGGGTTGGCAGTTGGTCTACCAGGACGGGCCACCGTAGCCTCCCATGGCGCCCGTCGAGGTCTCGGCATTGCCACGGCCCCTCGAGCAGGGGATCACCAGAAAAGGGTTATCCCGGGGGCCCTCAAGGCCCTCTGGAAGAAGCCCCCACTGATCGAAGCGCGACATCACACCGGCCAGCGCCACCTTATTCCAATAGTGGTACAAGGAGAGCCCCGCCTCGGGAGGCTCATCCGCTTCCGCGCCGGTCAGAGTGTGATGAACCCCGCTCAACACCTCTGGCGGCAGTCTAACCGTATTCAACCGCATTGGGTCCTCCGGGCCAATGAAGGCCCACATCAGACGGGAGTGACGCTGAAGGGGGGCGATGTGCCGTGAATTAACTCCCTCACAACCATGACCACCGTTACTCCCGAAGCCCTCAGATCAGCCAACCTCTTCCACAACCGCGCTAGGCTCGGATCGGCAAGCCTCTCGTGCACCCATCCGGAGCTCCTCACTGCCGTGAACGTCAGTAGCTTTAACAGAGGGCTGAATTGGACGGCATCCACATACACCCATTGCCGTCTAAAGCCCTCTATCTCCTTGGTGAGCCTCATGTCGATGTCATTGCCTGTCGTCTCTTCCACAATGTAGAGCGAGGCGCACCGGAGCACTGGTTCGCCGCGAACAGCCACAGGCTGAAAAAGTGGCGAAGCAGCGCCACAGAAGGAGGCACACCCACGAAGGCCTCGCAAGAAGGCCAAGGCGATTGGAGAAGAACGGAGTTCAGCTCAAGATGCAGCGCGTGTACCTGGTAGTGAGAGAGGATGGTGTTGAGGAAATCGGAGAACGGTGGCAACAAGCCGGCGTAGAGTGCGGGGAGGTGGAGAGCAATGGAGGTGGCGTTGGTCTCGGTGGCTGGGCGTGAAGCCGGCTAGATCCGGGTGGCTCCCCACTCATTGGAGGCGGCGGCGATCATCGGCGGAACTTTGCGAGCCCCTCGGCATTAATGGCCATAGACCTGCCTAGAGCAGGCTCCGGCGCCGCTTCCACGGCCGTTGTTCTTGTCGCCCTTTCCTTCCTACCACAGGGCGGCATGGCGGTGCAGCCGGGACCGTTGGTGATGAAGATTTGGAGGGAGGAGAGGAAATCATGCACGAGAAGGCAAGCGCAGGAAGACGGATGCGCGCAACACTAGTACAATGAGGTGCTATACAAACGGTTTTTAACCCCTTTCCACGACGGCGTTCTGAACTGTCGCCAAGTGAGTGACTGCGATAAGGGGGTCCTTCCCACACGACCTAGAAACCGTCAGGGATAGGCCCTCCTGGCACACACGCTCGGCAAAATGAGGTCGTGTGCGACGGGCGAGCGATCAAATACGGTTATACGTACAGTTGTGCTAAAAAATACAATTATACAGGCCAAATCGTTTCCGGTCGTAAGTACGTCCCACACAGTCAGTCCCGGCTAAACGTTTCCGTTCGTATGTACATTCAACATAGTCAATCCAAGGAATACGTTTCTATTAGTATGTACATCCCACACAGTTAATCCAAGAAGTACGTTTCCGTTCGTATATACATCCCACACAGTCACTCCAAGGAAAATGTTTCCGTTCGCAGGTACATCACACACAATTTTGCCCATTAAATCGTTTGTGATAGCGTTGCCATTGCGGACGATATTAACAATTTTATCGTTTGCATTATTGAATGCATCACACACGGTGCGTAGAAGAAACTATGTGGCAAAGGCTGTCCATCACACACACTTTTTATGTGGTAACGTTTGTGCAAGGTGGCCTAACGCAAACAGTTTTCAAGAGGATGTCGTGTGTGATTGTTCATTGATCCAACACGGTTTATTCATAGAAATTGTGTGCGTTGCCTGAGGTCATCGCCCACGGTGTTTTCTCAATAACCGTTTGTAATAGAAAAACCCAATTAGGAGGCTAATTGGCCATTAGCAGGCTAATTGTCCTATTATTAATAATCCATTTATTAATCTAATTGACATTTCATATTAAGCACACAATATATTTCATTTTCATAATAAGGAAGCAGGATTTCGTAATTGAAATACATCAGAGTACAACATCATATAGCTTCAGCACTCAGCTACCCCATTACACAACTGCACTAGCACCAAGTTTCACATGCAACATCTATAACCTTTCGAAATTAGCATCATAGATGGTACATAGACAGATGAATCTCATCTGGAAAACTGCCGAAGCGGAAGGCGAATATTGAGCCTTCATTGATGTTGAAGGTCTTTGCAACTTTAGGCCAGTGCCTGTGGATAATTGACCGTCCATCCTTCATCCTCTTCAGGAACACTTCAATATTGAACCATGAGTGTTGTATGAATACCTTCCTCACCTCCTGACCATACAGGTGGTTTGAGAGGTAATCATTAGTGAACTGCTTTGGAAAGGCCTAAAAACAAGGATGTGCATAAATATCTTCTCTATATTGGAAATGGGGCAAAGGAATAAAAAGGCAAGGTATAATAGTTAGTACCATCCTGTAGTGTTGATTACATCTTCAACAGCACCATCTCCTCTCAAACCCTAGGTCATCTCTTGTGTTCAATCTTTGTACTGGAACCTTAGATTGGTGCTTGTGAGTGACTAGTAGTGTTGATTACATCTTGTAGTTGATTACTATATGGTTTATTTGGTGGAAGATTATATGTTCAGATCCATTATGCTATTTAATACCCCTCTGATCTTGAGCATGATTATCATTTGTGAGTAGTTACTTTTGTTCTTGAGGTCACGGGAGAAGTCATGTTGCAAGTAATTATGTGAACTTGATATGTGTTCGATATTTTGATGATATGTATGTTGTTATTCCCTTAGTGGTGTCATGTGAACGTCGACTACATGGCACTTCACCATATTTGGGCCTAAGGGAATGCATTGTGGAGTAGTAATTAGATGATGGGTTGCTAGAGTGACAGAAGCTTAAACCCTAGTTTATGCACTATTCTGTAAGGGACCGATTTGGATCCAAAAGTTTAATGCTATGGTTAGATTTTATCTTAATACTTTTCTCGTAGTTGCGGATGCTTGCGAGGGGGTTAATCATAAGTAGGAGGTTTGTTCAAGTAAGAACATCACCTAAGCACCGGTCCACCCACATATCAAATTATCAAAGTAGCGAACACAAATCAAACAAACATGATGAAAGTGATGTGACGAAATTCCCGTGTACCCTCAAGAACGCTTTGCTTATCATAAGAGACCATTTTGGCTTGTCCTTTGCCACAAAAGGATTGGGCTACCTTGCTGCACTTTATTTACTGTTACTATTACTTGCTCGTTACAAATTATCTTGCTATCAAACTATTGGTTACCGACAATTGCTGTGCTTACAGAGAATACCTTGCTGAAAACCACTTGTCATTTCCTTCTGCTCCGTGTTGGGTTCGACACTCTTACTTATCGAAAGGACTACGATTGATCCCCTATACTTGTGGGTCATCAATGCTCTTTTCTGGCACCGTTGCTGGGGAGTGAAGCGCTTTTGGTAAGTGGAAATTGGTAAGGGAAAATTATTACTACGTGCTGAAATTTATTGTCACTTGCTACTATGGAGAACAATCTTTTGAGGGGTTTGTTCGGGGTATCTTCACCTCGACCAGAACCACAATTAGTTGCCCCTCAACCTACTGCACCTACTGAAAATATTGGTTATGAAATTCCTTCAGGTATGATAGAACAACTACTAGCTAATCCTTATGCAGGAGATGGAGCTGAACATCCTGACATGCACTTGATATATGTAGATGAAATTTGTGGATTATTTAAGCTTGCAGGTTTACTCGAAGATGAAGCTAAGAAGAAGGTTTTCCCTTTATCTTTGAAGGGAAAAGCATTGGCATGGTATAGGCTATGCGATGATATTGGATCTTGAAACTGGAATCGGTTGAAATTGGAATTTCACCAAAAAATTTATCCTATGCATCTAGTTCATCGTGATCGGAATTACATATATAATTTTTGGCCTCGTGAAGGAGAAAGTATCGCTCTAGCTTGGGGGAGGCTTAAGTCAATGTTATATTCATGCCCCAATCATGAGCTCTCAAGAGAAATTATTATTCAGAATTTTTATGTTCGGCTTTCTCGTGATGATCAATCCATGCTAGATACTTCTTGTACTGGTTCTTTCATGAAGAAGACTATTGAATTCAGGTGGGATATTTTAGAAAGAATTAAACGCAACTCTGAAGATTGGGAACTCGACAAAGGTAAAGAGTCAGGTATTAAGCTTAAGTTTGATTGTGTTAAATCTTTTTATGAATACCGATGCTTTTCACAAGTTTAGCACTAAATATGGACTTGACTTTGAGATAGTAGCCTCTTTCTGTGAATCATTTGCTACTCATGTTGATCTCCCTAAGGAGAAGTGGTTTAAATATCACCCACCTATCAAAGAAGAAATTAAAGAACTGGTAATAACCAAAGATGAAACTATTATTTATAATGTTGATCCAGTTGTACCTACTGCTTATATTGAAAAACCACCTTTTCCTGTTAGGATAAAGGAACATGCTAAGGTCTCAACTGTGGTCAATAAAAGTAATATTAGAGCACCTAAACCTGCTGAACAAATCAAAGTAGAACCTAGTTGTGACACCCCTGACTCAATCGTGCACTAATCATACACGCAAATGCACACGATCAAGCCTAAGGACTCACAGGAAGATATCACAACACAACTCTAAATCATAAATAAAGTCATACAAACTTTATATTACAAGCCAGGGGCCTCGAGGTCTCGAATACATAAGCTTATGTACAAGCGTCAGTGGAAGCATCAGATATCTGAGTACAGATATAAAAGAAAACACAGATAGGCCCTTAGAAGGTGGGGCTAAAGATAACACTACGATCGAAAGGCGCAGGCCTCCTGCTTGGGACCCTCCGAACCTACTCCTGGTCGTCGGCCAACTTGTAGCAGTATCCACCCTCGGGGTAGTAGTAGCGATCGTCGGCGTGGGCAGCTGTATCCGGGGCTCCGTCATCTGGTTGTGTCAAAGGATATGGGGGAAAAGAAAGCAAAGCAACCATGAGTACTCATCCGAAGTACTCAGCAAGCAAGGATCTACACTACATATGCAACATTATCAAGGGGAGGTTGTATATGTGGACTGGGCTGCAGAAATGCCAGAATAGAGAGAAGGCCTAGTCCTATTGAAGACTAGCATCTTCAGCGGTCTTGCAGCATTAGAAGAGTGTAGAGTAGTATAGTATAGAGTAGTAGTATCATTATGTCTCAACCTCACCCAGAGATCCTTTCTCGACTCCCTGCGAGAAAGCAATCCCAGAGCCATAATATCCAATTATCAACCTCAGCCAGAGATCCTTTCTCGACTCCCTGTGAGAAAGTAATCCCAGAGCCATACTCATCACAAGTATCCAGTTCTAGTTGTATCGATCGGGATACAATTCCGAGTGTCCTTTACCATAGGACCGGCTATCGATAGATGTGTTCTTCCCTGCAGGGGTGCACCAACTTACCCATCATGCTCGATTAACTCCGGCCGACGATCAGGAGTTGGCTGACGACCAGGACTAGGTTCGGAGGGTCCCAGGCAAGAGGCCTGCGCCTTTCGATCGTAGTGTTATCTTTAGCCCTGCCTTCTAAGGGCCTATCTGTATTTTCTTTTATATCTGTATTCAGATATCTGATGCTTCCGCTAACGCTTGTACGCAAGCTTATGTATTCGAGCCCTCGAGGCCCCTGGCTTGTAATATAAAGCTTGTATGACTTTATTTATGATTTAGAGTTGTGTTGTGATATCTTCCCGTGAGTCTTTAGGCTTGATCGTGTGCATTTGCGTGTATGATTAGTGCACGATTGAGCCGGGGGCGTCACACTAGTGTTGCTGTGGTTAAAGATCTTGGTAGAAAATATTGATGGGCATGTTATTTATTTCTGTGATGAAGCTGCTAGAATTGCTAAACCAGATGAAAAAGATAAACATAGACCTATTGTTGGCATGCCTATTGTCTCAGTCAAAATAGGCGATCACTGTTATCATGGTTTATGTGATTTAGGTGCTAGCGTGAGTGCTATTCCTTTTACCTCATATCAAGAAATTATGAATGACATAGCACCCGCTGAAATAGAAGACATAGATGTTACTATTAAACTTGCCAATAGAGACACCATCACACCACTTGGGATTGTTAGAGATGTTGAATTCTTGTGTGGGAAAATAAAATACCCTACTGATTTTCTAGTTCTTGGTTCCCCACAAGATGACTTTTGTCCCATTATCTTTGGTAGGCCTTTCTTGAACACCAATAATGCTAAAATAGATTGTGAGAAACAAACCGTCGGTGTTAGTTTTGGTGCTGAATCTCATGAGTTTAATTTTTCTAAGTTCAGTAGAAAACATCATAAGAAAGAATTGCCTAGTAAGGATGAAATAATTGGTCTTGCTTCTATTGCCGTGCCTCCTACCGATCCACTAGAACAATATTTGCTAGACCATGAAAATGATATGCATATGCATGAAAGGAATGAAATAGATAGAATCTTCTTTGAACAACGACCTCTGCTTAAACATAATTTGCCTATTGAAACTCTAGGAGGTCCTCCTCCACCTAAAGGTGATCCTGTGTTTGAATTGAAACAATTTCCAGACACTTTGAAATATGCTTATCTTGATGAGAAAAAGATATATCCTGTTAGTATTAGTGCTAACCTTTCAGAACATGAAGAAGAAAGATTACTGAAAAATTCTGAAGAAGCACCGGGCTGCTATTGGATATACTCTTGATGATCTTAAGGGCATTAGTCCCACTCTATGTCAGCACAAGATTAATATGGAACCTGATGCTAAACTCGTTGTTGATCATCAACGACGTTTAAATCCTAAGATGAAAGAAGTGGTAAGAACTAAAATATTAAAGCTTCTTGATGCAGGTATAATTTATCCCATAACTGATAGTAGATGGGTAAGCCCCGTTCATTGTGTCCCTAAGAAGGGAGGTATTACTGTTGTTCCTAATGATAAAAATGAACTTATTCCACAAAGAATTGTCACTGGCTATAGAATGGTTATTGATTTTAGAAAATTAAATAAAGCAACTAGAAAAGATCATTACCCTTTGCCTTTTATTGATCAAATGCTAGAAATATTATATAAGCACACACACTTTTGCTTCCTTATGGATATTCTGGTTTTTCTCAAATACCTGTTTCACAACCTCATCAAGAGAAAACCACCTTTACTTGTCCTTTTGGAACTTATGCTTATAGACGCATGCCCTTTCGTTTATGCAATGCACCTGCTACCTTTCAAAGATGTATGACTGCTATATTCTCTGATTTTTGTGAAAAGATTGTTGAGGTTTTCATGGATGACTTTTCCGTTTACGGAAGTTCTTTTGATGATTGCTTAAGCAACCTTGATCGAGTTTTGCAGAGATGTGAGCAAACTAATCTTGTCTTGAATTGGGAGAAGTGCCACTTTATTGTTAATGAAGGCATTGTCTTGGGGCATAAAATTTCTGAACGAGGTATTGAAGTGGATAAAGCTAAAGTTAATGCAATTGAGAAAATGCCATGTCCGAAAGATATCAAAGGTATTCATAGTTTCCTCGGTCATGTTGGTTTCTATAGGAGGTTTATTAAAGACTTCTCTAAAATCTCTAGGCCTCTTACAAATCTTTTAGAAAAGGATGTTTCCTTTGTTTTTGATGATGATTGTGTAGAAGCCTTTGAAACACTTAAGAAAGCCTTAACTTCTGCACCTATCATTCAACCACCTGATTGGAACTTGCCTTTTGAAGTTATGTGTGATGCTAGTGATTATGTTGTTGGTGCTGTTCTAGGACAAAGAGTTGATAAGAAACTAAATGTTATTCATTATGCTAGCAAAACTCTAGACAGTGCCCAAAGAAACTATGCTACCACTGAAAAAGAATTTTTAGCAGTTGTGTTTGCTTATGACAAATTCAGATCTTACATTTTTTATTCTAAAGTTACTATTCACACTGATCATGCTGCTATAAAATATCTTATGGAAAAGAAAGATGCTAAGCCTAGACTCATTCGGTGGGTTCTCCTGTTACAACAATTTGATTTACATATCACTGATAGGGAAGGAGCTGAGAACCCCATAGCTGATAACTTGTCTAGGTTAGAAAATATTCTTGATGACCCACAACCTATTAATGATAGTTTTCCTGATGAGCAACTAGCTGCAATAAATGTTTCCCATAACACTCCTTGGTATGTTGATTATGCTAATTACATTGTTGCAAAATACATACCACCTAGTTTCACATACCAACAAAAGAAAAAATTCTTCTACGATTTAAGACATTACTTTTCGGATGACCCACACCTTTACAAAGGAGTAGATGGTATTATTAGACGTTGTGTACCTGAGCATGAACATGAACAAATCTTACGGAAATGTCACTCCGAAGCTTATGGAGGACATCATGCGGGAGATAGAACTACTCACAAGGTATTGCAATCTATTTTTTATTGGCCTACTCTCTTCAAGGATGCCCGTAAGTTTGTTTATCTTGTGATGAATGTCAAAGAATTGGTAATATTATTAAGCATCAGGAAATGCCTATGAATTATTCTCTTGCTGTTGAACCATTTGATGTTTGGGGTTTTGATTATATGGGACCTTTTCCTTCCTCTAATGGGTATACACATATTTTGGTTATTGTTGATTATGTTACTAAGTGGGTAGAAGCTATTCCAACCAGTAGTGCTGATAACAACACCTCTATTAAAATGCTTAAGGAAGTTATTTTCCCAAGGTTTGGAGTTCCTAGATACCTAATGACTGATGGTGGTTCACACTTTATTCATGGTGCTTTCCGTAAAATGCTTGCTAAGTATGATGTTAACCATAGAATTGCATCACCCTATCATCCTCAGTCTAGTGGTCAAGTTGAACTTAGCAATAGAGAAATAAAATTAATTCTACAAAAAACTGTTAATAGGTCCCGAAAGAATTGGTCTAAGAAATTAGATGATGCACTTTGGGCTTACAGAACAGCTTATAAAAATCCTATGGGTGTTTCTCCTTATAAAATGGTTTATGGGAAAGCTTGTCATTTGCCTCTTGAGTTAGAACATAAAGCATATTGGGCAATTAAAGAACTCAATTATGATTTCAAACTTGCCGGTGAAAAGAGGTTATTTGATATTAGCTCACTAGATGAATGGAGAACCCAAGCTTATGAAAATGCCAAGTTGTTTAAGGAAAAAGTTAAAAGATGGCATGATAAAAGAATCCAAAAGTGTGAGTTCAAAGTGGGTGAATATGTTCTATTGTACAACTCTTGTTTCAGATTCTTTGCAGGAAAACTTCTCTCTAAATGGGAAGGACCATATATCATCGAAGAGGTTTACCACTCTGGAGCTATCAAAATAAATATTGCCGAAGGTACTAACCCGAAGGTGGTTAATGGGCAAAGAATTAAACACTATATCTCAGGTATGCCTATTAATGTTGAAAGCAATATTATTCAAACTATGACACCTGAGGAACACATAAAGGAGATCTTCTGGAACACTCCAGAATAATTAAAAAAGAGGAGGTACATGATACGGTAAGTAAACGGACTCCGAAAAATCCGCAAAAATATTTTTTGTCAGTTTTGGAATATAACAAAAATTAGGAAAATAAGAAACAACCAGAAAGGTAACCCTGGTGGGCACAAGACACCAGGGCATGCCTGGCATGCCAGGCGCGCCTAGGTGGGTTGTGCCCACCTCGAGTACCTTCCGGCTTCCGTTTTTCTCTCGTTTGCTTGTTTCCCAAGATAAAAAAATCTTTATATACCCCCAGAACCTATTGACCACCGTATTGCGGAGAAATCTTCTGTTCTTCTTTCTTGCTGTTTTTTGACAGATCTAGATCACCATGGCCGCTTTGAGCTCCTCCAAGGACAAGTTCTTTGAGAACGTCATCAACCCATATTTGCGGGAGGTGATGCTGCACCCTCAAGCCATCGAGATGCGTGAGGGGGTGCTCCACATCCGCGATGTCCAGGGCCCCAAGGGGACGGGGACCATGGATGCCAGGCTCGAAGCTATGGAGCAGGAGGTCTTCAAGTGCAAGGGGATGGTGGAACATGGACTCAATGCCAATCACCTCATGATCATGGACTATACCCGTGATCTCAAGGTGGATGGCAAATCCATGAAGGACATCATCTTCACCTTCAACGAGCAAATCTACTTGTTGCAGAGCCAAATCTATGATCTCCAAAACCAAGTCTTTGAATATGAGGCAAGGTTTGAAGGTATGAGTTTGGCTGCTAGTTGCAGGACTCGCGAGACTCACTCCTCTTCTTGTGATTGTGAGCCATTGCCATGGAAACCGGAAGATAAGATTGCCGCTACCTCATCACCACCACCACCTTGTTCATCACCAAAGCAGACTTGAGTATCGGGTATGGGCACTCCCTTTGACTTGTTCCAAGCTTGGGGGAGGTGCCCCGGTATCGTATCACAATAACTATCTTTTGCCTTTACTTATCTTAGTTTGATCATTAATTATCTTTTGATTTAGTTGAATAAAAGTTTAGTTCGATCCTTTCTTTTTGAGTGTTTGCTTAGTGATCTATCAATCGATGTAATCATGTGTGAGATATATAATAAAGAGTAGTTTGAGTTTTGTCTCTTTACCTTTATGTTTCAATAAAAGAAAGGAAAATAAATAAAAAAGATTGCTAATCTTATGGTAAGTAATGACATCACATAAGGAAAAGTATAAGTGGTAAAATTTGTTGGAGAATGACAAACATAGCATTGGTCAATGATGCAACTCATGAAAGAATTAATAAGGGAAGAGAAGATTCACATGCAAATACACTATCTTGGACATCTTTTATGATTGTGAGCCCCCATCAAAATATTATATGCCAAAATTGTTGATGTTGGACAAGGAAGACAATGTAATGATTTATGTCTGTTCATATTCACATAGAAGTTATATTGTCATAGATCCTTTAACATGTGGTGCTTGCTCAATATCTTTTCTAGCCAAAAATTCCGCACTAAGTAGTGATACTACTTGTGCATCCGAAACCCTTAACCCAAATCTTATTTCGAGAGTACACCATACCTACCTATGGATTGAGTAAGATCCTTCAAGTAAGTTGTCATCAGTGCAATAAGGCAATAAAAATTGCTTCTAAATGTGTTAGATCATTTAGTGTAAGAGAAAATTGAGTGATGTACGAACTTGTGATGGCAAAATAATAAAGGCGACAAACTGCATAATAAAGGTTGCTATCACAAGGGGCAATATAATGTGACATTCTTTTGCACTAAGAGATTGAGCATACAACCAAAAAGCGCATGGCAACCTCTACTTCCCTCTGCAAAGGGCATATCTTTTACCTTTATGTATTTACTTTTATGCAAGAGTCAAAGTATTCTTCTCTATTCCTTTTTATTTTCTCTTTTGCAAGCATCATGTGGTGAGGAAAGGTCTAGGCACATATATCCAGTTGAATATGGGTGGGCATGAGTTATTATTGTTGACATCACCCTTGAGGTGAATGCGTTGGGAGGCAAAACTATAAGCCCCTATCTTCCTATGTGTCTGGTTGAAACTTTTTGCTCATGGGTATGCGGTGAGTGTTAGCAATCATAGAAGACTATATGATGGTTGTGTATGTGGACTTGCCATAAGGCTCCGATACATGACCGTTCCTGAAAAGATGATGAATTGTAGTTGCAAAGTTGACTGAGAACATAGTTTGTTGGTTTTTAATAGAGTTTATACTTTATACTTTGATGTTGTGATGAATTGTTACTTGTTCATGAGACGTATATGATAAAAGTTATATGATAAAGGTTGTGTGATAAAAGTTATTTGATAAAGTTTTATGTTAAAGTTCTTTGCTGTTATAATAATATGCATGATGCTTCTATGTCCGTATTTTGTTTTTATCGACACCTCTCTCTCTAAGCATGTGGACATGTTTTTCGATATCGGTTTTTCGCTTGAGGACAAGCGAGGTCTAAGCTTGGGGGAGTTGATACGTCCATTTTGCATCATGTTTACCTACTGTTATTTATAATGTTTTTATGCATAATAATGCTTTTTGGAGTAATTCTAATGCCTTTTCTCTCATAATTTGCAAGGTTTACACAAAGAGGGAGAATACCGGCAGCTGGAATTCTGGACTTGAAAAAGCACATTAGAGCTACCTATTCTGCACAACTCCAAATAAGATGAAACTTCACGGAGATTTTTTATGGATTATTTGAGAATTATTGAAGCAAATAACTACTAGAGGGGAACCACCAGGTGGGCACAACCCACCTGTGCGAGCCAGGCCCCCCAGGCGCGCCCTGGTGGGTTGTGCCCTTCTCGGCCCACCTCCGGTGCCCCTCTTCTGGTATATAAGTCATTTTGACCTAGAAAAAATAAGGGGAGGACTTTCGGGACGAAGCGCCGTCGTCTCGAGGCGGAACTTGGGCAGGAGCACTTTTGCCCTCCGGCGGAGCGATTCCACCGGGGGAAATTCCCTCCCGGAGGGGGAAATCATTGTCATCATCATCACCAACAACTCTCCCATCTCCATCAACATCTTGAATAGTACCAACTCCTCTCAAACCCTAGGTCATCTCTTGTGTTCAATCTTTGTACTGGAACCTTAGATTGGTGCTTGTGGGTGACTAGTAGTGTTGATTACATCTTGTAGTTGATTACTATATGGTTTATTTGGTGGAAGATCATTTGTTCAGATCCATTAAGCTATTTAATACCCCTCTGATCTTGATCATGATTATCATTTGTGAGTAGTTACTTTTGTTCTTGAGGTCACGGGAGAAGTCATGTTGCAAGTAATTATGTGAACTTGATATGTGTTCGGTATTTTGATGATATTTATGTTGTTATTCCCTTAGTTGTGTCATGTGAACGTCGACTACATGGCACTTCACCATATTTGGGCCCAAGGGAATGCATTGTGGAGTAGTAATTAGATGATGGGTTGCTAGAGTGACAGAAGCTTAAACCCTAGTTTATGCGCTATTCTGAAAGGAACCGATTTGGATCCAAAAGTTTAATGCTATGGTTAGATTTTATCTTAGTACTTTTCTCGTAGTTGCGTATGCTTTTGAGGGGGTTAATCATAAGTAGGAGGTTTGTTCAAGTAAGAACAACACCTAAGCACCGGTCCACCCACATATCAAATTATCAAAGTAGCGAACACAAATCAAACCAACATGATGAAAGTGATGTGACAAAATTCCCGTGTACCCTCAAGAACGCTTTGCTTATCATAAGAGACCGTTTTGGCCTGTCCTTTGCCACAAAAGGATTGGGCTACCTTGTTGCACTTTATTTACTGTTACTATTACTTGCTCATTACAAATTATCTTGCTATCAAACTTTTGGTTACCGACAATTGCAATGCTTGCAGAGAATACCTTGCTGAAAACCACTTGTCATTTCCTTCTGCTCCTCGTTGGGTTCGACACTCTTATGTATCAGAAGGACTATGATTGATCCCCTATACTTGTGGGTCATCAGCACTCTACTTGCGTCCCGCCGCGCGCTCTGCCCTCGTCCCTCCATGCGCGCTGCCAGTGTTTGGGGCCGGCGCACGATCACGTATGTTCGTGCTGCCATTATGCGGTTGCGCCGGGCGCGAGCCACGATGCAGTTACCCGCTACAAAAACTGCCATGCGGATGCGCCGAGAATCTAGGCCGCCCGGCCCCCATTTATTCTTGCGGCCATTTACCTTCATCTCTCGCGCCACACGACACAATAAGCATACCCACGATGACACATACAGAGAGGACATCGAGCGGTTCCAATGGCGCTCCTCGTGGCTCCAATCGCGCTCCCAGCGGCCGACGACGACAACGGAGGGCAGTTCACCACGCATCACGTAGTGGACACCCATGTGAGGGGGAAGGCCCTCTCGGTGGTGTACATGAACGAGCCGGTCTCGGTGGAGAGCTCCATCCAAACTATGGAGCAGTTGCTTGCTGAGGACAAGTACCAAGTGGTCGGCTTTGACCTCGAGTACACCAGCGGTCGTGTCGGGCACGATCAGAAGGTTGCCGTCGCCCAGTTTTGCGTGCGACATGACGTCCTCGTCTACCACTACCACCTGGCCACAAGGCCTTGCGAGCGTTTCTCTAGGTTTATCAACAGCTCTGACTACAGTTTCGCTACGGTGGACACCACCAACGATTTAAAAGCGCTCAAGGTTTCGGGCTTGAAATGCCAGAATCTTGTCAACATCCAGGACCACTACAAGGTCTGGGGCAGCGACAACAACAAACAGAACTCCCTAGTTGACCTCGCCTCGGCCATCATTGACACCAACTACATGAAGATGAAGGATGAGAGCAAGAAGGACAAGAATGCCTGGCACAGTGTCTGGCATCAGAGACTGGATGAACAACATGTCAAGTACGCGGCCATGGATGCGTACACAAGCTACGAGATGTACATGCGGATCGTTGACATGAGGGAGTGTCTTCTTCCTGCCCCAGACGAGGGATCAAGCCACAGAGCAGTGGCGGGAGCGTCACAAGAAGTAGATGACTAGACGATCATTTCTCCTAGTTTAGAATGCATGCAATTGTTTATTGAGGTGTGTGCGAATGATCTGTATAGTCACTTATGTAATTGGATGTTTATTTCAGTTATATATATATATATATATATGTTATTCTTCTGTAGACAGAGCAAATCACACGGCTTATTAATAGCAATCGTATGTGTTATTATTGGTCTTCGCACATATTTCTGATTACGGACCTGTTTGCCGTGTCTCACACACATCTTGTTCAGTTGAACTGTTTCTGTTGTCTTGGCTCATCGCAAATAGTTCATCCGAGTGAACTGTATGCCCTCCATAGCAAACACCTTGATCTGGTTGACCGTTTCTATTGTGTTGCCTAATCACACACAGTTCATCCTAGTGAACTGTATGCCGTATATCGCACACATCCTCATCTGGCTGCCCGTTTATGTTGTTCTGCCTCATCACAAATAGTTCTTCTGGATTAACTGTTTGCCACGCATCGCACACGCAACTCTAATCTGAACCGTGTTTGATGTCACCGCCATCGTAAATGTTTTGCATCTTTTTTGAAGCACCGTTTGTGATTAATGCATCGCACACAGTTTCTTCGAAGGGTCTCTGATTGGACTGTCACATTTGGACCAACCTACAGTAGTGCAAGGAAGGCAATGATCGCCTTGCACCATGCGAAGGCAGGCTTTATGTCAGCCCAGGCAATTGCCGAGGCGTCGTGGGAGAAGTAGGGGCGTCCCACGTCCCGTCGTGCGCTACATGTCGCGCCTGGCCCCCTGGCGGTTAGGGCCCATGCCGTTTCGCCCCCTAATAGGCAGGAACACGCGTGCTGCGGGCCCAGGGGCTACTGTCGGGCCGGTGGAACCCATGGTGTCCAGGTCCATCTGCCTTTGGCCTAGGACACGGCGTATGGCGATGGACCAACGAGGGGCCCACCGGTGGGCATTACAAGCAAGACCTCTCGCGAGGCCGTGGCCTCCTCTTCAGGAGGTGGGCGAGCAAGTAAGACTTAACAGCTTCACCGAGAGCCTCGCAAGGCAGCCTCTCGAGGCTGCCTCCCGAGGCACCCTCCCTGAGGCAAGCAGGACAAGTGTTGATCGGCTTGGTCACATGGTCTCGCGCCCAGCACGTGGGTGACACGCGCGGCGACGAACAGCGGCAGAGGCCGTGGCAGCAGGCGCAGATGAAGAGGATTTCCCCTTTGGTGCTAAGGGAGCAAAGCAGCAGTCCAGTTCCCAAAGTAGCCCCAAAGGTTGCCCGATCAGTGAAAGAAGACCAAGATGATGGCCATGCAGGGCGGAGGTCATTCTCGAGCCCACCGGCGCGTCAGGGACGGTGGCTTTGCAGGCGAATACCACCTTTTGTCAGGATAAACTGCGCTCCTACTCCCCTTCAAACTTGCCATTGTGTGGCAACCCTTCCCGCCAATGTTTTCGGGGGAAGAGGACCAAGGCATGCATAAAAGGAGGCAGGGTGCCGCTGTAAGAGGGAGACCCTTGGATCCTGAACATTTGTACTCTCTCTCACCATAGCAATCCCAACCAAGCAGGAGTAGGGTTTTACACCGCAAGGTGGCCCGAACCTGGGTAACCGCTGTGTCACTGGTCTGCTCCTGCTAGCTCGCTCTCGTCGTAGCCTCGCCGTGGTTAGCTGTTGGCAAGGACGGGGCGGTATGAAGGAGCCTACCCCAGAGTTCGTACCTTTGGGTCCCCGGAGCCCAGTTTCCGAAACCCAGGTCTGAGGTCGTCCCACCACCCCCGCCTGCTGCTCAAGGACAAGCTAGCATGGTGTGGACCGAAGAGATGGAGAAGACCCTAAGGGGCTCCTCCCTTAAGGAAGAGCACCATGCCTTGATAGGCACAGCGCTACAGGGCTTCCGATCCGCGGGGGCCGGCCTGCAGAAGGTTTTCAAGAACCTCGTTACAAGCTTTGAGGTACGCCTGATGTGGTCACCTATTATAGGTAGGGTCAAGGACCCATCATCTGGTACCCACAGGGGGCCCATCACCATCATAGGTAGGCCTCTGGACCGTGTTAGCATTTGGATGCATACATCGGGAGGATCACTCGGACGGCTCTGCAGCACCCGGACAACCACATGTCACTCGGCGGACGAACTACCACTCAGACGTACCGGACAGGAAGGCATCGTGGGAGCTGCAACGGTCGAAGAATCCTAAGTCATCCACTAAATAGAGTTATAGCTACCATTACCTGTAACTGTTGTAGTAGAGGCTCATTACACTAGTAACCGGCTCATTCAATGACATTAATTACCCCGGCGGCGTGGGGAACATGGGGCTGCAACGCACTCTATATAAGCCGCTCCCCTCTCCCTGGACGGGCACGTTCACTCTCTTTAACTATACCCATCAAATCAAAGCAAGCCTCAGGGCACGAGACGTAGGGCTTTTACCTCCACCAAGTGAGGGGCCTGAACTCGTTAAACACCAAGTGTTACACCTACGCCATAGCTAGTCTCTGCCCCTTATTCGTACCCCTAGTACTCATTGTCAGGATCATAACCCCGACAGTTGGCGCCCACCGTGGGGCTAGGCGTCTAGCAAAATTTCATGGTGTAGGTGGATTTTCTTCGTCATCATCATGTCAGCCGGTGGCGAAATCCGCTTTGGGGCGATCTCCTTCATCACCGATGACTCAGCATGGCTGCTTGAGGCCCCGCTGGATGTCGAGGCGTTGCCCGTCCATGGCGCGACGCACTTTCGTGCCTCCTCCTACGGAGTCCTTCTTCGACAGCCCTCGGCCCCGTACCGAGTGGTTGGCCATCCCACCAGTGTGCGCCGTCGCAAGTGCTCCGGGCGTTCGCAGCTGCAACACTGGATCAAGCACGCTGTCGCCACTCAGGCGGTGATGGAACAAGTGGCGGCCATCGAGTTCGACGAGCCCGCCCTCGACCTCTCCAACAGATCACTCGGCGATTCCTCAGAGGAGTCTGAGTCCAAAAGCATCGAGTCGACTGCTGAGCTTCTCATGGCGGATAACTCTGAGCACCGTGTACCCCGGGTTACATGAAGCCCAAAGATGACCGTGCGGGTACATCCCACGCCAACACCAACGGCGGCTTCCTGGGCCACTAGCCGTATGTACCTCAGGCTCTCACTCGGGAGCAGTGGGACGAGCTCCGTCGCAGGAACGACCAGCTCTGAACACTCCCATCACCGGGACGACTCCCGAGCCGCTGGCCATGGAGTCGACACGCCTGGCCACTCTGGCCGAGCGCGATCGCCTCGAGCGGCTTCAGAGCGAGTTGGACGAACACGAGCGCCGTCAACCCAGTTCCAGTCGGCACAAACGCCGGCTCTACTCAAGTGACCAACCTCGTAAGTACCAAGTCCTCAGTACTCCACTTCAAAATCTAGCAGCCGCCACTCGGATTGCGGATTCCATCCAACCCTCTGGCTCTTCGGCCAGGGAAGGGATTTGTCAGATCCAGGCGCTCCTCAAGACAGTACTGTCGCAGAACACGGTGGTATCCCAGTCCAGAGACCGGATCCATAGCGCGTCCGCGCATGCGGAGACCGTCCAGTCGGCCCATAGCCCACTCGGCTCGGGCAGGCGCCGAGCTACTTCTTCCTCCGGAGATCGTCACGAAGATCAGAGGTGCGATCGAGTTGCGTCGCCCTGGCGTAACAATGACTACGACCGTGCCCTGATGCCTCCACCATGGGATGTCACATACGGGCGCCAACCCTACGACGACAGATAGACTCACGGCGGTGATCGCAGGCCGAGTCCTACTTGTCCGTCGAGGAACACTCGAGACCCACTGTTCAACGCGAGATCCATTCTCGCTTAGAACCTAGTCGACAGAGGCCGGGCCCTATGAGAGGGCCAAGATCATGACGTACCAAGTGGTTCCATACCATTAGGTCCCGAGTGCTTCAGTCGTTACATACAAGCGGCTGAGATTCCCAACAACTTCAGGTTGGCCACGGGGATCAGCAAGTTCATCGGCGAATCCAAGCCTGAAATTTGGCTAGAAGATTACTGAGTGGCAGTCCAGATTGGCGGCGGCAATGATAATGTGGCCATGAAGAATTTTCCGCTGATGCTAGAGGGTTCTGCTCGGGCTTGGCTAACACAGCTCCCGCCGGGTAGCATTTTCTATTGGGACGATCTTGCGAACGTGTTCATCAAGACCTTTGAAGGCACATACAAGAGAGCAGGAGGTTTGACCGAGTTGCAGCACTGCGTGCAGAAGCAGAATGAGACTCTTCGAGAGTATATCCAACGGTGGACCACTCTGCACAATACGGCGGAGAACGTCACTGAACACCAGGCAATCTGCGCCTTCAACGCCGGAGTTAGGTACCGGGAGCTGAACATGAAGTTCGGCTGAACTGAGACCCCGACTCTCAGTCGGGCTATGGAGATAGCCAACCGATATGCCAACGATGAAGGGGAAGACTGACTGAGGAGTGGAAAGAGCCGAGCCGGCGACGCGCATCAGTCGGAGAACAAGGGCAAGAAGCACAAGCGGAAAGCATATGCCGGAGGGAGTGCCGAGGCTGCGGCTCTAGCTAGCCAAGGCAAAAAGAGCTCCCAAAAGCAGAAAAAGGATTGGAAAGGGAAAAAGCAAGTCACCATGAATAGCGACATCCTTGACCAACCTTGTCAGATCCATACGAAGAAAGATGAGGAGGGCAATTTGATTTTTCCCAAACACACCACTCGGGAGTGTCGGCTCCTGAAGCAAGAGATGCGGCAAGATTCCTCTGGAGACAAGGATGAAGATGACGATGACGAGGCCAAGGGTACTTCCGGGTACCCCAACTCCGAGAATGTCTTGATGATCTTTGCTGACATCGAGAGCAAGAGTCACCTCAAAGTCATCAACCGAGAAGTCAACATGGCAGTTCCGACTGTCACCAAATTTTTCGACTGGGCAAAGACGCCAGTAACCTTTGATCAGTCAGATCACCCGGCTCACATACCGACCCTCGGGTGGCAGGCCTTGGTGGTAGATCCAGTCATGGGAGGAGTTTGACTACGCAAAGTCCTAATGGATGGTGGCAACTGGCTTAATATAATTTACGCTGACACATTGGAGGCGATGGGCATCCCGATGAGCCGACTCAGCAAGAGCAACATGCAATTCCACGGGGTAATCCCTAGGAAGAAGGCTAAATCACTCGGCCAGATTGCCCTCGACATCGTATTCAGTGAGGAGAAGAACTTCCAAAAGGAACGACCGACTTTTGAGGTGGTGGACTTCCGAAGTGCTTATCACTCCATCCTGGGTAGGCCTGCCTACGCACATTTTATGGCCCGTCCATGTTACATGTATCTTAACTCTTAAGCTTAAGATGCCAGGGCCGAAAGGCGTGATCACCATCACAGGCAATCGGAAGTTGGCCGAATAGTGCCTCCAGAAGGGCTCCCAGATTGCTGATGAGCAGATGGCGATGGCCGAGCTGGACGAATACAAGAAGGCAGTGGACGCAAGCAAGTTGTTGAAGTCCAAGAAGCCGACTGTGGAATCTGCTTTCCAGTCGGCTGGGGAAATGAAGCCGGTGCACATCCATTCCGAAGACCCGAACGCTGCCCTGACCAACATCTCCACCACCCTGGACAGCAAATAGGAAGCCGCACTCGTCCAGTTCCTCCGTGAGAACTAGGACGTCTTCGCATGGAAGCCTTCTGACATGCCGGGTGTTCCCAGGGAGCTGGCCGAGCACAGACTCCGTGTCGATTCGACGATAAAGCCTGTCAAAGAGCATCTTCGGAGATCCTCCACCGAGAAGCGCAAGGCGATTGGCGAGGACATAACATGGCTCTTAGCCGCCGAGTTCATCTGAGAGGTGTACCACTCCGAGTGGCTCGCCACCGTCGTCTTGGTGCCGAAGAAAGACAAGTCTCTCTGAATGTGTTTAGATTTTAGGCATATCAATCGGGCCTGCCCGAAAGATCATTTCCCTCTCCCTCGCATAGATCAGATAGTAGACTCTACTGCCAGATGTGAGCGGTTGTCGTTTCTGGATGCGTACTCCGGGTACCACCAAATCTGACTGTACGGCCCTGATGAAATAAAAACAGCGTTCATCACCCCATTCGGGTGTTTCTGTTATATCATGATGCCATTTGGGTTGAAAAACGTTGGGGCCACATTTCAGCGTATGATCCAGAAGTGCCTACGGAAGCATATTAGTCGGAACGTGGAAGCTTATATGGATGACATCGTGGTTAAGTCCAAGAAAGGTTCCGACCTCCTGACCGACCTCGCTGCTACTTTTGCGAACTTACGCGCTTTCAACATCAAGCTCAACCCAATCAAGTGTATGTTCGGCGTACCAGTAGGCAAGTTACTCGGTTTACTCATTTTTGAACGTGGGATCGATGCCAATCCTGAGAAGGTTGGGACCATCATCCGGATGAAGCAACCAGAGCGTCTCCATGACGTGCAACGCCTCACGGGTTGCCTGGCAGCCGTGAGCAAATTCATCTCAAGACTCGGTGAAAAAGCCTTGCCGCTTTACCAATTGATGAAGAAGTCTGACAGGTTCGAGTGGACTCCCAAAGTGTAGGCTGCGTTCTAGGAACTCAAAGCCCTGCTTTCCACCCAACCGGTGCTAGCTGCTCCAAGCAGCAAAGAGCCTTAGCTCTTATACATCACGGCCACGAGTCAGGTTGTTAGCACGGTCCTCACTGTGGAATGGGAAGAACAAGGCAAAGCCTTCAAGCTCCAACGACCGGTCTACTACATCTCTGAAGTCCTTACGCCTTCCAAGCAAAGGTATCCGCATTATCAGAAGCTAGTATACGGAATCTATCTAACTGCAAAGAAGGTGGCACATTATTTTCAAGAACACTCGGTCACAGTGATAAGTGGCGCTCCTCTATCTGAGATCATGAACAATAGAGATTCCACTGGCCAAGTGGCCAAGTGGGCCATTGAGCTCCTCCCGCTGGACATCAGGTTTGAAGCCAAGAAGGCCATCAAGTCGCAAGCCCTAGTAGATTTATTGGCCGAATGGATTGAGCAAGAGCAGCCTGTCCCGAGTGTTCCCGAACGCTGGACGATGTTCTTCAACGGCTCCAAAATGCTCCATGGCTCCGGGGCCGGAGTAGTATTGGTGTCTCCTATAGGCAATCGACTCAGCTATGTACTTCAGATCCACTTTGACTCCTCCAACAATGAAGCTGAGTAGGAGGCTCTCTTGTATGGACTGCGAATGGCAATTTCTCTGGGAATTCGCTGACTGATGGTCTATGGCCTAGTTGTGAATCAAGTCATGAAGGAATGGGATATCCGTAGCCCTGCGATGATCGGTTATTGCAACGCTGTCAGGAAACTGGAAAAACACTTTGAAGGGTTGGAGCTCCATCATGTACCACGACTCAAAAACCAAACGGCTGACGACCTGGCCAAGATGGGTTCCACTCGGAAGGCAGTACCTAAGAATGTGTTCCTGGAACACTTGCACTCACCCACGATCAAGGAAGACCCTTTCATGGACGAGCCCCCGCAACCAGCCGGACCTTCCAATCCGACAGAAGTAGACATTGCCGCAGTAATTGATCTGGTCCAAGAGATACTGGTCATCACTCCCGAGTGGACCGGGCCATACCTAGCATACTTGCTCCGGCAGGAGCTCCCAGAGGATGAAGATGAAGCCCGCCAGATCGTCCGCCAATCCAAGGCCTTCATAGTCATGGGAGATCAACTGTACAAGAAAAGTACCACTGGAGTCACTCAGCGGTGCATATCCCCGGAGGAAGGACAACAAATACTTCCAGAGATTCACTCGGGAACATGTGGGCATCATGCGTCCTCTCGGACCTTGGTCGCCAAAGCATTCAAAGCCGGATTCTATTGGCCTCGAGCCAATGAGGCCGCCCGAGACATAGTGGATCAATGCGTCGGGTGTCAGTTCTATGCAAACCAATCACACAAGCCGGCGTGCGCCCTGAAGACTATCCCCCTCACTTGGCCGTTCGCCGTCTGGGACTCGACATGGTCGGCCCTCTCCGGACTGGGGCGAGTAGCTTCACACACCTGTTGGTAGCAGTGGACAAGTTCACCAAGTGGATCGAGGCTAAACCCATAAAGAAGCTGGACTCCACCAGTGCTATTCAATTCATCAAGGAGATTATCTTCCGATTCAGAGTCCCACACAACATCATCACCGACAACGGGTCTAACTTCGACTCGGACGAGTTCCGCGAGTTTTGTTACACCCAGGGTACTCGGGTCGATTACGCCTCTATGGCACACCCGCAGTCGAATGGGCAAGCCGAGAGAGCAAACAGACTCATACTTCAAGGATTGAAGCCTCGACTCATGCGTGATCTGACCCACGCAGCAGGAGCCTGGGTGACCGAGCTGTCGTCGGTCCTCTGGGGCCTGCAAACGACCCCGAATCAATCCACGAACCGCACCCTATTCTTTATGGTGTACGGATGAGAAGCGGTCTTGCCGAGTGATCTGCTCCACAACTCTCCCCGAGTAGATCTTTACTTGAAAGCCGAAGCCGAGGAAGCAAGGCGGGATGGCCTAGACCTTTTGGAGGAAGAACGTGAGCTAGCGCTTATAAGATCGACGTTGTACCAACAAGCACTATAAAAAAAATACACTTCCATGATGATACGTGTTTGTCACAGTAGGTCACGTTTTCTATCATGCATGTACATCCATGACGATTTTATGACAGAATCAAGATAGTCATACTTGTGCTGTCGTAGAAGTGTTCCATGACAATACCAAAATTATCATCACGAAAGTGTCCACTTCCATGATGATAAATGGCGTGTCATGGAAGTACTTTCGTCAAGGGTAACCGACACGTGGCATCCACCGTTATGGGTCGCCGTTAAGCTATCGGGTTCCGGTTTGGATCCGATAACCCGTTAACAGCCAGGACCAATGGGGATTTTCCACATGTAAAATCATCATTGGCCGGAGGAAACACATGTCGGCTCCTCGGTGGGCCAGATGTCGTCCATCCAATGGAGGAGACATGCCTATGATACATCGACACGTGGCAGGGCCCAACAGAGGCCCATATAGGTTAAAAAGGCCGGCCCAGTCAAAGGCCCGTAGTATTTACTCAGGTACTAGTGGGCCAGCCGACTAATGGCCTGCTTAAACATGGCCCATTTACGGCCCAAAGCCAGATCTGGCTCGTTATTTGTTCGCCGAGTATTTGGGCCCAATTACGGCCTAGTGTCATTTCGGCCTGTTAGAGGCCTAATGTAGACATGGGCCCATTCCAGCCCGGTGTGTCTTTCGGCCTGGGAATGGCCCGTGCTGCCCATGGGTTATATATGGTCCGACGCGACAGCCGGCCCACTAACGGCCCGTGATCAAGGTGGCAACAGTTCAGCCCAATGTGACTTTGGGCCTGTTAAAGGCCTGTCGTATAATTCGGTCCGTTGATGCCTCTACTAAGCTTTCGGCCTCTTAAAGGCCCATGATATCAGTGGGCCAACTAAGGCCCGAGATATGTTTCGGCCTGGTAATGGCCCGTCATATAACTAGGCCAATAATGGCCCGGCCTACATTTCAGCCTGCTAAAGGCCCGTGGACGACTATTGAAAATTGAGGCCCAACATGCATTTCAGCCTGCTAAAGGCCCATGGTATCTTCTAGTCCGTAACAGGCCAGAAGAATATTCAGCCTGTTATTGGCCCGGAGCTACATGGGCCCAACTAAGCGCTGGGTCCACTAAAGGCCTAACTAAACTTTGGGTCGAATGGAGGCCCGTGTAAGTTGTGGGCCTAGCGCAAAGTGTGAAGGCCCCAATGGACTTTCAAGCCCAAGAAAGTTGCAGGCCGACCAAATTGTGGCCCACTAAAATGCAGGCCCGTTAGAGGCAAATGTTTCGGCCCAGTCGCCTACATAAGATTTTTGCCTTTTTTTCAGATAGCGAATGATGGCATATACGGTAACTAGTAGGAATTAAGAACAAACCTACTCTATACAATAAAGAAATTATGGCATAGTAACTTAGAATAAACCTACACTATACAAAAAAGGATTTATGGTATATTACATCCACTGGGCATCGAAGTTCGCCACCAGTGCTCATAAAGCGCAACGAAGAAGCAGATTACATAAACTGGGCGCCATTGCAGCGTAACAAAATAATACTGAACCAAGACCACTTCCAGGATAGTTCAAGAAAGGTTAGCCTTTCGCGGGAATTGTTGCGCAAGCTGCTGATCAAGGCTGTGAGACTGGCCTAGCATGTCGGTCATAGCTTCCAGCTGTAGCTGTTTAGCAATGAGGTTCTCATTGGTGTTCTCCGCGATCTTTCTTAGAGATAGGACTTCAAGTCAAAGTTGAGTTGCAGAATGCCTTTCTGCTTGAACTTGGGACTGAAGAAGTCGAACTGATTTAGACAACGAATTCTGTGAGCTTGTCTAACTGCTAGTCTCAAGTAACTTGAACACTGCATCAAGACATGACTTTGGGGTTGTCTCGCTATCTTCAAGATGTTTTGCCTTCTTTGTTGCAATATATGTTGGGTTTGCCTCACAGCCTTCAGCAGACTTATGCATGCCATCAGGCATATCACCCTGAAACAAGCAGAGAGAAGACATGTTTTGCATGTGTATAAACAAAGATGGTAACTGTGCTGTCAATTCCATCCAATTTCAAATTAGAAAATAAAGAGTCAGTTCAAAATATCAATAGCATAATTTGGCATTGTTCATAATGCAGGCAGCTTCACCACACTACTGGATTACCATGTCAACAAAACAAGCATAGATGAAGGGCAAAGACAATCATTGTATCTATTTTGGTTAATGTGCATGGCATGTTGTTCATATCATCAGCCACATCAGTAAGATAAAACAGGAGATGACAAGGTGCAAACGTGGGCGGCTTCACCACACACTGGATTATAGATCCACAAAAACAAGCATACATATAGGGAGTATTGAGTAATGTGCATCGTATGAATAAGGAATTTGGTTTTGCAACTAAAACTTGGAACTTACAGTTGTTGCGAACATGCATTTTGATAGAAATAGCAAACTAAACAGCACTTGACGATAGGGAGTATGAGCAAATTAAACAGCAGTTGAGGATAAAGGCTTTAGAAGGACTGACTTACATTAACAGTTAACACCGGCTCTATAATGCCCTTCTCCATGTCAAGGGAAGGATAACTCAAGAATTTCAGCACAGAAACTTCTTCATAAGCATCGCCTGCACTCTGCATTTTGTAGAGAGTAATTATAGATATGATAATACTAGAAGGGATAGAGGATAATGAAGATAAGATGCAGATTGATGCTACATAATGAACTACCAATCCTTGTAAGACAAGCATTACAGGACAAAATGTACTGACAAGAGCAATGGGCTACACTTCTGCACTGGCATTGTCTGTGTATTCAACTTTTTGGTAAGATTAAATATAGATTTGATATTTTTTAGTAAATGGTGGGCAAGGGAGATAAGATGCAGAATGCTACACAATGAACCAATCCCTCCTTCGCGTAATATAAGAGTGTTTTGTACATTGGTGTACTGTACAAAACGCTCTTATATTATGGGATGGAGGGAGTAGCTGTTAATGTAAGTACAGTGATAGACGATGTTCAGTCCTTACAAGAGGACTACAGAGCTAAACCTCTTCAAAAGCATTGGGTTGATTCTAAATTTATGTAAGAGTCGATACAGATCTTATAATGTCCACCAAATGGAGGATAACGAGGCTAACATGTGCAGTGATGCTACATAATCAACCAGCTATGAAAGTAAGTATGTTCATACAGGGCAAGAGGTACTCACAAGAGCAATGCAGTGTGCAGTATAGTTGCGAGATTCTGTGGTCCCTTAAGAATGAATGTTCTTCTGCAAACACTTTTCGTACAAGTGAGACGGTAAGGCACATGCAGAAATGTAGTTCAAATTGTGATGTGATATCATGGAAAGTACCTTACGCTGCAGATGAGACCAATGTGTAACAAGATTATTCTAGTCACTGTCTGATAAATGTAGCACCGGAGACTTTACAGAAATTTCATTTAGAGGCTTGCCATCGAAGTGCGCTTGCCTCAGGTAGGAACGATACTTCATCAACGAGTGCTTGAAAAGCGCAACCAACCCTTGCTCGTCTTGACTATCCAGTTTGGTCCTCGCCTATTTAAAAGAATGAAATCTTGTGTCTTCTGTCAGCAGAAACATATGCACTAATTACCATGAATAACATTAGTACATTACTTACATGTAAGTTGCGGAGGAAGATTGTTCTGTGTCTGTGGTATAATCTTTCCATGAAGGAAAGATGCGCACAAAGTTCCTGACAACAATATAAGCTTCATCTTCTAAACTGGGAAGAAGTGGAACAGGGGTCCTATTTGCTACAATTGGGGCTCGCTCTCGTTCGAAAAGGGATTTGGAAATTGGATTTGGTGTACTCTTTGCTGGAATGGGGGTTTTGCGTTGTAGAGCTGGTGCTATGTCAACTGGCATCATCATACTATTTGCTGCAGTTGGGGTCTACTGAGTTGGGGCATCAGAGATGACCAGTTTAGTAGGGCTAGAGTCTGCTAGAGTTGGGGCCGTGTTTTGTGGGTCTGGTGATATTGCAACTACACCTAATGGGCTATTTGATTTATCAGGTGTCACTACCTTTTCCAAATACTTTTTTCATGCTCCTCCGCGATCAGCAATCGCCCTCTTCCTTTTGAACGTCTGATACACAAGAACACCATTTGAATGGATAAATATGGTATGATGACAGATGGAATATGTACTGAAAATGGATAGGCAGGGCGTATTCACATACACGATGTGTAAACTAAGCTAATGGGAGTGCAACAAAGTAGAAGCAATGCAAAGCATCAGTTGCAAGATATGTGCGACCAATATAACCTGGAAAGTTAGAGCAAGCACCTTGATGGGTGAATAAGATAGGGCATCTGCCTCTGACTCCTCCACTAGGGAGCTACATTGAGTTAGGTCTCCCTCTAGCTCAGAATCATTGTTAGGATCATATTCTGAGCACGAATCTGTAGGTGGAGAGTGTTTGCATTGCATTGCATCCAGACTTGATTTCAGTCCCTTAATGCCAAGTTTGACAGCCATGTCATTGTTTTGCTTTATTCTTTTCATGCGCGCAAGCTCATAATCATTATGATGCTGTTCAGTATCTGAGATTCATGAAAACATAAAAAGTAGTCAGATTATCTATGGAATACATTGCGGATTCAACTCGGAGAGTGTCTCCCTACAAACCCCTGCGTATACAAAGTTCATCCCCCAACCGTGCTGACCAGACCACACACAGAAATTCAAACCTCTTATGTCTCTATAACAGGCGGACACACATTTCAAAACTGAAGTAGGAACATTAGAATCATATCAAATTCGTATTTGAACAAATAAACTAAGGAATTATGAGTGGCATAATGTTTAGCTTCAAGGCTGGAGTGCTGGTAGTGGGACAAAAAGCAAGTAGGCAGATTGTATTCCATATAAAAGATCGTAGTCTATGTAAAAGGTGGATATGACACTTTCTTTCTATACAATGCACTGTTCGTTGCCCACACATGATGGAAGAGATCACACAGAGAAATACTATTCACTCATGTATGCGGTTCCAGTATTTTGAAACAGGGTGGTACACCCTAAAAGAATATTGACAACAAATATGACAAGGCAAGCATAGAGGTAGTGAATCAATCATTACTTGTGAGCTTACTAGGACAAGTATGCAGAATTGTAACTGCAGTAAGAGACCGTCCAAAATCTGAATCAAGAAGTTGGTCTAGCACATATTGTTTGCAACTAATCGACGTGAATAATTGGATATCATATCGAATGAGTAAGAAAGACAAGTAAAATTGTCAACAAAACTGGCATGCAGTAGTAATCTGGGTCAATGTCACTATGACCAACAATCCAACATGACTAGTGTATGTTCCTAGGGCCGGAATTTTAAAACCCTGTGAACTTTACAGGTACTAAAGATTACTGAAATATCTAAACCATTAAGTGTAGGTAGCACTCAGTACACAACAAACCCTAATGACAGTCCTGCCTAATGAGTAATGAATCAATTAGAAAATGGGTGATGAGGAGTGGCTGCTGAGTGTTGAGGACATATCTCAGGATAAATCGGGTTGGCTTAGTGGGTGCCGCACGCCTGAGCCCTGAACAGACTGGGAAGGTAGGCACTATAGGAGATATGCCCTAGAGGCAGTAATAATAGTTATTTTGTATCTCCAAGTTTGTAATGAATGTTTATGATCCTTGCTATAACTGCAATGATTCTCGAGTCGATAATATCCACGAGGCTCGGAGGGAAACTCATATGCATGTGTGGTATAATAAACAGTAAAATGTATTCCTAGTCTTGCCTCTAAGACTGGCTCAAGTATTGCATGATGATCCTGTTTTCCTGATCATGGGCATGACTATGCCGGCAATTTTGAGGGCACAATGTTGGTAGAACACTTGTGTTGAATCGACCCGAATTGATGTTATGCTATGAGATACATTCGTCACAGGTTTATAGTTAATAACACAGAGATAGTTGCTAGCGAAAATTCTAAGTCTTGGGTATTTGATCCCGGATCGGTTGCTCACATTTGCAACTCGATACAGGGGCTTCAGAAGGTGTGCAAGCTGGAAAAGAATGAAGTCGTGATGCGTGTCAGGAACGGCTCTGGGATCGCCGCTCAATCCATCGGCATTATGCCTCTACGTCTCCCTTCAGGATTTATTTTGGAACTAAGTAACTGTTATTTTGTTCCGGCATTGTGTAGAAACATTATCTCCGGATCATGTTTAGTACATGATGGGTATTCATACAAATCTGAGAACAATGGTTGTTCACTTTATTGTAAGGATATGTTTTATGGATTTGCACCCATTGTTGGGGGCCTTTTCATATTGAATCTTGAATGTGGAAATGATGTCTTTAACATGAATGCTAAACGCCTTAAGAAGGTTATACCACCACCACTTTCATATGGCACTGTCGGCTTGGCCACATCGGAAAGAAACGCATGCAAAGACTCCATAAAGATGGAGTTTTACCGTCCTTTGATTTTGAATCATTTGACACATGTGAAGCTTGCTTGATGGGGAAAATGACCAAGACGCCGTTCACGGGTCTTCCTGAACGGGCGGGTGAATTATTGGAAATAATACATAGTGATGTATGTGGTCCGATGAACACAGCCGCATGGGGTGGGTATTTCTACTTCGTGACTTTTACTGATGATTTAAGTCGGTATGGCTATATCTACTTAATGAAGCATAAGTCGGAAACCTTTGAAAAGTTCAAAGAATTTAAGAATGAGGTAGAAAATCATCGTAACAAAAGGATTAAGTTTCTGTGGTCTAATCGCGGGGGCGAATATCTTAGTCATGAGTTTGGCCAACATCTGAGTGACCGTGGAATCGTTTCACAGCTTGCGCCTCTCAGAACTACATAGCGAAACAGAGTGTCGGAAAGACGTAACCGAACCCTGTTAGACATGGTAAGGTCGATGATGTCTCTTACAGATCTGCCGATATCTTTTTGGGGTCACGCACTACTCACTGCCGCTTATACATTAAACAGAGCACCGTCTAAATTTGTTGAGATGACGCCATTTGAATTATGGTATGGGAAGAAACCCATTGTGTCGCATCTCAAAATTTGGGGTTGTGAGGCATACGTAAAACGTTACAGCCTAGCAAACTCGATCCCAAAGCAGATAAATGCTACTTTGTAGGTTATCCCAATGAGACCATTGGGTATTCCTTCTATCTTCCCTCCGAGCACAAAGTATTTGTCGCTAGAAACGGAGTCTTTCTTGAGAAAGAGTTTCTCGCCAAAGACGTAAGTGGGAGGACAGTACAACTTAATGAGATTAGTGAATCTTTGGCAACCATTGATATGGCTAAGGAACCAGAAGAAATTCCGCTAATTATCCCTACAACGGAGCCGGAAGTTGTCGCATGTGATGCGGAAACTTCAGACAATGTTGTAACTAAACCGCGCAGATCAGGTAGGGCTATCCAGACACCTGAGTGGTTTCATAGCAAAATCTTCATTCTTGAAGACGATGAACCTGCGCACTACAAGGAAGTGATGGCGGGGCCCAGCTCAAGGGAATGGCACAAGGCCATGAAATCCGAGATGGAATCCATGTACGAAAACCAAGTTTGGAACTTGGAAGAACTTCCAGATGGCGTAAAGCCCATTGGTTGTAAATGGATTTTCAAAAGAAAGACAGACGCGGATGGTAACATTACTATTCACAAAGCTAGACTTGTCGCGAAGGGGTTCACGCAAATTCCAGGAGTGGACTACGACGAGACTTTCTCACCCGTAGCTATGCTTAGGGCTGTTCAGATATTACTAGCAATTGCTGCTTATTTCGATTATGAAATATGGCAGATGGATGTCAAAACGGCTTTCCTAAATGGAAACCTGAAAGAGGATGTATACATGATATAGCCAGAAGGTTTTGTCGTTCATAAGGATGCTGGAAAGGTATGCAAACTTCAGAAAGCCATTTATGGTCTGAAGCAAGCGTCAAGGAGCTGGAACATTCGTTTTGATGAAATGGTCAAAGAGTTTGGCTTCATCAGGAATGACGAAGAATCTTGTGTTTACAAGAAGTTTAGTGGGAGCGAAAAAGCATTTCTAATCTTGTATGTGGATGACATATTGTTGATTGGAAATGACGTGAATTTTCTTCGCGAAATAAAAGACTCATTGAAGAAGAGTTTTTCAATGAATGACTTAGGTGAAGCGGCATATGTATTGGGCATCAGAATCTATAGAGATAGATCAAAATGCCTGATAGCGCTTAGCCAAAGCACGTACATTGACAAGGTGTTGAAAAGGTTCAACATGGAGAACTCCAAGAAGGGCCTTCTCCCCATGTCACCTGGCACAGTGATTTGCAAGAATCATTGTCCTCGGACTCTCGATGAGCGAGTACAAAAGAATGATGTTCCATATGCCTCGGCAGTTGGTTCTATTATGTATGCCATGCTATGTACAAGACCGGACATTTCCTATGCACTAAGTGTTAGCAGCCGGTACCAAAGTGATCCAGGATTGGAACACTGGGCCACAGTCAAGGGTATTCTTAAGTACCTCAGAAGGACCAAGGATTTACTCCTTGTGTACAGAGGTGATGAAGAGCTCATTGTAAGTGGTTACACTGATGCAGGCTTCATGACTGACCCAGATGACTTCAAATCTCAATCATGCTATGTTTTCATATTGAACGGTGGCGCAGTAGATTGGAAAAGTTCCAAACAGAAGACTGTGGCGGATTCTACAACGGAGGCGGAATATGTTGCAGCTTCTGAAGCCTCCAAGGAGGTGGTACGGATCAAGCAATTTATTGAAGACCTTGGTGTGGTTCCAAGTGCTCTGGACCCGGTGGAGATCTATTGTGATAATAGTGGCGCCGTGGCTCAGGCAAGGGAGCCAAGTTCGCACCATAAGACAAGACATATTGAATGCAAATATAAACTCATTCGACATCATGTCGAAGCAGGTTTAGCGAAAGTACGCAAAGTTCACACGGATCTGAACGTGTCAGACCCGATGACAAAGCCTCTACCACGAGCAAAGCATGAGCAGCACCGGATAGCCATTGGTGTTAGGGAAGCCATGTAACTAGATTATGACTCTAGTGCAAGTGGGAGTCTGTAGGAGATATGCCCTAGAGGCAATAATAACAGTTATTTTGTATCTCCAAGTTTGTAATGAATGTTTATGATCCATGCTATAACTGCAATGATTCTCGAGTCTACAATATCCACGAGGCTCGGAGGGAAACTCATATGCACGTGTGGTATAATAAACGGTAAAATGTATTCCTAGTCTTGCCTCTAAGACTGGCTCAAGTATTGCATGATGATCCTGTTTTCCTGATCATGGGCATGACTATGCCGGCAATTTTGAGGGCACACTGTTGGTAGAACACTTGTGTTGAATCGACCCGAATTGATGTTATGCTATGAGATACATTCGTCACAAGTTTATAGTTAATAACACAGAGATAGTTAATGCTTGCATAATTCCTTAGACCATGAGAGTATCGAGTTCCTTCGTACTTGCTTCATGAACTTTGGGGTTTGTTAAACGTCATCCGTAACTGGGTGGCTATTACGGCGGCTTACGGGTTCACAGAAAAGTATGGCAAGTAACGAGATAGCTCAAGATTGGGATTTTCTCCTCCGAAAATGGAGAGATATTCTCGGGCCCTCTCGGTGTTACGGTATCCATCATCCTCTGGCCAGACACAAGGTGATTTGATCACACGGATGCCGGAACACAGAAACGAGAAAAGAGAACAAAACCGGTAACGAGGTAACTTGCATGGTGGACAAATTGTTGATCCACGAGGATGCAATAAATCTCACCTCGGGTGTTTGTGACGTATCACGAAGCAACAACAATAGCACATGACAACTGGAGGTTCACTCGAATATTCATTCATGTGGGTATAGGGGTCAATATGGGTGTCCACGGCTCCGATGTTGATCATTGATCGGAAGGGGTTCCGGATCATGTCTATACTTCACCGAACCTATAGGGTCACATGCTTAAGGGTCATCTATCTGCTGAATACTAGACAGGGAGTCTGAGAGAAAGTTTCCGAAAAAGGTTTTCGGAGAAAACGGAAAAGTTCCGAAGAGAGAGGTCATCGGATGAGTTTCGGTGAAACCGAAAAGTTGTTTCGAGTATACCATTAAGTCAAAATGGTTTCAGGACACCCCTGATAATTCTTGGAGGGTGCCAAAATCATTCTGGAAACGTTCTGGAATTTTTCGGGATGAAAACCAGAAATGTTCTGGAGCTGCCGGAACCGCTTCAGATGCTTTTCGCAGATGAAAATCACTAATCCGGAATTGTTCCAGAACGCGTTGAAAATTATTTTATTGGGTACTAGAAATGTTCTAAGCCCACATAAATATTTTCAGTTCGAACGGACGCTAAAAAATGTCGTCATGAATAGTGAAAGTGCTTTTTGGGATATTTTTTTGGTGAGTCACCTTTTGGGATATTTCCAAAAGGCTTCTAGAAGGGATTGGGGGGCAAGCAAGCCCCTCATGGGGGGACCCCCAAGGGGGTGGCCGGCCAAGGGTGGAGCTCCTCCACGGAGCTCCACATGGCACCCCATTTCCCTCTTATGCCCTTTGTGTGTGACATAAAGTGGGGGTACTTTGGTATTTTGAATGTCCATCCTACCCCTTGGCTTTTCGATAAAAAGAGGAGGAGTGGGCAGCCCAAAACTTCATCCCTTGCTCTCATACACATGCCATGACTTGTCTAGCTTCTCTCTCCCTCCCAGCGAAATAGTTTCGTAGAGCCGAAAGGCTGTCTGGGTTCCGGCAGGAACTAGTTCTGGACGGCGAAGCCCTACCGGATAGCTGACACCGTATGTGTGCAACCCCATAGAGAGATTGTAGTTTCAATCTTTTGCCCGAGGGGCTATTCGAGTGTCCTCCCGAAGGGCTGTCCGAGTTACCGTTCAGGTTTCGAGGGTCATCCCGGAGGGCTATCCGTGACATCGTCCGAGGGACTGTCCGACCGCCTCCCGAAGGCTGTCTGACGAGGGAGTACATCCTCACAGTTGGGAGGTTGTAAATCCTAGCTGCAGGGATCTGCACTGACGATCTCCACTGACTCTTCTTCTGCTGCGCTTCGAGTCGGTACGGATCAGATCAAACCTTGTATGCAGTCTCCATAGTGGTCCTGGGCGTGCTCGCTGTACCGAAATTTTTGTTTTCTGTCGCGTTCCCCTTCAGGCACAGCGGCGCACCCGGGCAGCAGTGACGCTGTTGGGTGAGCGGCTCCTGACCTCCTGTTAGTCCGGCATCTCCTCCTAGAGTCATGCCGTCCGGGGACGGCAAGTCGCCAGCGAGGCAGGCGGCTGGGGGCGAGTAGAGATAGGAAGCGCAGCAGAACAGAGGGGAATCGGGGTCTGGGCTGACCCAAAATCCCAGGGTGGGCCGCAGCCCATCGTGGGCACCCTGTAGATCCACACCCCAGTGGCGTACATGCATTTTCGAAACTAAATTAGGAACATTTAGCTGACCAATTAAACGACTCTGTTTTAATAATATCATATTCGTATTTGAACAACTAAGCTTGTTTAGCTTGATGGGTGGAGCAGTGCTATTATGACACGAAGCACATAGGCTGATTGTATAGTGGTCATAAAAGGGGGGAAACCCTAAGCATGATCAATTAAACCCTATTATGACTGTGCCATGGCAGTTTTGAAGCTGCAAACCGCAGAAATGCTATTTAGCAACCATTGTTTGCTTCGAACTAAGAACTAAAATTGAAGAGCTGAAAAGAAAGTACAGTAACCAAGTTACGATCTATTTTCTGGTTGAGATCAAAAGGTTGAGCAGATATGAAGTAGTACCACCTCTCTTGCGGCAGCGTGTAGGCATCGGGGGTGTGATGGCTATCGGTGGCGTTGAAGCAGATCTGCAACGGTAGACGGGTGCATCGGGGGATAAGTCCCGTTGCGGTGGACGAGAAGGTCATGGGAGCAGCCCCGGCAAGGAGGACGACGGCGCTGATGAAGCGAGAGGACGTGATGCAAGGCTCCTGGTCCGTCGCTGTGGATGAGAAATGTCCATCTCTAGCAGTGGACGACGCGGTCTTGGTAGGCGCTCCGGCATGGTGGAGGACGGCGGCGATGGATGGGGTGGCGGACGGAGGAGACTGGTGTGGGGATGGTATTTGAAAGGATCGAGAAGAGGAGTCTAGAGGGGGGTGATTAGACCCTCAACAAGAAAAAGTAGCAGTTTTTAAGTTCTTCAAGTTGAGGTGGAGATTTAGCACAAGATTAAGCATTCACAATACATTTCAAGCAAGCATGGCAAGAGTATATGCAGCGGAAAAGATAAAGCATGCTAATTGCAAGAAAGTAAAGGGATGGGATTGGAGTGTGCAAACGCAATGTAGACTCAAAGATTTTTGGTGTGGTTTCGATAGGTGGTGCTATCGTACATCCACATTGATGGAGACTTCAACCCACGAAGGGTAACGGTTGCGCGAGTCCACGGAGGGCTCCACCCACGAAGGGTCCACGAAGAAGCAACCTTGTCTATCCCACCATGGCCATCGCCCACGAAGGACTTGCCTCACTCGGGTAGATCTTCACGAAGTAGGCGATCTCCTTGCCCTTACAAACTTCTTGGTTCAACTCCACAATCTTGTCGGAGGCTCCCAAGCGACACCTAACCAATCTAGGAGACACCACTCTCCAAAAGGTAATAAATGGTGTGTTGATGATGAACTCCTTGCTCTTGTGCTTCAAATGATAGTCTCCCCAACACTCAACTCTCTCTCACAGATTTTGCTATGGTGGAAAGATGATTTGAGTGGAAAGCAACTTGGGGAAGGCTAGAGATCAAGATTCTTGTGATAGGATTGGAATATCTTTGTCTCAACACATGAGTAGGTCGTTCTCTCTCAGAAAATGAGTAGTGGAAGTGTAGGCACGTTCTGATGGCTCTCTCTTGAATGGAGAAGAGGGGTGGAGGGGTATATATAACCTCCACACAAAATCCAACCGTTACACACATTTGACTCAACCCGGTCAGACCGAATAGAAGAACTCGGTGAGACTGATTCAATTCAAAATGTGAACGTTAGGAATCTCGGTGGGACCGACTGGAACAACTCGATGGGACCGATGTGCAAGGGCTAGGGCAAAACCTCATCTCGGTGAAGCCGATTGCATGAACTTGGTGAGACCGATTTCAGCAAAGAGCAAATAGAGAGTTGGTCAAGCAAACTCGGTGGGACTGATCACTCATTTCGGTGAGACCGAAATGTTACAAAGGGAAACAGAGAGTTTGCAGGGCCATCTCGGTGAGACCGAGATCCGTATCTGTGTGACCGAATCGTTTAGGGTTTCTGGCAGTGGCTATGTCAACTGAACTCGGTGGCGCCGGATAGATCAAATCGGTGGGGCCGAGTTTGACTTTGAGTTTTGGACATATGTGGAAATGAGAAAGTGGCTGAGGGTTTTGGAGCAATATCACTAAGCACTTTGAGCAAGTAGACCATTAAGCAACACCTCATCCCCTTTTAATAGTATTGGCTTTCCTATGGACTCAATGTGATCTTGAATCACTAAAATAGAAATGAAGAGTGTTGAGCTTTTGCCAATCTTTGTTCTTAGCATTTTGAAGGGGTTCCACATCCTCTTGTCCTTACCACGCCATGGTTGAACTCATCTGAAATACACTAGGTGAAAGTATTAGTCCAACAAGAGACATGTTGACATTAATTACCAAAATCACCCAGGGAGCACTTGTGCTTTCAGTGTTCTAGCACGAACATTGTATGAATGGGAAAATGGAGGGAGAGGTACGGGGAACCATGTTTTTGGGACGCGCCTATCTGAAATATGTGAAAGTTATGAACTTAGCCCCCGTTTAAAATTTAGACATCTCGTCGGTTGGGGATAGGACGGTAATCTCGCATCTCCCCCAATATTTGCCCAGAGCGATTTCGGGCGAGGAGAGGGTATTTTGGCGCCCACGGTTGGCGCCCATGGTGTATGGATGGGGCTGACAGGTAGGGCGGTTGTGTCATGTCTGAGTGAAGTTACAAACCTGCCCCTATTAAAAATATTTGCCTACATCGATTTCGGCCGAGTCGAGTTTGTTTTGCCGCCCACCGTGTATGAATGGGAAAATGGAGGGAGAGACAGAGGTCTTTCGGACGAGCTTGAATCAAATGTGTTTTTCCGCCCATGTTTGGCGCCCACCATGTCTGAATGGGCTCAGAGGCGGTCGTGTCACGTCTAATTGAAGTTACTAACCTACCCCTATTGAGAGCAGTGGAAATCGGGCTGATGGATTGTCCGTGTAAGGGGTAGACAGTAATTTCCATCTCGCAAACACTGGCTTCGGGCAGCCGACGTGGGAGTGGATATTTTGCCGCTTCTTTCAAATATTGGGACAATAAGCATTCACGTTTACCCTGGCAACTAAATTCAAATCCATTTTGTATTCTTATACAAATCTTTATAAATCATTCTATGTTTTTTATATATCTTCAAAAGCACAACAAAGATGTATTCCACTATCATATATGAATATGATTTACAAATGTCGATACTCGAATTCAGAAGGTAGAATCCAGTTTAAGGTGAATTCAAATATTTGAAACCACTTTATGTCCAACTCAAGTGTAAGATGTATGACACACGCAGCATATAGTGTACTCCCATTTAGATATGTACACAAGCGATGTCTCAAGATTCAAAATACTGAGTCAATCAACCAATAATGTCCAAAACTAACAGACATATAAACACTTATAGAGTATATGGATCAATAATATCAACTAACATACATAAGCCAGGCCGCCGTACTTTTTTTGCTAGAAGAGCATCATTTTTTAGCAAAGCTAGTACAGCATCTTGGCCCTTTCAGATGCGTGCCACTTAAGGACCATCTATACTACTATTATTGTTGAATGCACATTCAGCCCGATTGGCATATTTGTAGGTTTGGCATAGCAATCAAAATGAAATGTCTCAGAGTCTTATCAATTATTACATGATCTCTAGAACAAATGGTTTGATCAATTACATGAACAAACAACACAAAGGTTATTCAACGATGAAAAAACATTTCACGTATGATTTACCAAGTGGGAATTTAATTTCCTTTTTTCCTTCAGGACCTTAACAATGTGGTCAGTCTCAGCTTGCTTCGTTTTGAAATCCACCAAATATTTAATGGTTGTCTTGAGTACTGCTTGTGATTGTGCTGTTTGCTACCTCAACATGTCAACTTCATCTCTAAGTGCAGAAGCAGAATCTTTTTCTACCAATAGTTTAGCCTCTACAGCATCAGCAGTTGGCAATTCATGATGCACGATTGGGCCGGTGCCACTGCTGTGGGATGATACAACGTCCATGTGGCTAACCTGTTTTGCCATTAAAGTTCCGATTGGATTCTGAAAAGTTGAAGTTAGCAAAACATCTCAACTGGGAGTTAGAACAGCAAACCAATTAAACAAACAAGGAATTAAAGAGTTTCAATTGGATGCTGAAAAGTAGTTATTAACATCATTGTAACAGGTTGCAGCAGGAAAGCAGTTAAAAAAACAAGTTTTTGCAAAAGGTACCTGTTGTGGCATTGGAGTTTCTCTTGGATCCTAAAAATTTGAGTAGCCAGTAACATGATTGGAGCAACCGGTTGCAGCAACAAAGCAGTTAAACAAACAAGTTTTGCAAAAGGAACCTGTTGTGGCATTGGAGTTTCTCTTGGATCCTGAAAAGTTGAGTAGTCAGTAACTTGATTAGAGCAACAAGTTACAGTAGCAAACCTGTTACACAAATATATTTTTGAAAATGTACCTGCTGTGCAATTGGACTTCCAATTGGATCCTGAAAACTTGAAGTTGGTAAGATGATTACAGCAACAAGTTACAGCAACAAACCAGGTAAAGAAGGAAGTTTTTGAAAACATACCTGTTGTGCCAACGGAGTTTCAGTTGGATCCTACAAACTTGAATGTTAGCAATCATAAATAAAGGGTTGCAAGAGCCATAAGAAACTAACATCAAACTAATAAAACTAACCAGTTTTGGCAACGTATTTAATTACACATGAACTAGTAAAACTAACAAGTTATTGGCAACGTATTAAAGTAACAAGTCGGTACCGTTTACCAGCAACACAAACATCTGTAAATATCTTTGATGTAAGCAAAATGATTCTGACACACACACACACACACACACACACACACACACACATATATATATATATATATATATATATATATATAAGTTAAAAAGACATTGTCCCTCATATAAACCTGACAGTTGTCTGTCTATGAACATACAAACATTACTAGTGCTACAAGTCATAACAGCAAACCATTTAAACAAACAGGGTATCAGAATGTAAGTTACACATGAATTTTGCTGCGCCTATCTACGTGCTTAAGTAGCTATTTAAGTTCAGGCAAACAGGTAATTCTTAACAGTAAGTATCAAACACATAGATAGGCGCAGTCTATAATAGGATTAACAGGCTATGGCATTATGTAATCAGTAGCAAACTAAATTAAGCCAAGCAACGTAATTGAACAATTTTGCAATCAGTGGCTAAGTAAATTTCGAGAAGCAGGTAACTGAACTTATGCTAGCTCTTTGTACAAGCACACTGCAACTTCTTTTTCGCTTACATGGTTCTATGAAGGAGTCCATCACATCAATTGCTTGGATACGCAGTCCCAATACTTCTTTCTTCCCACACTGCATTGGTAAGTCGAATGATTAATCTGATAAGATGGTGCGTTCTTGAAATGTTATATGAGGACAGGTTGTCAAACTAGTTGTAGCAACATACATCACACTGGCTTTTACTGTATATTTCATGCTATTACATTTGGTATATCGAGATCTAAGCAATCTACAATAGGATGAAAAGACTGGCATCCTTCACATTATTGACGAACTCAGTTCATAGAAACAAGCAATTCAACCATTTTGTGGGTAAATCAAAAGCGCCACTGGAATATTTTTCACTACCCCAATCATACACTTAAAAAGGGGCGATGCCACCGTAGGGGCTGGTATGGGCGGCCGCCTTGGGTGGCTGGAAAGTGTGCACCTAGTTTGTGTCGTCCAGGTTGGCCCAGGCTAGTTTTGTTTGTCCCAACGCATGAGCAGGCAATGTAAAAAAATGAAGAAAACCGTTTCAATTTGGATGGGACAATAATGTAAGTGCAAGGCAGGCCCTATAGCAGGCTCGCGGCCCAAACGAGGGCCTCCCATATCGATCGACAACGGGAAAAATCCCCAATTCGTTCACTCCAGCCTCCAGTCTGGTTCGCTCCTAACCTAGCCGCCGCTAGACAAACCGACATAGCACTTTCTCGCGCCCTCGTTGGATGCCGGTCGCTGGGCTTCAAGCGAATGGAAGGACAAGAAGATGAAGATCCAACCCTGGGTGTAGCCTGCATGGGAGGCAGCGGCGGCAGCACGGGCATGGCGTCGAGCTTGCGCAAATGGACAGTCGCAGAGCAGCATGCGCAACGAGCAGGTACATCACATCCCTGATTATATCTAATTCAACTGTTCAATTTCTGGCCAATAGTTAAACCTGACGGTGTTGTAAAACTGCTTGTATGTAGGGAATCTATAAGAAAATGAAACCAATTTCTGCTTATTTTATAACTCCCCCAATTAATGCTGAACTGACTGAACCTGATGTGTCTAATCAAGTTTCCGGTGCAAACATACAATCTCATGTTGTTCTTGAGCCTGAAGTGTCTAATGAACAGACTACTAATGAAGGATTTGATGCAAATATTTTACATGCTCCTGGTGATGAACATATAGTGTCTAATGAGGGATCTAATGTAAGCATTTTGCAAGCTCCCATTGAAGGATTTAGTGTCTAATGATGATCTACTATGTTGAAAGAGAGAGAGATTTGCAGGAATTGATGACAAGCAAATTATAGTACATTTTCATGGCTTGAGGAAATGTCGAGGCCATCTACCAGAAAGTCCCCGTATCATTACAACCTAGCATGAATACTTTTCTAATCTGTTGTTTGAAACTACTGGCATACTTGTGCAGGATAGACATATTGATATGCAGTTTGCGCACTGGTTATAGGCGTAATTACACTTGGATATTTTTGGCCAGAAAACGAATAATTCAAGCAGGTACAGTCCATGTTAGTAGTCCTTGTACACCATGTTGCATTTTGTGTTTTTTCGTGCTTACATCATTTAGTGTTTTATAATCTGGAACTACTTTGGATCATTAGCTAGTTTTCAAAGTGGATATAGCTTCACATTTCTCAAGTTATGTTGATTTTCGGAGTGCAAGTGCCTTCGTATTTTTAAGTTAAATTTTCGCCGCTGGTAACTTGAATTCATGGATCCACCACTGCACACAAATCATACACGCAGGCCAGTGTGAATTAAATGAAATGCAGGGACTTACGCTAGCTTGTTGTATAGGCTCACTGCAGCTTTGCTTGCGCTTGGGATGTTTCATGTATAAGTCCATGTTACCACTTGCTTGGATGTGCAGGCCTTGTGCTCCTTGCATCCCCCTCTGCATTTTTGACATGGCGAATGGTTGATCAAATAAGAGGAATCGACCTTGCTGTTCTACCGGAGGACAGGTACTTACAAGGTTATACAGGCGTACAGGATGTGTACCAGATCCTGTAGCACCGTCATGCTTGGCTAAATAATGGTTTTACTTGTTTCAGATGATATCTCCATAAGAAATAAGAGTTAAAGTCAGAGTTGCATAGGCGTGTAAGCTAAGAGAGCAGTAAAAGGATATCCAAACATTGTCAGAACAATGCACAAGGGAGTGATATGTGGATACCTAGTTCGGGCCGACGTTTGGGCATGCTCGCCTAGCTAGAGTGCGGGTCACTTCAGAGCCGTTGAGGGTGATGCGCTGGCATTGGCTGGCCACGTACAAATGCAGATCTCGAGCGGCAGCGGAGCGCTATGATGCGGTGTATGAGGCCATTGGTGAAGCACCAACGATGTCGAGGGGGCGTGGGTGGATGTGCGACGATGTTCTCGGTGAAGTGGCCCCGGTGAGGTGGGAGACGGCGTCGGTCAAGCGCACCTGATGCAGTGGAAATCGGTGTCTGAGGCACGTCGGCTGCGGCGGCCGACGTTCTGGGTGGACCACCCAGTGCGGTGGACGAGGGGGTAGATGAGGTAGCTCCAGTGCAGTGGTGAAGTGCGACCGTCGTCTTCGTTGTCGTCGTCCAGCACAGAGGTGGGGAAAGAGACGAGACGAAGGGCGATTCTAATTTTGCTTGGGTTGGCGGCGAATTAGGGATTTGAGAGCTCTGGGCGCGGAAGTGGATGGGGGAGAAGGGAGATTTTGCCGGGCTGGAATTGGGGCCGCCAGATATTTCAATCCGAAACATGGAAGCACGAACTTTTTTGTCGTCGTTCTTTTTGGGGGGGTGCGGAGGGAGGGGGGTTGCTAGCGTCCGTACGACACACGCGGCCACCACGACACGACCCTGGTCTACCTGTTGCGCCTACATTTGAGAATGCAAACGAATCTTCTTTCATTGGCAAATGAATCTTGTACTATGTATTACCATGCCCGTGTTTTCCTTACAAATAATTAGTCCTTCGAAACGAGATACTATGAATTAATTAATGAGGTGTTCTTTGAATTAGAGTGTGTTTGTCACATAGCGATCTCTAATTCTAATGTGGATTTCGCATTTCAGGGTATCCACGCTACTTTTTTAATACAAAATCATATATGTATAAGATGAACACCATGGTAGTGAGAAAACTTTGGATGGATTCAAGCATATGACCACACACATACAAAATACCACAACAATCGAGTCAAAATCAACCTTTCCAAACCTAGTATGGCACGAATTCGAAATAAATACAGAAGCCATATGCATGGTCCTCAATTCAAATCTTACAATGTACACTAAATTAAAACGTCAATATTAAGTCTAGCACTATCTACATTCAAATGTTGTCTCAGCACACACGCTACATACTTCCTTTATTGATCAATCTTCCTCTCCTAACCACCTTACAAAGCTATTGGTTTCCGCACATTCATTCTTTCTCTCCATGTTTCCATCTCTAACTCTCACACACCCGCCATTGCACTCCATGCCGAGCTCTCTCTCTCTCCCCCTCCCACCCTCTCTCGGTAGATACGTGCATTGCCTATCTAGACCCCCCTCCCTCCCTCTTGTGCGCACGCACGCACATTGTCTATCTAGATCACTCTCGAGAGACCGTCTCACTCTTTCTTCCGCACAGCAGCCCACACTCGCTTAATCTTTCTCTCTCTCTCTCTCTCTCTCTCTCTGTCTCTCTCTTTATCTAAGTATCGATTAACCTCACTTTCTCTCACACACAAATGATATATCTCCCTGTTCGGGCCTCGATCGACACACTCTATACTCTCTCATGTAGATTGTCTATCTAGATCAGTTTCTCCATGCCATTCCACTCATTCGACCTCATGGCGGTCCACGCTCGCTCAATCTCTCTCTCTCTATACATGTCTCGATTGACCTCGCTCTTTCTCACACACAAACGATATATCTCCATGTTTGGGCCTAATTCGACATATTCATAGTGTATACTCTCACACGCACATTGTCTATCTAGGTCACTCTCTCCAACCTGTCTCACTCTTTCGATCGCATGACAATGCACACTCGCTCAATCTCTCTCTCTTTATCTATGTATCGATTGACCTTGCTTCCTCCCACGCATAAACGATATGTGTACATGTCTGTGACTGGATCATCTCTCAAGCTCTCTCTTACAACCCTCACCCTTCCCAAAAGCTCAATCGGACAATATCTATCCACATCATATATATCTTTTCAACGAATGTCGGGGCACACTCACTTTGTCTCTCTATCTATGTCTCGATTGACCTCGCTTTCTCACGCCGTCTCTTCCACACATTGAAGCTACCTCTCCATCCCTCGCAGAGTCGGAGCTATTTACATTGCGAGGGGGACGCCAACCTTTGATTAATTTGTGAAGGCATTTATTCCGGTGGGTTTAGATTATATTTTTGTAGCATTCGCCCCACAACTACTCCAAACACAGTTGCAACCCCCGCCCCTCCCCCAATTGTTCTCCCTCTGGATCGGTCACCGCTCTCTCGCACGCCCTTTCTAACCTTCCACGTCGCACCATGGTATTTTTGCAAAAAAACTCTGGTGTTCTCTTTAATTATTACAAATAAGCTACAAACTACACACCCGGAGTCCACCTGTAATGGAACAAATTTCGACCCAGAAATTAAAGTGCTACAAACTACACACTGGGGGCCCAACTGTCATGGAGAAAATTTGGAACCATTCTACACCCCTATATAGTGTGCGAATAACTTTGAAAGATGGTCGTTGGATGAAGCCAATCCGACGGTGCAGAGATGGAAAATCCGAGCACCACTGGCCGTTGGATATCTTCTACATTCCACCACATTCTGCCACATGTACAATCTAGAAGACTGCATGGTTGAACTTAAGCATAATGCACAAACCTCAAAACACAAGCACTTCTCCTTTGTTCTAGAATCTTCTGTATCATAATTGCCCAATTTTCTTTTATTTAAATGAATTGCCATTATTTGTTTTTACTTTATGCTCTACAATGCACAATTCCATGAATCTTAAAATAGATTAACTTTTTTATAAAACTTATTGATTTTGAATGATATGAACTATAAGAATTAAACGAACATCTACATCATGCATATATGAATCAAAGCTTACATGCTATGGAGTGGTATTTATTCATAATTTGGTTGCCAAATCTCATGCGTGCAATGCACGTGTACCTTACTAGTATAAATTAAAAATGAAAAAGGATGAGGATCGAACATGCGACCAGGGCCTTCAAGCCGCACGTCAATAGGCAACATAGTAGCAACGTTTATTGTACTCCCCTTTGTTGATATAATGTTTTTATATTACCACAACCTATTTAATGGACAACATGTTTTTATATTAACTTTAGTACATTAGTGGGACTGGCTCGTGAGTATGTACTATTCCACTTCACTTACTGGTGGGTTCCATGTCTGCTCTCTCTCCTCCCCTTCTACATTTAGACGCACGGGCAAACACGAAGAACGCGCGGGCGGTGTGGCCGTTGACCGAATCTGGACGCGTTCACAAGTTGCGGCACCAGTTTCACGTAATCCCTACTCTTATAAAAAACAGAGTTGGAGATGATGGTGTGCCTGCCATCCTGCAATATAGGCCGTCCGATTTATATCTGACAGATAGGAAGGAAACTATGGCAATTTTGCAAAAAGATACCCACACCCCTCTCCACATTTGCAAATAAGGCCTTCCCTCGTTCATCTTGATGTTCCATGCAATGCACGGGCATCTTGCTAGTACTAGTACTAGTATTGGAGTATGTAACAAGTTTAGGAACAAAAGTGACCGTGACGGACAAGTTAGGCTAGTAGTATCTACTAACAATTAAATGTGTGGAAAAATAGATGTATTGCCTATAGTGCTCGAACAAGGGGACTGCTCGCGCCCTACAAGTATTTGGAACTGGCTTCCATAAAAAATATATTTGGAATTGACGTGGTATTTAATATGAAATGTTTGCGATGAGAAGGAATACATGTTGCTTGATGACATTTTATATTTAATTTGATACGGCTCTAGCAGAACATTCAATCGATCAAACCATAGATTTCATTCAGTCTGACTGTGACTTTACATTCATACCACGATCAAACTAAAATAAATGCAAATGATAAATCCCAAACGTTCGGATTTTAAGCATGGCAATCCGAATGTTTTTTATGGCATATTTAGATCACGTGGCGGCGGCGGAGGCGTCTTGCGGCGGGAAGCGGCTCCTCTGCCGTGCTCTATGTGTTGTCGGGCCACTGGCCGGTGGCGACGGTGGCGTCTTACGCCGTTGTTGGCGTACTCCTGGACGTTGGCCCTAGCTTCAAGGAAGGCCAGAATGTTCTGGACTTCGGTCTCCAGGAGCCAGTCAACTGGCGGGAGGAGGCGACTGACGTTGGTGCAAGGAAGCGGTCGACGGCGGCGATCCATGCCGCTGAGGGGGGCACTGGCACCGGCACGGGGACAGGCCCTGGCAACAGCGCGGCGGAGACATTCGTGTGCACGGGCACCGGCACGAGCGCGCGCATCAGTGCACGCGCAGGCACAGGCGCTGGCAGGTGCACGGGCGCGTGAATGTCAGCGGGGACCTCGTGGAACCCCGTGGCTTTAAGCTTGGCGACAATGTGCGGCTCCCAGGTCATCAATGCCACGAGATGGGTGTTGGCGCAGTCGGGGCGACGGGAGCTGGAACGGGAGCGGGGACAGGCGCGGCGTCTTCCCGCAAGGCCAGTTCAAGCTCGTCCCAAAGCACCTTATGTTCTTGAGACTCTGGCTGGGTGTCTTCCTTAGGAAACTGGAAGACTAAGGGAAGACCATCGTGATGCGGCATGGCGTACGGTGAGGTCAGGCTGGTTGGAGGTAGACGACAGGAGAATCCGAGAGGAAGAGAGAAGATTGTAGCAAGACCGAGGAGTGCGGGGGAGATTTAAACTACGTCACCGGCGCCATTAAAAGTGGGGGCAGTTGGGAGGAAGGTGGGTGGCGGAGCCTGGTCAAAGGGCTCACCTCCCGGTAAGCCTACGCAGCGGCCTGCTCGCACGCCTCCCGGTCAGCCGGCGCAGCGGTCTGCTCGCACGCCTCCTGTCGACTCACACGCTTGCTCGGATGGCACGTGCCGATGAGAAGCGGGACTCGTGGCGGCACGTAGGTCTAACACCCACGGTTTGAATAGTGAAACCGTTCGCGTTAACGAGACATGTCTTTGTTCCAAAATACCTTGGCTCTTCATTTGTGCAACTTTTCATAAGCAGCTTGTCTCTTGAACAAAAAATATATGATAGACTATTTATGCCATATCACGTGACCATGCTCAGTTTCATGAATTTCAGGTCAATTTTGGATTTTCTGGAATTTAAAATCCAGGATTCGAAACAATATCATAACCTGCATCATGAAATAAATTTTCAAGCCATACATCTTTACTTTTGTAGATGTTAATATTTCTTAAGAAATGATTTGGTCAAACATTTTGCTTAGTTAGACTTCAGACAAGTTATATTTGCAGAGTAAAAAAGATAATCCCTCCGTACCAGCGCATTGCCTGATATAGCAACTCTAGTAGGCACGAACACCGCACGAACAAAATCAACAAACGGAGCTCCATTCTGTGCTCATCCTGGTGTAGAACTATTAGTACTAGGCAATGGAGTTGACGGGTGGCCTTGGGCAGCGGCGACGAAGGGAATTGAACCGTGCTCGGCACGGTAGGTAACGTGGCTAGTTACTAAAGCATCCCTCCATTGTTCATCAGTTGTCATTATGGACCGGGGACATGAGGGGAATTTCCTAGGGCTGGAATTCTGGCCGCCGGATATTTCTACTAGAAACGTGGAGGCTCGAGTGGAGGCACGGAGTTTAATATCGTGGTTCTTTTGGTTGGGGTTGGCTAATGTGCGTACCATGCACGTCACCACCAGGACACGAGCCCGGGTCTGGCTGGTACGCCGTCGGGTGCTACCATTCGAGAATGCAAAAGGAATCTTTTTTTTAATTGCCGAACGAATCTATATGTATTACAATGCCCGTATTTTCCTTGCAAATAACTGGTCATTCCAAAAGGCACGGTAATTGATTTATGACGAGTTCTTGAATTAGAGTGATTTTGTGATATAGTGATCTCAACATGGATGTATGAACATGCATGTATGACACGAATTCAAAACTAAAATGTAAGCCATGCATGGTCCTCAATTCAATATTTAAAATGCATAATAAATTGAAACATGAATATTAAGTCTAGTACTATGTACATGCAAATGTTGTGTTTAGGTCTCTCCATCGACAACCCCCCCAACCACCACACATACTTTATGTATCGATCGATCTTCATTTCTTTGTTAATAGAGCTATTGGTATCCGACACACGCGCGCTCATTATTTCTCTTCACGTTTTGATCTCCATTTATGTCACACCTGCCCACACACTCTCAACAAATGTATTTCTCACACACAACCTAGTCGTGCCCTCCATGACAAACCCTCCCTCTCTCTCTCTCAAGACACGTACATTGCCTTTGTAAAACACCTTCACCGTGCACGCACACACAAAGCCTATTTAGGCCACTCTCGGTAACTATCTTCCTCTAGCCCTCACTGCAGCTTCGTCGCACGATATCTCGGTGTATCGTCTTTAACATTCGAGTGTACGCTAGGCCACACTCACTCGATCTCTCCCTCTATAAATGACTCGATTGACCTCGCTTTCTCGCGTCGTCTCTCTCACACCTAGACGCTCCCACTACACCTCTTGCATAGGTGGAGCTATGTAGATTGTAGGGGGGTAACCCCTCGACCTTAGATAAAATTGTGAAGGTCTGTTTAGGATTGTTTGGATTATATTTTTTGAACATTATATTTGTCCCCACCCTCCCAAACATCGATGGGTTGTGCACCCCCCCCGATAGAATATCATGTGCACCCACACCTTAGATGCTATATGGTGATACGAGTTCCTTGGAGTGTGTAGATCTGAGATATAGCGGCTCACAGATGTCTTAATATTTTTACAATAAACCTTAATGAGTTTGGGAATTGCACACAATTAGTACCAAAACTACTCAGATGCCCTTGGATCCCATATCCAACGGCCTCGAAGCTCGTATCATCGTAGCATCTAAGATGAGGGAAGACCTCATATTCTCTTGTGTTTAAGAATATCACGTGCTACCACACCTTAGATGTTGTGGTGATATAAGATCCTCAGAGCCGTTGGATCTGAGATCCAACGACTCCTTGGTGGTTCAAATGTTTTTGCAGAAAACCCCCCAAAGAGTTTGGGCGTAGCCCACAAGCACAAAGACCACTCAGATGCCATTGGATCTCAGATCAAACGACCTCGAAGCTCGTATCACCATAGCATCCAAGTTGTGAGAGCACCTGAAGTTTTCTCGCACGGGGGAATATGAGGTTCTCCCACACCGTAGATTCTATGGTGATATGAGTTCCCGGGAGATCAAATGGCTCGCAGTAGGAGATTTGAATGTTTTTGCAATATAGGCCTCAAAGAGTTTGGGAATTGCGCAGAAAGTACAAATACTACGCACATGGCATTGGATCTCAGATCCAACGACCTAGATGCTCGTATCACCGTAGCGGCTAATTAAGCTGCGGGGAGCACCTAATATGAGCTATTGGGAGCCGTTGGATCCAAGATCCAGCAGCTCACACGAGGCCTGAATGGTTTTTTTTGCAAAAAAACCCTTGGAGAGTTTGGAAATTGCGCATAATTACAAAGACTACTCCCAAGCCATTGGATCTCAGATCCAACAATGTAAAATCTCGTATCACCATAGCATCTAAGCTGCGGGGAGCATGTGATATTCTATGCCGCTGTCATTTTTGTTCCTAAACTTGCAAAATACGTGTAACTAGTGCCGTAACTTGTCTAACCGCGCAAAGTGTTTGTGCAAAAAAAACAATCCTACACTGAAATATCAGAACAACACACGGGAGGACCACTTGTCATTGATCAAATTTGGACCTAAAACTAGCAAATCTGAAGGACGAGATTCGAACCGGCAACCTGGAGTACAAAGCGTACGTCGATAGCCTGAAACCGCAACGGTTGTTGGCTTTGTCGCATAACTTGATTTTATACAGTATTACATTGAGTAGAGTAGAGGAAGTGGCTCGTCAATAGGTGCATTAACGTTGGCTGACTTACTGGTGGGTCCCATGTCTGCCATCTCTCTCTCTGTCCTCTCCATCTAGTAGTACAACCTTTAGACGCACGGGCACACACGAAGAGCGGCGTGAGCTTGCCATGGTGTTATTATAACTAAAAAAATGCTAGGAAAATAGATGAATCGCCTAGAATAAGAGACATTGTGGCTGGTCGAGACGGAGCTAACCACACCTATCCTCCGTGCCATGTTAGCATGATGAAGCTGTGTGGCTAGTGGGGTGTTTTCGACCGACTGGCTAGGTCCCGAGGTCGAACCATAGGTAGTTTGATACAGTTTATTTTTACACGCACATTTTTCCTCCGTGCCGAGACGTGGCACACCCTACCGCGCGGTTTCTGGGTCCTCCTGGGTGGTGCATGCATATTTTCTTCCTTGCCGAGACGTGGGACGCCCTACCACGCGTTTTATGGGTCCTCCTCAGTCATAGCGCCGAAGCAAGTAAATGAGTCATCAAATCACAAAAGCCCACCTTTCCCGCCGAGTACATCAGTGAAGCACGGTGGCTAGCTAGTTGGGCTAGTGCGACCGAGTAGCTAGGCCGCCGCCACATTTGTTTTTTCACCCCTTTTTTTCTCTCCTTGCCGGTAGGTAATTTTAAATATCCACTGCTATGTTGCACTCGTCTTTGGGTGCGGCAGGCGCGGCAGGATTTTTATTTTTTTGATTGACGGGAGCAGTCGCGGCAGCAATTAGTCATGATGACTCCGCCTGTAAAACCCACTGCTCCGTGAAGTGAAAAGTCGTCGACTGGTGTTTTCCCATGGTGAAAACCAAAAGATTCACCCCGCTCCTCGGCTGGCTCCTTCGCCTTCCCGTAGATTGCATTGCCTTTCAGCTGTTTCGCCCCCTTTGCTTCCTCTCCCCATTGCTTCTACCTGGTTCCATGAGGGCGCACCAGATGACGGACTCTGAGGTGAGGCGCCTGACACAGGAGCTCCATGCCAAGGATGCGGAGCTTAGGGCCAAGGACGTGGAGCTCCGTGAGCTCAAGGAGGAGAGGAGTGCCATGGTCCTCCTTTATGTGCGGGAGTTCACGGAGCTTCAAAAGCGGTAGGCGTCCACCACAAATATGCTCGAGGCGTCAGCGGCATTACTGCAGAAAGCGGAAGATATGATAGGTGGTCAGGCGAGCCGGCTGGAGCGCGACCGGGCCGATCGTGACGAGGTCCAGGATCGCCTCAACCACTTGGTGGACCATGTTGCCACGCACGTGTTGCGGCTGCGTGATGCCTACCGTCGTACCAGCGCGACCTTGCCGGCCGTCGGGCTAAACCCGTTCGACCACCCCGTCGACTTCAATGAGCTGCGGCTTCCTGACCTGGTCTCCTTCTTCACCTATATCTCCGAGGAGCTGAGCCATCTCTGCGCGATGGTGGGGGCGGAGCTGGACAAGGAGGGGTTGCGGGCGGCCGTCGCCGTTGCCGGGCGAATCCTCTCAGGGCTTTGTCACCGGAATCCATTCATGCCATTGGACGCCGTCTTTGACGAGCTGGCTCCCGTCGACTGGGAGCGGGCTCTACGGGCAGTGGCACCCTGCATCACCAACGTCGTGTGCCTCGAGAAACAGAGGGACTTTAGTGGTGTTTAGGCGTCCTCTGCATGGGCATGTCCATGTCTCGGCGCAACATGAGCGTTGGATCAAACTCAGATGGTGCAGATCAGTCATTGTAGCACAAAGCATGTGGGTGTGTTTGGTTGCATTCTCATCTCAATATAGTTGTTCCGTCTTCATGCATGCTCATCTCAGCACCCCTCTTCATGCATGCTCCTAGTGTATTTGTGTTAACCTACTACTGTGGACTCACGCACCCTTCATGCACTCTGCCAAACACCCAAAAGTGGGTCGAGAAGGGAACTTTTGCTCCCATGCACCCTTCATACACCCTGCCTAACACTGATTCGTGCTTCATATGGTTCATGTTCCGTGGAGTACTATAGCACCATACTCTCTGTGCGCTGTAGACCTAGTTCTGTTAACATTGATCTCACCGTTCATTCTCGACCGGACAATCAAAAAAGGGGTATGTTACATTACTATTCATATAGTTGACATGCGCACAACATCATTTGTTATCATCATATCTTACTACACTAGCAACAAGATTATATAGTACTGACGTATGAACCACTGCAGATGCCTAGTAGTAGGAGTACTGTGTAAGTTCAAGTGGCTGCCGTGTTTCGCACTCCTCCGTCGTAAGAGTGGAAATGCTTGCTATAATCATTTTTTTCTTCAGAAACAGCGGACACGCTCTACCGTGCGGACCCTCCTCGACGGTCGTCGGGAACCTTGCTACTCACTTTCGCCGACGTGTGGGACAGCCAGCATCGGGGTCCACTTGCCATGCACTAAATTACTCCGTACTAGAGTGGACAACTGCACAGTAGACTACACCGGTCGAAGCGCTGCAGTAATGCCCAATGAGCCGTCAAATCACAAAACCCCCACCTTTCCAGCAGTAAGTTGGACGGACGAAGCAACCATCATTTCACTCTTCTCCCTCATCTTCCTCTCTTGAAGAAAACCCCAACTTGCTTCTCCCTCATCTTGTTCCTCATTTCTTCAAGAAAACCCCGATGCGCTTCTGCCATTGTTCTTCTCTCCCAAAGAAGGAAAGGTGAGCGCATCAATGGTGTTGCTTCTGGCCAAGGCCTGGGCTTGCAACCCCGAGACTAATCCTATAACTCCCTCTCTATTCTTCTTTTGGGTTTGTGATTATGGTTTCTTTTCTTTTATTTCTATTTGACAGTTTCTTGATGGACCCTGGAGCACCGGCCGAAGTGATGTCTATGGCTCTGGCCAAAACCGTCGAGGCTCAGGGTACGAAGAAGCGCAAGCACCCCACCGAGACTACCGCAGACAAGCTCAAGGTCATCGCCCTATCCAAGCTCCCCTCTCCGGGATCCCTCGTTAAGCAAGTCCAGGTAATATCTCTTCTTGACGATCTATTTGACGATCTCGATCGTGTTTTTTCATCTATCACGCAGTACTAGTACTAGTAGTACAACTTTCTGGGTGATCTTGCATGTGATTTTTGTGTGGCAAATGACGGTTCTAAATTGCTCTTTTGACCAAAACATGCGAGAGGTTGACATACATATGATTATTGCACATAACACTGATTTCTTATAGACTTTCAACTACTCTATGAACATCAATGCTAGCTGTAGGAAATGCAAGATTTTAGCTCTCATGCCTTTGAAGAGAGTATAGTAGCCTCAGTAACTTGTGTTATGGATATTGCAAGTAATCCCTCTGCTCTCATGCCTTTGAAGACATGTTCTAGTGTCTTTGATCACTCATTTATGTGCGTATATGTAGTCTTATATGGAGTAAAATATCAAAAATCATCTTATATTTCTGAAACAGAGGTAGTAATAAAATATTTGGTTTCTGTTTTAATTAGAACCAGGTCCGCGGTGGAGATGAAGTTCTCAAAGTCATGTCGTGTGAACTGGAAGACCTGGGGATGAGTTCTACTACTAAACTATCCAGCTGTTGTGTCCTTGTTGCCACGTGTCGTGAACAAGTGTTTTTCGGTAGCATTGTTGTCAGGCGTGTTCTCGAGGGTGTACTTCACCACAACAATTTCCTAGATGTGCCTTCGATTACGAAGGGTGTGGTTCTTGTAAAGCTTCCCGACAAATCTGATGTGGACTGTCTTCATCGTCATGTTTATGAGTGGAAAGACCACTCTGTTAGGTTCTCCAAGGTTGACGAGATGGCGATGGTGCTGATAGACATCTCTCACGAAGTTCATGGCCTAGTCAGTTATGTGGGGTACATCACGTAGGTCGGTGGCAAGAAATAGTCTGCAGAGTTTAATTAGTGCAACTTTGCTTGTCTGTAGTAAGTACTATTGTTCAGTACTTGATTTGTGTGTGTGAACCCTGTATTGTTTAGTACTGCCGCTTTTGTTGTGTGGTGAGTCCTGAGAACAATCTATGTTAATGTCTGTCCACTCAATTCAGTCTGTATATTTTGAAGTATCCAGATCATCTTTTTTGTGAGGACGGTTTATCAATTATGGTTACACTCCAATATTTGTATGCATTGCAGGGTTTATCGCACCCACCAGGATTTCCAGTCCCATGGATGTTCAGTCCATACGATTTGTCATGACCTTTGGACTATCCTGCTTGTGGGAGTAAGCGGGGGCCCTGCATGCCACCCGTAATTGGACGATCAACCTTCAATTTAGAACTTAAACATAGTGATTTCCTGGTAAGGATTCACTCGTGACACATCAAGTAAATCTTATTGATTTACTGTCTAAATCTTATTGATTTACTGTCATGTTTTCTTAATTTTGCTGCAATTTTACGATGCAGGTTTGGCCATGTGACATTCGTTACAGAATAAACCGTTTGGTTTGCTCTATGATGGTTATTTTTGCAGGTTTCACTTATTATGTCGTGTCAGTAACGAAGGCACTATCCATCACTTATATTACTGGAGACAATTGGATCAGTCTATTGTCTGAGTACAATCTGAAGCCCTATGATGAACTGCAGTTTGGTTTAACAAACACGCCACAATTAGTCCTTCTCGCGTTTAAAAGAAGTGAAGAAAAAGACTGGATCAAGGTCACGGAGCCTAGCGAAGTTAGAAAGCTGAAGTATGAAATCATAGCAGACCAGAGACGATCGCTGCTATCTCGCAAATCGGTACCACCTTCAGCATCAGATTGAGCACCGGCACCTTCTCCGACGGCACTGGCTCTAGCACTGACACCGGCAACAGCTCAGTCTGATCCACCAGAGGATTGGGCACCGACCACGTCAGCGAATCAGCCTGATCTACCGGAGGATTGGGCACCGACACGGGCACCTACTCCGACACCGGCACCATCTCCGGTAGCAGCAGCGGCACTACCAGTCGCACCGACACGGGCACCAGCAACGGTTCCGGCACCTGCACCAACACTTGAAGTTGCACTTGCATCTGCTCCGGCCCGTGCAGCGGCAACGGAACCGGCACTTGCACCGGCAACAGACTGGGTTGTAGTTCGCACTGCATATACCAAAGTCCTTACAAAAACTGACATCTCCACCTTCTTGGTAAGCATTGGCAGCCCAAGTGCTTCATTCTTTTTTCTTGCCATGTTGTTTCACATGATTCACTGTGTTGATCTAACTATTTGTGTATGTCTTCTTGTTTGCGAACAGAGAATTCCTAGAGCAACGAGGGAGTCGTTCAATAATCCAGGCGACCGTGGCCAAGTTTCTCTTACCATGCGCAGCCTTGGTGTGAATGAACCTGCTCAATATACCGTAAGTACAAAGGATGGTCGCATGATGATTAATGCTAAAGGATGGTCAAGGTTCAAAACTCTATCAAATCTTGCGGCAGGGGATGATGTTAAACTCGCACTTTCTCGGCAAGGAGAGCTGGTCCAAATCAATTTTGAAATTCTTCAGTAGCAACACACAACTGCCGAACTGATCTATCCTCCAAGAGCTTTTGATGTAATAATATGGCATGTTGAAACAAGTGTCCTGTGTATAAGTAGTACGACAGTATTATTTATCATGTAGGATATCATGAAAGAATTGCGACTCTGATTGCTGGTTAGGAACTGTCGTTCGATTTCATTCTAACAGTTGTCGTGATTTATTTAATTTTCTATATTCGCCTTGCGACAGCATCTAAAACCAGCGACGTGCTGATCGCTTGAAATATGAAATGCGCTGAGTTAGAACACATGGGCCCCCAAACATGCAAGCCCATCGGCCTGTGGCCCAAAGTCCAGAACCGTCAACCTATCTGAGTATTATATTCTCATCTGAACCCCCATATTATGTTATATATATTCCCCTTGATTTTTATTATGTATAAATTTATCTGATTCTAGTTACTCCTGCATTTCTACTTCCTTTCGCTGATATATGGGGCATCCAGTTACTCTTGCGGTAGGGGATATAAAAGATTTTTATATTTCTTTATAAAGGGAGTATCTCTCTATCGAAAATATATTTATGTGTAACTAGTTACTCCTACCTTTCTACTTCCTTTCACTGATATGTGGGGCATCCGGCAACGGGGTCCACGTGCCATGCACCAAATTAGAGTGCCTGATGTCTGCTAGAACTACGTCGGTTTTTCCCCAGAGAGGGAGGGATGATGCGGCATAGCGACGGTAGGTATTTCCCTCAGTGATGAGACCAAGGTTATCGAACCAGTAGGAGAACCACGCAACACCACGTAAACAGCTCCTGCACACAAATAATAAATACTTGCAACCCGACGTGTTAAAGGGGTTGTCAATCCCTTTCGGGTAACGAGATAGATAAAATTGTAGTAGATTGAAAGATGCAAATAAAAGCAAATAAAATTTAGCGAGGTATTTTTGGGTTTTTGGATTAATAGATCTGAAAATAAAAGTTGCAAAAAAATAAAAGAGCGAATAGCAAAATAGATCTTGAAGGCAAATATATTAAAGAAGAGACCCGGGGGCCGTAGTTTTCACTAGTGGCTTCTCTCGAGAAAAATAGCAAACGGTGGAAACAAATTACTGTTGGGCAATTGATAGAACTTCAAATACTCATGACAATATCCAGGCAATGATCATTATATAGGCATCACGTCCAAGATTAGTAGATCGACTCCTGCCTGCATCTTCTACTATTACTCCACACATCGACCGCTATCCAGCATGCATCTAGTGTATTAAGTTCATGGAGAAACGGAGTAATGCAATAAGAACGATGACATGATGTAGACAAGATCTATTTATGTAGAAATAGACCCCATCTTGTTATCCTTAATGGCAACGATACATACGTGTCATTTCCCTTTCTGTCACTGGGATCAAGCACCGTAAGATCGAACCCATCACAAAGCACCTCTTCCCATTGCAAGATAAATAGATCAAGTTGGCCAAACAAAACCCAAATATCGGAGAAGAAATATGAGGCTATAAGCAATCATGCATATAAGAGATTAAAGAAGACTCAAATAACTTTCATGGATAAAAAGATAGATCTGATCATAAACTCAAAGTTCATCGGATCCCAACAAACACACCGCAAAAAAAGAGTTACATCATATGGATCTCCAAGAGACCATTGTATTGAGAATCAAACAAGAGAGAGAAAGCCATCTAGCTACTAACTACGGACCCGAAGGTCTACAATGAACTACTCACGCATCATCGGAGAGGCACCAATGAGGATGATGAACCCCTCCGTGATGGTGTCTAGATTGGATCTGGTGGTTCTGGAACTTGCGGTGGCTGGAATTGATTTTCGTCGACTCCCCTAGGGTTTCTGGAATATTGGGGTATTTATAGAGCAAAGAAACGGTGCGGGAGGCCCCCGAGGTGGGCACAACCCACCTGGGCGCGCCTGGGCCTCCAGGCGCACCCTGGTGGGTTGTGCTCCCCTCAGAGCACCCCCAGGTGCTTCTCTGGCCCACTGGATGTCTTCTGGTCCAAAAAAATCCACAAAAAGTTTCACTGCGTTTGGACTCCGTTTGGTATTGATTTCATGCGATGTAAAAAACATGCAGAAAACAGCAACTGGCACTGGGCACTATGTCAATAGGTTAGTACCAAAAAATGATATAAAATGATTGTAAAATATCCAAGAATGATAATATAACAGCATGGAATAATCAAAAATTATAGATACATTGGAGACGTATCAGCATCCCCAAGCTTAATTCCTGCTCGTCCTCGAGTAGGTAAATGATAAAAACAGAATTTTTGATGTGGAATGCTGCCTAACATGTTCATCACATATTCTTTTCTTAATAGCATGGACATTTGGACTTTTATATGGTTCAAAGCAATAGTCTAGTTTTGACATGATAACTTAAATACTCAAGCATATCAACAAGCAACCATGTCTTTCAAAATATCAAAGCTAAAGCAAGTTATCCCTAGCCCATCATGCTCAATCATTGATCTATTCATGAAACACACTCGAATATTAGCTACACCCAATGCTCAAGTATGATCATAGTGCCCCTTAGTTGGTCCTTTGTAAGAGAAGATGGAGACTCAAATTAAAAATAAAAATTGCATAAAGTAAAAGAAAGGCCCTTCGCAGAGGGAAGTGGGGATTTGTAGAGGTGCCAGAGCTCAAAGATTAAATTGAGAGATAAAAACATTTTGAGAGGCATACTTTTCCCACCAACGAAAACGAATTAGAGCTCCCAACACTTTCCATGCTAGATATATCATAGGCGGTTCCCAAACAGAAAATAAAGTTTATTCCTTTTTCCACCATTTCTTTCACTTTCCATGGCTAGCCGTATCCACGGGTGCCCTCCATACCAACACTTTCCAAGGAATTTATTATTTGACAACATAAAGTAAATTCATTTTTCATTTCGGGACTGGGCATCCCTAATACCTTTGCCGTACTCTCGTGCAATGACAAGTGGATAAACACTCATCGTGAGAATAACACATCTAGCATGGAAAATATCGGCCACCCCTCACCGCCTCGCGAGCGGTACGAGCACACAAAAGAGAAATTTATTTTGAAAATTAGAGATGGCACATACAAATTTGCTTAGAACGGCACGGAAATACCGCATATAGGTAGGTATAGTGGACTCATATGGCAAAACTGGTTTAAAGGGTTTTGGATGCACAAGTAGTGATCATACTTAGTGCAAATGAAGGCTAGCAAAAAGATTGAGAAGCGCCCAACCAAGAAACGAATAATCTCGTAAGCAAGCATTAAGCATAAGTAACACTGAATAATGCACCATAAGTAAGATATAATTTCATTGCATAACTATTGACTTTCATACTTGCATAGGTCATCACAAACCTTAACACCAATATTCTTACTAAAGCACAATTACTCATCAACATGGCTCACATATTATATCGTCATATCTCAAAACTATTACAAGGAATCAAGTTTATTTTGTCCAATGATCTTCATGAAAGTTTTTATTATATCCTTCTTGGATATCTATCACTTTGGGACTAGTTTCATATGTTGCTTTTAATAAGCTCAAACAAATATAAGTGAAGAACATGAGCATAATATTTCTTTCTCTCAAATTAATCTAAGTGAAGCAAGAGAGAATTTATTTAAAATTTTACTAACTCCCAAATAAATCTAAATGAAGCATGAGAGCATTTCTTCAAAAAATAACAAAGCACACCGTGCTCAAAAAGATATAAGTGAAGCACTAGAGCAATTCCAAGGCTCTAAAAATTTAAGTGAAGCATAGGAGCAAGCATAGCATAGTTTTTGGCTCTCTCAAAAAGGTGTGTCCAGAAAGGATTCAAGACTTAAAATAAAAAGCAAAAAAAGAAAAGTCTCAAATCATACAAGACGCTCCAAGCAAAACTCATAATATGTGACGAATAAAAATATAGCTCCAAGTAAAATACCGATGGTCGTTAGAAGAAAGAGGGGATGCCACTCGGGGGCATCCCCAATCTTAGTTCCTTGATACATCCTGAATATTATCTTGGGGTGCCTCGGGCATCCCCAAGCTTAGCCTTTTGCTAATCCTTATTCCTTCATCCATCGTAATATCACCCAAAACTTGAAAACTTCAATCACACAAAACTCAACAAAACCTTCTTGAGATCCGTTAGTATAAGAAAACAAATCACTACTTTAAGTACTGTTGCAAACCCATTCATATTTTATTTTTGCATTATATCTACTGTATTCCAACTTTTCTATGGCAAAAACTCTTCAAAGAATACCATAGAATCATCAAAACAAGCACACAACGCAAAGAAAACAGAATCTGTCAAAAACAGAACAGTCTGTAGCAATCTGAAAACTTTGAATACTTCTGTAACTCAAAAAATTATGAAAAATTAGGAAAACGTGAGAAATTTGTTTATTAATCTTCTGCAAAAAGAATCAGCTCAAAATAGCTCTTCTGTAAAAACAAGAATTGTTTTCCTGAGCGCAAAAGTTTCTGTTTTTCAGCAAGATCAAATCACCTATCACCCAAATCAACCCAAAGGCTTTGCTTGGCACAAACACTAATTTCAAACACAAAAACACATCTAATCAGAGGCATAATTGGGTATTTTATTGAAAACAGCAAGAAAACCAAAAAGCAAAAAGATACAATTTGGGTTGCCTCCCAACGAGCGCTATCGTTTTACGCCCCTAGCTAGGCATAACGCAAAAGATCTACGTGTTGTCAACTTTGTTTCGAGATCCATAAGATGCCCTCATGATTGATTCATAAGGTGGCCTAATTATTGTCCTAGGTAAGTGCTCCATACCCTTCCTTAGTGGAAAGTAAAATTTAATATTGCCTTCTTTCATATCAATCACGGCACCAATAGTACGTAAAAACGGTCTACCAAGAATAATTGGGCAAGACGGATTGCAATCAATATCAAGAACAATAAAATCTATGTGCACATAATTACTATTTGCAAGAATAAGAACATCATTAATTCTTCCCATAGGCTTTTTAATAGTAGAATCCGCCAAGTGCAAATTTAAAGAGCATTCTTCAATATCAGTAAGACCAAGCACATCACACAAAGATTTAGGAATTGTAGAAACACTAGCACCCAAGTCACATAAAGCAAAACACTCATAATTTTTAATCTTGACTTTGATAGTAGGTTCCCATTCATCGTGTAGTTTTCTAGGAATTGAAACTTCTAATTCCAACTTTTCTTCAAAAGCTTTCATCATAGCATCAACAATATGTTTAGTAAAAGCTTTATTTTGTTCATAAGCATGGGGTGAATTTATCATGGATTGCAACAAAGAAATACAATCAACCAAAGAGCAACTATCATAATAAAGTCTTTGTAATCCAAAATAGTGGGCACATCACTACTTAAAGTCTTGACCTCTTCAAACCCACTTTTATCAAAATTTTCAACAAGATTTTCACCCACCAAATTATCGGGACGCCTTCTAACTAAAGTTGACTCTTCTCCAGTCCCTTTATCATCAATCTTAATTTTACTAAACAAGGAATCAATAGAAGAAACACCAATCATTTTATGATCTTCATCACTTTTATGAAAGCAATCACTAGAAAACGCTTTTTCTAAAAATTCTCGTCTAGCTCTAAGCATAGCGGTTCTTTTCTTACTTTCATCCATAGAAACATAAAGAGCTTTAATAGATTCCTCAACCTTAGGCACAAAAATTTTCATCTTGAGATTTTCCACATCATGAGAAATTCTATCAATACTTCTAGACATATCATCAATCTTATTCAGCTTTTCTTCGATTGTAGCATTGAAAACATTTTGAGTATTGATAAATTCTTTAATATTATTCTCAAGATCAGAGGTGTTCCTATTATTATTATAAGAAGGATTACCATAGGAATTACCATAATTATTAGAGGAATTACTAGGAAAAGGCCTAGGATTAAAATTACCTCTATAAGCATTGTTATTAAAGTTGTTTCGCGAAATAAAGTTCACATCTATTACATCACTATTTTTCTCAATCAAAGTAGACAAAGTCATATCATTAAAATCAATAGGAGCATTTTTATTAGCAATCAACTTCATAAGAGCATCAACTTTTTCACTCAAAGAATTTATTTCTTCTACCGAATTAACTTTTTTACTAGTAGGAGCCCTTTCGGTATGCCATTGTGAATAATTTGCCATGATGTTATCTAGCAATTTAGTAGGTTCACCCAAAGTAATTTCAATAAAAGTACCCCCCGCGGCGGAATCTAAAAGATTACGAGAAACAAAATTCAATCCCGCATAAAAAATTTGTATGATCATCCAAAGATTTAACCCATGAGTTGGGCAATTCCTTATCATCGTTTTCATACTTTCCCAAGATTGTGCAACATGATCATGCTCAAGTTGCTTGAAATTCATGATCTAGGTTCTAAGGGAAATGATTTTCATGGGCGGAAAAAACTTAGTAATAAAAGCATCCTTGCACTTATTCCAAGAATTGATACTATTGCGAGGCAAAGAGGAAAACCAAATTTTTGCGTGATCTTGCAAAGAAAACGGAAATAATTTCAACTTCACAACATCATTGTCCACATCTTTTTTGTTTTGCATATCGCATAATTCCACGAATGTGTTAAGATGGGACGCAACATCCTCATTAGGAGTACCGGAAAACTGATCTTTCATAACAAGATTCAACAAAGTAGTATTAATATCACAAGTCTCCGCGCTAGTGGCGGGAGGAGCAATCGGAGTGCTAATAAAATCATTGTTGTTGGTATTTGAGAAATCACACAACTTGGTGTTCTCTTGAGTCATAGTGACTTCGCAACAAGATTGCACTCAAAAACAGATCTGACGAGAAAACGGCGAACGAAAAAGAGGGCGAATAAAATGGCAAATTTTTGTGAAGTGGGGGAGAGGAAAACGAGAGGCAAATGGCAAATAATGTAAATTGCAAGGAGATGAGATTTGTGATTAGGAACCTGGTTGATGTTGATGATGTCTCCCCGGCAACGGCGCCAGAAACTCCTCTTGATGTCTGCTAGAACTACGTCGGTTTTTCCCCAGAGAGGGAGGGATGATGCAGCACAGCGACGGTAGGTATTTCCCTCAGTGATGAGACCAAGGTTATCAAACCAGTAGGAGAACCACGCAACACCACGTAAACAGCTCATGCACACAAAGAACAAATACTTGCAACCCGACGTGTTAAAGGGGTTGTCAATCCCTTTCGGGTAACGAGATAGATAAAATTGTGGTAGATTGAAAGATGCAAATAAAAACAAATAAAATTCAGCGAGGTATTTTTGGGTTTTTGGATTAATAGATCTGAAAATAAAAGTTGCAAACAAATAAAAGAGCGAATAGCAAAATAGATCTTGAAGGCAAATATATTAAAGAAGAGACCCGGGGGCCGTAGTTTTCACTAGTGGCTTCTCTCGAGAAAAATAGCAAACGGTGGAAACAAATTACTGTTGGACAATTGATAGAACTTCAAATACTCATGATGATATCCAGGCACTGATCATTATATAGGCATCACGTCCGTGATTAGTAGAACGACTCCTGCCTGCATCTACTACTATTACTCCACACATCGACCGCTATCCAGCATGCATCTAGTGTATTAAGTTCATGGAGAAACGGAGTAATGCAATAAGAACGATGACATGATGTAGGCAAGATCTATTTATGTAGAAATAGACCCCATCTTGTTATCCTTAATGGCAATGATACATACGTGTTGTTTCCCTTTTTGTCACTGGGATCAAGCACCGTAAGATCGAACCCATCACAAAGCACCTCTTCCCATTGCAAGATAAATAAATCAAGTTGGCCAAACAAAACCCAAATATCGGAGAAGAAATACGAGGCTATAAGCAATCATGCATATAAGAGATCAAAGAAGACTCAAATAACTTTCATGGATAAAAAGATAGATCTGATCATAAACTCAAAGTTCATCGGATCCCAACAAACACACCGCAAAAAAAGAGTTACATTGTATTGAGAATCAAACGAGAGAGAGAAAGCCATCTAGCTACTAACTACGGACCCGAAGGTCTACAATGAACTACTCACGCATCATCGGAGAGGCACCAATGAGGATGATGAACCCCTCCGTGATGGTGTCTAGATTGGATCTGGTGGTTCTGGAACTTGCGGTGGCTGGAATTGATTTTCGTCAACTCCCCTAGGGTTTCTGGAATATTGGGGTATTAATAGAGCAAAGAGACGGTGCGGGAGGCCCCCGAGGTGGGCACAACCCACCTGGGCGCGCCTGGGCCTCCAGGCGCGCCCTGGTGGGTTGTGCTCCCCTCGGAGCACCCCCAGGTGCTTCTCCGGCCCACTGGATGTCTTCTGGTCCAAAAAAATCCATAAAAAGTTTTGCTGCGTTTGGACTCCGTTTGGTATTGATTTCCTGCGATGTAAAAAACATGCAGAAAACAGCAACTGGCACTGGGCACTATGTCAATAGGTTAGTACCAAAAAATGATATAAAATGATCGTAAAACATCCAAGAATGATAATATAACAGCATGGAACAATCAAAAATTATAGATACGTTGGAGACGTATCAGTGCCCAACTGCACGGTAGACTCACCGCAGTCGTAGTGCGGCAGTAATGCCCAATGAGCCGTCAAATCACAAAAAACCCCACCTTTCCAGCAGTAGCAGTAAGCTGGACGGGCGAAGCAGCAATATTTCACTGGGCCTGAATCCCCTTCTCCCTCGTATGCTTGTTCAAAGAAAACCTCCTCTCGGCGATTGCGTAGGGTTTTCTCATGGAGAACCAGGTACGAATTCTTCATCCATACCCGATAAATCCTAGTCCCTTGGTCGCGGGTAATCCTAGGATGGTAGCCGCCGCCATTGATGCATTTTTCTTCCTACAGAATCTAGTGTGTTTCATTTGCAGTGCCCGAAGTGTGAGGACCCTACAGGTTTCTGCGCCCTTGGCGAGACGCCACACTTGTTCCTTCTCATCCTAACACAGGATTTTAAAACACGCACAGTATGTTCCTAGAATCCTCTTTTCTATCCGGGAGGGTGGGGGTTTTTGAACATGCTGTCGACTAATTTGGAAATTTGGATTGCTATATTTGGATAAAAGGTACTAGTACCATTGTCAACACTGACGTGAAATAGGAAATTATTTCTAGATTTGGATAGCGAATACATTGTGTTCTCATATTATTTTTCCTACAGTGCATTCCTTGCTCTGCCAGAACACATGTACTCAAGATGGTCGGCCTTGCCATAACTGAATACACCAGTTTAATGGTCACATTGAAGACAAGCCATGGATATAAGTTCCGAGTTGGGTTCATGAACCAAGAAGATCGCTGCTTTTTTTATGGCCGAATTTGGATAAACTTTCTCAAGTGTTACGGACTGAAAGTTGGCGCATGAATGTTGATGGAAATAGCAGAACCTGGTCTCATCTTCACTGTGATCTTCCACCCCGACGTCATTCCAGTAGTTCATCCATGTTAGTTTTGTATCTGGTTCTTGGATGTTGCCTCGATTACTTCTTAATCCACCTATTCTGTCTAACTAATCACAATTTGACTTTAGAAGTAGCAACGATTTGTGATTCCCTTCTCTCACGAAGATGCTACTTCTAACTAATATTTCTTATAATTGGTGGCACATGTAGGTTATTTCAAAGTTAAGCACACTACTTGTTTGTTATTCTATAAGAACTCGACTGTTACTGATGGCACTGAAGTTGACTGGGACGACATCCACCAGTTCCTACACTTTATTGATCGTCTTGAGGTCCTTGTGGGGCGTTTCAATGGTGGAAGGCCATGTGGGATATGTGTGCCACTGGTGCACACGTTGAACAGGTCCAACTGTGTCAAGAAACTTATGGTACGAGCTGTTTTCTGTTATATATGTTGTTCATAAACTCTTGCTTATACATAGTTTTACAGCTATGATCTTCTTGAAACAGAAACTGCCCATTTCTATTGTTCCTATACAAATGCCCGACCATGGTCGGGTCAGACTTGTGCTTGGTCACAACATGATGTTTATGTCGACCTACTCCATTTCCCTTGGAGGTGAAAAGATACTTATTCATGGGTGGTCTCAAATAATGAAGGCCCGTCCATCTTGGAGAATAAGACAGAAGGTTATGCTTATGCTTTTCCATGGCTCTAAAGCGAATATCCTGTTTATTGACCACATTGCGAGATGAAGCCGCTTTCATAAGGTTGTGGATGCGCGGGGTGGCGCCTGGGCCGTGTCCTGGGGCTCGGTGGCCTCATCCTTGGTTAACTATAGGCAAAGTAGCACTGTTCAAGGCGTGCTTTGTATGATTGAACCTGTATAAGTACTCATACTACCTTCAGCTATGGTTGTTAAGTGCCCCTGCTGGTTTCAGTTAAGGTTGTTAAGTACTCCTTCTGCTTTTACAGTCTGTCGTGTTTCTTCAGTCTCGTCTTCCTCCGGCCGCCAAAACCAAACCAACGCTGGCGGGGCCGCCTGCTTCTGCCTCCCACGGCTGGCTGCGCCTTAGCGCATGCATCGCCACCCCACCGTCTCCTAAATCATTAACGCCGATGTCCGAGGCCTCGCCGTCATCCTCCGCGCGCTTTGGTGCACTCGCCGCGGTGCCACCCTCTCGCATTGTCAACATGGTCAACAAACAAGAGGAATCGGGAGAGGACTGTACGTCGAGAGGATGACAGTAGGGACCCACCATGTCCATGGTCGTACGCAAGCAAGTTCCTCACTTTTTGTTATATACTCCATTGTCAGCGTATAGAAAAAGAAAATGCTTCCTCCTAGTGGTTTGCTGACATCTGGGACCCACAATATTGTCAGCGTATAGTCAATAGACAAGAGAACAGCACAAGATCGGCTGACAACTGGGACGTAGCTGCTCGAGCAGTATTTTTTTTGTTATTGTTCAGACGGAGTAGGGTTTCAATTGGGTTGTGGCCCGTCTAGCCCAGGCTTCTATTTTCGTTCACCACATGACCAACCCAGCTATTTTTTCTTTGTGAAAATGGCTGGCCCAGTTTATTTTTACTGAAGAATACCCAATCTAGGCCTACTTATTTTTCTCCGCCCTGCTGGGCTGCAACTGTTTCAAGACGGCTGCAAATCTTAAAAGTAATATGAAATGGGCTGTAAATATAAAAAACACACGACAAATTGGCAACTACTTTAAAATTTCTGAATTTTTTCACATTTTCATATTCCAATTTCACTGGGCTTTAACCTAATTTAAATATATCTTCAAAGTACTTTAAATCTGGCTCGACATTTTGGTATTAAAAATAGTTTGGACCCCACCGAAATATGCGAAGTTTAGTTTAAATTTTTAACCCTGGCCCTGGCCAACAAAAAAAACAGACTGCAATAAATTGCATAAGAAGTTGCAATGAGCTGTAAATTATTAAAAAAATAGGGAATGGTCTGACTTGTGGGCCTATTAAGTTGACGCGTATGCAAGAATTTTTTATTTATTATATACGTCAACAAACGATTCTAGCAGACGTGACCGTTGGATGTCAATCCAACGGCCGTCGTGCTTCTTCAATCTCTGATCTTCTTGCTCCAGCCGCCAAATCCAGCGCCGGCGGGACCGCCTGCTCCCGCCTCCCATGGCCGGCTGTGCTGCCACACATGCCTCACCGCCCCCTACTACTCCCACCGCTGGCCAGGCCATCCCTCTACTCACCGACATCCCTCCACTGCTGTGGCTTCGCCGCCTCTGGGTCATTCCCTTCCTAGGTCTCGCCGGCGTCCATAGCGTTGGTGTTCTAGGCACGGCGTGGTCAACGTTGTCAACAAACGACAACATCGAAAGAGGGATGTACATGGAGAGGCTAACAGTTGGGACCCACATGGTCCATGGCCGCACGCAAGCAAGTACCTCCTTATTACGCCAAAAAGAATGGATCCTCCCCATGACAGCTAGGACCCACCAGCTATATCTTGGCACGGAAGGAAGTGCCTCCTTATTAAGCAAAAAATAACGAGTGCTCCCCATGACAGCTGGGGCCCACCAGATTTGGAGGCTGACTTGTGGCCCTACTAAGTTGACGCGTACGCAGGGCTTTCTCAACTTAGTCAACAAACGATTCTATCACCAGTGACCATTGGATTGTTAACATCCAACGATCGTCCTGCTTCTTCAACCTCTGATTTTCTTGCTCCAGCCGTCCAAACCACTGCGTGCTCCTGCCTCCCGTGGCCGGCTGCACTACCGCGCAGGCCTCACCGCCCCCTACTACTCCCACCGCTGGCCAGGCCATCCCTCTACTCACCCACACCCCCTGTTATTCTGCGGCGACGGCAGCCACACACCGCAGCTGAACCAGTCAACCCTCGTACTACCCTCCGCGTGTTCCCCGGCTCCGGGTCATTCCCTTCCTAGGTCACGCCGTCGTCCACCACCTTGGTGCTCTCGGACAGTACGGAGTCATGAACGCGGTCAACGAACGACAGCCATCAGAAGAGGATTATACGTGGAGAGGCTGACAGTTGTATCCAGGGCCGCACGCAAGGAAGTGCCTCCTTATTACGCGCAAAATAATGATTCCTCCACCTGACAGCTCGGACCCACCGAAAGGGCCTCTGTATTTCGCGAAAAAAATGTTCCCCCCTGACAGCTAGGATCCACCGACTTTATCTTCGCACGGAAGGAAGTGCCTTTTACCCCCTGACAGCTGGGACCCACCAGGTTGAAGCGAAGGTAGCGTTATCTGTCTGCCGCGAACGTGTATGTACATAGCAGTCAATCTGTCTCTCTGCAGTGACGTACTGTGGCCGAGTAAGGAGCGGCATGTGTTGAAGTAGAGGCGCCGACGAAGCATGTCACGCAGTCCCGTCTATATCGTGTACACGTACGTACAGCCACGCTGCAAGTATACGTACATACGGGCGGGGTCTCTAACGCGTACAGCGATGTCGTCCTGTTCATCGGCAGCCAACCGGCTAGGTCGGAACGGAGTAAACAGCGTCGTGTGTTCATCAGGAGCCAACCGGCTTGGACGGAACAGCCGAAACGAGGTCTGGCGTACCGCAGAACGGAGGAAACGGCCTTCAGTTTGACCGCGTACTGTCAAAATGGGGTCCTATTCATCGGGAAGAGTCTGGCATACCGCAAAATGGAGGAAACAGACTTTTGTTCGAGTGCCTACGGTCGAAACGGGGTCCTGTTGATTGGGAGGGGTCTGGCGTACTACAAAATGAAGGAAACGGACTTGTGTTGGAGCGCCTACGGTCGAAATGAGGTCCTGTTCATCGGGAGGGGTGTGACGTACCGCAAAACGGGACTCCACGGGCTACCGTTCATCCACCGTCTACTGCCTCGCTCCAGCCTCCACGGGCTATTGTTCATCCACCATCGACTTCCTCCAGCCTCCACCTGCTACTGTTCATCCACCGTCGACTTCCTCCTGCCTCCACCAGCTACTGTTCATCCACAGGGTCCTGTTCATCCAGCCTCCACCGACTATTGTTCAACCAGCCCTCCACGGGGTCCTGTTCATCTAGCCGCAATGGCCTCTACTACCACGGGGTCCTGTTAATCCAACCCCCACCGGGAACTGTTCATCCAACCCCCACCGTGGACTGTTCATCAAGAGGCAGCTTCGATCGGCTTCAGTTAGCAGCGGTAGCGAAGGAATCACTTGGGTTCAGTTAACAGAAAGGGATCGATCGGGGTTCAGTAACGTAGCTAGAGCAATCGCTTGGGTTCAGTTAGAGCCCAACGCCTCGTACACACGCGTGTACGTGTACGAGAGAAACGTGCAAACCTCCGTGCATCGCTCGGCCCCGACCACCCAACGTAACCGGGAACTCCCCAAAATTTTCCTCGCCCTCGCTTCTACCATGATTTTTTCCGTCATGGACGGCCCAAAGAATGTCATGCAGGTGCGTCCCCGGCCCGCCCAGGACGAAAAGCCCATTTTCTGTCATGATTTTTTGTCATAGAAGTAGGAGCCCACCACATCTATAATGATACGTGCTTTTGTCACAATTATCGTCATAGAAGTGTCATAAGCATGACAGAAAAAAAATTGTTCGGCCCAAAATGTCACGGATGTGTCTTTTTTTTGTAGTGAAGACTTGCGTCGCTACCACGATAGACACGTCAGAGGACGTGCTTTCCAGGAAGGAGACCTAGTCCTCCGAGTGGATCAACAGAGGCCTCACAAGCTGGTACCCCCTTGGGAGGGACCATTCGCCATATCCAAGGTCTTACACAATGGAGCATAGACGATGTACAACTTCACCAAAGGAATTGAAGAGCCCAGAGCTTGGAACGCAGATTTGCTCCGCAAGTTTTATACCTAGAATAAAATTTCTCCCTTGTAATAGTTAGTCCGAATGAACTTAGATGAATAAAAGCCTTACTTTTCCCATATATCGTCTAGTTCGACCTACGGTCGTGTTTCACTCGGGTGACTAATCGCATTCGGAAACTAACACACCTCCAGTGGGTGTAGAGAGGAGAAAAGCTTAGCTGCGAACCAGTTTTCACCTAAGTTAAAAAACAATCCGAGTGAGGATCTGCTCCACACTTGGGGGCTTAGCTACAAACCAGTTTTCGCCTAAGTTAAAAAACAATCCGAGTGAGGATCTTCTCGACACTCGGGGGCTTAGCTGCGAACCAGTTTTTTCCTAAGTTAAAAAACAATTCGAGTGAGGATCTGCTCCACACTCGGGGGCTTAGCGGCGAACCAGTCTTTGCCTAAGTTAAAAAACAATCCGAGTGAGGATCTGCTCCACACTCGGGGGCTTAGCTTCGAACCATTTTTCGCCTAAACTAAAAAAACAATCCGAGTGAGGATCTGCTCCACACTCGGGGGCTTAGCTGCGAACCAGTCTTCGCCTAAGTTAAAAAACAATCCGAGTGAGGATCTGCTCCACACTCGGGGGCTTAGCTGCGAACCAGTTTTTGCCTAAGTTAAAAAAACAATCCGAGTGAGGATCTGCTCCACACTCGGGGGCTTAGCTGCGAACCAGTTTTCGCCTAAGTTAAAAAACAATCCGAGTGAGAACCTGCTCCACACTCGGGGGCTTAGCCGCAAATCAGTTTTCGCCTAAGTTCAAAGGTAATCCGAGTGAGGATCTGCTCCATACTCGGGGGCTTAGCTGCGAACCAGTTTTCGCCTAAGTTAAAAAACAATCCGAGTAAGGATCTAATCCACGCTCGGGGGCTTAGCTGCGAACCAGCTTTCGCCTAAGTTCGAAAATAACCCGAGTAAGGATCTACTCCACACTCGGGGGCTTAGCTGCGAACCAGCTTTCGCTTAAAGTCAAACACAAGAAGCAAATAGAAGCGCAAAAGATTTCAAACTAAAGATTCGATCCGTCCGAATGTCTTCGAGATAAAACGAGCCCAAGGCTCGGCGAAGTATTTCATTACATCAACTACCCAGCATTCCGGGGAAAATTCAATCAAATGTTTTTAAGTCTCAGGCGGAGGTCTAGCTGGGTCGACGAAGGTCTCCAGATCAATCCCATCGGTGATACGAGTGGCAGCTTCAGCGAAGGTCTCCATGAAATCCTCAAACTTGAGGTTCTTCTTGTTCACCACTCGGAGGTTCTTCAGCTTCTCCTCGTCCACGTTCTTGCAATGAACACGAACGAGTGACGGCGCCACATCAGCTCCACTCCGGGCAGCAGACTTCTTCCAAGCTTTCACCCGAATAGGGACTTCGTTCAGCCTCGTCATCACCGACTCCAGGTCCATCTGAGTCTCTTCTCCTGGCTGCAATTCCTTGTCGATCTGACCCAAGGCACATCGGGTCTGAGTGATATAACCCAGCGCATTTTCCAGACGATCCTCCAACCGAAGGATGGCAAGTACCTCTTTGTCGGCGACGAGTGACCGGGCAGGGTTTAGATCCCTCTCTATTCTCTGCAACTCCAGCTCCTTGTTGTAGCAATGCTCTGGTTGGAGGAAGGCAGTGCATGAGTGAATGACTGAGAAAGATTTGGTCGCATACGAGATTCACTCGACTGAGGAAGAACTTACCGAAGAGCTTCTCGCTAAACTCCTCGCACATCTCCTCCATATGTGCCTCCAGGGCATCCTTCTTTTCAGTCAACTGGGTGACCTTCTCCTCCAGCTTGACCTTCTCCTGAGTGAAGACATCGGCAGCAGCCTTGAGGTTCTTGATCTCCTCCTCCAACCTGCCGACTGAAGCCATCTTCTCATCGGCAAGTTTGGCCTTGGTCCTTGCTTCCTTCTGGGCCAGCGCCAGATCTTTATCCTTGTTCTCCAGCGCCTGCTTCATGGTTTCTAAAGAAATAGAAGTCCTGAGCCTCATTACGAGTTGGGCATTCTCGCAATGAACATCTGTCGGAGCAAAATGATTCGGATCAAGAGGGAAGAACAGTATTTAGGTACCAGTCGGAGGAAATAGCTTACCTCCCAGGACTTTCTTCTCTTGCTCCAGTCGGGTGCTCTTGAGCTTTTCAGCCTCCAGATCAAGACGAAGGGATGTCACCTCCTTCTGCATCGCGGCATAGTGGGACCCCATCTCACAAGTCCTCTGCAACATGCAAGAAACAGTCAGTCAAAAGACTCAAATGAGAAACCAAAGCAGTAACTCACAAACATCCGAGCAGGCACCGCTGGAAGGAACAAGATCGACCAGTACCAGATCTTGAAGTACCCTCTGACTACCAAGTGGGATTCTCACTCAGTCATACCCCCCCATCCCCCCTCCCCCCCAGGAAGAACAAGCTTGACCAGTACCAAATTTTCAAATACGTTTTGGTTACCGAGTCGACCATGCACTACCGAGTGGAACAAGCTTGATCAATACCAGATCCTGAAGTACCCTCTGATCTATCATCACCCGGCTAACCCCTGAGTCGGCAATGAAGAAGATAGAGGACAACAACACAAAATGACCTGCTTCACTCAGCTGACTTCCGAATCAGTAACGAGGAAAGTTCTACCTATTACCTCATCAACACAGGTGTGTCGCCGGGCATCCCGAACGCCTAATGACAGTTCTAAAGACAACCATGGATTGCCCGCAATCGACGGCAGTCTCGAGGACTACACCTAGTGGGTGCACTCAGTGTGCCCCCACTAGAAAGTGACTTGTCAATGGAGCTAAAAAATGCACAAGTTCTAAGACTACCGCCGACTGTCCCAGTCAATGGTAGCCTTGGGGACTACACCTAGTGGGTGCATGATGTCTACTACGCAACTTTATTCTTGTAGACACGTGTTGGGCCTCCAAGCGCAGAGTTTTGTAGGATAGTAGCAATTTTCCCTCAAGTGGATAACCTAAGGTTTATCAATCCGTGGGAGGCGTAGGATGAAGATGGTCTCTCTCAAACAACCCTGCAACCAAATAACAAAGAGTCTCTTGTGTCCCCAACACACCAAATACAATGGTAATTTGTATAGGTGCACTAGTTCGGCGAAGAGATGGTAATAAAAGTGTAGTAATGATAGTAGATATTGGTTTTTGTAATAGTAACAATAAAAAACAGCAAGGTAGCAAGTAACAAAAGTGAGCACAAACGGTATTGCAATGCTTGAAAATGAGGCCTAGGGTCCGCACTTTCGCTAGTGCAATCTCTCAACAATGCTAATATAATTGGATCATATAACCTTCCCTCAACGTGTGATAATTTACCAAACTGTAGAATTCTGAAAATTTACCAAACTGTTGAAAATTTATCATAGCTTATTTTGCAAAAAAAAAATCAACATTTTATCACATTCTGACTTTTCTGGAGAATTATTGCAACAGCGATAAACTTTCTGTTTTGAAACAGCAACTCATATATTTGCAAAATAAGCATGGAAAAGGTTATACTTGACATTTTTATTGAAGTAAAAGATACATAATATTATTCCAAATAACAGCAAGAAAATCCTAATAAAATAAAATGATGCTCCAAGCAAAACACATATCATGTGACGAATGAAAATATAGCCTCAAGTAAGGTTACCGATATTGCTGGAGACGAAAGAGGGGATGCCTTCCGGGGCATCCCCAAGCTTAGTTGCTTGGATCCTCCTTGAATATCACCTTGGGGTGCCTTGGGCATCCCCAAGCTTAGGGTCTTGTCACTCCTCATTCTCCTCATATCGATATCTCACCCAAAACTTGAAAACTTCAATCACACAAAACTTAACGGAACTTCGTGAGATGGGTTAGTATGATAAAGACAAATCATTCACTTTGGTACTATCAAAGACAAGATTCATCATTGTTCTCACACAATGCCTACTTTACTCTACAATTTACATAATTTATATTAAGCAATATAAGCCATAGAAACTAGAAAACAAGCAAATTATGCATTGAAAACAGAATCTGTCAAAAACAGAACAGCACGTAAATATCTGAATTAAGGTCATACTTATGTAAATCCAGAAATTCTGAAAAATTAGGAAAACGGAGAAAATTTGTATACCCGTCAACTGTAAAAAATTCAGAAGTTTTAAACGTTCCAGTAAAAGACAGGAATTTCTGCATTGGAGGCAAAAGTTTCTGTTTTTGCACAGAATCAAGTCAACTATCATCCACACTATCCCAAAGGCTTTACTTGGCACTTTATTGAAACAAAAGCTATAAAACAAGATCAATACAGTAGCATAACCATGTGAACACACAAAAACAGTAGGTAAAAGTGTTGGATTGTCTCCCAACAAGCGCTTTTCTTTAATACCTTTTTAGCTAGGCATGATGATTTCGATGATGCTCACATAAAAGATAAGAATTAAAACACAAAGAGGGCATCATGAAGCATATGACTAGCACATTTAAGTATAACCCACTTCCTATGCATAGGGATTTTGTGAGCAAACAACTTACGGGAACAAGAATCAACTAGCATATGAAGGCAAAACAAGCAAAACTTCAAATTTTTCAACACATAGAGCGGAAACTTGGTATTATTGCAATATGTAAAAGCATATGTTCCCCTCTCATAATAATTTTTAGTAGCATCATGAATGAATTCAATAATATAGCTATCATATAAATCATTCTTTTCATGATCCACATGCATACATTTTTTATTGCTCTCCACATAAGCAAATTTATTCTCATCAATAGTAGTGGGAGCAAACTCAACAAAATAACTATCATGTGATACTTGATTGGGATAATCCAATTGAAAAATTGAAATCATGATGACATGTTTCATGGTTATTATCATTCTTTATAGCACACATGTCATCACCATAATCATCATAGATAGGAACTTTGTTGTCATAATCAATTGAAACCTCTTTCAAAATAGTGGAATCGTTACTAAATAAAGTCATGACCTCTCCAAATCCACTTTCATAATTATAATCATCATAAATAGGAGGCATGCTATCATCATAATAAATTTTCTCATCAAAACTTGGGGGACTAAAAACATCATCTTCATCAAACATAGCATCCCCAAGCTTATGGCTTTGCATATCATTTGCGTCATGGATATTCAAAGAATTCATACTAACAACATTGCAATCATGCTCATCATTTATGCCAAACATTTTATTGAATTCTTGTTCTATCAATTGAGAACAATTTTCCTTTCCATCATTTTCACGAAAGACATGATAAAGATGAATAATATGAGGCCACCTCAATTCCATTTTTTTGTAGTTTTCCTTTTATAAGCCAAACTAGTGATAAAACAAGAAACGAAAAGATTCAATTGCAAGATCTAAAGATATACCTTCAAGCACTCACCTCCCCGGCAACGGCGCCAGAAAAGAGCTTGATGTCTACTACGCAACTTTATTCTTGTAGACACGTGTTGGGCCTCCAAGCGCAGAGTTTTGTAGGACAGTAGCAATTTTCCCTCAAGTGGATGACCTAAGGTTTATCAATCCGTGGGAGGCGTAGGATGAAGATGGTCTTTCTCAAACAACTCTGCAACCAAATAACAAAGAGTCTCTTGTGTCCCCAACACTTCAAATACAATGGTAATTTGTATAGGTGCACTAGTTCGGCGAAGAGAAGGTAATAAAAGTGTAGTAATGATAGTAGATATTGGTTTTGTAATAGTAACAATAAAAAACAGCAAGGTAGCAAGTAACAAAAGTGAGCACAAATGGTATTGCAATGCTTGAAAATGAGGCCTAGGGTCCGCACTTTCGCTAGTGCAATCTCTCAACAATGCTAATATAATTGGATCATATAACCTTCCCTCAACGTGTGATGAAGAATCACTCCAAAGTTCCTATCTAGCGGAGAACATAAGAATAAATTGTTTGTAGGGTACGAAACCACCTCAAAGCTATTCTTTCCGATCAATCTATCCTAGAGTTCGTACTAAAATAACACCAAGCTATTCTTTCCGATCGATCTAACCAAGAGTTCGTACTAAAATAACACCATATGATACACATCAACCAACTCTAATGTCACCTAGATACTCCAATGTCACCGCGAGTATCGGTGAGTTGATTATGCGATGTGCATCAAACAATTTCAGATTCATAATACTCAATCCAACACAAAGAACCTCAAAGAGTGCCCCAAGATTTCTACCGGAGAAACAAAGACGAGAACGTGCATCAACCCCTATGCATAGATTACCCCAATGTCACCTCGAGAATCCGTTAGTTGAGTGCCAAGACATAGATCAAGTGCTCTCAAATCCATAAAAGTATTCATCCGATAAAAAGAAATCTCAAAGGGAAAACTCAATTCATCACAACAAGATAGAGAGGGGAAAACACCATATGATCCAACTATATTAACAAAGCCCACGATACATCAAGATCGTGACATCTCAAGAACATGAGAGAGAGAGAGAGATTAAACACATAGCTAATGGTACAAACCCTCAGCCCCGAGGGTGGACTACTCCCTCCTCATCATGGTGGCCGCCGGGATGATGAAGATGTCCACCGGTGATGATTTTCCCCTCCGGCAGGGTGCCGAAACAGGGTCTAGATTGGTTTTTCGTGGCTACAGAGGCTTGCGGAGGCGAAACTTCTGATCTAGGGTTATTCTCGGGGTTTTTGGAATATTTGGGAATTTATAGGGCGAAGAGGCGGTGCGGGAGGCCACCGAGGTGGGCACAACCCACCAGGGTGCTCTTGGGCCCCCAGGCGCGCCCAGGTGGGTTGTGCCTAAGGATGGCAATGGGTAGGGTATGGGGCGGGTAGAGCAATACCATACCCATACCCGTGTAGTCAATGGGTACAAAATTCTACCCATACCCGTACCCACGGGTATGAAACTTTACCCATACCCATACCCGGCGGGTACCCATACCCATTGGGTACCCAACGGGTAGATCAAATAGTACACAAGTTATTCACAATTTCACATTCATCGATCACATTTGACCAAAAATATATTTATCTCAACTCAGTAATAGATAGATGAGTACATAAAAATTATCTCAATTCAAATTGATGATTTTTGACAACTTAAACATAGGTTCACAATCTCACGACACACTTCACGGGTAAGGTACACGTGTCAGTATAAATGGGTAGGGTATGGGTATATCCATGGGTACAAGGCTATACCCATGCCCTACCCATGACTTAACGGGTAGGGTATGGGTACTACCCATGGGTATAAAATTGTGCCCATACCCTGCCCATGCGGGTACGGTACCCGCGGGTACCCATACCCATGGGTGAAATTGCCATCCTTAGTTGTGCCCCCCTCGGGGCACCCCTCTGGTACTTCTTTGGCCCATGTTGTTGATTCTGGTCCATAAAAATTCTCCAAAAAGTTTCGCTGCATTTGGACTCCGTTTGGTACTGATATTCTGCGAAGTAAAAAACAAGCAAAAAGCAGCAACTGGCACTGGGAACTATGTCAATAGGTTAGTCCCAAAAAATGATATAAAGTTGCTATAAAATGATTGTAAAACATCCAAGAATGATAATATAACAGCATGGAACAAGCAAAAATTATAGATACGTTGGAGACGTATTAGTGCACTCAACGTGCCCCCACTGGATCATGTCCACTTGGCTACGCTCCGACTAGACTCCGAGTGGATACAAAAAAAAGTAAACAAAAAAGTTCAAAGACTCCTGCCGACTGACTCCAGTCGGCAAGAGCCTCGGGGACTACACCCAGTGGGTGCACTCAGCATGCCCCCACTGGATCATGTACACCCAGTGGGTGTGCCCTGCGCAAACCCACTGACAGAAATCCTACTACAAGAAAAGAAGAAACTTCGACTGGAAATCATACTCACAATGGTACTTACTCGGACATTGGTCTGCAGCGCTGTGCTGGCGTCGTAAGCCTCCTTCAGCCGGTCGCACATCAGGCCCACCTGGATGAGAGCCTCCTTGCTCGCCCCCACCTGATCCTCAGGGACATGGTACAAGGGGAAGGAGGTAGTTGGCGTCGACGGATTCGCAGGCGTCGGCCTCGGGGCCGGAATCACCGCTGCTTCACTCGGAGGGGGCTGGGTAGACCCTGTAGGCGGCACCACCTCTGACGAGGATGCCGAGCCACCTTGAGCTAGAGGACTCGGCCCCACAGTCTTTGCAGTAGCCTTCGACGGAGAGGCACGGGTCACTCAGCGAGGGGAAGCGCTTGGCATGGGCGTGTCGGCACTCGATGCCCCTTCCTTGACGGTATCTGGATTGAGCGGGTCGGCCCTCTCATCATCGTCCTGCTAGATAACTTCGGGTGGAGCTACACGAATTTACGAACCAAGGAGATCATTAGAATTCTGTCAGAGAAGGCTTGACCATCAGAATCAGTTGGCGTCACGTACCTTTGGAAGTGACAGCGTCCGCTGCATCAGCGTCATTCGGACCTGGCTTGCGGGCATGCGGGTCCGCTGAAGTCGTCGAGGTGTCGTTGCTGCGGAGGTCAGAGAACACTCGGTCAACAACCGAACTGGCACAAAAATAAATAAGGGATTGACTAGAACACTCACGTCGAGGCCACGGGCACCGCCACCTTGATCCGAGGCACCGTGGCCTTTCGGGGCTTGGAAGAGATCTGCTTGGGCAACTTGGGTTGCTTCTCCGCTGAGCTCTCAGCCTCGGCGCGAGCACGCTTCGAGCTCCGAGTCGCCCGACCAGAGACAGTCGGCTGCTGAGCCACATTCGCCTTCCCCTTGGGATCATGCAGTGCCTTGGAGCAGGGTTCCTTGGGAGCCTCATAGGATGGAGAGGACTCCGCCTCCTCTCCCTCCTCAGAGCTCTCCTCGTCCTCATCACTCTCGTCATCGTCGGACTCCTCTGAGTATCGTTGCTCGGTGTCACTCGTCACGTCTTCGGGCGACCGGGCCACCACGGGATCTTGGAGATCATCTTCGGGAAATCCTAAAAGGCAAATTCATCACAACAACTAAATTCAGGAACACATGAAAAGACGCACGCATAGGCCGATTGAGCATCACGAACATACCTCTAGGGGCTGCAAGTCCTTGGAATATGGAGGCACCCTCCTAGTCCCCCTCGGGTTGTCCCGAGCGCAGGTGATGGCCTTGATCTTGGCCCCCAAGTCCGTCTCAGCAAGCTCCTCAGGGTGCACTCGGGTAGGATCACTCGGCCCCTCGTACATCCACATCGGATGGGCCCTAGCCTGCAGCGTCTGGATCCGCCGAGTGAGAAATGCCTCCAGCAAGTCCATCCCGTTGACGCCAGCGTTCACAGCACAGATGAGGGAAGTGGACAAGATGTCGACCTCCGCCTTCTCCTCCCTCGCCACAGAGAGTGATGGGGGAGCCCTTACTCTCTCCAAGGAGTACGGTGGGAGACCCAACCGAGGGCTGGCGCTGGGAACATCCCTGCAATAGAACCAAGTACCTTGCCACCCCTTCACGGAGTCAGGGAAGCTCATCTTCATAAAAGATCTTCCTCCGCGTACCTGGATGCCCAAACCCCCACATAGTTGGGTGACATGGGTTTTCTCTCCACTCGACGAATCTTCCTTCACGGCCATCGATCAACATGTGAAGATATACTTGAAGAGACCCCAATGAGGCGGGCAACCCAGGAAGTTCTCACAGAGAGAGACAAAGGCCAAAAGATAGATGATGGCATTGGGGGGAAGATGATGAAGTTGCGCGCCAAAATAATCAAGAAACACCCGAAAGAAAGGGTGGGGAGGCATGGAAAAACCCCGCTTGATATGGGTGACGAGCAAGACGCGCTCGTCCTACTGGGGCACTGGCTCGGCCTCCCTCGCACCCGGACGACGCCATCCCTCGTGCGGAATCAGCCCTTCTTCCGCCAGCTCCTCCAGTCGCCGAGCGGTGATGCGCGACGGGATCCAGTCCCCCGTCGCGCCGCCGGCCGCCACACCAGAGCCGGAGGAAGCGTCCTTCCCTGCCTTCTTCGCCTTCTCCGCCTTGGCCGTGGAGTCCCTCGCCATCGTCGTGTACTCGGGGGAAAGAGAGAAACGGAGGAGTCATGAGAAGAGAAAGGGGATCTAAGAACCAGAGCTCTGCCGCCGAATCTTTTATACCTCCAGACAAAATCTTCAGCCAAATCTCTCACTGCAAATCCCCGGATAGATGGCCCGCGCGGCGCGGCTTTGTACAGGATAGGCGCAACACGTGGCGGGGATCGTGCGCAGAAATCGAGGAGCCACGCCCCCCCCCCACTTTCCCACTAACACACGATGTTATCGCTTCAGCGCGTGAATGCGCGAATTCAAATCCCAAGATTTCTGGGACAAATCAATCCGATTGATTACCAGCGATTCCTTTCCTAAAGGGCGCGCGTCAGTCCGACTGACCACCCTCCGCGGGGACCCGTGCACTTGGCCATGTTGAACACCCAACTGAAGTCTTCTTCAGGATCGTTATGTGACGAGCTTGACGCCCCTCTACGGGTTCACTTGGCCCTCTCGGTAGGCTCCAAGGCGCATGACTTGTAAACCTCGACTCGTAGGAGGCCTGCACTGGCGTTCCCCTGGGATAAGGAGTGGCGTCTCTCTGGAGAGTCAGACCACGCGCCGGCGTCGCCACTCGAGTTGTCATGGCATGCCCTCACTCGGGCCCCTAGTCTATCTCCTCCGAGAGACAAAACGAATGCCACCGGGTTTTTTCTCGCAGATCAACGGCACCCGGTTATCTGGGTAAAACTAAAGTCCAGAATCCGTTGTGTTTTTGCCCAAGGAACAACAAATCACGGTCCGAGAACATATTCCGAGTGTCCCTGCGGCACTCGGACCCAACCAAAGGGTTGGTTTGTTTGTCCTACGGAATCCCAACCGATTCGGGGGCTAATGATGTGGTCACCTATTACAGGTAGGGTCAAGGACCCATCATCTGGGACCCACAGGGGGCCCATCACCATCATAGCTAGGTCTCTGGACCATATCAGCATTCGGATGCATACATCAGGAGGATCACTCGGACGGCTCTGCAGCACCCGGACAACGACACGTCACTCGGCGGACGAACTACCACTCGGACGTACCAGACAGGAAGGCGTCGTGGGAGCTGCAACGGTCGAAGAATCCTAAGTCATCCACTAAATAGAGTTATAGCTACCGTTACCTGTAACTACTATAGTAGAGGCTCATTACACTAGTAACCGCCTCATTCAATGACATTAATTGCCCCGGCGGCGTGGGGGAGATGGGGCTGCAGTGCACTCTATATAAGTCGCTCCCCCCCTGGCCGGTCACGTTCACTCTCTGTAACTATACCCATCAAATCAAAGAAAGCCTCAGGGCACGAGACATAGGGCTTTTACCTCCACCAAGTGAGGGGCCTAAACTCGTTAAACACCGAGTGTTACACCTATGCCGTTGCTACTTCTTGAGCTTGCGTTGATTTTTCCCTTGAAGAGGAAAGGGTGATGCAGCAGAGTAGAGATAAGTATTTCCCTCAGTTAAGAACCAAGGTATCAATCCAGTAGGAGGCACAAGCAAGTCTCCAATCTATGCACCTGCACAAACTAACAAACACTTGCACTCAACGCGAAAAAGGGGTTGTCAATCCCTTCACAGTCTCAAACAAGAGTGAGCTCTAATAGAGATAGGTATAAAAGATAAATAAAAGAGCAAACTAAAGTAAATCTAAATAAATTGCAGCAAGGTATTTTTGGGTTTTTTGGTTTATAGATCTGAAAATATATGATGGAAAATAGACCCGGGGGGCATAGGTTTCACTAGAGGCTTCTCTCTTGAAGATAGCATACGGTGGGTAAACAAATTACTGTTGAGCAATTGATAGAAAAGCGCAAAGTTATGACGATATCTAAGGCAATGATCATGAATATAGGCATCACGTCCGTGACAAGTAGACCGAAATGATTCTGCATCTACTACTATTACTCCACACATCGACCGCTATCCAGCATGCATCTAGTGTATTAAGTTCATAAGAACGGAGTAACGCCTTAAACAAGATGACATGATGTAGAGGGATAAACTCCAGCAATATGATATAAACCCCATCTTTTTATCCTTGATGGCAACAATACAATACGTGCCTCGCTACCCCTTCTGTCACTGGGTGAGGACACCGAAAGATTGAACCCAAAATTAAGCACCTCTCCCATTGCAAGAAAAACCAATCTAGTTGGACAAACCAAACCGATAGTTTGAAGAGAAGTACAAAGATATCTTAATCATGCATAAAGAGTTCAGAGAAGACTCAAATAATATTCATGGATAATCTGATCATAAATCCACAATTCATCGGATCTCAACAAACGCACCGCAAAAAAGTATTACATCGAATAGATCTCCAAGAACATCGAGGAGAACATTGTATTGAAGATCAAAGAGAGAGAAGAAGCCATCTAGCTACTAGCTATGGACACGTAGGTTTGTGGTAAACTACTCACGCATCATCTGAAGGGCAACAAGGTTGACGTAGAGGCCCTCCGTGATCGAATCCCCCTCCGACAGGGTGCTGGAAAAGGCCCCAAGATGGGATCTCACGGGAACAGAGGCTTGCGGTGGCGGAAAAGTATTTTGGTGGATGCCTCTGATGGTTTGGGAATATTTGGGAATTTATAGTGCAAAGATTAGGGTTGGAGGACTCCCGAGGGGCCCACAAGCCCTTAGGGTGCGCCCCCCTTGGGGAGCGCCTAGCAGGCTTGTGGCCTCCTCGGGAACCTTCTGGCCCCCTCTCCAAGTCCTCTGGATGTCTTCTGGTCCAAGAAAAATCATTGCAAAAGTTTTATTCCGTTTGGACTCTGTTTGATATTCCTTTTCCGTAAAACTCAAAAACAAGGAAAAAAATAGAAACTGGCACTAGGCTCTAGGTTAATAGGTTAGTCCCAAAAATAATATAAAATAGCATATTAATGTATATAAAACATCCAAAACAAATAATATAATAGCATGGAACAATAAAAAATTATAGATACATTGGAGATGTTTGGGAAGTATATATGGTGGGTTTAATGCACCGGCGAAAGTTGTGCGGTACTAGAGAGGCTAGCAATGGTGGAAGGGTGAGAGTGCGTATAATCCATGGACTCAACATTAGTCATAAAGAACTCACATACTTATTGCAAAAATTTATTAGCCATCAAAACAAAGTACTACACGCATGCTCCTAGGGGGATAGATTGGTAGGAAAAGACCATCGCTCATCCTCAACCACCACTCATAAGGAAGACAATAAAAAAAAATCATGCTCCGACTTCATCACATAACGGTTCACCATACGTGCATGCTACGGGAATCACAAACCTTAACACAAGTATTTCTACCAATCCACAATTGCTCACTAGCATGACTCTAATATCACCATCTTTATATCTCAAAACAAATGCAAGGAATCAAACTTCTCATCTATTCAATGCCCTTTATATGAAAGTTTTTATTATATCCCTCTTGGACGCCCATCATATTAGGACTAATTTCATAACCTAAGAAAATTACCATGTTGTTTAAGACTCTCAAAATAATATAAGTGAAGCATGAGAGTTCAACAATTTCTATAAAATAAAGCCACCGCCGTGCTCTAAAAAGATATAAGTGAAGCACTAGAGCAAACTGCCTAGCTCAAAAGATATAAGTGAAGCACATAAAGTATTCTAATAAATTCACAATTAATGTGTGTCCCTCTCAAAAGGTGTGTACAGAAAGGATGATTGTGGCAAACTAAAAAGCAAAGACTCATATCATACAAGATGCTCCGAGCAAAACACATATCAAGTGGTGAATAAAAATATAGCCTAAAGTAAATTTACCGATGGATTGAAGACAAAAGAGGGGATGCCATCCGGGGCATCCCCAAGCTTAGATGCTTGGTTGTCCTTGAATACTACCTTGGGGTGCCTTGGGCATCCCCAAGCTTAGGCTCTTGGTTTTCCTTGAATATTACCTTGGGGTGCCTTGGGCATCCCCAAGCTTAGGCTCTTGCGACTCCTTATTCCATTGTCCATCAAATCTTTACCCAAAACTTGAAAACTTCACAACACAAAACTCAACAGGAAATTCATAAGATCCGTTAGTATAATAAAATAAATCACCACTTTAGTTACTGTTGTGAACTCATTCTTAATTTATAATGGTGTTATATCTACTGTATTCCAACTTCTCCATGGTTCATACCCCCCGATACTACCCATAGATTCATCAAAATAAGCAAACAACACATAGAAAACAGAATCTGTCAAAAACAGAACAGTCTGTAGTAATCTGGAAATTTCGTGTACTTATGTAACTCCAAAAATTCTGAAAAATTAGGAAAATTTATACAATTTGTATATCAATCTTGTGTAAAAAATTCAGATCAAAAGCACATTTCTGTGATTTTTAAATTTCTGGCAATGAGCGCAAAAGTTTCTGTTTTTCAGCAAGATCAAATCTACTATCACCGTAGACCATCCCAAAGGTCTTGCTTGGCTCAAACACTAATTAAAACACCAAAACACAATTACTACAGACATCATAATGTGTATTTATTGAAAAACAGAACCAAAAACAAAAAACATAAAAATAAAATTGGGTTGCCTCCCAACAAGCGCTATTATTTAACGCCCCTAGCTAGGCATAAAACATAGATCTAGGTATTGTCATCTTTGTTTTTTTTTTCATAGGTGTGTTCTCATCGGGAGGTTTTGCAAAGATAACTTGGAACACATTATCCATAGAAATTTTGGCGTTATCAAGTTGCCCATCTACGTATCCCTTTTGATTTCCAGCCACAATCCAAGAATATTGTCGATTAACATCATTGAAAACTTGTTGGATCACATCTAAAACGGGGATTTTCTTTTTAAGGTTATCATCAAAAACTAGATTATTTCCAAAAAAATGTCTCAACGTGTAGTCACTATTGTAAAGGATCTCATCTATCATCGGTTTTTCACGGCTCATACCATAAAAATCAAAAATTTCCCTAGCTTCCCGTACTATGTGATCAAATTCATTCATAAGGACACGGATAGCTATCTTTTTAGCTTTGGGATCTTTTATAACGGGAATCTCATAAAACATTCTTTGCAAGGTAGCATGAGTACGAATATATCTATTTTCAAATTTCAGAACTAGTGCTGAAATAGCCTCTGCATGAGTCTTCGTTCTTTTAAGTATAGGAGCATCATCAAAAGGCAAGTTGCCGACACAATTAAAAAATTCTTGGATATGTTCTTTTCCCATAACGTTTCCTTGCCCCAAAATAAAAGTTTTAGCATCCAGAGTGCCGGTTCGTCCAATTTTAGGAGTTAGGCCATCATCTGTTTCTGCCATACCGAAGTCACTCATGATGATGAGTTCAAGCAAACAAAAAGGATCGAGCGAAAGAAGGGTGAATAAAAAGGCAAATATTTTTGTGTTTTTCTGAAAACGTTTTAGAAGTGACGAAGAGGAAAACGAGGGGCAAATGGCAAATAATGTGATGCAAGAGATGAGAGTTTATGATGGGTACTTCGTAGGCTTGATGTAGAACCTCCCCGGCAACGGCGCCAGAAATTCTTCATGCTACTTCTTGAGCTTGCGTTGATTATTCCCTTGAAGAGGAAAGGGTGATGCAGCAAAGTAGAGATAAGTATTTCCCTCAGTTAAGAACCAAGGTATCAATCCAGTAGGAGGCACAAGCAAGTCTCCAATCTGTGCACCTGCACAAACTAACAAACACTTGCACTCAACGCGAAAAAGGGGTTGCCAATCCCTTCACGGTCTCAAACAAGAGTGAGATCTAATAGAGATAGGTATAAAAGATAAATAAAAGAGCAAACTAAAGTAAATCTAAATAAATTACAGCAAGGTATTTTTGGGTTTTTTGGTTTATAGATCTGAAAATATATGATGGAAAATAGACCCGGGGGCCATAGGTTTCACTAGAGGCTTCTCTCTTGAAGATAACATCCGGTGGGTAAACAAATTACTGTTGAGCAATTGATAGAAAAGCGCAAAGTTATGACGATATCTAAGGCAATGATCATGAATATAGGCATCACGTCCGTGACAAGTAGACCGAAATGATTCTGTATCTACTACTATTACTCCACACATCGGCCGCTATCCAGCATGCATCTAGAGTATTAAGTTCATAAGAACAGAGTAACGCCTTAAGCAAGATGACATGATGTAGAGGGATAAACTCAAGCAATATGATATAAACCCCATCGTTTTATCCTTGATGGCAAGAATACAATACGTGCCTCACTACCCCTTCTGTCACTGGGTGAGGACACCGCAAGATTGAACCCAAAACTAAGCACCTCTCCCATTGCAAGAAAAACCAATCTAGTTGGCCAAACCAAACCGATAGTTCGAAGAGAAATACAAAGATATCTTAATCATGCATAAAAGAGTTCAGAGAAGAGTCAAATAATATTCATAGATAATCTGATCATAAATCAACAATTCATCGGGTCTCAACAAACGCACCGCAAAAAAGTATTACATCGAATAGATCTCCAAGAACATCGAGGAGAACATTGTATTGAAGATCAAAGAGAGAGAAGAAGCCTTCTAGCTACTAGCTATGGACCCGTAGGTCTATGGTAAACTACTCACGCATCACCGGAAGGGCAGCAAGGTTGATGTAGAGGCCCTCCGTGATTGAATCCCCCTCCGGCGGGGTGCGGGAAAAGGCCCCAAGATGGGATCTCACGGGAACAGAGGCTTGCGGTGGCGGAAAAGTATTTTGGTGGATGCCTCTGATGGTTTGGGAATATTTGGGAATTTATAGTGCAACGACTAGGGTTGGAGGACTCCCGAGGGGCCCACAAGCCCTCAGGGCACGCCCCCCCCCCCTTGGGGAGCGCCTAGCAGGCTTGTGGCCTCCTCGGGAACCTTCTGGCCCCCTCTCCAAGTCCTCTGGATGTCTTCTGGTCCAAGAAAAATCATCGCGAAAGTTTTATTCTGTTTGGACTCTGTTTGATATTCCTTTTCTGTAAAACTCAAAAACAAGGGAAAACAGAAACTGGCACTGGGCTCTAGGTTAATAGGTTAGTCCCAAAAATAATATAAAATAGCATATTAATGCAGATAAAACATCCAAAACAGATAATATAATAGAATGGAACAATAAAAAAATATAGATACGTTGGAGACGTATCAGCCGTAGCTAGTCTCTGCCCCTTATTCGTACCCCTAGTACTCATTGTCAGGATCATAACCCCGACAAAGCCTCCACCCTTTAATATTATTTAAGTTTATGTATTTTATGCGCTTGGCCGAGGACGTAACATCCTGGCCTTTTAAATGGCATAGTGAGTGAGTAGCCCTCGAGTCCAATGTTGGTTTCAAGAAACCGGCATTGGAGTCGTTTGATTAGTAGGAGCGTGGTATGCAGCCCCAGGATGTTTCAAAAGGCAGCCATTCCGGGCTTCCAATAGTGTAATTGTGCGCCTTACATAGTAGATTCATGTGTGCAGGTTTTGACCTCAGCCCCGGACGCGGTCTCCAAGGAGATTGCTGAAATAAACCGGAAGCTCGAGAGGTCCCAGGAGGACCTCAACCTTATGAACCGGAGGTTTGAGCAGTCTCAAGGTGAGCGACCCAAACCTGTATTCTATAAAAGTTATACAAAATTTGTTATATTTGTGACTCAAGGTCGGGAACTAATGCCGAGCTGTTTGAATGATAGCAGCAGTGGCTGAGCTTGAGGTGCTCAAGGCCGAGCTCAAAAGAGCTCGGCAAGAAGCCGAGCAGCAGAAGACTGCGGTTGCGGAGGCGGAGAAGGCCTGAGCTACCGAGAAGGTAGCCGGGGAGAAGGACCGGGCATGGGTCACGGAGATCGAGTAGACCCTGAAGGGCCTGTTTGAGGAGCGTGACAAGCTTTAGGCGGAGGGGCAGCAAATGAAGGAGGAGCTCAAAGAGCTCCAGCTTGCCCATTCCGATCTCAAGACTATGGCCCGAGCTGACCGCGAGGTGCTCCAACAAGTGGAGCAAATCGCCTTGGGTAAGCTATTTTTACTGTAGTGTGTCTTTGGCAACAAAGGGTGCATCGACCTCACCCAGCTATGGCATTCCGCGGAAGTCTTCGTGGACCTTCCGCGGAGTGCGGCGGATGCAGTGGCGCGCTTCGACCAGCTGATGGGTCATGTTGTGGAGAAGGCATTCTGGGGGCAGTTCCCGGGGTCGCCGTCGATGCAGTTGCTGAATCATCAAGTGAAGCAGGTGGTGGAGATATTTCGCATGGTGAGACCGGTGCTCCAAGACCTCTGTGTCGCGTTGTGGCCTGCTGAAGTCATGCCCAATAGCTTCTTCATCCTTACGACTCATTTCCAAGATGTCGTGCCCTACGTAAAACGCTGGAGGAGGTCCGCGTGCTTTGAAGGGGCGCGAAGGGCATACGCCTGTGTGAAGACCCACTTCCGAAAGGTTGGTGTGGTGACATGTGCCACGTGCCCTCCTGCTGGCAAGCCGTGCACTGACGAACAGTTCTTTGCCGAGGTGGAGGAAGGAGCCCATATCACCGAGGACATGTGTCCAAAGGACACTATGTATTTCTAGATAGTACTTCGGAATGCCAAAGTGTGCAATGTACAGAACTCTATCTTTTGCTTGAATGACTATGGCTTTAAATTCCATCTGTGTTTTTCAATTATTTTAACCTCCTGGGTGACTGTTTTAAACTGAAAGTGGCCAGTCGTCATCTTCATCCCCAGTGTAGATTATACATAGGGTGTTCCTTGAGGCACCCTTGACCCTTAGCCGACGTCTCGGTGCCCGGAGGTGGTCGGTGCTCATAGGAACTAGGCAATCAGACTATAGTGGCTTTATAACTTTCACTTAGTCATAGGAGTTTGATTGTGGGGGCTGGTGATGAGCCCTCGGTGTGGGGAGTGGTCGGCTTAGCCAACTGAGGTCTAAGCCATGACGCACTTCAGCTAAAAAATGGAAGCCCTTCGTTTAAACGGGTGATCTCTATCGTCACTTTGCTTAACGCGGTCTACGGATGGTCGACCAATTTCGCCTACTTAGATGGTCAGTTTTTGGCTTTATCCACTGAGGTGCTCTACCAATTAACCTGGCGGCGCAATCACAGTGGTTCTCATGTTACACTCCTAGCCGAATTCATCGGGAAAGTAAGAGGTACACATAGGAGCCGGGCAACCCAACTATTGACCGAAATCTAGGTTCGAAACTAATGCATATAAAGCCCAAAGATGAGACGCCGAGTACTTTGGACTTGTAATACAATTTTATCTTTTAAATAACTTCTTTGTAGTGCAAGGGCCATGCTTACAAAGAGATGCAATAATGACCTTTAAAGGGCACAGTTTCTTTATTTCATAATTTCAAGCCTTTACATGCCCAGCTACGACAAGAGGAACTGGAAGAATACAATGTAAAAGAGTACATAAGGAAGAGAGAAACATGGCGGATATTGTCATCAGACTTTTAGGAACCCGAGCCGCTTCCTGCCGCATGTCTGCACTTCCGAGCTGTTGACCAGCTTATCACCATTATAGATGGGGACTCGCGGGGACTGATGCCTTTCCAGTCTTTTTATACGCTCCAAGCATTTTATTAGCCGAGCCCCTTGAAGGAGGCATTGCCGGAGTCCATTTTGTGGTTGAGGCCACATTGACGTAGTCATGTTTGGTTGTTTCTTTGATAGAAAATTGCCTATGCGGGGGCTCGAGGCCATGTCGTTACTTGGTCGAACCATTCTGACATTTTAGTAAATTTTTGGCTCCTCGGCGACCCAGGGAATCTTGAGAGCGAAATTATGCACCCTGGGGACGTAGTGCCCCCATCCAGATTGGGCGCGCGAGGAGCCCGTATCCCTATTTAGGGTGCGGGTGTGTGCGGCCGAGGTCGATTTGCGTAGCCTGCATGCGCTTCGAAGAGCTGATGGTGCGTCTATCACTGTAGGCCGCCTCCTCGGACGCCTGTACTTCGACTGCGAAAGTCGTGGTATGTTCCTCAGTCCGGAGTGAGCGCTCGGTGTTACCATTTATTGTGATAACGCCGTTGGGTCCTGGCATTTTGAGCTTGAGATAAGCATAATGTGGACTGCGTTGAAGTGTGTGAAAGATGTGCGTCCTAAGAGCGCATGGTATCCGCTTCGGAAGGGGATGATGTCGAAGATTAACTCCTTGCTTCGGACGTTCTCGGGTGAGCCGAAGATGACCTCCAGAGTTATCGTTCTGGTGCAGCGGGCTTCTACGCTTGGGATGACACCTTTAAAGGTGGTGTTGCTCGGCTTGATCCGGGATGAGTCGATGCCCATCTTCCTAACCGTGTCCTCGTAAATGAGGTTGAGGCTGCTTCCTCTATCCATAAGGACACGTGTCAGATGATAACCATCGACAATTGGGTCCAGGACGAGGGCCACCGTTCTGCCATGCCTTATGCTGGTCGGAAGGTCGTGTTTGTCGAATGTGATCGGGTAAGCCGACCACGAGTTGAACTTCAGGGCAACGGGCTCCAGCGCATATACATCCCGAAGTGCTCGTTTCCTCTCCCTCTTGGGGATGTGGGTAGCGTAAATCATGTTGACTTCGGTTACCTCATTAGGAAACTTCTTTTGGCCTTCGTTATCAGGCCACCGAGGTTCATCCTCGTCATCGCTATGGTGCGGGGTTTTATCCTACCCCTCCGTCACCATCTTGTCGGCTTGCTTTAGGACCCAGCAATTCCTATTTGTGTGAGTTGCTGGTTAGTCCGAGGTGCCATGAATTTGGCAAGGTTTGTCGAGGATTTTGTCCAACTGGCTGGGTCCATCCTTGTTCCCTTTAAAGGGTTTACGCTTCTGTCCAGACCTAAGTCTAGTGAATCCTGCGTTGACTGTGGCGTCCTCGGTATCACTGCCGCCATTCTTATGCCTACATTTGTTTTTATTAAGCCAAGGCTTCCCGTTGGCGTCACGTGTGTTCGAGGTGCCCGCCTCACCGTTATGTGTGCTGCACGCCAGCTAGCTATCCTCTCCCGCACAAAAGCGGCTCATCAGTGAGGTAAGATCGGCCATGGTCCTTGGCCTATCCTGTCCAAGCTAGCGGGCGAGCCACTCATCTCGGATGTTGTTTTTTAAGGCAACGATAGCCTCGGCGTCGGAACAATCTATGATCTGGTTCTTTTTAGTGAGGAACCGATTCCAGAACTTTTGGGCTGATTCGCCGGGCTGCTGAGTAACACGGCTGAGGTCGTCGGACGTACTTCCCATGGAAATTTGCTTGAAAAGCGTCCTCCAAAGCTGCCCAGCTACTGATAGACTGAGAGGGGAGGCTATTAAGCCAGTGTCTCGCCGGCCCCTTTAATTTGAGCGGAAAGTATTTGATGGCGTGGAGGTCGTCCCCATTTGCCATGTGGATATGAAGAAGGAAGTCTTTGATCCATACTGCCGGACCCGTTGTGCCGTTGTATGATTCTTTATTGATAGGTTTAAACCCTTCAGGGAACTGATGTTCCATTACTCTGTCTGTAAAATAGATCGGGTGGGCTGGACCTCGGAACTGGGCAGTATCACAGTGGTAGTCGAGGGAGAACCGCGAGTAGGCCTGGTCTCGGGCACGGCCATTCCTGTCTATCCAGGCATCATAGCCATTCGGCCCGGCGGGCGCGCGTCCTCATCATCTGTAGATGGACCGAGGAGGTGCCCAGTTTGCCTCAATGTGACGTCGAACATCATGAGGGTCTTGATAATCCACGGGGTCTTTGCCGTGACGGTGTGGAGGTGGTCGAGAGTTGAGGTTTTCCCGCATTGGCCTATCCCGTCCTCTAGGGGGTCGGTCCAACTCATCGGCGGCCAACTCCTCATCGAACACCGGTAGTAGACGCCTACGTGGGTAGGACTTCGGCGTACTACGGCGCCGGTCTTCTAAACCTTGCTCGGCAGAGAGCACTTCGACCCACTTTTCATTCAGTGCGTTGGTGTTGGCTTGCAGCAGATGCTGCTTGCGCTTCATGCTCCGAGCCATCGCAATAAGGCATCGTCGAAAGCAATCTTGTTCAAAAGGATCTTCAGGGATGACGTAGTCCTTGGTACGGAGGCTCTCGTCTTCCTCGGATTCTGGCATATAGTTGTCATTGGCCCCTTCAAAGAGGTCATCGGGATCTAGGTCCTCGAGATATCCTCAGGTGTGTCGTTCCTCACTGGGGAAGCTTGAGGATCCTCCTCAGGGGGGTCGGCATCACCGACTGCTGTGTCGCCGTTATCGGCGGTAGCATTGTTACCACTGGGTTCCCCGTTGCTAGCCCTTCTGCATCTGCACTGACATCTTGGAGGGGAGTTCGGGGTGTCCACCATGTAAACGTCATAGGTGGATGTTGTGATCCACTTGCCCGTGTTTACCATAGGCGAAGTGTTTTCTGTGGGGCCATCAGCATCTTCATCCATGTCTGTGGCCTCGTAGTAGTCCAACACGTCCGTTAAGTCCTCGATCGTGGTGACTAGATGGGTGGTGGGTAGGATGTAAATTTCCCGATCGTCGGCTTTAAGTCCGATCTTGTCGTAGACTGAGGTCTTAGCATCCGAGATTGACATTCGCCAGGTGCGATCAAGCATCTCATTTATGTGAGATAGCTCTCCCGGGCTAATGGCCTGGCCGTAGGCGGGGTCGACTTGAAGTACGCCCGGTGTGTAGCCTACCACGATCTCGACGCGGAGGGGATCCGGGAATGATTTCGAATCCTGCGCCGGGGTCGGCTCTAGATCCGACGCAGCTACGAGGATAGGGGCCGGGCTGGGATCCGATCCAGGGGTCGGGGCGAGGTTATCCGGGGTCGCACCAAGGTTTACTAGAGAAGCCAAGGTACCTGATCCGACATCCTCGAGGGGGGTCGGTTCTGGAGTCGAGCCTGCGATGCCTGTCAGATTTCTCGCCCGGCCGGGCGTCTGGCCTGACAGGACGAGTTCGCCGCGGAAATCCGTGGTGTACTCTAGGCCTCCAAAGGTCACGGTCTGACCCGGGGCATAGTTGTCGACAGAGGCCATATGGCCCGTCGAGTCGGCGCAGAACATCATGCTGCTTAATACGAAGAGTTGGCCGGGGACGTAAACGTTCCCGATGCTGCCTCTGGAGTTGATCTGCTGGTGGGCCATCGATCCTTTATTGATCGCATAGTGGAACTCTCAATGAAACCACCAGTGTTGGTGCTAAAACCGGCTGATCTCGGGGTAGGGGGTCCCAAGCAGTGGATCTCGGATTAATAGTAACAGGGACAAGGGAGACGATGTTTACCCAGGTTCGGGCCCTCTTGATGGAGGTAAAACCCTACGTCCTGCTCTACTTTATATTGATGGAGATGTATCGAATACAGAGTTGATCTATCTCGAGATCGTAATGTGTGGTCTAACTCTAGGGCTAGGTGAATGATCTTGCATTGATTGATCCCCTCTACGGGCTAAAACCCTTGGCTTATATACACGCCAGGTAGGGTATCTAGGGTTACAAGGTCGGTATCTAGGAGCAAGGCGGCAAGAGAAATCTTGGAGTATACGTCAAGTCTTCGGTGGAGGTACTCTTGATCACACCTCTTGTGTATGGTCTCCGGAGTCCATCCTGAGCACGCACGAGGGCCCATCGGCCCAACCGAAGAGACAGGCCAACTAGGTTAGCACCCCCCCCCCCAAGTCTAGGACACCGTCACGAGGGCTTAGCTGCGAACCAGCCTTCGCCTAAGTTAAAAAACTACTTCGAGTGACGAGCGTTCCTCTCACTCGGGGGCTTAGCTGTGAACCAGCCTTCGCCTAAGTTATGAAACTACTCCGAGTGACAAGCATTCCTCTCACTTGGGGGCTTAGCTGCGAACCAGCCTTCGCCCAAGTTAAGAAACTAATCCGAGTGATGAGCGTTCCTCTCACTCAAGGGCTTAGCTGCAAACCAGCCTTCGCCTAAGTTAAAAAACAACTCCGAGTGACGAGCGTTTATCTCACTCGGGGGCTCAGCTGCGAACCAGCCTTCGCCTAAGTTAAAATACTACTCCAAGTGACAAGTGTTCCTCTCACTCGGGGGCTTAGCTGCGAACCAGCTTTCGCCTAAGTTTAAAACCACTCTGAGTGAAGAACTTTCCTCCCAATCGGGGGCTTAGCTGTGAACCAGCTTTCGCCTAAGTCTAAGACACACAAAAAACTCGAAGGAAAACATTTGAATAACTCCAAAAGTTCAAAAGCGGTCGCAAGTACTCTGGCCCAAGGCCCGAAGAGAGTTTAAACAGATACAGATCCACTCGGCATACCGAGGCAAATGGTTAAGGCTTAAAGTTTTTTTCCCTCACTCATTCGAGGGGCTAGCAGGCTCAACAAAAGTGTCTGGTCAATGTCGTCAGCAATCCGAGTGGCGGCCTTGATGAACGTCTCCATGAAGTCTTCGAACTTGAGATTCTTCATGTTGGCAACCCTGAGAGCCTTTAGCTTCTCCTCGTTCATCTCCTTGCAGTGGACGCAGACTAGGGAGATCGCCACGTCAGCTCCACAGCGGGCAGAGGATATCTTCCATGCTTGTACTCAACGGGGAATTTCGTTGAGGCGAGCCATCATCGCCTCTAGGTCATTGTGGAGCATCTCCTCCGGCCACAACTCCTTGTCAATCCGGCTCATCGCGCCCCGCAAGTGAATGATGTACCCCAAGGCGTCGTCAAGGCAAGCTTCCAGTCAGAGAACGCCCAAGGCGGCCTTGTCCCTGACAAGCTACCTAGCTGGATCCAGATCCCTCTCAATCCGCTCGGTCTCCAACCCGGAGTCATGGCAGTATTCTATCAACAGAAACATAGCAAAGGTCAACGTGTGCAAACAGATTCACTCAAAAACAAGTAAAGTTCATTCGGGTGATATTGGACACCTTCAAGCTTGGCACACAACTCCTCTGTGATGTCTTCTATGTCCAAAGAATCCTTCTTCTGAGTGATCTGGGTGATCTTCTCGCACAGAGTCTTCTTTTCCTGCTCAAAAGCACTCGCCTGAGACTTTAACTTGTCATCCCACTCGGCCTGTCATTTTTTGAGCTCGGCAATCTCCTTCCTCGCGTCCTCAACAACGGTCTTCAGCAACTTGTTCTCCTCCTCCAACTTCTCGGTGGCAGCCAACTTTTCTTCAGCAACCTTGGTTTTTTCCCTTGCCACCTTATGTGCCCCCGCCAGGTCGTTGTCCTTGTCGATGAGGGCATGCTTCATAGTTTCTAAAGAAATACAGTTCGAGTCGTGCTTGGAGTTGATGGTTTTCACTACGCACATCTGTTCGAGTGAAGTCACTCAGTTCAAAGAAAGGAAGAAAGTGAAAACAGAGCACTCGGTCGCTGAGAGTTACCTCCCATGGTCTTCACTTCCGCCAGCATGCGAGCTGTGTTCCTCTTCTCCACCTCCAGATCCAGTTGGAGATAGTTCGTCTCCTTCTCCAGCGACGCGTAATGAGTACCGAGCTCGCAAATTCTCTGGAATATGGAAAAATAAGATGATTCAATCGATAGTAGAAAGTACGTCCAGTGTATGGAGACTAGCACTCCCAGGAGGAACAAGCTCTATCAGTGCGAGATCCTGAAGTACCCTCTAACCTCCAAGTCAACAATGAACCCCAAGTACCCTAGAATCAGCACCCCCGGAAGGAACAAGCTCGACCAGTACCAGATCCTGAAATACCCTCTGACACAAGTTGCTACTACAACTCACTCGGTCGGTAGAGGAGAGCACAGTTCTATCAGACTCCCGCCGGCTGCCTGCAGTCGATGGTAGTCTCGGGGCCTACACCCAGTGGGTGCACTCAGTGTGCCCCCATGATACGTCTCCAACGAATCTATAATTTATGAAGTATTCATGCCATGTTTACAACAATTTTATATTGTTTTGGTATGATTTGAATGGAACTAACCCGGACTGACGTTGTTTTCAGCAGAACTAACGTGGTGTTGTTTTTTGTGCAGAAATAAAAGTTCTCCAAATGCAGCAAAACTTTTTGATGATTTTTTTTGGAACAAAAGAGGCACTAGAAGCTTCATGGGAGGACCAGATGGTGAAGAAGGTGGCCACTACCCACCAGGGCGCGCCAGAGGCCTTGGTCGCGGGCTGGTGGGTAGTGGGCACCCTGTGGCCCATCTTCGCGTGAAACCTATGCCAAAAAATCCTATAAATAGAGAAACTACCAGAAATAACCCTAGAACTTCGACTCCGCCACCGCATGCCTCTGTACCTTCAAAATACCATCTAGAGCCCTGTTCCGGCACCCTGCCGGAGGGGGAAATCATCACCGGAGGCCATCTTCATCATCCCGATGATCTCCATGATGAGGAGGGAGTAGTTCACCCTCGAGGCTGAGGGTATGTACTATTAGCTATGTGTTTGATCTCTCTCTCTCTCTCTCGTGTTCTTGATTTGGCATGATCTTGACGTATCACAGACTTTGTTAATATAGTTAGATCATATGGTGTTTTCCCCTCTCTATCTTGTTGTGATGAATTGAGTTTTACCTTTGAGGTTTCACTATTATTGGATTGAATATTTTTATGGATTTGAGAACACTTGATGTATGTCTTGCATATGAATACCCGCGGTGACAATGGGGTATTATATTGATTCACTTGATGTATGTTTTGGCACTCAACTCGCAGATTCCCAAGGTGACATTGGGGTAATCTATGCATATGGGTTGATGCACGTTTTCATCCTACTTTATCCGGTAGAAATCTTGGGGCACTCTTTGAAGTTCTTTGTGTTGGATTGAATATTATGAATCTGAAGTTGGTTGATGCATATCGAATAATCAACTCACGGATAATTGTGGTGACATTGGAGTATCTAGGTGACATTAGAGTTGGTTGATATGTATCATATGCTGTTATTTTAGTAGGAACTCTAGAGCTGTTTGTGACACTTATAGGAATAGCTCAATGGATCGATCAGAAAAGATAATTTTAAGGTGGTTTTGTACCACTACTGCAGGATGCTGCTAACGCGACACTACGATCAGAGACCCTTCGACGAAACTATGTGCGATGCAATAATCGCAAACGGTGATGTAAAAAACCATCAAAAAAGATGCAAAACGTTTGCGATGACGGATGCATCAAACACGGTTCAGATTTTTGTTGCGTGTGCGATGCAGGGCATACGGTTCAGTTCAATGAACTATTTGCGATGAGGCAGAAGAACAGAAACGGGCAGCCAGATGAAGGTGTGTGCGATATACGGCATACGGTTCACTCGGATGAACTGTTTGTGATTAGGCGGAACAAAAGAAACGGTCAGCCAGATCAAGGTGTGTGAGATATATGGCATACGGTTCACTCGGATGAACTATTTGCGTTGAGCCAAGAGAACAGAAACAGTTCAATTTAACAAGATGTGTGTGATACGCGGCAAACAGGTCTGTAATCAGAAATGTGTGTGAAGACCGATAATAACACAGACGATTGCTGCTAATAAGATGTGTGCATTGTGCGTTGGGATTGCATACAGAACAACAACATATATATACACACACACACTTATAAGGACATGGTTGCATAACCAAATTAAACATCCAATTACATAGATGGCTACTACACACATGACATTTGCACACACCAAAATAAACTATTACATGCATAATTACATAGGTGGCTACTACACACATGACATTTCCACACATCAAAGTCAACTATATATTACATGCATGATTAACTAGGATAAACGATAATCTGATCATCATCTACTTCTTGGGACGCTTGCCGCTACTGCTCTACTTGTGGCTCGATCCGGCCTCGTCGATCTCGGTAAAGAGGCACTTCCTCATGTCAACGATCCACCTGTGCATCTCGTAGCATGTGTACACACTCTTGGCCGCGAACCTGGGGTGAGGTTCATCCAGTTGCCGCATCCAGGCCCCATGCCAGGATACGGGACATGTTTTGTTGGCATCCTGCTTCATCTTTTTGTAGTATGGGTTGATGATGGCTGAGGCGAGTTCAACCAGGGAGTCCTTCTTCGTGCTACCCCAGACCCTGTAGTGCTCATGGATTTTGACAAGGTTCTTGCAGGCCAAGCCCGTAACCCTGAGCGCTTTTACATCGTCGATGGTTTCCACCGTAGCGAACTTGTAGTCGGTGTTGTTGACAAACCTGGTGAAACAGTCGCAAGGCTCTGTGGCCATGCAGTAGTGGTAGATGAGGACATGATGGCGCACGCACAACTGGGCGACGGCAACCTTCTGATCTATGTTGGGACGACCGCCGATGTACTGGAGGTCGATGCCGACCACCTTGTACTTGTCTCGAGCAAGCAACTGCTCAACGGTGTTGACGTAGTTGTCCACCACGGCCGGGTCGATGGTGTACACCACCGAGAGATCTTTCTCCCTCGCGTGGGTCTCCACTTTATGCTCGCCGAACTCCATTGGAGCGCCGCTAGACATCCCCTCTCTATGTGTCGTCGTGGGTGTGCTTGTTGTGTTGTGGGGCGCGATCGAAAGGTTGAAGAGACTAAGGTTATAATGGCCGCGGGAATTAAAGGGGAAGCCGGACGGCCTGGAATATCGGCACGCCCGGATGTCAGTTCTAATTTGCAGCGCGTAACTCCATCGTGCCGCACGTAACTGCATCGCATAGCGACACGCGCGGCGCAACCGCATGCATATGGGGCCCCTGACGTGATCGTGCGCAGGCCCAACCGCTGGCAGAGCGCACGCGGAGGGACGCGAGCAGAGCGCTCCGCGGTCGCCTCAACGGTGAGCAACCATATATATGCATATAGCAGTTGAACACGCAAGGAAAAGTTGTCCACAAGCCGAGCGCACCGACGGACGCGAGCAGAGCGCGCCGCGGTGCCTAACGGCGAGCACAGCGCGCTGCAGCGCCTAACGGCGAGCAGAGCTTGCTGAGGGACGCGAGCAGAGGCCGGCACAGTGATACGTGGCAAATAAGACGAACTGTGCGAGCAATGTCGGAGACATCAAGCACGAATCAGATTAGAGTTGCGTGTGCGATATGTGGCATACAGTTGATCCATCCGAGCTGTTTGTGATGGAATAAGCCGTGAGTGTTGTGGGCAAATGCTTGTTGGTATATAACCGTTTGCGATTGATGAATTCATCGCCGATGGGTTACCTAGTGTGGTCCGTGTACGATGTGATATGCTCTGTCTGCAAAACATCTATGCTATGTGTACAGAAAAACAACATATATATATACTTGTAACAGGACATGATTGCAATACCAAATTAAACATCCAATTACGTTATATAACAAATACCATAAATATTGCAAGGTTCAAATTCAAAGATTACAATGCCCAAATTCAAACATTGCAAACCTCGTCATTTCTGCAAAGGGATCAGCCGCTGACAAGTCATGTATGGGTTTGACACAATGACTTTTAATTACTCTATCATATGCTCTTCCAATACGAAGTTTAGCTTTTTTGGAGCCTCTTCCATTCTGCAGTACCTGCCGGCTCTGATCAACAAACCATTCATCTTTCCTAATTAAATGCGTGTTCAACCTCAGTACCCGCATGCTCGTACGGCACATGGGACGCGTGCGCGGCACGTATTATATTGATTTTTCCTTTTTGATGATTAATTCTGCCGCTTTATTGCTTAACCGAAGCACGACACTTACATTGTTGGTCTAACGCCCACGGTTCGAATAAAGAGTTCGTTTGTGATATTGGTTGATAATTATTTATAATTTCCTGTATGTAAGAAGATTATATCAAAACTTGTCTCAAATTTGAAAAAAAAATCACAGTCTATTGGTGTCCATATGACACCACAATAAGTTTCATGAATTTCAACTTAGTTTTGGATTTATTGGATTTTAAAATCAAGATTTTAGATGTTAGAAATTTCTTGCATGGGGACTAAACATGCACCGAGGGACACGTACACATATGATTTTGCAATCCATTTTCGTGCACTATCACGGGTCTCATGTAGATCAAATTTGATTTTGCACATTTAAATCCCTGGGAAATCAATCAATGTATAAAAACCGAATAGATGTTATCTATTTTTTTCAATTTTCAACACTAAACTCCTTTGGTCGCATGTTCGCTGCAGAAAAACTTTGACATGCATCTTTGGGCCACATGCACGCGGTGGTCCTACGACACTCACTCGCGTGGGCCCACGAGGTCGCCGTCCAGCACTATGACATGCGATGAGAGAGGTTAATTTGACCAACAAGGATTGTCATTTTTTGGTTTTTGTTATACGTACGGTAGGAGTATATATATAGTACGCGTTGAAGAGGGTGGCCGGGGGCAATACTACGCGTCATATAGGACACTCACTCGCGTGCGATGCTTCCATCCGTGGGCCCGCGTGGACGTCTCCATCACTTCGACCAACAACGCGAGAGAGGTTACCAGGGTGGATTCTTCTTCTCTTGGTTCGCGTTACCGTATAGTTGTACGTCGATCATGGTGAGATTCGAGACCTAAGTTTGAGGGCTCGCATACAGATGAATCAAAGTTGTGCATTGGGTATATTCAAACACCACATGACACTTCATACATATGTTTGGGCCACACATGCACGCAGTGGTTGTCTTCACGCACTCCCTCGCGTGGTTATCAGCGACAAGCTAGCCTATTTTGTGGGGCCGCGTGTGGAACGTCAATGCATGACTTTGACCCAACAAACAAGAGAGGTTATACGACCAAGGTGCTGATTCTTCTTGGTCAGTCTTACAATACGCCTTGGTGAGATGCCCCCTCCCACCGACTCAAAGTGTGTGGGTGGGGGGGGGGCACAGTACTACTTCGTACTAGATGAACCTCCGTGGGGTTGGGGATGCCCGGTTAATTTGCGATGCACATGTCCCACATCAAATTTGTGATTTGGTTATTTAAATACCATAGCACATCATTTTCACACACACACACATGTACACACACACACACACACACATATCGGGCCACCCGCAGGTGTGGTTGGTAAGTGGTGTCACCATCTAATGCCAGAAGAACACATCTGTGGGCCCGCACACGGTCCACTTTGATCGGAAGCAAAGGGGGGGTGGGGGTTGATGTACTTCTTTCGGTTTTGTGTTACGGTACGGTGAGATGTCAGACCTAGCTATTTGGGGGCATGCATTCATATCTAGGATTCCCCTCCCGGCAACACGAAGTGTGTGTGTTTGGGGGGGGGGGGCGGGGCTAGCAATAATAACATGCGCTTTGTGCGACAGGTGCCACATCAAAGTTGTGCATTGGGTATTTGAACATCAAACCACCCTTTTCATACATATATTTGGTCCACATGCAAGTGTGTTTGTGTTCTGACCCTTTCCCGCATTTTTTTGGCCAAATTTATAAACAGCAGACGAGTCGGACGCAGCAACCGTCTACGATCGGGTACGAAACAGACACGGTTCCCTAGGACTACCCGTGTGCCGCGCCCCTGCCCCTGTCACCCACATGATCACAGTAGATTGGGCTCCACGAGGCTTCCCTCCCCCTCTCGAAAATATCTACTCCCTCGCAATCTCGAAAATATCTACCCGCGTCCGCGTAGATGGTTTTTCTATTTGATAGCACACGATTAGTATGTCTGGACCGTGTGTGATGTCTGTTACTCCCGCTCTGCTTCAATCAGTAGATCTAAATTTTTAGTAGCCCCGGCATTTTACTCCCGCCCCGCTCTGCTTCAATCCCTTGATCCAAATTTTCGGTAGCCCTGCCATTTTACTCCCGCCTACTAAAATTTTCAGTACCCGCGGCATTTCCTCAAACACCACCTTGGACCCCTCCACACACACACCCCAAATCCTTCGCTCACCCCAAATCCCCCGCTCACACACATACACACCACCCCTCCATCGCTCCAAACCTAGCTAGGTCGCCGCCGCCTCCATCGTCAACCTCTGCCGGTCTGCCCGTGCAGTTTACCCACCGATATACATACCCTCGCCGCCCTGAGTTTCTTACATGACGCCTGCGAAACGCCCCCTTTCCCAGAGATCCCCATCCCCACCCCCTCCCCCACTCCAGAGCATCGCAGCCTAAGCCCGGCTACGCTTCCCGGGGAGCTCGAGGAGCGAATGGCCCAAAAGAGCTTTACCGCGGCCTCTTCGCCCGACGTCGGCGAGGTGGCCACCGAGGAAGCTGACGACGATGACTGGACCTGGATTAAGCCTTTCAATCAGCGGGCTAGAGTATTCTGGCATGTCGCGGACACCGGCTACGACATCGAGGTCGTCGACACCGACGGCTTGACGCGGGTTATGTCACAGGTTAAGTTGCCCACCCCCAACTCTTCGGGTTCGACAGCCGTCGATCTCATCGATGGCCCTGTCGCTGATCTCCTGCGGCTCGTTATGAACAATTTGCCATCCTTCATCGCCATGGAGCCCCTTTTGTCATTTTTGAAGGACACGTTCTGCGACGCTGGCCTGGGATCCACAACTGGCAAGTCAGACCTCATCGACGGCGACCACGAGGAGGGAGCCAATCTGTGACAAGTGAGGAAACCCATGATTTGTTTTCGCGAACCCCTTTTGTAGTGAGAACCTGTCCAGTATTTATTGCTATATTAGGTTGTTTGCATTACGCCTTGTTTATTTCTACGGTTTATGGTTGTTCGGTTGTTTGTAGTTAGCATATGTCCAGTTTCAATTGCCATCTTTGGTTGTTCGTAGTATGCCTTGTTTATTTCAGCTATTAACAGTGTGATGTTCTATATGTGCTAGTATGAACTGTGCAGTTCAATTTCATCAATACCAAATTTAACAATAGCTCTATGAATGACTATATTTGGTTGCTGTTAAGCATGTTGTACTCCCTCCGAATCTTTTTAGTTTACATATAAGATTTGTCTAAAGTCAGGCCTCTTAAAGTTTGACCAACTTTATAGAACAAAATACCAACATTCACAATATGAAATAAATATCAGTACATGTGTCATGACTTAAATTGTCATATTGTATAACTTTAGCATGCTAGATGTTGATATTTTTTCATATAAATAAGGTCAAACTTTATGAAGTTTGACTTCAGACAATTCTTATATGCAGAGTAAAATGGACCGGAGGGAGTATTGAACACGCCTTTCCATTTGATTTAACAATGGCACTGTTTGGATACTCTAACTTAGCTAGAGGTTAGAGTTAGTTTCTAACTCATGACAGTTAAAAGGGAGAGAGAGAGAGAGATATTGGTGGAATAGTTGATTGTATTGCTTGAGCCTCGTGGGCATATATATAGGAGTACATGGTCATCTTGGAGTACAAGTCAAGGTAGAATAAATCCTACGCTATCCTACGTTTCCTAAATAACAATGATACTAAAAAATGACTAACCCTGAACTAACTCTAGCCAAAGAGGTGTTTGGATGACAGTGTTAGATTGACAATAAATGCACTAGGAGAACTAGCCCCAATCAGCACCTCTTGGGTGGGATAGTTGTTTTGGGTGGGTTTGACGCAACTAGCTCAAACTAGCCCTCATGTTTGGATACTTTAGGGCTATTTGAGCCCAAACTAACTCAAACTAACTCTAACCCATGGATCCAAACAGGGCCAATAACTAGCGTACTTGGACTTGCACAATACAAGTTTGAATGACTACGTTTGCTTGTTTTTAAATATTAGGCCTATTGTTAATAACACACCTTTCCACTTCTTGTTTTTAAATATTAGGTTTTTAACAATTTGGTCTTGCACATGTAGGTCCTGCTGTCAGAGGTTTTGACCCACTGTTTGACCATTTTTGCATATGTGGAAATGAGTTATCCATTAATATCAGTCAAGTCAAGACACTCAGGAAGATTGTTACGATAAAAAAATTAGCGACAAAAAACAACAAGATCTTTGTCTGCACAATGAAGAAGACATCAGTTCACTACGGGATGGTACTAACTGTTATACCTTGCCTTTTTAATTCCTTTGCGCCATTTCAAATCTAGAGAAGATATTTATGCATATCCTTGTTTTCAGGCCTTTCCAAAGCAGTTCACTGATGACTACCTCTCAAACCACCTGTATGGTCAGGAGGCGAGGAAGGTTTTCATAAAACACCCACGGTTCAATATTGAAGTGTTCCTGAAGAGGACGAAGGATGGACCGTCAATCATCCACAGGCACTGGCCTAAAGTTGCAAAGACCTTCAACATCAATGAAGGCTCAATATTCGCCTTCCGCTTCAGCAGTTTTCCAGATGAGATTCATCTGTCTATGTTCCATCTATGATGCTAATTTCGAAAGGTTGTAGATGTCGCATCTGAAACTTGGTGCTGGTGCAGCTGTGTAATGGGGTAGCTGAGTGCTGAAGCTATATGATGTTGTACTCTGATGTATTTCAATTATGAAATCTGGCTTCCTTAATATGGAAATGAAATATATTGTGTGCTTAATATGAAATGTCAATTAGATTAATAAATAGATTATTAATAATAGGACAATTAGCCTGCTAATTGGGTTTTTCTATTGCAAATGGTTATTGAGAAAACACCGTGGGCAATGACCTCAGACAACGCACACAGTTTCTAGGAATAAACCGTGTTGGATCAATGAACAATCACACACGACATCCTCTTGAAAACTGTTTGTGTTAGGCCACCTTGCGCAAATGATTACCACATAAAAAGTGTGTGTGATGGACAGCCTTTGTCACACAGTTTCTTTCACGCACCGTGTGTGATGTACATACTAACGGAAACGTTTCCTTGGAGTGACTGTGTGGAATGTACATACGAACGGAAATGTTTAGCTGGGACTGACTGTGTGGGATGTACTTACGACCAGAAACGATTTCGCCTATATAATTGTATTTTTTTTTAGCACTACTGTACGTATAACCGTATTTGATCGCTCGCCGGTCGCACATGACCTCATTTTGCCGAGCGTGTGTGCCAGGAGGGCATATTCCTGACGGTTTCTGGGTCATGTGGGAAGGACCCCCCTATCGCCCACACTCACTTGGCGACGGTTCCAAATGCCGTCGCGGAAAGGGGTTAAAAACCGTTTGTATAGCACCTCGCTGTACCAGTGTACCCTACAAACAATTTCATCTTATGTTCTCTGCTAGATAAGAACTTTGGAGTGATTCTTTGACACACGTTGAGGGATTGTTATATGATTCAACTATGTTAGCACTGTTGAGAGATTGCACTAGTGAAAGTATGAACCCTAGGCCTTGTTTTTAAGCATTAAAATACCGTTTGTGCTCCGTTTTATCACTTGCTACCTTGCTATTTTTTTCTATTTTTAGATTACAAAAACCTATATCTTCTATCCATACTACACTTATATCACCATATCTTCGCCGAACTAGTGCACATATACAATTTACTATTGTATTTGGTGTGTTGGGGACACAAGAGACTCTTTGTTATTTGGTTGCAGGGTTGTTTGAGAAAGACCATCTTCATCCTACGCCTCCCACGGATTGATAAACCTTAGGTCATCCACTCGAGGGAAAATTGCTACTGTCCTACAAAACTCTGCGCTTGGAGATCCAACACGAGTCTACAAGAATAAATTGTGTAGTAGACATCACTCCACAGGAAAGTGACTCATGTTGATGAGCTAAAAAAAACATGCATGAGTGTTCTATAAGACTCCCGCCGATTGCCAGCAATCGACGGTAGTCTCGGGGACTACACCCAGTGGGTGCACTCAGCGTGCCCCCACTGGAAGGGTATCCACTCGGAACAGTCCGCCTAATCCGAGTGATGGCCAAGAACGGAAATGCAAGAAGTTCTAAGACTCCCGCCGATTGCCAGCAATCGATGGCAGTCTCGGGGACTACACCATGTGGTGCACTCAGCGTGCCCCCACAGGACAGGCACCCCCAGTGAGTGTACCGGAAACCTACCAATTGAAAATTTGATTAGCTGTTCAACTCACTGCAAATTTCAGGGAAGAACCAATCGAAGATTAACTTACGATGGCACTTACTCGAATATTCGCCTGGAGAGCAGCACTGACATCATATGCCAGTTTGCTAGCATTGCACACCTCCTGCACGCGTTGGGTCATCAGCTAAGCCTGGATCATTGCCTCCTTGTTGGCTCTTGTTTGGTCCTCCGACACTCTGTGCAGACCGAACAAGTTCAGGGCAGGAACTGGCGCTGGAGCTGTGACAGTCGACGCAGCCAGGACATGATCTGCCCCTGCATGAGAAGAACCACCCGGCCTCTGCAGCGCGGGCACACTAGACTCGGGCAGAGTTTGAGGTGTTTGGCGCAGCGACGTCTTCCGATCGACAGTCCTCGTGTCAGTCGACGCCTTGCCCCCTTTCTTGGTGGTCTTCTGTGGCGGCTCATCGTTGTCTACAACGTGGATGATCTCTGCAAGTGCTGCGTTCACCAGACATCATCAACCACAGTTCACAATTCAGCTGAATCATAAGACAAAGCCAAAAAGGAATAGTCAGTACCTTTCTTAGAGGTGGCTGCATCCGCTAATTCGCCCTTGACACGGTCCCCGTCGATCTGCATCGGTGACGTCGTCGAAGTGCGGCCCTGGTTCATAGATTCACTCGGTCAAAAGAGTTGATAAATTCACAGAAACAAAAAGAGAAGGTGCAGCACCCACGTTGATGCAATGGGTATAGTGACCTTGATCTTGGGCAGAGCTTTCCGAGGTTTGGGTGAGGCGACCTTGAGCTGCTTGGCGGTCTTCTCCGTTGGCTCCGGCGTTGATGTCCGAGTGTGCTTTGGATTCCTAGCACTCGAAGCTACAGTCTTGCCCTGATAGGCACTCGGGTCTTGGGTCTGCTTGGTACGGCATTCTGCACGCACCTCTACAGATGGGGAAGACTCGGCCTCGTCACTCTCCTCCGAGTCGTCGTCCCCCTCCTCACTATCCTCCGCATAGCTGTCCTCCGGTGGATACTCTCCATCAACACTGCCATGGTCGCTCTCCACATTCCCGACAAAGTGGTCTTCGTTTGGCACGGGCGAGAACATCCGCTGGAACTCCTATAAAGCACAAAAAACAAAGACGATCAGATCATTCAGTTCACTCGGATGATTTATACAGAAATGATGCACTCGGAAATGCATATCACACCTCAGTCGGCGGGTGCTATCAAAGGGTGGGATCCTCCTCGATCCTCAAGGATTGCCCCGGGCGCCAGTGATACCCTTGAGCCACTCCTCCACGGTCTTCTCATCGACATCCTCTGGGTGCACTCGGGTCGGGTCGTCGGCCCCAGCGTATTGCTACATGGGGTGAGCCCGCTCCTGCAGCAGCTGGATACGCCGACTGAGAAAGACCTCCAGCAGGTCCAGGCCTATCACTCCACCCTGGATCAATCCAACCATGGCAGTCACCAAAATCCCCACATCCGTCATCTCCTCCTTGTCCATCGTCAGTGATGGAGGTGCGTTGACCCTCTCAGGTGTGTAAGGGGGGAGGCCAGTCGACGAACCAGCGCAAGGTATGTCATTGCAGTAGAACCAAGTCGACTGCCAACCCCTAACCGACTCGGGAAAAGTCATCGTTGGGAAAGCACTCCTGCCCCTCATCTGGATGCCTAAACCGTCGCACAGCTGGGTCACATGGGTTTTCTCCCCCTAAGGGTCGAACTTTTTGACCTACTGAGTACAGCATGTGAAGATATGTTTAAACATCCCCCAGTGCAGCTGACAGCCCAAGAAATTTTCACACATGGAAACAAATGCAGCAAGATAGGCAATGGTGTTTGGACGAAGATGGTGGAGTTGAGCACCGATGTAATTCAAGAATCCGCGAAAGAAAGGGTGGGGCGGCATAGAAAAACCTCGCTCCACATGGGTGACGAGGAGCACCCGCTCTCATGGCCGCGGCGCGGGCTCGATCTCTCCCTCCTCCAACAACCTCTAGCTCCCCTCCGGCAGGAAGCTGTCAATGACGAGTCCGCCGAGATCTTCCGCCATGGTGGTCGGCGGGAGCCAGTCCCCTTGGATCCAACCTCGCGGAGGCGCGACCCTGGAGCTCGACGCCTTCTTCGCCCTCTCTAGCTTCACCGTCTTGTCCTTCACCATTGCAGCAGAGCACCCTGGTGCCAAATGGGCTCGCGCAGAGTGGAGGTGGGGAGAATACGGGAAGGAAGAAAGGGGATCTGGCCCTCTCCCTCCGACATGACAGCCCTCTTATACCACCAGCCTCTTCGCCCGTCGCTCCTCGCCATTGGATTACGGGCCCACAAATCCCATTAAATCCAGCTGGCGGAGATCCGGCGAAACGTGGCGAAAAGTGGGGCGAAAATTGAGGCGTCACCCCCACTTTCCCCATTCACCGCGTCACAACAATTCGCGCGCGCAAATCTCCAATTTCAAATACCGCGAAGTCCTGGATCCAGCAATCCGATTGCTTGTCCTTTAAAGCCCTTCCAAAAAGGCTCGGGTCTGGTCTACCACCCGACGCATGAAGGCTCGTTTCACTCGGATGGAGACACTCCTCATCTAGCTCAGGTCCATAATGGAACCCTCACTCGGGCGTCGCATGATCCAGAATTCGTCAAGATGTCGAGCGAGGGCGGGACTGTCGAATGATCAATGGGAGCTCTTGAGCGCCTCCGTAGCACTCAGCTTACGCAGGAATTCAATCCAACTCGACCTGCCTAGCCTCGACCGATTCGGGGGCTAATGACGGAGACATGTACTAAGGGTAGGGTAACAGGCCTGGCCTACATACCCTACCCTAAGAAACCATACACCTTATACTGGGTCCCATGTAACACCCCCTGTCATTAGCTACAGTAATCACTTTTGATAATGACATGTCAGCAAGCTTAATAGTGCATAATCATCATTAGCATCATATTGCATTTCAACTCCTAACTCAAATTCAAATTTAAATGAAAGTGAAATATAAAAGTTGTGCAACATAGAAACTAAAATGTTCAGTAAATAATAAATATTGCAGAGACTATTCTAAAATTGAAACCAACAATTAATAATATAATTAGGTTGCTCAAACATTATCAAAACAGTAAGGATTAATGCATTTTAATTATTATAAAAATTGTGTGAACTCCATTTGCCTCCAAACTAATTTTTGGTAGTAGTTGAGGATGCCTAGTATTTATTGGAACATTTGCCATGTTTTACAAAATTCAATATCAGGCCTAACTATTTACTAAACAGAGATATATGATTAAATAAAAGAAAAAGATAAAAGAAAAACAAAACAGAAAAATAAGAAAAAGGGAAAACCCTCCCCGACCCAACTGGGCCAGTGCCCAGCCGGCCAGCCCAACCGGCCCACCCCTTCCCCCTATATGGCCCCAGGCCGAAACCCTAACCCCCACCGACAGCCACCCACTCCCCTCGCACTTCCCCCCTCCCCCCCGATCCCCTCCTGGATCGGGATCGCCCCGAGCCGCGCGCTCGCCTCGCCCTCGCTCGACGCCGCCGCCTCGTCCACGACGCGCCCTCGCTCGACGCCCCGAGCCCGAGCGCTGGCCGACGCCCCCGACGCGCTCAACGACCGCACCCCGTCGCTGCCTCGTCTTCCCTCGCCGACACCGCCGCCTCGTCGCTTGCCTCGTCGTCCCCGTCGCCCTCCCCACGCGCCCGTTGCCCTAGACCCTACTGCTCGCGGTGAGCACCGCGCCGCTCGCGCCCTCCCCTTCCCCTCGGTCACTGCGGCCTCGCCCCGCTCGGCGTGCCGCCGCGCGCGCCCGCACATCGCCGCTGCTTCGCGACCGCGTCGGCCCCGCACCGCGCCCAGGCCTCGCCCGCTCCCGCCGCTCGCCGCGCTCCGCCCCTGCTCGCCGCGCGCATCGCCCGCTCGCCGCGCCCCTGCCGCCGCACGCGCACGCACGCCGCGCCCGCATCAGTGACCTCATGCCACTGACGGGTGGGGCCCTGCCGCCCCTGTGCCACTGGCCCGTGGGCCCTGCCCCCCCCCCTGAGGCAATGACAGATGGGGCCCAGCCCCTTAAACGTTTAAAAAATAATAATAAATAGGAAAACAAAAGAAATAAATATAAAAATAATTAGTTAATTAAATAATTAATTAGTGATTAATTAATTTAAATAATCCTGATTAGGTTAATCTAATTAAGTAGTTAGTGTTAATTAAACAGTAATTTAATTAGTTAAAACCTAATTAAGCTAAACAGTGTATGACAGGTGGGGCCCACTGGTCCTGACATCAGCATGATGTCATGATGATGTCACCCTGTTACTGTTTCGGATAATGTTGAAATTAAATAATTAAATAAATTCAAAAAATTAATAAATACTTTAGAAAATCATATTAAATAATCCGTAACTCCGATGAAAATACTTTATACATGAAACTTGCTCAGAATTCCGATACGAACCCGAATACGCCCTCCGTATTCCCGTCAGATGCCTCTAGCTATAAGAACATTGAACTTTTAGACCATTTTCAGTAAATGAATAGTGCCCCACATTGATTAAATAAATCCAAATAAATTCCTAAATTAACTAAATCATTTAGTTAGGCAGTAGAACACCCCGGCATATCATACATATTGTTTGCATTATTGCCATGAATTTATTGTTTCTCTCCCCCCCCCTTCTCCTTCGATAGACGCTGAGACCGACGACGCTGCACCTGGATACGACTACACTACCGACGAGCAGCCCGTTGACGACCCCTCTCTCTTGCCAGAGCAACCAGGCAAGCCCCCCCCCCTTGAGAATCCAGATATCGCCCATTCTATTCTCCTGCTTGCATTAGATTTTGCTACTGTTAATGTATGCTCCTATTCTGATGCATAGCCTGCTGTTGTAACCTGTTCATTGCTACCTTACCTGCCTATGATAAACTGTTTAGTATAGGTTGGTAGTGAACCATCAGTGACCCCACCACCTTATCCTTGTTGCCCCTGCTTGATCATCGATGACTCGATCAGCGTGATCGTCGACCAGAGACCGACACCTCACTTCACACCCCCTTAGTTGTACGACTCTGCTTAGTAACTATCGAGTGCCGAGGGTGATACCTCGTAACGCACTCCTGATGAATACTCTGCATTGTAGCTGTTCGGTCGTGGTCATCGAGGGTGATTCCTCCTTCTCCACTTCCGATACGACTCTGTCGTGCGACCCCTCAGTGTGAACCTCGAGGGTGATGCCTCATACGTTCACCCTGATGATTTCGTCGAGTGGACTCCGCCGAGGGTGATTCCTCGGGTTTCCCCCTTGATGTTATGACCACACGATAACTTTGACCCTTGTTACAGGCGGGTCCACCCTGGTGGGTACCCGCTGGGGATCTATGATTTTCGGGTGTGCCGGAAGGGCACTCGAGTGTGACATTGTGGCGGAGCATCAGAGACTCTGATTGTCTCCGCGTGATACTAATTGAGCCTATTGGATTTGGGTGTGTGATCTGAGTGGGTCGATGTGCCCTATACGCACTACCACCACGCGGGATAATGGTTATGGGACCCTCTGCGAAGTACGTTTCTCCGAAAGCTCGTCTGACGTCACGATTCACCGTGCGGGCTGATTGTCGGGATTGGGCTGGATACTTCACTAACGAGTTCAGTGTCGCGCCTGCACCCCGGCCAGTCTCGCAACGCGCAGGGTGCCCAGGGCGATGGCCCGAGACCTCTGGGTGCATAGGTTAGTCCGGCGTGCTGACCTCTCTGCCGAGCCTAGTTAGAGCGCTGCTTCGTGTTGATCTTCCGAGGACGGGCATTACCCAGCAAGTGTGTCCGGCCAGAGTTGATCGAGCGTGTTGGGTAACAGTAGTGCACCCCTGCAGGGATGAATCTTCTATCGATAGCCGGTCCTACGGTAAAGGACGCTCAGTTTGTGTATCCCGATCTACTACTTGAACTGGATACTTGATACTTAATTGAATCTTCGGGATCGCTTTCTCGCTTGGGAGTCGAGGAAGGATCTTTAAGCTGTACTTCAACATGTTTGCTAAATAAAATGCTACTCTACTCTCTTCTACTGCTGCAAGATGATGGCCTTGTGAACATGTTTGAAGATGCTAGTCTTTGATAGGACTAGGCCTTCTCTCTATTCTGGCATTTCTGCAGCCCAGTCCACATATACAGCCTTTCTCCATTGATAATGTTGCATATGTAGTATAGATCCTTGCTTGCTGAGTACTTCGGATGAGTACTCACGGTTGCTTTACTTTCTCTTTTCCCCATATACCCCACCTTGGTGATACATCAGACGATGGAGTCCAGGAGCCAGATGCCACCCCCGGAGCTTACTACCAGGAGGGTCCAGAGGGTACTTACTACTGGATTGAGCCAGCCGACCAGGAGTAGGATCGGAGGCTCCCAGGCAGGAGGCCAACGCCTTTCGATCTAGTGTCGCTGTTTGTGCTAGCCTTCTTAAGGCAAAACTTGTCTAACTATGTCTGTACTCAGATAATATTTGTATGACTGACTTATGTATTCGGATCTTCGGATCCCTGGTCTGTAATATTGTGGACCTTCGTTTAAATTGTGTTAGAGTTGTGTTGTGATATCTTCCCGTGAGTCCCTGTGCTTGATCGTACACGTTTGCGTGTATGATTAGTGTACGATTGAGTCGGGGGCGCCACAAGTAGGTATCAGAGCCGACTGTCTGTAGGAAGCCCCCTTCCAATTCCTTGGCCGAAGTTGAGTCTAGACATCGAAAAACTAATTTACTAACTTGGCTGTGTGGCTTACGGGCCCACGTCGCCAACTGGGTGGTATTAGGATCTTTTATTCCTCGTCTATACTCTGGGACTCTGATCTCTCTTCTACTCGGGTTAAATAAATTTTACTAACGCCGACACTTAGGATCTTGTAAATCCCGTCTACCCGGAGAGCTGGATATCTGTGCGATTTCCCTGTCATTGATCTGATTAGTCTGATAATCATTTTCCTTTCCATTGTTTTGTTTAACCTTTCTCTCCGAGTTGTGTTAAACTTCTCATTGTCGTTTGACAACCCTGAATTTCCTCTGTTTCAGATGGACCGTTTGTTTCCACCATGTCCTACGACACAGCTTGTGCTTCGCACTTGGGCTCGTAATGCCCCTGGGTTTCCAGCTGTCCTGATCGCTCTCATGACCAGACTTGGCTACCGTTGGTATCCTGAGTACTTGGTTTACGAGGATTACCGCGAGTTCAATCAGGAGCAGTACCATGCTGATGTTCGTATCTATGATCAGCAAAATGACTCAGACACCGAGCTACACCTTTTCCACGGTATCGGCATGATGATTGAGATGGCAGTACATGATGCCGCCTACTCTGCTGTCGCACGTCTCTGAGGACAGTTCAGCGATATCTTGGATGACTCTGAGTTCCGATACATTCCGTATGCCCCTGCTGGAGATGCTACTGGATATTACACAGCTATCTGTGCCCCGTTCGAGCCTCGTCGCTATGACCCACGCGTTCTGATTCAGTGCACTCAGGCTCTGGATCGCACTGTTCGGGCTCTTGTCGTCGAGTTGGTTGCCACTCGAGCACGTCTCTACGATGCTATGACGCAGTTGCTACCCGCTGTTCATGCAGGGATACATCCTGAGCACATCCTTTACCCGTGCAGGACTCAGATGTATGCTGGTATTGATTGGCCTGCTGTTGGAGGTCATACACCTGCACGTGGACCTCTTCTTACAGCTCGAGACCGGATTCTGCATCAGAGTGCACATGGAGCGCAGGATCCTTCCGCGACGAACATTCGTCGTCAGCACTTGCAGTTACCCCGTTTCAGTGGTTTTCTCCGACGTTGATGTAGCCTTTGCTATGTCTCGTTGTGTACTTCCTTACCGCGTGCCTGCGCACCGCCTAGTATGTCTAGCTTTTGAAATTGCGCCGTTATGCTGTCCGCATGTACCCGACTCTGTGTATGGATCTGTATGTCTTAATCGACTACTGTTATGTATCTGTTACACTACTTAAATTGTTGTCAAGTTACATCATGTTCGTCACTAAACGCTTGCAATTGCTTTTACTAAACTACCCCCTGTTGATACTTAGCAGGATGGTTAGACCAGGTGGTCGTGGTCGTGGTCGTGCCCCTGAACGCCCACCACCGCCAGACTATATGGCGGCTATGATGCAATAGTTTGAGCTGAACCGCCAGTTCATGGTTGGAATCATGGCTCAGTTTCCGCATCAGAACAACCAGAACTAGAACCCAGCTTCAATAACTTTGACAGAGTTTATGCGACTTAACCCAACTCAGTTCCGCAACTCTGACAAGCCACTGGATGTAGATGACTGGCTCCGCGACATCACTCACGAGATGGAGTCAGCTAAAGTCGCCCTTGCCAACTTCGTCAACTTCGCGGCCTTTTTCTTAAAGGGCCCCGCTGCTCAATGGTGGGACACACACAAGCGTACTCTGCCTATTGGAACAGTCATCACCTGGTATGAGTTCCAGGCTGCTTTCCGTACCCGTTACATCCCTCAGGCAATTATGGAACGCATGAAGACCCAGTTCCGTAACCTCACTCAGGGCAACAAGACCGTCGAAGCTTATCAGCGTGAATTTCTAGACCTCTCCCGCTATGCTGAAGAAGACATCGCTACAGATGCACGCAGACAAGAGAAGTTCCGTAGTGGACTACACCCCGACCTCAAGCTTGCACTAGCTGCTCAAGACTTCAATGACTTTTCAACTCTGACGAACAAGGCTATTCTTGTTGAGACCGCTCAGATGGAATACAAGGACTCGCAGAAGCGCTATCGTGATGCTGGCTCATCTTCGGGCTCAGCATCGAAGCGTCGAGTTTGGATTCCCAACAATGCGATCCGTTCCAATACCTCTGCGCCAAAGAACAACTATGCTGCACCACGTCTGCCTCCTCCACCACCGAGGCAGCCAAAAGCTCAAGCTATTCAAAACAATGCTCCTCTTCGTCCTGAAGATGGTCTATGCTTCAAGTGCCGCAAACCAGGTCACCAGGCTAAAGACTGCCGCCAGAATCAGAATCAGTTAGCTTTTCCTCGTACTGGCCGTGGCAATAGTCGTGGCAACAACCAGACCCGCAACTATAATATTGGGTCTGCTGCACATGGTCGTGGACACGCCTACAACATTGACATTGAAGAAGTCCAGGATCAACCTGCCACTGTGATGGGTACCCTTCTTGTTAACTCAGTACCTGCTTCTGTTTTATTTGATTCAGGAGCATCACATTCATTCATCTCTGGAAAATTTGCATTTATGCATGGCATTCGATATGAGAAAATGCATACTCCGTTAGTCATTAAAACTCCCGGAGGTCACTGTCATGCTGACGTAATAGCACCTGACGCTACCGTCGAAATTAAAGGATTGGAATTCCTTGCCTCGCCCATCATCTTGAAGTCTTCCACCGTAGACCTCATTCTTGGAATGGATTGGTTGAAAGCTCACATTGCTTCGATCAATTGTGCCACTAAAGTCGTCCAACTTCTTCACCCCACCGATGAGATAGTGAACTATACCGCCCGCATTACTCGGGACGCCGAAGCTCAGATATATGTTCTGAATGCTTTGAACGCCTCACCTCTGGAAGGGATCGAGAACGTTCCTGTCGTTCGAGATTTTCCAGACGTTTTTCCAGAAGAACTTCCAGGAATACCCCCGGCTAGAGCTGTCGAGTTTGTCATCGACTTGAAGCCTGGCACCGTCCCTATTGCCAAGCGACCTTATAAGATGCCTCCGCATCACCTACTCGAGCTTAAGGAAGAAATCGACAAGTCGCTTAAGAGTGGTTTCATCCGCCCCAGTTCCTCTGCTTGGGGAGCACCTTCACTCTTCGTTAAGAAGAAGGATGGAACTAACCGTTTGGTTCAGGATTATCGGCCCATTAACCAAGCCACAATCCAGAATAAATACCCACTGCCCCGGATCAATGATCTTTATGATCAACTCGCTGGATCGTCGGTGTTCTCTAAACTCGACCTGAGGTTGGGTTATCACCAGATCCGTGTCCGTGAAGAGGATATTCCCAAGACTACATTCGTCACTCGTTATGGCTCCTATGAATACACCGTCATGTCATTTGGCCTAACGAATGCTCCAGCTACGTTCTCCCGTCTGATGAATTATATATTCATGGATTACCTTGACAAATTCGTCGTGGTTTATTTGGATGATATTCTGGTTTATTCTAAGAATAAAGAAGAACATGCTGAACACCTCCGTTTGGTACTAGAAAGGCTCCGAGAACACCAGTTGTACGCCAAGTATTCCAAATGTGAATTTTGGCTTTCTGAAGTAACTTACCTTGGTCATGTGATTTCCAAGGATGGAATTGCTGTTAACCCCAAACGAGTTCAGGCTATTCTTGACTGGACTCCCTCGAAGAATGTTAAGCAAGTTAGAAGTTTTCTCGGACTTGCTAGTTATTGCCGTCGATTCGTTGAGAACTTTTCCAAGATTGCAAAACCATTGACAAATCTGCTTCACAAAGGTGTTAAATTTGAGTGGACAGAAAAATGTCAAGAAAGCTTTCAGACACTAAAAGATAAATTGACATCTGCCCCAATATTAGCACCCCCGGATTCCCAAAAGGATTTCGTGATATACTGCGATGCCTGCCGTCAAGGATTAGGCTGTGTCCTAATGCAAGAACGCAAGGTAATTGCTTATGCCTCCCGACAATTGCGTCCTCACGAAGAAAATTACCCAGTGCACGATCTCGAACTTTCTGCGGTTATTTATGCCCTGAAGCTATGGCGACATTACCTTCTCGGTAACTGTTGCGAGATATATACGGATCATCAAAGTTTGAAGTATTTGTATACTCAACCAGATCTGAACCTTCGTCAACAAAGATGGCTCGAGACAATAGCCGATTATGATATGAATATCTCATACACCCCTGGCAAGGCTAACGTAATGGCCGATGCTTTGAGCCGCAAGGCTTATTGCAGCAACCATATGGTTCAGGAATCACAACCTCTTCTTTATGAAGAGTTTCGTAAATTGAACCTCCATATTGTTCCACAGGGTTATCTCAATACCCTCGTTGTCGAACCAGATTTAGAACAAAGCATCAAAACTATGCAACGGTATGACTCTGAAGTTGAAAGGATCAAGCGATACCTTGAAAAAGGAAAACCGTCGGAGTTCCATCTTGATAATGATGGGATCCTATTTTTCCAACACCGTCTCTTCGTACATAAGTTCAAGGATGAGAGGGAACACGTTATGATGGAAGCTCATGACACTCCTCTGTCAATTCATCCTGGTAGCACAAAGATGTACCGTGACATTTGTCAGAGATACTGGTGGCCTAATATGAAGCGAGACATTGCTCGTTATGTTTCTGAGTGTGATGTTTGCCGCCGCGTTAAAGCTCAACATCAAAGGCCCGCAGGAACTCTGCAACCCCTTGCAATTCCTGAATGGAAATGGGACAAGGTCCAAATGGATTTCATTACTGGTTTTCCCAAATCTCAGAAGGGTCATGATGCTATTTTTGTCGTCATTGACCGATTCTCTAAGGTTGCTCACTTTCTGCCAGTTAAGGAGACAATCACTGCTAGCCAGTTAGCAGACTTGTATGTTTCCCGAATTGTGTCACTCCACGGTGTTCCGTTGGAGATCAGTTCTGATCGTGGCAGCCTCTTCACCTCTAGATTCTGGAATAGTTTCCAAGAAGCTATGGGAACACATCTGTCGTTCAGTACCGCTTTTCACCCTCAGTCACAGGGTCAAGTTGAATGAGTTAATCAAGTGCTCGAAGATATGCTTCGAGCTTGCGTCATCTCCTTCGGTAAGAAATGGGAGGAATCTCTCCCGTATGACGAATTCTCTTACAACAATAGCTATCAGGCTAGTCTGAAGATGGCACCGTTTGAAGTTCTATACGGTCGTAAGTGTCGAACCCCTCTGAATTGGTCAGAAACTGGGGAACGCTCACTCGTCGGACTGGACATTATTCAGCAAGCAGAAGACCAAGTCCGCATTGTCCGTGAACATTTGAAAACTGCTCAGTCTCGTCAGAAGAGCAACTATGACCGAAAGCACCAGGAAATAGTCTATCAACCTGGCGAGCAAGCTTACCTCCGCGTCACTCCGTTGAAAGGCACTCATAGGTTCGGAATCAAAGGCAAGTTAGCTCCTCGCTACATTGGCCCGTTCCGTATTCTTGCCCGTCGAGGAGAAGTGGCATATCAATTGCAGTTGCCGCCTAATCTTTCACAAGTACATGATGTCTTTCATGTATCCCAACTCCGTCGCTGCTTCAAGGATCCTATTCGAGCTGTGGATCACGAAGTGCTTGAATTACGGGAAGATCTGTCTTATCCAGAATATCCCATCCGTGTTCTTGATGAAGCTGAACGTCGGACTCGTCAAAAGTCAATCAAATTCCTCAAGGTTCAGTGGTCGAATCATTCTGAAGATGAGGCCACTTGGGAACGCGAGGATCGTCTTCGTGAAGAATACCCCTCTTTCTTTCAGTCTTCCTCTTAATTCTCGGGACGAGAATTCTTAATAGATGAGGAGAGTTGTAACACCCCCTGTCATTAGCTACAGTAATCACTTTTGATAATGACATGTCAGCAAGCTTAATAGTGCATAATCATCATTAGCATCATATTGCATTTCAACTCCTAACTCAAATTCAAATTTAAATGAAAGTGAAATATAAAAGTTGTGCAACATAGAAACTAAAATGTTCAGTAAATAATAAATATTGCAGAGACTATTCTAAAATTGAAACCAATAATTAATAATATAATTAGGTGGCTCAAACATTATCAAAACAGTAAGGATTAATGCATTTTAATTATTATAAAAATTGTGTGAACTCCATTTGCCTCCAAACTAATTTTTGGTAGTAGTTGAGGATGCCTAGTATTTATTGGAACATTTGCCATGTTTTACAAAATTCAATATGAGGCCTAACTATTTACTAAACAGAGATATATGATTAAATAAAAGAAAAACAAAACAGAAAAATAAGAAAAAGGAAAAACCCTCCCCGGCCCAACTGGGCCAGTGCCCAGCCGGCCAGCCCAACCGGCCCACCCCTTCCCCCTATATGGCCCCAGGCCGAAACCCTAACCCCCACCGACAGCCACCCACTCCCCTCGCACTTCCCCCCTCCCCCCGATCCCCTCCTGGATCGGGATCGCCCCGAGCCGCGCGCTCGCCTCGCCCTCGCTCGACGCAGCCGCCTCGTTCCCGACGCGCCCTTGCTCGACGCCCCGAGCCCGCGCGCTGGCCCGACGCCCCCGACGCGCTCAACGACCGCGCCCGTCGCTGCCTCGTCTTCCCAAGCCGACACCGCCGCCTCGTCGCTCACCTCGTCGTCCCCGTCGCCCTCCCCACGCGCCCGCTGCCCTAGACCCTACTGCTCGCGGTGAGCACCGCGCCGCTCGCGCCCTCCCCTTCCCCTCGGTCACCGCGGCCTCTCCCCGCTCGGCGTGCCGCCGCGCGCGCCCGCACCTCGCCGCTGCTTCGCGACCGCGTCGGCCCCGCACCGCGCCCAGGCCTCGCCCGCTCCCGCCGCTCGCCGCGCTCCGCCCCTGCTCGCCCGCCGGCCCGCACGCGCCCGCGCTGCTGCGCCCCTGCCGCCGCACGCACACGCGCACGAACCGCGCACGCGCGCCGCGCCCGCGTCCGTGGCCTCGTGCCACTGACGGGTGGGGCCCTGCCGCCCCTATGCCACTGGCCCGTGGGCCCTGCCCCCCCCCCCTGAGGCAATGACAGATGGGGCCCAGCCCCTTAAACGTTTAAAAAATAATAATAAATAGGAAAATAAAAGAAATAAAAATAAAAATAATTAGTTAATTAATTAATTAATTAGTGATTAATTAATTTAATTAATCCTGATTAGGTTAATCTAATTAAGTAGTTAGTGTTAATTAAACAGTAATTTAATTAGTTAAAACCTAATTAAGCTAAACAGCGTATGACAGGTGGGGCCCACTGGTCCTGACGTCAGCATGATGTCATGATGACATCACCCTGTTACTGTTTCGGATAATGTTGAAATTAAATAATTAAATAAATTCAAAAAATTAATAAAAACTTTAGAAAATCGTATTAAATAATCCGTAACTCCGATGAAAATACTTTATACATGAAACTTGCTCAGAATTCCGATACGAACCCGAATACGCCCTTCGTATTCCCGTCAAATGCCTCTAGCTATAAGAACGTTGAACTTTTAGACCATTTTCAGTAAATGAATAGTGCCCCACATTGATTAAATAAATCCAAATAAGTTCCTAAATTAACTAAATCATTTAGTTAGGCAGTAGAACACCCCGGCATATCATTTAGGCATGTCATACATATTGTTTGCATTATTACCGTGAATTTATTGTTTCTCTCCCCCCCCCTTCTTCTTCGATAGACGCTGAGACCGACGACGCTGCACCTGGATACGACTACACTACTGACGAGCAGCCCGTTGACGACCCCTCTCTCTTGCCAGAGCAACCAGGCAAGCCCCCCCCCCTTGAGAATCCAGATATCGCCCATTCTATTCTCCTGCTTGCATTAGATTTTGCTACTGTTAATGTATGCTCCTATTCTGATGCATAGCCTGCTGTTGTAACATGTTCATTGCTACCTTACCTGCCTATGATAAACTGTTTAGTATAGGTTGGTAGTGAACCATCAGTGACCCCACCACCTTATCCTTGTTGCCCCTGCTTGATCATCGATGACTCGATCAGCGTGATCGTCGACTAGAGACCGACACCTCACTTCACACCCCCTTAGTTGTACGACTCTGCTTAGTAACTATCGAGTGCCGAGGGTGATACCTCGTAACGCACTCCCGATGAATACTCTGCAGTGTAGCTATTCGGTCGTGGTCATCGAGGGTGATTCCTCCTTCTCCACTTCCGATACGACTCTGTCGTGCGACCCCTCAGTGTGAACCTCGAGGGTGATGCCTCATACGTTCACCCTGATGATTTCGTCAAGTGGAATCCGCCGAGGGTGATTCCTCGGGTTTCCCCCTTGATGTTATGACCACATGATTACTTTGACCCTTGTTACAGGCGGGTCCACCCTGGTGGGTACCCGCTGGGGATCTATGATTTTCGGGTGTGCCGGAAGGGCACTCGAGTGTGACATTGTGGCGGAGCATCAGAGACTCTGATTGTCTCCGCGTGATACTAATTGAGCCTATTGGATTTGGGTGTGTGATCTGAGTGGGTCGACGTGCCCTATACGCACTACCACCACGCGGGATAATGGTTATGGGACCCTCTGCGAAGTACGTTTCTCCGAAAGCTCGTCTGACGTCACGATTCACCGTGCGGGCTGATTGTCGGGATTGGGCTGGATACTTCACTAACGAGTTCAGTGTCGCGCCTGCACCCCGGCCAGTCTCGCAACACGCAGGGTGCCCAGGGCGATGGCCCGAGACCTCTGGGTGCGTAGGTTAGTCCGGCGTGCTGACCTCTCTGCCAAGCCTAGTTAGAGCGTTGCTTCGTGTTGATCTTCCGAGGACGGGCATTACCCAGCAAGTGTGTCCGGCCAGAGTTGATCGAGCGTGTTGGGTAACAGTAGTGCACCCCTGCAGGGATGAATCTTCTATCGATAGCCGGTCCTACAATAAAGGACGCTCAGTTTGTGTATCCCGATCTACTACTTGAACTGGATACTTGATACTTAATTGAAGCTTCGGGATCGCTTTCTCACTTGGGAGTCGAGGAAGGATCTTTAAGCTGTACTTCAACATGTTTGCTAAATAAAATGCTACTCTACTCTCTTCTACTGCTGCAAGATGATGGCCTTGTGAAGATGTTTGAAGATGCTAGTCTTCGATAGGACTAGGCCTTCTCTCTATTCTGGCATTTCTGCAGCCCAGTCCACATATACAGCCTTTCTCCATTGATAATGTTGCATATGTAGTATAGATCCTTGCTTGCTGAGTACTTCGGATGAGTACTCACGGTTGCTTTACTTTCTCTTTTCCCCATATACCCCACCTTGGTGATACATCAGACGATGGAGTCCAGGAGCCAGATGCCACCGCCGGAGCTTACTACCAGGAGGGTCCAGAGGGTACTTACTACTGGATTGAGCCAGCCGACCAGCAGTAGGATCGGAGACTCCCAGGCAGGAGGCTAACGCCTTTCAATCTAGTGTCGCTGTTTGTGGTAGCCTTCTTAAGGCAAAACTTGTCTAACTATGTCTGTACTCAGATAATATTTGTATGACTGACTTATGTATTCGGATCTTCGGATCCCTGGTCTGTAATATTGTGGACCTCCGTTTAAATTGTGTTAGAGTTGTGTTGTGATATCTTCCCGTGAGTCCCTGTGCTTGATCGTACACGTTTGCGTGTATGATTAGTGTACGATTGAGTCGGGGGCGCCACATCCCAGGACTAGACCACCATTCAGATGCTCTGCAACCAGGCGATTCACTCGGAGGACCAGCCTTCTTCACTTGACCGGACATGTCAGCACTCGGACGATGAAGGCCAGGAGGCTCCCTAGAACTAGAACGGTCCGGACGTGCGTTCACCCTCATTAAGTGTAATCAATACGCCCATTACCAGTAACGGCTATCCTTAAACCCTTGGTAACAACAGCATTCATGGACGAGGGCGCACTCTATATAAGCCTCCCCCTGCTCCGTGGCAAGGGTTCGCAATCTTTTGTAATCCATACACTCAATCAATAACTCAAGAGCACCGAGACGTAGGGCTATTACCTCCACCGCGAGGGGCCTGAACTTGTAAATCCGAGTGTAACAACTGCGCCGTAGCTAGGCTCTGCCCTCTAATTTGTACCCCTATACACTATTGTCAGACTTACACCCACAACACTTAGCTCCGTCCAATATGTCACAACACCAGGCGCATGGATAGACACGCCAATCACCTTCGACCAAGGAGACCAGCCGAAGAACGGCTCCGGCAGGTGCCCAGCTGCTTTGGTTCTCGACCCAATCATTGGTGGATGTCGACTTCGAAAGGTGCTAATGGATGGCGATAGCAGCCTAAATCTCATCTACAGAGACACTCTGGACAAGATGCACATCGATAAATCATGCATCGAGCATAGCCACACCACCTTTATAGGAATAATACCGGGCTGAGAGGCACAGTGCATTGGGAAAATTACCCTGGATGTGGTCTTCGGAACTCCCGAGAACTACCGATCCGAAGAGGTGATGTTCCATATCGTCCCCTTCCAAAGTGGTTACCATGCCCTTTTAGGGCGCGATGCCTTCTCAAAGTTCCACGCAATCCCGCATTATGGCTATATGAAGCTTAAGATGCCGGGCCCAAACAGGGTGATCCCTATCTCAAGCAACCCCGACAAAGCACTTAAAGCCGAAAATAAAACGACGCCACTTGCCCTCGAGTCGCTAATTGAGGCCCCCGCGGTCCTCAGTCGATAAAGACGACGTTATCCTGGACAAATGATCCAAGTCAACCTCATTCAAGCCAGCTGATGAGATCGTCAAATTTCAAGTACACCCTACAAATCCAAATAAAATGGCATCCATCGGGGCACAGCTGGAGCCAGTAGTTGATGAGACCTTGTGCAATTTTCTCATAGAAACCTGGGATATATTTGCCTGGCACCCTCCTGATATGCCAAGAATCCCACCCAAGCTTGCCGAGCACAACCTGAATATCATTAAAGGCTCAAAGCCGTTTAAACAGGCACTTCGGCGGTTCTTGGAACCCAAGCGTCAAGCAGTGGGAGGAGAGCTGGCTAAATTACTCGAGGCCGAGTTCATCCGAGATATTAAGCACCCTGACTGGCTAGCCAACCTGGTCGTGGCACCCAAAAAGGACAAATCCTGGTGCCTTTGTGTCGATTTTAAAGACCTCAACAAAGCCTGCACTAAGGATCCTTTCCCCTACCACGAATTGACCAGATCGTGGACGCCATAGCTGGGCATGATTCGTTGTGCTTCCTAGATGCCTACTCAGGGTACCATCAAATCAAAATGAACGAGTCCGACCAGGTGGCAACTACCTTCATTACCCCTTATGGGCCATTCTGCTTTAACAATGCCCTTTGGACTAAAAAATGCCGGCACAACCTACCAGCATATGATTCAAACATGCTTGAAAAAACAAATCGGGAAACTCGTGGAGGCTTACGTTGACGACGTGGTCGTTAAGACCAAACATGTTGGTCACCTGGTTGACGACCTTCGCGAAACGTTCGATAGCCTTCGAGCATACCAAATCAAATTGAACCCGAAAAAGTGCGTCTTCGGAGTACCTACGGGCAAACTCCTCGGCTTTATTGTTTCCAACCGAGGTATCGAAGCCAATCCGGCCAAACGGTGTCCTAGACTAGGGGCACCGACCTAGTCGGCCCACAGTCCATGGGACAGGCTTATGACTCGCCATTTCTCTAAGGACTCTGGAAGCCTCATACTTTGGCGTGATTAAAGGTGGACTCTACCGAAGACTTGACGTGTACTCCAAGACCTGCATCGGCCCGACGGCGCATGTAACCCTAGATTGGCAACCGACCATGTGTAACCCTAGGTACCCCCAGTGTCTATATAAACTGGGAGGTCTAGTCCATAGAGGGAGGATCATCATTATTACTACCTAGCCTTAGGCTTAGAACACTCCTTACGATCTCGAGGTAGATCAAGCCTGTATTCGATGCATCATCATCAATATAATCAAGCATGACGTAGGGTATTACCTCTTCGAGAGGGTCCGAACCTAGATAAATAATGTCTCCTTCGTCCCCTGTTGCCCATAGATCCGAGATCCACAGCTCGGGACCCCCTACCCTGAGGTCTGCCGGTTTTAGTACCGACAGCACCCCTCTTGAACCAAGAGCAAATTAGAAAACCAGACAATAAAATAAACCAGCCGACGTGACATGCACAATCAACACAAAAACGAAAATATATATTAAATGAGGTAATTTTGGCCCAAGTTCACCTAAATTGGGTAAAAAAATGTGTGTGTTTGTGTGTGTGTGGGGGAGGGGGGGGGGGGGGGGGCGCTGCTAAATTGGCTAATTGTTGTCATAAACGTGAAACTAAGGGACAGAAACGAAACAATTGCCCATAAGATCTCAACGACTGTGGCAGGTCAACCAATTCCTCTGTCTGTGGACACAAAACTAGTTAATATCCAATGATGACCTAAGGATTTCCTGAGATACACGTTACTAGCCTATAACACCAAAAAATTAAAATGAAAAGAAGCTTGTCCTCTCCTTTTCTTTTCCGATGATCCCTTGCTCACACTTGATGATCTTATATACGTACTACTCTTCATAATAATATACGGCAGGGGCAATCGTCTATTCAAGACGATGACTCTTAGCTAGATCACCATTTCTCTACATTTTCTACCCCAAAAGCGACTCTCGGCTAGCAACTGCTATTGCTAAACCACGGATGACGTCGCAGGCAATCAAACCGAAACCACGGACGGACGGCAAAAATCAGGATGAAACGATTCCTGACGCTGCCAGCAGATGCCGCAGAAGATTCCGAGCGCATCTCGCCATCCCTTTCACCTTTCCCGTCCACCACCACCACCACCATTACCAATTTCTTTCGCCATTGTTTCTCTCGCTAAACCCGCCCGTTTTCCGGCTATAAATGCCGCCTCCCCACCAAGCTTCAATTCCCTTTTCCCCTCTTCCCCAGCTCCCTTGCTAGGTTTCCTTCCTTCCGCCGAGCTCCGTTGCGTTGCTGGCAGCAGCTTGGGTCCTGGCTTGGCCGCTGCCTAAACCCCGTCCAAGGTGGACACACACAAGCCTGCCACCTCACCCCAATACCCCCCCTCCGACATCCCAAATCTTGATTTTGACTTAGGGAGGCTCTGCCCAAATTTTCTTCCCCGCTCATCCATTTCCAGGGGAGGTTCTGCCAAAAAATTCTCCCCTCATCGTCCATTTCCCAGGAGAGGTTCTGCCAAAAATTCCTTCACCGATCATCCATTTCCAGGGGAGGCTCTGCCAAAATTCCATCTGAATTTCATTCAATTTACAAGGGGAGGTTCTGCCGAAATTTGGTCTGCGACCGTTTCATTTCCAAGGGGAGGTTCTGGCAAAAAATAAAAATATATATTTCTTGCCACACAGCACCAAAACTTGTATCTGAAAACAGAACAGATCGACCGGTAATTTCATTTGCAAGGTAAAGAAAAGAGTCTGTTGTGTTCTTGATGATAGAGCCCCAGTAGCACGTGTAGATGTTGTTGCTGGTCCTGTCGGAGCATCTCCTCTCCGGATTTATGGTCGGCGCAGCGATCACTCGCCTCGTCCAGTCCTTCTCCGTCGTCTTCCTCTACTGGTTCTACGTCTTCTCCCTAACCTCCCTGTAACTCTGTAGCTGTAGCTGGAGTTCATACTAGTAACATAATCAAGCTAGCTAGCACCGAGTAACAAAGGTACCCAAGTGCTGTTACAAGGTGTGTTTTTATACCCAAGATATAAGAGGAAGTTGTTGGGAGGTGACCATGTCAAGTGGGACCTCGTTCGGATCGAGCCAAGGGACCCGGAGCTCTAGGTCCGCTGAGGATTGCCCGGACCTCCGGGCCCAGATGGAGAAGAGGAGGAAGAGGAGGAAGGAGTCCAACCGGGAGTCGGCACGCCGATCTAGGTTGCGCAAGCAACAACACCTCGACGACCTCTCCTCGCAGGTTTGTCACACCCTTCCAAGTATGCTATTTATATAAGTGCACATAAGCATAAAGTTTGTAGATGTCCATAATTTAATTGTTTAGCTGTCATAAATATTTAAAACATGTTTTTTTATGAGAGCATGCACCCAAGCATGCGAAAACAAAAATCGATGAAAACGAAGGCCCACCTGAAATATCTGCTCAGACAAAACACAGTTATTGTGATCTCCATGCCCCACCAATTGCCCCCTACCAAACACTTTGAGCAACACCACAAATTCATCCATCATCATGAGTTGCTTATAGTTTGCAATAGGTTGAGTTTTCATCAAACTAGCAGCAGCACATCTTCCAATATGAAAAGAAACCCTAACAAGAACATGAGAACAAAAAAAAAGAATCTGCATGTTGCTAAGAAGAATACATTTGTGTGACAAGAACAGGTGGATCAGCTGAAGAACCAGAGCCAGCAAATGAACATGGTGCTGGGCATGACCACCCAAAACCTGGTGGCACTGCAAGCACAGAACTCAGTGATGCAGACACAGAAGATGGAGCTGGAGAGCAGGCTGTGCGCCCTAGGCGAGATCATCTGCTGCATGAACTCAATCACCAACACGGCGAATCCCGCCGCCGCCATGGGCGCCACAGCAAGCAGTGCCTATGACATTTTTGGCGCCGGCAGCACATGGAGCCAGCCCATAGACTTGTACCAGTGCTTCTAGGGGAGAAGAAGAAGAACTAATGAATGAATGAATGGTTGCTGTTGTCATAGCTGGTAGGGCCTTTGTGAAGGCATCAAGTTCTATATCAATCATGTAGGGCCTTTGTGTCACCATTGATGCGTGCCCCTCTCTCTCTCTTGATTTTTTATTTTGTGAGGTTGGGTTGTAATGGTTGTTGAGGGAGGGTAGGAGGGGAATTGATGGCCCATTTTGTCAAACAGAGAGAGAGGCTAGGGATTTTCTACTGGCTCCTGATGGTGATGTCTAGCTAGTAAAATGTGGAATTGGTACCTCTTGATATATACTCCCTCCGTTTCTAAATATAAGTTTTTCTAGAGATTTCAATATGGGCTACATACGGATGTATATAGACGTAGTTTATAGTGTAGATTCACTCATTTTGCTCTGTATGTAGTCTATATTAAAATCTCTAAAAAAACCTATATTTAGGAAACAGAGGGAGTATATGCAAAGTGCTTCTCCATATTCATGTACTCCCTAATTTGTATAATTATCTCCGCCTAGATCCTTCTCTTATCGCACGTGTCTCTTTTCCTCTTGGTATTGTGCTCCAACATTTTTGAGATGTGAAGCTAGGTAGGTTTTTGCCCGTAAGTTATATTTTGCAGATCGGTGTAGATGTAAGTACAGAAGCATGCTACATCTACAGATAAAAGTCGAATATTGCTCTACTGCCATCGTGACAAGGCAACGTGACTCAAGAAAGAAGTATGCAAGCAAGATACCTAATTAATCAGAATAATTAATGGAGACGGGAATAAATTCATAAATCTCACTGAATTCCTAATGAACACCAACGTGTGAAAATGTGAGTACTAGGATTTGAATCCTAATGGATACTATCGTGCCTCAACAACTCTACCAACCCACCAAAAGGTGGGTTCTCTGACTCTGCATTGTTCAGTGTACAGAGCCTCAACTTACTACAGAGCCTTGCAAAATCCTCATGATAGCCCATAGCTAAACACAAGGGGAGGGAAGACAAAGTCCCGGCCAAAACAGGATAAAGCACAAACCCACCTAAGGAGAGAGCATACAAGAGATTATAATCTGCAAGGGGGTCAGCAATTTTCTGCTTACAAAAACATCATTGCCACAAAGTCATATAACCCAACGTAAAGCAGCCACCCCAACCAAAGTCATGAGAGGAAGATTCATTTTTAACCTAAACAGCCAACTCTAAAATATGGAGGAGAATTTTTTGGGTGTACACAAATTATATCTTTATAGCATCTTTATATCTTTTTTTTAACATAGTACAATCACAAATGCTCACATACACGCACATACACTCACCCCTATGAACGCACATACATCACTGGAAAGCCTGAAATAAATCCAGCAAAATGCGAGCGCGGCTGGTTCCACCACAAAGAACCTAACCATATGAGTTACGCTTATTTCGTGCATCTTTATATCTTTTGCTAAACGAAAATTGATGAGACAAAATCAATAAAAGTGAAAGCTGCAATGTATGCACCTGTTTGTTTAACAGTGTACTACAATGCTAGCACATTTCAAACTTTAACAAAGTTACGATGGACAGGACAAATATATGTTTCTCCAAGGTGTCAAAGTCAGAGACCTCCGTGGCAGTACAGAACCGAATGCTACCTTTACAACCAAAGTGTTATTCCCCAATGTGACAAATTAGGTACACAGGGAAAAAAGCACTCGTTTGCTCAACATAATGTTAGTAATATAGCATGGCTATAATATTTGGAACAAAGCAGCATTGTCACATTAGAGTGGATATTTCTTTCTTTCATTGCCTAAAATAACTGAAGATTTGTTTCATTTCCTCCAAAATTCATATAAGTGCACGCAGGACCGCCTGATGATGCCTAAGCTGGAGCTGCTTTATGGTATTCCGTCGCTAGATCTTTAGTTTGGTTCTTCTTTCTTAGCTTTGTAGGCTTGCTTCTTTGCTTTATTTTTTATGTCAATTTGTAGGTTTTTGGCTCTTGGTTCTTCTTGTTATACTTTTGCCATCGTGTCGTTCTCCTAAGGCTGCGGGCATCAACCGATGCAGAGACCCAGGGTGATACCTCCTTTTCGATAAAGATACTACATCATTTTCCTTACCGAAAAAGGCTTTCGACCCGCTTTATATATAAAGCAACCACCACACATTACAACCAGCGACAAGAAAGGAAAAGAAAAGAAAAAGAAAATCGACAAGATACAAACACTACGGAACAGCAAACGCCGGCCTCATATCATGCCAACAACGCGAACGCGACAAGGGAGCAATTCATCACCGGAGGAAAGCCACGCTCCATCAACTCCCAAGGGCCCCTGTTGTCCCACCTTCCGCCGCTGCCTCCGAAGAGGGCACCCCTGCCCTCTCGTCCTGGATCGAAGGACGCCGTCCCTGTTAGGAGGCAGAATCGCTCACCCCTGAGCCCGGATGGACTGGCCAACAAGAAGCCAGGGAAAGGACGACAGCCCTGGCCACCTCACCTCTCATAGGAACCCATACGTCGCCACCGTCTCCGGCCAAGACCAAGAAGCCCACACCACTGTCGAGCAGGAACACCACCGAAGAATAGGCAGAGCACCACCACACCGAGCCCCTGACCCCCTGGACACCCAAGGTGGCGCCTTCATGAAGTAACCGACGCCGAAGCGCCGTCACCACCCAATCAAGAGATTTTAGGCTTTCGCCCGGGACCAGGGGGCGGAGGGCGGGGAGGTCTCGATGTCGCCCACCAGAGGGAGAAACGGCGCCGAGAGCGTCGCCAACATCGTGACCGGCACCGCCGGTCAAGGGTTTCCCCCGACCCCGAGCCCGAACCTCCACTGCAGCGCCAATCATCCAAGCAAGATGCTCGGGGGAAGCCCACGACTGGCAGGCAGAGGGGAACATGTGTCGGTGCAGCCGGCATCCCCAGATCGGAACCACGCCCGCTGCCGCCTTGCCGCCCAGCATGGCCAAGACAACGCACCGCAGCGCCGACGCCACCCCCCGTCGAGGAAGGGGAGGAGCCCTCTCCATCAGTGGCAGCCACCACCCGCAGCCTCCGTGAGCCCTAGGATCCAAACCAGCCGCACCGGGCCAGACCCCTGCCGCGCCACCACGGAGCTGCACCGCCGCCTCCCAGCGCAGCCGCCACCGGATCCATGCGTCCCCGCCGACGGGGGCCCCGCCGGACCCAGCACCCCCACGAGCGGCGGCCCGCGCCGCCGAGATCCCGACCAGGGGAGGAAGGAGAGAGGCCCCGCCGCTGCCAGCGCCGCACGGGCTTCGCCCGGCAGACGCCCTCCGGCAGCGGCGAGGAGGAGGAGAGGACGATGGGGAAGGCTAGCGCCGACGGCGGATCTGGAGCCCCCGTGACGCGCTCGCGGGGTGCGTCGCGGGAGCGGGGGGGGGGGGGGGGCGGGGAGCTGGAGGACCAGGGGGAGGGGGGGGAGGTTGTGGGAGCCGGGGGCGGGGGAGGGGTGAAGGGAGGAGGGGGAGGAGGAGAGGGCGGGGGGGGGGAGAAGGAGAGTGCGGGGGGGGGGGGGAGGGAGGGGCAGGCGGACGGAGAAGGGGGGGGTGGAAGAAGGAGGCCCTTGGATTTAGGATCAAAAATACATCATTTTCCTTTAGTACTAAGAATTCTTTTACGACACACATTTAGATGCATATTCCACAAAAAAAGATCACGTGAGACTCAAATGAGAGTTGTTTTTCTACACCTCGGCTCGGTGCACCCACGCAAGAAAACATAGCAAAAAATTCTGAAACTTTGTGGGAGGGAGCACAAAGTTTGGTGCTAAATTCTAGAAGTGCTGGATATCATGCCTCTGAAAACACAATTGTTCTCAGAAAACCTAAAGGGCCAGGAGCTGTGCAACTCATTAAGCAGAAAATAGCTGATCCAGGATGATAACTTCATCCGGAAGATATTGCTTGGCATTGAGTATTCTGTAACCTCCTGAATGCCTTTACATTTCCGCTTTCTCTGGTCTGAACCAGAAGGATAGAAGATGCAGATTTTTCCGCTTTTCGTATCTGCCGAATGTTGTATGGGCTTAATAATCATGCAAAGGAGAAGATTTCTGAGAGTAATCAAGAAAAGCAAAACCAACAACAAACATGTGAAGAAAGATCTAGAAGATGTGTAATCCCCAAAAGACAAGCCAAAAAGGAACTGTAGACAGTCAGAGCACTGATCAGCTTTCACAAAGTGGGCTCACATTTCACTATGGCTCATTTCACCATCAGGCTTTATTTCAAAAACGAGGAAGGCACTGTTTTGTGCTTTGCCAAAAGCTATGTGCTCCCTCCCACAAGCACCTACACACTGACCAACTTTTGAGATCTTTTCTAATTGCGGTTAGGACATTATTGTGCTCAAGCAAAGAAATGTGCGTTTGCTGCTCGGACGCGTCTCTTGTTTTGTAATTTTGGGGTAGGAAGCTAATTAGACTGCTAGGGCAAGCCCATCACGGTCGCGTCGAAAACCCCATAAACCGGGTCCGTTGCAGTAGGAATTAAACTCGGGCCACTGTCCTGTAAACTGCTGAGATATCACACTCGGTGCAGGTTTGATAAGAGGAGAGTGAGGTGAACATTCAGAGAAATCGGTGCATTGAGCATCAAGCATCAAAAGCCATCAGCCTCGGACTTGGAAATGGTACCAACTAATGATGGGGTGACAAATTCCATATCAAATCTGCTGGTCTCACCTCCCTGCACTGCACCTGTGGTATATGCTAGTAGATTATATTCCCCGCACCAAGCAAAATCTGGTTTCTTTTTTTTTCTCAAACATGCATCAAAATGCATGTCATTTGTTTTAGAAGAAGAAAAAGGCCAAAAGGGTATAAACCTCAGAAAATTTCTGGAGATACCACATCAAGAAAGAAGTTGCCATTCATTTCCAGTCTTCCTACTTTGGCAGGTTATATACAGCTGTTACATACATCAGAGATAGAGACCCAAAATTTCAGCCACTAGGCTGGCCAGTCGGCTAGAAAGAGCAAGAGAAACTGTGAAGAGATTCACTCCAAATTTCTTGATCAATCATGCCAGCTTAGGAGCATCACGACGCATCGACGGATGATGTAGAGCCTGGCCTTGTGCTCCTTGAGAGACCTCTTGAGCCCCTTGAGCTTCAGATCATGAGCGCCCACCCTCATCTTCTGATGATCTAGAAATGTGTCTGCCTCTTGGATTTGGAATCCCAAACTCTGGTTTGTGTTGGGTTTTTGGAGTTTGTGGTAGTACGGTTTATATAGGCGGTTACCATGTGGGGTGTGTCAGCTGATGAGGTTTTTTTTTTTTTTTTTTGCGGAATTGATGAGGGTTCTTTCAACGCCATGCTTGTGCACATATTTCTTTAAACTAACCTATCGTTGCGTCCATGTCTGCATAAAGAGAAGAAAGTCTTATGTGATCCTGGAGTAATCTAGTTCAATTTCCTGACGCCGGGTTGACCCGATGATAAATATTAGGGTAATCGCATTGTGGTATCATCTGCACCGGAGTCACGATGGATAATAAAAGAAGTTTGTGATAAGGATGACTAATCTCCCAACGGGATACCAGATAGAGCCACTACCAAGGGTACCAATGAAATCTCATGTTCTAGTGCATATACCTAATTTTAGTTTTCCATTCAAGGTTTAAACAGCTCAAAAATATCGCCGGCGCAAACCATTCCTATCTGTCCACCAAAAGGTTGACAAAACTAAGTAACACAACATGGTTATCACAACATGGCTTGTCTGGTTTAGCCGTTTAGGGATACCGTAAACAGAGCATGTAGGGCACCTAACTAAGCCAATGTCAAACATTAGGTTCTATTTTATTTGAGGAGGTAGAAAAGTTAGCACCAATTACTTGTACGGGGGTATCACAATAACTTCCATAGTCAACTACTACTTGTTATGCAAAATCAGCACAGTTGTGAATGTCAACTGAAACCTTGCTCCCAAAACGCAAGCTTAGCAGACAAACAGATGCAAGTAAGCTCCCTCCGGTTATGTACATCGAACCTGCCCGTCAGTTACATGTTGGCTGCTGCTAATCGATCAGTGTTTTCCTTTCACTTTTTAGAAATGTTTGGATCCAAAGAATCTTAAACACAATCTAGGGGAGCTATGGCAGTAGTCTTGTTCATACAAAACCTGCAATAAAGTTGTCTATACAAACTATAGAAGACTTACCCGGCCGTTTTCTTTCGAATTAAATTTGTTACAACTTTGTAATTCTTCTTTCTGTCCACGCAAACTGATACTGCAAAATTTAAACAGATAGCGACAAATTAGGATGTACATTTAACTTTTCTTCAGAAGAAAAAAGAAGTAAATGTACAATGCACATTTATACCTCCTAGGTGGCAGCCATTGTAATTTGCCACTTCTTCCCAATGACAATAGAGGGTGACAGGTCGAATCTGGGTGGAAGGTCCCATACCCTACTTGAAATTTCTACCAATATAATTATCTCGTAGTAGGAAAAAGAGTGGACCAGATTCTTTTGTCCTATCTGGACCAAAAACTGAGACGGACAACCCGGAACTATCTCTTTTTGGTTAGTTTGGGAGTGGAAATTGATGCAAATTTTCTTCCGTAGAAAACGGAACTGAATGTGGAAGCATGGCTTCTTTTCAAAGGAATATGAAAGCAAAGATCTGACAAGTGCACTATGGATTACTTGTATTACATGTATAGCCTGTTGGGCCACAACAGAAGAATATTTCAACCAAATATGGGGGTTAGGTTAAGTCATTCTGGGATTCACAATAAATAAATAAATAATGTTGGTGTTACTAAATTTGAATTACGCTTGAACTAGTTATGTAAAAAACACAAAACAAAACTCTATAAACAGTTGCAAACACCCTTGTGACGAAGTTCTAGCTCGTGATGAACTACGTACTTTGTGATGAACCATTTATATCCTCTTTTTTGTCCGAAAGTTTGAGATTAGATTTTTTTTTCTTTAATTAGTTGAAAGTCCTTCCACGAACCAGTTGAATGTCAGAATTTCCAAGTGTAGTACAAGGTTTCTGATCTCTCGGTTTGAAATATTCAAGCCTTTAACTGTGAGTGGACGTTGAATCGGACGTTCTTAATGGAACATTTAGTTTGAAATATTTTCTCAATATTTCATCAATTATATATTTTCTGCAAAAATTCTTCGATAGGAAGAGACCCAATATCTTTTTGTTTGCGAAGGAATTAAACTGATTTTTTTAGAGTAGAGTATCAGTGTATCACATTAACCTCCAAAGTCAACCTGTTTAAAATAACAAATTAGAATGTCAAGCAGGAGGGTAAGGAGTCAAACTAAAGCATTCCATAGTAAACACCTTCATATGAAAAGTAGGACACTATGTTAACCATAATCCCTGGCAGGCTTGGCAGGCAAAGAAAGACAAGCTAGCTCTAAACAAAAACAAATTGGCCATACGAAGTACTGCAAGTTATGTAGTACAATGTACCTGTCGGCCGGTGTTCAGTTTTTCAAGCTACAAGGAATGGTTGAATGGCTGCTGCTATGTAAACCATTCTGGCTCTAGATCAAAAGAATCTTAAACGCAATCTAGGAGAGCCTGAATACGTAAACATGTAACCCTGCTCCCAAAAGGCAAAGCTTGTAAGACAAACAGCTCTAAACAAACCCCTCCGGTTATGTACAGCTCTACATCGAACCTCCGGTTACGTCAGGTGTTTTCCTTTCCTTTTAGAAAAATGTATGGACCTAAAGAATCTTAAACACAATCGAGGAGAGCAATGGCAGTAGACCTGTTCACGTGAAATATGAGATAAAGTTGTCCATACAGACTAGCATACAAGACTTGCCTGTTTTTTCGAATTAAATTGGTCATAATTTTATAATTCATCTTTTTTGTACTCACAAACTGATACTACATAATTTAAACAGATAGTCCCCTAAAAAAAATTAAGCAGATAGCAAAAATTAAGATGTGCACCTAGTAACTTATTTCAAGAGAGAAAAAATAAGTAAATGTACAATGCACATTTATACAATAAGCAGGTCGAATCTGGGTGGAAGGTCCCATACCCTACTTGAAATTTCTACCAATATCTTGTTTTAGTTGAAAAGTAGGAACGAGAGTGGAACAGTTTTTTTTGTCCTATCCGGACCAAAAACTGACGGACAACCCAGAAACTATCTTTTTTTGGGACAGTTTCAGAGCGGAAAGGGATGCAATTTTTTAAGTATTTCTTCAACTTTACTTTTGCTGCAATAACTCATCAAGTGGAAGAGACTCCGAGTTCTAATATCTTTTTTTTCTTTACAGAGGAATAAAACTGGGAATTTTAGGAGTGGAGTATCAGTGTACCACATTAACCTCCAAAGTCAACCTGTTTAGAATTACAAACTACAATGTCAACCAGGAAGGTAAGTTGAGTTAAACTAAAGCATTCCATAATAAACTACTTCCTCTGAAAATAGCACACCATGTTAACCATCCCTGGCAGGCTCGGCTGGGCAGACAAAGAAAGACAAGCTAGCTCTAAACAAAAACAAATTGGCCATTTGAATTACAAGTTAGCTATGTACAATGTACCTGCCGGCTGGTGCTCAGTTTTTCAAGTTACCTGCTATGAAACCGTTCTGGCTCTGGATCAAAAGAATCTTAAACACAATCTAGCAGAGCCTTGGGGACAATGCTTCACGCACAAGTATATGCTTCATTAGATGAGACCCAAGATAGCATTGGGACTTTGGAGGGCATCCTCACCTTTTATTACTCATAAGAAGAATCATATTACCTGCCCATGCTCTGACTTCGGCTCCGTGCGACATTTACCAAACTCTGCTCTGGCTGGCGTCACGCCATTGCTGCCGGGTTTCATCCACATTGTGTGCCCTTTGGCACCGTGCCAGCAAGCTCCGTTAACGCCTGTATCGTGCTCCTCCACATTTAATTTAACTTTTTAGATATTTCTACAGGCGGGTACAGTTGACTTAATATATTTAGGGTTGTGGGAGAGGAGTACACCAGATGACATAGCATCGCCATCAGTACCGGCAAATTCTTTTCAGGTAGTAAAGTTATTGCAATTCGGGTCACGAATGTTAGTTATATTAATGATGTCTTTTGTCCTTTTGTATTTGCCTCCTAGTAATACAAGTTGCTATTCCTAACAACGAATAGGTGAACCAGTGACATGCAGTAAAAGTGTGTGACGAATGCATCTTTATCAGCACATCTGACCCCTCGTGAAATGATATCATCTAATGGACTATGAGCGATGGCACAGCAGCAGCAGCAGCAGCATCAGCAATCTAGTAATGGATTATGAGCTATCTTGTAACGTGCTAAACCGATCAACATCCAAAAAGGCCAAGGAAGATACTCAGTGTAGCAATGGTGTTATTTAATATGGGGGTTTATACAATCCAGTTAAATCATGTTCTGTAAAAAGCACTCAAAAACAACTCGACAAAAAAGAACTCAAGACAAAAAATCTATAAACTATTGCAAGCACCGTTGTTATGAAGTCTAGCTCATGATGAACTATGTACCTTGCGATGAACCATCTATATCTTTTTTTTTTCCTTGTACGGAAGTTTGAGATTATGAAGTGTTATTCAATCAGGATTGCTATTTCTCTTTTTCCACGAATACCCAAAGCTTGCGTATCATTTCATTGGTAGATTGGAGAGAACAATAGTAACATAGATGAGGGAGGGGGGAAGTGGGAAAAGATACAACACAACATGCACTCACCTAGCTCGAGCTCCAGCCAAGGAACGCGAGGAGACGAGACCCAGAGCACCTAGACCGTGTCATGACCAACACAAGGCACCATCGTCGCACGTCCACCGCTCCAGGACAGGCCAAATCAAGGTACCACCCACCTTAAGCGCCTAAAGGAGTTGGCAAGTGGGTTGCAGAATCTGGCTGGGCGGGAGGAAGAAGCATGAACGAGGCACCGGTGATGTCGTACATTGCGCCCCGGATGCCCACGCCCTGAGAAGCAGCCCAAAACCAAGCATGACATCCAACATCTTCAATTCCAACACCGGAGGCACCATGAGCAACTAAGACTACGCCTTCATGAAGGATACAACGTCGGGCCGTTGCCACCGTCCGATCTGGTGAACAGACCTGGGGTTTCCCGTGCTCAAACGGACAAAAGGCCATGGCAAAGCCTTCAAGAAGGAGACGACACCCACAAGTGTCACCGCTGCCAGCGCATCAGCAAGCCAAGCAGGGATTTCGATAGCATCTGCGGGCTGGTCTCCTCACTCAATGGGCCTTGACGACAAGAGAGTACGGCGGGGCTAGGTATCCGAGCGGCGGCCTCGGTGATGGACGCACCATAGTGGCGAGGGTAGCGCGGTGGTTGTCCATCCATGGTCGTTGGTGGCGGTGGATTTGGGCATCCTCACCTGAATCTAGCTGTTGGAAGAAGACTGTTGTGGCTAGGGCGACAACCCCGGTTACAGATGGCGGTGATCCGACTTGTCAAGGGGGAATGCCCTAGATAGGGAGCTTGATGGTTGTGCGTTGGCTATGGCGCATCGCGTGCCTGGCACGGTTCAACCCGTAGGCAGTTGGATGGCACGGACATGGACAACTTGAGCTTTGGTGGCAGTGACCAGATCTGCAGCATGAGTTTGGCGGCTCCTCGATGGACATGGAGGCGATAAGCGAGATGACGTCCCACCCAGCCGCTACTGCCACTACCTCCTTTCGTCACCTCGGGACACTCCTTGCGGTCGGCTAGGTGGCTCCACGGGGCATGTGTTTCTTTGGTGCATGGTTGTGAGGAGTGTCGGGAGAGGCATTTTCGCCTCCTCTGGTGGACACAACGGTGGTTCTGCACAGAGTATTGGCTGGTGCAGCTTTCGGAAGATCCGTTTGCAGCATGGTGCTTGGAACTCCGCTTCATGTTGGGGTTGAAAACCCTTGTTCTGTCCTTCATTGGTCGAGCTCAGCAACGGTGAACTTGCATTGTTACCTTGTTAAAGGCATTCTCTCCATGGTAAAGTTCTGACCTTGATTGGTTGGTCTTGACATCTCGGATGAAAATCATTGGTCGTCTCCGGCTAGATGCGGAGACGGCACTGTGAAGGTGTTATCCCTTCTTGAAGGCATTGTTGTGGAAGAAGTTGGCTTAGTCATAGGTGTTCTCTTCATATCTTGTAATGGTTCTGCGATAGTTGTCTATGTCTTGTACTCTGCCTGTTGATGATTTTGGCCTCCTCACCTTGTATCAACTTGAATAAAACAGGGCTGCATGCATCTGAGAATGCAAAAGCCGGGAGGTTTATCGTTCCTTTTCAAAAAAAGGCTTATGACCTCTCACTTTGGACTTTTTTTAGCCTTTTACTGTGAGGCATTATTTCTTCAACTTTATGTGTGCTGCAGTAATTTTTCAAGAGGGAGAGACTCCGAGTTCCAATATCCTTTTTGTTTACGAAGGAATAAAACTGAAATTTTAATAGAAGAAATATCAATGTCTCACATTCACCTCCAAAGTCAACCTGTTTAGAATAACAAATTACAATGTCAAGGAGGTTAAGGAGTTAAACTCAAGCATTCCATAGTAAACCACTTCATCCGAAAAGTATCACACTATGTTAAGCCTCCCTGGCAGGCTTGGCAGACAAAGAAAGACAAGCTCTAAACAAATACAAATTGGCCATATGAATTACCATGCAGTACAATGTACCTGTCGGCCGGTGTCCAGTTTTTCAAGCTACTCCCTCCGTCCGAAAAAACTTATCCCAAGCTTGTCCCTCAGATGGATGTATCTAGCACCAAGTTAGTGCTAGATACATTCATTTGAGGGACAAGCTTTTTCGGACGGAGGGAGTACAAGGAAAGGTTGGATGTCTGCTGCGATGAAACCATTCTGGTTCTGGATCAAAAGAATCTTAAACGCAATCCAGGAGAGCCTTGGGGACAATGCTTCACACAAGTATATGCTTCATTTTTTGATTTAATATATGCAGGACTGTGGGAGAGGAGCACATCAGATGAAAAAACATCACCATCGTTACGTGCAATTTCTTTTCAGGCAGTAAAGTTATTGCAATTCGGGTCACCATTAGGTGATCCAATGATATGCAGTGAAAGTGTGTGACGAATATGCATCTTTGTCAGCACATCTGACCCCTTTGTGAAATGATATCGCCTAATGGACTATGAGCTAGCTAGGGCACAGCAGCAGCATCAGCATCAGCAATCCAGCAATGGATTATGGGCTATCTCGTAATGTGCTAAACGCCTAAACCCATCAACATCAAGAAAGGCCAGGGAAGATGCTCAGTGTAGCAATGGTGAGATCACATCACCATCCACATCTTTACATATAAAAAATGCATCTATCCAATAAGAGACAAAATCATAAAGCACTGATTGCTGTGGTGAAACAACAGTAAGTAAATCTGCAGACAGTATAACCCACTTGCATCTCTGTGCATTAGGTTCTATGGTGCTACTCAGTGGTGCCCTTGGGAGATGTTCAGCTTTGGCTAGTGACCCAATAAAGCAGCATATTTACCATTCCCAAAGGCCAAAGCCACTGCCTAACAGTGATCAGTTTCGTGTTACTACACAAACAAAACCACGGGAATCGTTTGACCGCCTCTTCAGCGCCTTTTGTAGCCTTGATTGATGCTAGTTGCTAGATGCCCTAAGTTAGCACGCCCCAGGGACAGTCAGACAGTTAGCAAACAGGACACAAAAGTAACCGCTTGCATGTCCTCAGGATGTGCTGTTGCAAGGGTGCAGCAGCAAAGATGGTCATAGCGAATTTTGCCTCCTTACCAGAGAAAACAAAGTGAAAGAGAGAAAAAACCATGGCACCGTCTAAAATGAGGAGCATAAGATATGTGACAGAATGAGACAGAAGGTTCAATCAGGGAGCCATGCCCACTGCAGATGCCACTGCCATACCAGACACAAGGAAGCAGGGCATATATGCCGCTGCTCCTTGTGCAATGTTTTCAGGGCTCAGTGCGTGCATGCATGGACCACATGCAGACACATACTGGTTGCAGGAGGCATGCATTGACAACATGCACTCAACTCATGGTGCCGGTCTCTTCTGCTTGGCCTCATTGGGAACACATTGGTTTGGTCTGCAAGTAGTAGACACTAAAACAGTGGGTGCAATGTATGTATGTTTCAGGCTCAGTCTGACCATTTGATTTGGGGCCGGGCATTGCCAAACGCTTTCCCCTTGCAACTGAAGCTCGATCTGCAATCGTGTCAACCAGGTATCAAGTGCAATGTACTTACGGAGAAATCGATGCCGCGGCTCATCTGTAGCTAGTTCTTGTATGAGATAGCTTCAACATTGTGTTACCAGGGACAGTATCTGACAGTTCTTCAGAGGTAGCTTGAACAATGCGTTTACCAGGGACAGTATCTAACAGTTCTTCAGATATGGCATGGATTGGGAGTACTCAAATTCATCCGCTGTTACTTCAAATGCATGACCGTGGTCTCTGGTGACCCATGCATGCACCTCAGAATCTACTACCATGCTTTTTTTTTCTTCTCAACTTTCTACACAAAGTAAAATGGAGAATAGTACGGTGGAGCAGTACGGTTGATGAGTGCAAAGTCAGAGTCTAATCACGCGTTATCAAATTGGTAATGGTACGGTGGAGCGCTTTATGCTGTGTGAGCCAAGTAAACTCAAAGCAACTCTTTTCATGGGAAATAAGGTGGTAACCAAGAAACCCCTTGGGTTCACTGATGAGCCAGCATAGCATCTTTGCAAACCAGATCTTCAGGACCACTCCAGTAAGTCAAAGAAACAAAATATTTGTGGCTCTTACAACAACAACGCCAAGATTGCCTTTTCGCGCATATGGGGCTCGCAGCCAATGATAATGGGGGGTCAGAAGTAGTGAGCCTCAAGCAACTTACTTTCTACTGTTTTTCCATCAAAAGGTCGGCTAATAGTCGGCTAATCGAAACTAAATATCTCAAGGGATATGCATCCATCCTGTCGACATGGGAATGAATCATGCCTCCAAGGGAAAGTTTGTCTTCCATAATCTCATAAGTCATATTCCCTCATTATTTTGTCCTCAGCCTGAATACTGGTTAACACATTAATTTCCAGGAATCCAGGATGACAAGGTTGATTCAGAGGAAATCACAGAGCTGTACTGTAGTACTTCAAATTTTAGAACTTTGAGTATACCAGTCCATACTGCAAAGTTCGAAAAGTTCTAAATTGCAATGCCGCAAAATATAGAAGCTATGAATTCGGAATTTAATTTATGAGTTAATTACACCGGTGGTGCTAGAACTTAGCGCAAACGGTCACTTTAGTGCTAGAACTTGCGGCATACATCAAAGTGGTGCAAAAACTTGACTCGAACGTGCATATACGATGCAAATCTCATTTGTATACGTCCGCAACGCTGACGAGACATGACAGCGTGGCGTAGGGCCGCTGTCAGTGACTGCATGGTGAAGACTGGGCGTGTGCTGTGCTTTTTTTTTCTCGCAAAAAACCCTTAAATTTTATTTTTTTTCTTAGGAAAAGGGCCCTGTCAGGTGTGTGGCATCGGGTGGGTCCGACCTGTCAGTGAAACATCACATATTTTATTAGAATGAAAAATATGCCGCAGAGGGATTCGTACAGTTGTGACCTCAGTCTAACCAGCGTGCGCGGCTAGACACCAGCCCAGAAGTCAGATAATAACATACTCAAGTTTTATATCTTTGAATTAAGTAATAACATAAATCAATAATTTTAATCCGTCAGAAAGGTTACCCCGGTGTTCCGAGCGAGCGACCCAAGTAAAACAAGTTTTTTTAGACAACCCAAGTAAAACAAGTAGCAGGGCGTGCCACTCCAACTATATGGATTCTCATGTGTAAATATAATTGTTACAGCAATCTTTATAACCGAACGTGCTCCTGGGCTACAATTTATGTTTTTTTTTTCATTTTTCGAAAGTTGTAAAAAATGTAAATTACAGTTATAAATAAAATACATATAATAAAATATACCGTTTGGAATAAGCGGATAGATATCTCAAAAAAGTCAACAATAAAATATATTAGATTAAAAAATGCTCACCTTTTAATTTTAAAAAATCCATCAAATTAAATTATGGATTATTTGTACAATTTTAAAAAGTTTTTCCATATTAAATAAAATATGAAAGTAATTTTAGAAAATAGTTTAATTTCAAAAAATATATCAGTTCAGTTCAAAAAAAATATACAAGTTAATATTCATGTTGTGTATAAAACTGATCAGGTTTTAGTTTTTTTTATGTTGTTTCAAAAGTGTTCATGCGTTTTACTAAAGTTTGTGTGTTTTCTAAAAACTATATATGTATTTTTAAATTAATATAAATATATGTATGAAAAAGAATTAGCCTAGTGTGCCTCGGACTGCAGATTCTCAAATGAATACGTATTTACAATTATATCTAGAATTATAATTTACATTTTTTAGGCTTAAAAAATGTAAAGAAAAAAACTAACATGTTTAAAATGGGCCGCACTAACTACATTCTGTTTAGCCCAGCGGGCGTACTGTTGTAGTAGACATTAACAATCCTATTAAGGCAGAAATGGCATTGGTTGCATCTAAAAAAATGGCATTGCTTGTATTGGTAGTTCCTCCTGGTGGTAACTGTCAGGTCGCTCGTACGAAATCCAACGGTGGTACCTTTTGTTTCGTATTAAAATTCTTATTTTACGTTATTTAGATATAAAGTCTTAGTATTCTTATAGGATATCAATGGGCGCTGCTACAAATCAGCCGGATGATTTTCTGAGAAATCATCCGCCTGTTCAGCCGTCCGATCAGCGCGCTGGGCCGTTGGACCACAGCAACGCCACGGCAGCAGCACATCACGACAGCTTCAACGATGTGCCATTGCAACCCGGTGCGGTGCTCCAACCATCACCGACGCCGTCCGGCGAGCTCCACTGCAACTCCGGCCGGCTCCATTGCAGCCTCGGCGGAGCTCCAACGCAGCACCGACGCTCCGACGAAGCTCTATTGCAACTCCGGCGGAGCTCCAACGCAGCACCGACGCTCTGGCGAAGCTCCATTGCAACTCCGGCCGAGCTTCATTGCAGCCCCGGCAGAGCTCCGACGCTATGGCGCTCCGGCGAAGCTCCATTGCAACTCTGGCCGAGCTTCATTGCAGCCCCGGCAGAGCTCTGACGGCTCCGGCGAAGCTGCTTTGCAACTCCGACCGATCTTAATTGCAGCCCCGGCAGAGCTCCGATAGCTCCGGCGAGCTTCACTGCAGCCGCTGATGAGCGTTGCAACGCAGCGCTGAGAGCGCCGGTGAGCGCTCCATTGAAGCTCCACCACCCGCGATTTGCAACTCCAGTGGCCGACGACGAGGTCGCATCGCAGCACGGCTTCTGGGGATGAGTTGCTACGTTGCAACGCCGGCGACCGTCGAGGACGAGGGTGCGTGGCGAGCTCGCGTTGACCGCCTAGGATATGCATGGGAGAGAGGAGGCTCCGATGTCTAGTATTCCGGCCGTGGAGCTTGCTGCATAATGGCTGGGAGAGGTACGCAGTGGTGTGTGGTGGCTGCGGCTGCACCATCATGCAGCGGTGGTCCGGTGGGTGAGGGGGCGCAAAAGGGGATCACGCGGGGGAGAAGAAGACTAGTGGATGGGTGAGAAACATGTGGACGAGCCAGACTTCGCGAAAGGATAACACCACCGATGGGGAAGCGTTGTGTGGGCCTGGTAGAGGACACGCGTCACGCGGAAGGGGAGGTTTATGCGAGAGAGAAATCAGTCGGTTGATTTTAATACTTTTCCGATATCAATTGTTATCTGGTGGGCTGGCTAGCCGCGCACTCGTGTTGACCCCAGGGTCACCGGTGCGAATCCTGCGGGGCTCCTATTTTCTTTCTAATACTAATATAATTTGTGATATTTTGCTGACAGGTGGTAACACATGTTGTTACTGTGTACCTTTACGTGAGAAAATAGGGAAAATAAAAATCTGAGTTTCTTTTGGCAAAAAGAGCACGCCACATGCCTCGTCTTCATCGTATGGTCACTGACAGTATGGTCACTGACAGCAGGCCCTACACCATGCTGTCATGCCTTGTCAGCGTTGCCGGCGTATACAAACGAGATTTGCACCTTATTTGCACGCTCGAGCCAAGTTTTAACACCACTTTGATGTATATCGTAAGTTCTAGCACTAAAGTGACCATTTGCGTCAAGTTCTAGCATCATCGGTGTAATTGACTCTTAATTTATTCAGGCCTATGGAATCCTCTAAATAAATCTGATGCTCTCATGTTGGGTTTTAGGATAAATTGTCATACTCATCGATCAAATGCACCATTGATTCTCGTGTTAGCACTGTAATTAACGCATTTATCAAACGACCCACAATGATACGCGTATTTCCAGTGAATTTTCAAAGGGTTCTTTGCAGTGAGTTGAGTGGTTTAGATACTCCTAAATCTCGACTCATTATAGCTTAGCATGAAGTACTTGGTGCACGTACCACATCTCGTTACAACAACAACAAACAACAACAAAGCCTTCAGTCCCAAACAAGTAGGGATAAGTTAGAGCTGAAACCCATAAGATCTTGAAACCAACTCATGGTTCTGGGCTTCTGGCACGTGGATAGCTAACTGCCATGCACCCCTGTCCATGGCTAGTTTTTTGGTGATATTCCAGTCCTTCAGATCTCTCTTTACGGACTCCTCTCATGTCAAGTTTGGTCTACGCCGACCTCTCTTGACATTATCAGCACACTTTAACCGTCCGCTATATATGTGGTAGAGCTTCTGAAGACATGCGTTGTATATGCCCAAACCATCTCAGACGATGTTGGACAAGCTTCTCTTCAATCGGTGCTACCCAACTCTACCACGTATATCATCATTCTAGACCCGATCATTCCTTGTGTGGCCACACATTTATCTCAACATGCACATCTCCGCTACACCTAACTGTTGGACATGTCGCCTTTAGTTTGCCCCCAAAGCTCTATTGGCATACCACGTCTAGCTGATGAACAAAATTTACAGCACTGTTTCATACGGCACAGACAATGTGAAACTTTGGCTGGGGTGTTTTTTTTTTCAGTTTATAACGTAATTTTTATGTAGTTTAATCAGAGGGAACCTAACCTTTCAGCTCCTCTTGCAGCCCTGCACGTGCACTACCTTTCCCTAGAGAGGATATGTTTTATTTTATTAAACCAAGGTAGAGCACCATGCGTCCATGCCTGCTTACTATATCAAGAATACTACTCAGAGGCCAGAAATGCAAACAGATTGCTCCCACATGAACATACTATTTTTGCAAGTATCATGTTCTGAACTCGAGGCCTTTGTGAAGCTCAAGCATCCGCAAAAGATCGAGTTCGAGAGGAAAAAGCATACTGTTAGTCCGTATTAACACCCTCCAACTTTACAACATCAGTCACCCTTGCCATTGCAAGGAGGCAAGAAAAACAGCGAACCTTCATCGGACGGTAAAGGCCAATGTGAAAAAAACATGGGGAGAAAAGCAGGAGAGAATTATTGAAGGGAAGGCACACTGTGGCCGTGCCTCTGATGATCCCAGATCAGTCACTCCAGCAGAGAAGCATGACGACGCAGCGGCGGATGATGTACAGCCGGGCCTTCTGCTCCCTCAGGACCTTCTGCAGCCTCCCCATCTGCTTCTTCTTCCCCTGCTCCATGGCTTCCACCAGACCGGGAGCAAAATGCGAAAGGTTTAGGTCCAGGTTCAGGTCAGGGCTCTCACTCTTGAGATGATGTTGGTATGAGGAGATGCAGTGGTGCAAATCTTGGTTTATATAGAAAAGGCGAGGATATGTGCTGCAGTATCTCAAGACAGCCCCCCATCCCCCACCCCACCCCACCCTACCAGCCCACATGCAGTCGACACTTTTGAGCCTTAGAAGGGACACTTGTGAGTCCAAATGCATGCTCCTACTAGTATTGTATTACTAGCTTATTATGATAAGGGCTAAGAGGGGAGAAGAATACTTACTTCACCAGTGTGATCATGCATGGATGGACCCTTGATAACACAGTGCTCAGGGTCAGGGGGCATGATTGAGGACCGTGCGCCGCGGACAGGATCAAGTGGCCATACATGCCCTGCAAGCAAGAAAGGCAACCGTGGGTTGGTTGTTTAATGGCTCCAAGAAAGGCCATTCATGGTCCTCAAGCAGTCAAGCTTACCAGGAAAACGGCAGTCTGGGGCTGCCGCTTAGCCCTTAAAACTGCTAAAAGGGCGCTGGCACACTGCGGCATGTTAGGGCATCTGAAAGCCAGTGAAGGGACTAATCAGATCCACACACATCTGAAAAACCGTGCGTGGGAGTTTTTTCTTTCATCTCCTTACCTGCAGTTTTGTCATATGCATTGTTCGTGCTGGATACAACAACACTAATCAGATCCATGCTGGCTAGTTCTCTCTCTGTCCCTCAGGATAATGTCAGAGTTTCCTCACACTAGACTAGGCTGGCATAGAGTATGTACATTATCCTTTATGGGGATGAAAGGACAGGTCGGAGTATTCCGACAACTTAACAAGAATACATATTGGTAGTAACACAAAGCCAAAGGAGTTCTTGGTACACTAGGCACCACTAATGACCCGATCATGGGGGCGGCTAAAGTAACTTGATGCAATAAGACAGAACCCAAATATGTAGCCCTTTGAACTTGTTGAAGCGACACAATCGAGGCTCCTACACTAGCCATGCAACTGCTCTCGAATAGGCCACTGCGGAGGGGACAAGCTGATAAATTGAACACTCACTATACTAAACAATAGGGTACTAGGCATTAGGAAACTAATCAACTACCAGGCAATGACCAATGGTAACCGTGATCAAGAAGACACTTTGCGCAGACCACTAACATTCAGACGTAGTGGTTTGCCCTAAACCATCATGGAGAAGGAGAACAAAAAATAAGAATCGATTCAGGGAAAGGTAGGTTCGAGCTCTTGAAGCTCAACTGGAAGTCTTGAGCTCCCCCTCGAAGACTTCGTGGGCTGGTGGCAACAAAGTTGCAGCTCCGTCCCCACCCCGGTCCAGAAAGGCACCTCCTCGGCTATAACATTGGTGGCCTGGCGCATCTGGAAGCACCGTAACACGACCATCTTCGATAACTCATCTGAGCTTAGCCCGTCTCCTCGACACGTTCAAGAGGGAAGCCGGGCAATGGGCAACAGCAGGTGCGAGAGGTCTGCCAGCTTTGCTTCCGGTAGTGGCAGTGTCTAGCGACTAGAGGTGCCGTGTTGTAATCACCAGGTGTTGGCCTTCTTAGGGCTTGTACAGACTCTTTTCTACCAATGTATCGAGACACAAGGCTTTTGCGTTTTCGCAAGAAAAAAAATGCTAAAGATAAACTGATGGAATCATATTTGCTCATACCTGCAAATACAGATGTGCTCGCTTTTTCTTTACTTGAGATGCAGATTCTATATATTGTTAGAGAAACAAGTTAGTCAACATGTTCTATAGTGATTATTATATTAATCTCATTACCAAATGATCAGACAAAGGTGTGAGCAGAAGAAATAAAGATGCTCATGATATATATCAAGATTCAACTCACTGACCATGACCAAAAAAATGTTGTTTAACATGAGACAGTGTTTGTGTGCTTCATGACCAGCACTGAGACATCATTTGTCACATGCTTGACGGACACTCATGCAAAAGATTCAACACTATGTCAACAAATGTTGCATGTGCCAAAAATGATCAGTTATAAACCAAGACAAGTTAGTCCAAGCATATATATGTTACAGTGCACATACAGAACTTCCGTTTTACCAACAGTTAAGTCATATCATCTAATAGATGATGCAGAAAATACTACTGTATCACCATAGCATATTAACAGAGAGGCTCAGAAATCAACATGGGGAGAACCCTACAAAGTGGCACACAGGGGTGCAGACACCCCTGCACAAGAAAGTGCCCTGTGTTTTGACCAGAAACTAGGCAAGATACATGGAAATGCAGTAAAGGGCGCAGCATCAAATGGCTACAATGTCCACAAGACAAGCACCTCAACCAAAGCACGCACACAGAGGGCTGTTTTTTCTTTTCTAATCATACGGAATAAGTACACTCAAAAGTGCTTTCCAGTCAAAAGATACCCCGGCTGCACGGATGATCCGAGTACTCATTCCATCCTTCCTAGCAGCTTCCGAACGAATCGAGGCGACACGAGGAAATCTCCAAGATACTTGAATATTAGATCTCCACAAACTCTTTCCAACTCTTTACCGGCACAATCTACCGACAAGAGGATATACTACAGTACTGCTACCACATAATACTGTTAATTAATCAAGTCCAAGAAGATCTTGGCAATGCAAGAGGATCGCTAGTGTTCTCCCAAGGAAGATCAAACAGACAAATTACAGTGGTGTAAGATATCCAAGTACCAAGATAGATAAGCAAAAAAAGAGAGAAGGGAATAAATTATGATACCAGCCGCAAGCAGTAGTGCCAGATACCAAGAACCTTCATCGGAGCCATGCCGAACCGCTACTGAATCTACAGATTTCAACATGTATGCGGCAGGATGAGCTGTCCGTTATCCGAAACGATCGTATCCGTCAATAAGATCAAGCTTTTTGTCGGCGACAGGAACAATAACCCACATTCAGATGCAGAGATTTGTCCCCTGAGATTAAATAAAAAGAGGAAATGGAGAATTAGCGTGGTTGCATGGGAGGAGGGGCACTGCATGCCCGCCTCCTCTATAAAAGCCCAGCCCCCGGCCTTACCGAAAAAGGCTTTCGCCCCGCTTTATATTATAAAGCAAACCGCCCAAGCCAACATCCAACAAGGTTCACACACACACGCACACAGAAGTCTCACAATTCACACACACACGCACACAGAAGTCTCACACAAACACAAGTAAACTGAAGGGTTAAAGCTGAGGGCACAGCTCAACAAGCCCTGAAGACAAAAACAACACACTCACACCCAGCAACCCAAACTCTAATCGGGCTCCGGAGGAGGGGGCGGCAGCGGGGGCGCCACGCGGACGGCCATCGAGCGAAGGTCGGCGAGGAGGGTGTTGATGGCGTCCCGGTCCTGGGGGCGGCTAAGCGGCCGCCAGAGCTGCAAGAAACCACACATTTTGAAGATTGCGTCAGTCGCACGTCGAGGAGGCACTTTCTGAATAACAAGCCTGTTGCGGATGGTCCAAAGCGTCCAGGCGAGAACCCCGACGCACAGCCACCGAATGTGGCGGTAGCGAGGGGGGGAGGCGTGGATCTCAGCAAGCAAGTCGGGGAAGTTGGTGTTGCACCACTGTCCACCAACCGTCCCGCGGAAGCAGGACCACAGGAATTGGGCTGTGAAGCAAGAGAAGAAGATGTGGTTAGCATCCTCGACCGTGCCGCACAGGGGACAAATCCCATCGCCTGGTCCATTACGCTTGAGGACCTCTACCCTAGAGGGAAGGCGTCCCTGGATCCACTGCCACAGGAATATCCTGATCTTCAGAGGGAGGCGAATGTCCCAGATCAGACTAAAGGGCTCAGGGGCCGACGAGGGAGCGATGGCTGCGTATAAGGACTTAGTGGAGAAGCGGCCGGAGGACTCCAGACGCCAAGAGATGGAGTCAGGTGCATCCTCGACGTCCATCGGAAGAAGAGCGATGTCCTGGAGGAGGGAGTCCCAAGCGGCCATCTCAAGGGGGCCGAAGGGACGCCGGAAGGCGAGACACCCTAAGTCAATAAGGGCCGTCTCGACAAAGACCCAAGGGTCAGCCACAATGGCGAATAGTTCCGGGAATCGAGCGGCCAGGGGGGAGTCCCCTAACCAACGATCGAACCAAAACAGGGTCGAAGACCCGGAGCCAACCGCGATGGAAGTGCCGATGCGGAGCACGGGAAGTAGCTGGATCACAGCCTGCCAGAACTGGGAGCCACCAGAACGCTGACAGAAAGCAAGGGGTTGGCCTCGAAGGTATTTATTCCTGATGATGGTAAGCCAGAGGCCTCCCTCCCCATTGGCGATTCGCCAGAGCCATCGGGTTAGGAGAGCGATGTTCATGCGCCGAGAAGACAAGATCCCCAGACCCCCCTGGTCCTTGGGTTTGCAAATGTCGGGCCAGCTCACCATATGGTACTTCTGCTTGTCACCCTCGCCTGCCCAGAAAAACCTGAACTGGTATTTGGCGATCTCCTGATGGAGCGTCTCATGGAGGTTGTAGAAGCTCATGAGAAACCAAAGGAACCCCTCCTCGGCCCCGGGACCGGATGGATTGCCAGTGATGTTTTTCAAAACGTTCTGGCAAACCATCAAACCGGAGGTCATGGCCCTCTTCGACGAATTCTTCTCGGGGACCATGGACCTTGGGCGCCTAAACTATGGGGTCACCACTCTCATCCCCAAAGTTCCGGGTGCTTCGGACATTCGCCAATTTCGGCCTATCACTGTGATCAATGTGATATTCCGGATCCTGGCTAAAGGGTACGCCAATAGGGTGACCCTTTTAGCTGACACTGTCACTCACCCCAACCAATCCGCCTTCATTCAAGGGCGATTTATTTTGGATGGGGTATTAGTCTTCCACGAAGTCCTTCATGAAGTACGGTCCAAACACCAACGGGCGGTCTTCCTGAAGCTTGACTTCCACAAGGCCTATGATACGGTTCACTGGCCCTTCCTTCGGGAAGTCCTGCTCCGCAAGGGTTTCGATGACCGGTGGGTGACCAGAGTTATGCAACTCGTCTCCTGTGGTCGGACCGCGGTTAACATTAACGGCGAGATCGGGTCTTACTTCCCCACTCTCTATGGGGTGCGCCAGGGCGACCCATTCTCCCCGTTTTTATTTAACATGGTGGTCGATGCCCTTGCTGTTATCCTGGATAAGGCCAAATCTGTTGGCCATATCCACGGCCTAGTCCCTCACCTGGTAGGAGGGGGAGGGGTCTCCCTCCTACAATATGCTGACGATACCATAATAATGGTGGAGGGTTCCACCTCCGACATTGCCAACTTGAAGTTCCTCCTCCTGTGCTTCCAGCAGATGTCTGGGCTCACAATCAACTTCGATAAGAGCGAAGTGATGATCCTCGGCTATCCCCCGGAGGAGACCCAGGCCATTGCTGATCGGTTGAACTGTCGTCTGGGTACTTTCCCCACGACCTATTTGGGGATACCCATTAGTGACTCGCGACTCACCGTGGCTGACCTTCGCCCGACTGTGACCCGGATGCAGCACCGGGTGGAGCCGTGGAAGGGGAGGTGGCTCTCGAAGGCTGCCAGGGTAATCCTAATCAACTCCTCGCAGCCCCCGGCCTTCCCAGCTCCACACCACAGCAAGCTCCAACCAGGGATCAGATCTACACAGAGAGCAAACTCTCCTACTTTCATCGCATCTCTTCGGTTCATCAAGCTAAATGGGGAGTGTGAGGAGCCAAGGCAAGCAAGGGGGAGGGTGAGCAGAGCTCTGAAAGAGCACAGAGCCAGGCTCTACATCATCCGTAGGTGCATCGTCATGCTCCTCTGCTGGCATGACTGAGCTCCAAGCTGCATTTTCCTCCATGGAATCCACCAAGGGTCCATGCATGGATGAAGCTACACTTAGCTAGGGGCAATCATCAGTTAGTTAGGAGTAGAAGTAGAAGCTAGGAGGGAACTCCCATGCTCATGGCATATTGCACTCGAGAAAGCTTGGTAGACTAAACATTCTATCAGTTGTTTCAGCATGAGTTATTCGTATTTATTTTTCCATTTTTTCTCCACCTTTTTCCCCATATGCAGTGGCGGCGCCAGGTGTATGCACCTGCATGCAAGTGAATACCCATGATTTTGACAAAACCTTGGAATTTCTTGGTAGATCAGTGAAAATTTTAGCAAAAACGCCGAGGATTTTGGCAAAATGAATACCCAGGTTCAGAATGAATACACGCCACTTGAATCCTGGCGCCGCCACTGCCCATATGCCATCCCTTAGGCAGTGGGATATGTAGCTGTTGTATCTTTTTGGACATGTTGTGTATTGTGTACTCATGCATGGTCTGCTAGAGATGATTCAGTGAAAGAATCAAAGTCGAACATGAACTCTTGTCCTTCTAATATGAAATTAATATATATTTTACAACTTGAGCTGCTGATAAACTTTTAATCCTGATATGCATGCCTCGCTATATTCTGGAGCTCACAATATTTTATAGAAATAACTGTGTGTATGTGTGCGGGGTGGGGATAAAACATTACCTTGATTTTTAAGATGAAAAAAAAGCCTCGCAACTTTGATACACCAAGAATAAAGCACTAGGGTGCACGTACAGTGTAGGGAATGAACATGAAGTCCACAAATGCACTAAATGTAATAACCATATTATATACTTATTGGTTGTGAGAAATTTTGTCCAGATCAATGATGAGTTGAAGTGCATAAGAAAATAGCTTCATAGTGTCTTAAGCAGCAAATAATGGAGCCTGTTAGCAGTCCTTGGTTGTCCTTTTGTGCTGTAGTGTACTGCATCGTACGCATCATAAGCTGAATTAACTTTTGCACACGTAGGCGGCATAGCTCAGCTAGCTAGTTTAGAGCCTAAGTATCCATCCATCAGACGGTATCATATTATGAATCAATCATCCGCAGAAAGGACAAAGTCGCTAGTTAAGCAGCAGCTGCAGTCAAAGAAGATGTGTAGAGAAAACAAGAAACTCACCGGAAACACGGGGGCCATGTCTTGTGGGAGGAGCTCCTGCTGCATGCCTGTCTCAAGGAATGGAGATGGAAGAAGAAAAACAAAGCAGCACACAGAATGCAGAACCACAGCAGCGCAGGGCCTGGCCAGGCAGAAGCAAACAGCTGGGCAAAGAGCCAAACGCACGAGCAGTCGTGCGCGCGTGCACGCGCGCATGTGCGCCCCACGCACGTACCAAGGCCGGCCGGCCGGCACATGCAGCACTACGTACATCCCGTGAGTTGTGGCCAGGGCAGGGACCAGACAGCCTCATTTCTTTCAAGGCCAAAAGTGAGCACAGGCCAGTATTGGGTGCCAATATTATCAACATTTTGCAGTCCAGAAAACATATGATTGATGATGATAATTGTTGAGAAAGAAAGCACCAGCGCCTGAAGCACTGAGCAATGCATAACACGGATATTGCAGTGTCATGCATGGTTCAGTCAAGGTTTCACCATATTGGCATTCATGCATGTCATGGTCCAGTATAACAGTCAAGATTTCAGGTACTAAGGCAAGCTCTGATTGAGCTTCCATGGTGGACTCCTGACCTTTGCTGGAGTGGTGTACCAGCTGCTAGTTGTCTTTCTCAGAAGGACTGTATGCACAATATCTCAGTTCTCCTCTATGGCAATTCCATTATTCGTGAGATATGCACCAAGCTTAGGGCCTGTTGGAGTTGCAATGGTTTCACATGAAACGGTTGAGTTCCTGAAAGAGCAGCATCATATCAAGAGAACAACAATGGCATAGACACCAGCATATCAAGAGAACAACAACAGGTCAGTCACCTCTCAAAGGACCAGGGAAAAGGTGCAATTGCATGGAGATACGCCCGCAAAAAAGTGTGGCCACACAGACTGATTCCAACTTTCCATCAAAAGCACAAAACATCAGATACGGATCACTTCAAAACGTTAAAAAAAAGGTATAGCTCGCTCGCGGAAGTACAATTGTTCCAATCTCAGATTGTCATCAACTTGCCAATTGATAATTATCTTTTTTGAAAGATAGCAGGAGAGCTGCTACTATTCATTAAGAGGAAGCGGTAAAGAAACATCAATCTCAGATTGTCATCAACTTGCCAATTGATAATTATCATCAACAGTATAACATCAAGTTGAAGCAAAGGTAAGACATGATCTTCACATCAATCTTTCTCCAGTCGTACAAGAAGATGACAGTCTCAGACTACTGAGTTGGATCTCTCCCCCTTTGCCTGTGACAACAGGCAACCATGGAGAGAAAAAAGGACCTCAAACAATGAAGTCTAGCCTATACAGAGCAACTACACCTAAACTACTCTAACCCTGAAAAAATGGCTATGCCAAAAAAAAAATCCTAGAATGGAAGGAAAAAACAAGATCCGCCATGGAGACCCATCAGTCGCTCCATCGGAGCAACATGACGACACAGCGGCGGAAGATGTAGAACCTAGCCCTCTTCTCCCTGAAAGCCCTGTTGAGCTTCCCTTGGCCTCCAATCTTCATGGTATGCTCAGGAAGCTTGGTGCAAGGCAAAGAGAGGAGTGCAGCTAGGCAGACAGCTTGTAGACTGGTGGCTGGTGTGGTATGAGATGAGAGGGATGTTGGGTGGGGGGGCCTTTATATAGAGGCACACAAGGGATGATATGCCATATCAAAAGGAAATCATACCCCCCAGATGCAGGCAGTTTGTTTACGCACTAGGAGGCACACTTCTGACCCTAAACTTATCCTACTCATTATTCTACTTGCTTGGAGCTTAGGAGCTAGCAAAAGGCTTAAAGCATGCAATGGCCATGACCACCCCAGAGAATTACAGTGGTAAAACCAGACAAGATCAAGTGGTCATCCATCCATCCATGCAACAAAGGCAGATGAAAGGTTGTTTAGTGACTCCAAGAAAGGGACTCCAAAAGATATCCTACCAATGCTTGGAGGGAAACTTCCAGGAAGGTCATCTTGATGCATAGAGTAGAACTGATTAAGCTTACCGCTAACAGGTGTTAAAATCTGGTGATTCGGCAATTAGGAAATGCTCTACACAAACGATGAAGCTAGGGGTAAAACTCAGACTTCTATGAAACTTGTCTGATTCCACTTTCCGTGCACTGGCATGGAGTTCTCAGTCCCGACTAATTCAAATTATTTTTGACAGATGTTAACGCCTGGTAGTAGTGCATTTATGAAATGCTCTACAATAGGCTTAAAGTTTGGACTTCTAGGAGACTTGCCTGATTTCACTTTCCATGCAGTGGGATGGAGCTATGTCCAATGTGGTACTTCCATTAGTCATTACGGCTATGTTTGATACACATCCTGGTGACAGCGATCAAGTCGGCACCATAGGACAGCAGTAGGATATGAACACATCATAATTCTTGGACTCCGAAAATTGTATGAGTGGGGAGTCAAGTATATGAGTGCTCCATGTACTTCAGATCATTTTACTCAAACAACAGGTTGTTTTGTTGATGCATCTTAAGAACTGAATAATTTTGAATGCAACATAAAAGTATATTTCTTTTCTAGTGCCATGAAAACCAGATAGTAACCTTTGTTACAGTTTCCCGTTCCCAGAATTAGCATATTGATTTGAACTAATCAAGTTTCTGTATCACCTTCTAGTCAGATGACAGGGTCCTTGATACAAGACCATAAATTATCTTTGTTTCTTATCCCCCAAACAGCAGCTAGATTGACAATAAGTTCCCTAGATCAAGGTAATTATTTTCGTTAACTACCACAAATATCGTTTACATGTCCCCATTGTAAGAGGAAGAGACACAGGGGATATGGCTAGTGTGCAAATCTTGTGACATTAGCAACAGATTAGTGTGCACAGGATATGGCTAGAGTTATATATGCATCTGTGTGGCTATGCACCTAGACTATGCACTTATCTATCCCACATACATCTTCACTCGACACCTGTAGCTAGGCAAACATCATCCATGCAATCACTACAAGACATCGTTAAGTACAAAAAGGTTGTAAGGGAAAGCAGTAGTTATTACAGGGCTGAACATTAATCATGTACGATGGAATCAAATCAGAAGAAAATCTCCATATGCATTGAACCTGTGTTATGCTACTGAGGCCGTAATATTAGAACAAAACTGAGGATTGAAGATAAGGGTATCACAAAGAAACTTCCTAACTGAAGGATGATCTCAGTATGATCTTGGCCTTCCTTTTTAATAATTTAAAAGGTGCCTTTTTGTAGTCTGCAATTTTCTCAATATAACAAGAGATTAAAGTGCTTAGTGGAGAATGAACAAATTATGTGCCTCCATTATTTGCTGCATAACTTTATATTTTAATATTTTTTAGGCTTACAATCTGCAGAATAATCTTAAACCAAGTCAACTGCAACTAGTTAGGGAAAAGTAAAGTACTACTTGCCTTGGAACAAGTACTTTTAGTGCTTCAACACTTCAACAAAGCCAATCCTAGCATAACATGTAGAATTCATGAACTCAACAAAAACAAATTCCACACTCAAAACACATATCTCAACAGCTCAATGCTTATGTTGGGAACCATGAACATATCACAACAAAATCTGCAAATGCAATGAACATAGGCCTTATTAGGGGACAACCACTTAGCTAATAACAATATTAGCAGTAATAAATAATGAGCTAGGCTGGCAACTGAGGCAGTAATCATTTTGTTGTTTTTTCACTAACAATGGTGAACTTAAAGACTTACAGTCCTAAAAAACACCTTAGGGAGCAAAACAAAATGAACATGTGAGCAACAAGAAACATTATTTAAAGATCATCACTTTCAGTAAAAGGTATCGAAGAGGGAATAAACAGATAAAACTGAGCCAAAAATGAACACGCACTCGCCAATCTGTCTTTTGCCCAGCTTAGCCCTCCATTTCCATATAAGAGTAGAATCAACATATGCATTAGAATATTAGATAATGTGCACCTAAATAAACTGGATACTTGATACTGAAAATAAAATTATTACCACTATAGCTAATTTTCTGGATGTGATCAGATATAGATTATTCTCCATTTATCCTAAATTCCGAATAACTATTCTTTTGCAACAAACCGGACAGTGCCTTTTTCACAATTTGAGGTACACAGAAATACTTTTCAAATGATACAGCATATGTTTTTGGGTAAGGTAATTTGTTCCTTTCAAAAAAAAAATATGGGCATTCAAAAGAACAACACAAAGATGCAGATAAAATACATTTTTTACCGAGTAACACATATATCAATGGAGGTATGCAGGTATTGAACCATCTCTTCATAAACCTCCATTGTACCAATATTTCTCCTATTCGGGGCGGATAAAGCATGAGCAAGTGTACAAACAAATCCCGGCAACTGTAACTAGTCACGAACGGACAACGTGAACTCGCACAATATGAAGAATTCACTTTTGGTGTGTAGTTGTGCCTTCAGTATAGCCATTAGCAGATGATGCCAACATTTCTCTCCTCAGCATCCACCATTAAGAATCCAGTGCCCAAGCTATGAATGGGAATATAAGGCCCATCAGAGGAAGGCTTCAAATTTATGTCATTTTATTTTATTTAGTGAAAGAGAGTAAGATTTCAAATGATGGTCTCTCAAGGTAATAGACAACCATGTGTATGGTCGGGAAATTATAAGTTGTTGCAGTACAGAAATAGTGCTAGACAAGACCAGACAGGTCCCATTACTACAGCCGTGAAAAGATCACAGAGTTCATCAACCCTTCTTCATATAGCTCTCCATTCTTGCCCTACTATTGTTTCGGTGAACCGGTTTGTCAATCGGTTAGGCAACAAGTGTACATAGTTGCATGGGTTGCCTGCATGAGAGTCAAAAAAGAACGAGAACCAGCAAGACAACTGAAGTTAGCTATTGAAATTCTTTAATGTCAAAGCTCAGCAAAGTTGTGGCTACAAGGATTAGTAGGAAAGTTGCACCACTAGAACACTAACCAATTGAAGTGGAACAAGACCAGTGCATGCATAAATGAAAGAACATATCACAGTCAGCAATTCTGGATAAATTGGCATATTCTCAAGTGTGCAGCTTAACAAAATTGCTCGGAGGATAGACAAGTCGGGAACAATATGCCTCCTCTGCAAGTTCTAAGGAAACAAGATCAGATTCTTCAATATTTAAAGAGAACTGGCTTTTAACTCATTTGCTCTTCTACAAAATAACCAACAGAAGAACAAAATAATTAAAGTTGCTCAAAAATAACCAAAGATGCATAAGATCCTACCAACCCGTCAGACAGATTGAAGGCAAGAGATCTTAAAAGTACTCAACGTACAAACACTTATATTTATCTATCCAAGAACATCCTTGTCTGATATAAATGAATTCTTGTGTTGTGTGGACACTCTAATTGAATTACCAAATAATTCTGCACAGTGCAACTTGCATGATATTATAAGGCTTTTTTATGAAAAGCAGGAGCTTAAACAAGTCTACCTCTAGCCCCAATCCAAAATGCCTGAACAAAAAGCTGGTGGGATCATGGATGCTCACATGGTCTGGTGCATTGCTCAACTCACGGCTGCTTCAGCCATGTTATAAGTTTCGGAATCCATTGCCAATTTCCATCTCTCAAAATGATTGCACTCCAGGAGAGAGAAGAATATATATAAAGAATACAAGCCTGTCTCCTAAATTATATACTCAACTTATTCAACTTGGCTGCGTACTTGCATGTGAGTGAACTCATTCTTCTGTCTCTATAAGGGCACTCCAGATCTTCACATGCTAACCAATTCCACAGGCTCAATCAGCAAACCTTTATAGCATATGATCTGCTTTAAACTCTAACAACCAAAATAATTTGTACTTAGCCTTGTAGACATGGGAGCAGAGAGGCTCCTCTGTTGGCATGACTGACTCTAAGTCATCATCTGCTGTTGTCTGGAAAGATAATAAAGGGAAGGTTCGTTAGAGCAGCGGAAGAGTGTCAAGCTCGGATGTATCATCTGCTGTTGTCTGGACAGGCTCCTTTGTTGGCATGACTGACTAAGTGTTCGCCAGCCAGCATTTGTCTTCAGTCTTGCACCATTTCAGCCAATATTTAGAGTTTTTTTAGGCAGATATAAACCTGCAGGAGAGCCATCTTGTCCAGGAGGTGTTAAGAAAAAGAGGCTAAGAGCTAACTGGGACATCAAGGTGCAGTTGCGCACTTGCAAATTGTGAAATCAACCTCTTCTCCAGTCTACCACTGATGAAACATTGCAATATTGCCTTCTTTCTGTCTATTTAACTTAACACTTTGTACTGGATTTTTTATGTTGTACATACATCAGTGGTAAGGGAGGTCTAGGTTTTTCATCTAATTAAAGGATAACTGTATCATGTATGTTATAAAAGAAAGGATCCCTACATGTGCAGCCAGAGCAAACTGCAAGGTTTGCTTCATTATAGTCCCTTTTTTTCATCTCCCTGCGGCATCCATTTCACAGCTCAGAAATAGCAAATAAATTACTGTATCAGGTCTTCCGGTTGTTTTCAGTTAGAAGATACCCAACCAGTCACAGTTTAAAGTTTCAATGTTGTCATTTTTAGTTAGAAGATACGACCAGTCATAATTTAAAGTTCCGTTGTTGCTAACCCTTGTTCCAGGAACAGAAAACAACAACAAAAAACTAAATCTTACAACCAAAGCTATATCAAACATATCATGCAAAGTAAGAAATTGCCACCTGATGTGAAGTATGTGAAAAATGATCTTTCTATCTTCATTAATGAACAGCATGTACAGATCAGCAACATACAAGAGTAAAGCAACACAAATTCTTATGGAATATTCAGCGTTGTTCAATTTTGAACATACTGATAGAAGTAGCTTCCTAGCTTATCAGAGATACATGGTAGGAGTAGCTGCCTAACCATCAAAAGCTATGTGAATGACGATGCTAACGGTGTAGCGTGTTCATTAATGCTCTCTCGTTTGTCGACCTTACCCAGTAGAGTTCCTTGATCATGAGCCATTTGAACAACCGAATATAGCTCCCCTTGGCAAGGAATGGAACCACGTAGGATTTACTTATGTGCACTACTCTTGGGGATATTTTATGAGTTGACTTTCCCTTCAACAGTCCGTTCTTTTTACTTGTTTTTCTTACTCAGCTGGTGCTTTTGTACGGAAGATCTAAAGGCATACAACAGACATTATTTACCTCAGTGCAGAGACTAAGAGATAGAACAACGTGCCAAGTGTTATGGTTTTGCCTAGTGATGAGGTATTTATTATAGCAGCAACAAAGCCGAAGTTCACTCACAATTACGAATGCATCATATAGGTTATTAGGAAAAAGCACTTGGCAATTACCATCACTCAATGCTAATGTGCTTATATTATGCAGAAATCACAACACTGAAACCTTGAGAGCTACCGTGGGCAACCCAAAAGTTTATCCTGAATTGAAAGAACTACAATATTCACGGAAAATGATTCCAGAAGTAGTCAATCAACTATGTAAGTTGTTCACAAAATCTGGAATGGGTACACATCTGTCGACAAAATCTAAAATGCGTAAACATCTGTCAGCCAAATAAGTAAGTGCAGAGATCACATCTGTGCCTTATGTACCTACTTCCCAGTTCTAGCACACAGGATGTAACGTAGACAAACTTAGTCTATTGTTCTGCTAATCTCATAAATAGCACAACTATGAAAATCAATTTTACTCATTTCAAGTGAAAAGAAATACACTGTCCACATGTTACTCCAAGTTTCCAATTGTAATAAGGCGAAGAAGAGAAGCAGTCGTACAGTTTATTCATACCTTACGAAACAAGCAACTTCAATAGTGTGAACAATATCTATCACTGTTTTTCTTTTCAAGTATCCGCGGCTCATATAGCTGGGAGAAGATACAATCTAACACTTTACATTAGGAGATTATCCATATCCAGACCGGGTATATCAAATGGTAATTTTATAACTCCAAGGGCAGTAAGCATGAGGAACAGCCACAGAGGAAAGATCTTCATGCATAGCACCAAGATAGACTTTTGCCCTGAGGAGAAGAGCGGCGGAGAACTTCAGCCCAAATTTCACATCATAAATTAGAAGTTCAGAACGATGCAAATAGGTAGGATTGCTTATGAGGGATGACTCAAATCTTGTTCAAAACGATTACACATTTTATCATTTAGTACATAATCAATCAGGTCCTTCGTAGCAATGCAGAAATCCTTAGGCGGTCCATCATTCAGAATCAGAAAGTAAACTTCACCTTTTCAAAACAAAAATGGTAAAAATCGTGGTTGCAAATTGCAATGTGAACGTAGCGCACAATAGCTACTGAATGTAATTGTTGATTAGGATGATGAACCGAAGGGGAATCAGCCTGGCGCATCACCTTCCTGTGCGCGCGCCTCGGTGTTGTCGACCACCCACTCGGCGGCCTCGCGGATTCGGCGCTCGGCGTCGCTCTCCGGCTGCCCGATCGGCGTGGAGGCGAGGAGCTCCATGAAACCGGACTGCTTATCCCTCCCGGAGGCGGACGGGTCGTCGGCGGCGCCGATGGCGCGCCGCACCTCCGCGACGGACGGCTGGGGCGGAGCCGCCGTGGGAGGCTTCAGGGGACGCGACCCCGGCGCGCGCCGCCGGATACGGCGGACGGGGTCCCCGGAGGCGGAGGATGCCACGACGGCGAGGCGCGGGACGCAGGCGGCGACGAGGTGGTACGCCATGGGGTTTCGGAGTGTGTGACTGCCAGAGCGTGTGGGGCTCCTGCGGAGAGAAACTTCGCAGGCGGATAAAGCAAGTGATGTGCCAATAACATGTGGGCCCGCAAAAGTATTAGCAAACTGTAGTTGCGCATTCACGTACGGGTGGCGTGTTTCCGTTTTGTACTCCCTCTGTCCGGACTTTTCAGGGAAATTGGAAAATTGATGTATCTAGACGTATTTTTAGAGCAACTCTAATGTGCCAATCCATTTTACCCACGCGCATTTGTTTGGATAGACGCGGACAGAAAAGTCGGTCCAACGCGTCGACTCAAACGGACGGCATCCGCTTTTCGTCCTTCTGCCGACCCATTCCCGGCTTAATTTTGAGCCTCATTTGCGTCGGCGCGGACACGAAACGGACGCGCGCGGCGCCCGCCTACTCCCCCCTGGCTCGCTAGTCGGTGGCACATTGGTCATTCTCTCCTACCCCAAGATCAACAACAAACCCTCGCCCGCCTCCGTCGCGTCGCCGCCGCCGCCCATTTCCGGTGCCTCTGCCAGCAACCGGTGCCGACACACCTCCCCCAACGCTGCCACCTCCCACGTCGCCGGCACCACCGTCTCGCCATCGGGGCACCGAAGCTTCCCATCCCCACCTCCCGACGCCGACGCGAGCAGGAAGCCACCTCGCCGCCAGCCAGCTCCTTTGTCCTGACGCCGGCACGCTCGTCGGACGCCTCCAGGGCAGCCACCTGGTCCAAGGGAGGCGCGCGTCTCCTCGTCGGCCGGTTCCTTCGTCGACGCCCGCAAGCTGTTCGATAGTTTGCCAAGGTACAAAATGGACTTCGCTGACGAGTTCGTTTTCCACAATTTCCTTTGCGACTCTGACGATTCCTCGTCCGATGAGGAGGAGGAAATCTTGGCTGTCGTGTTGGTCCATCACCAACTTAATAGCCAGCGGCTGTTGTTCCGTGGCTCGATCCAGGGGCACCTTCCGGCGTTGAATCGCAACCGAGAGAGCGGCTATTTCCTTCTTTGGAAGGACTACTTTGACACAAACAACCCGCTGTTCAAACACATCAGAAATTCCGGCGGCGTTTTCGTATGAGTAGGAATCTTTTCAACCGTATTAGAGAGGGGGTAATCGGATACGATGACTATTTCAAGTGCAAAGAGGATGCCCTTGAAAAGATTGGCTTCTCATCTTATCAGAAATGCATTGTAGCCGTCCGGATGCTTGCATACGGAGTGCCCGGTGATCTCATTGATGAGTACGTCCGTATGAGCGAGTTTACATGGCTAGACTCCATGTACAAGTTCTGCAAAGTTGTGATTGCTGTGTTTGGCCCTGAGTACTTGAGAGAGCCAACTCCTCAAGATACAGATGAATGCCAGCAGGGGCCTCCCAAGGATGCTTGGCAGCATAGACTGCATGCACTGGGAGTGGAAGAACTGCCCTTCTGCTTGGCAACGGTAGTATAAGGGCCATTTCAGGGTTTACACTGTCGTACTTGAGGTCGTGGCCTCACAAGATCTCTGGATCTGGCACTCTTTCTTCGGCATGGCCGGATCACACAATGATATCAACGTGCTTCAACGCTCACCGGTGTTTGCAAGGCTTGTCGAAGGCAATTGCCCACCGGTGAATGTTACCATCAACGGCCACAACTACGACAAATGATACTACCTAGGTGACGGCATTTATCCTAAGTGGACCACTATTGTGAAGACAATCCCCAACCCTGTCAGAGAGAAAAGGAAAAGATTTGCCCAAGAGCAAGAGAGTGCTAGGAAGGACGTCAAGCGTGCCTTTGGTGTCTTGCAATCTCGATGGGGCATCGTTCGATATCCTGCTAGGACTTGGAGCACCAAGAAGCTGTGGGAGGTGATGACTGCTTGTGTGATCATGCACAATATGATCGTAGAAAATGAGCGCCTGGAACGTATCTACGATCAAGGGTTTCAGTTTCAGGGTGATAATGTTGTGCCTGAGCATGGAGGAGCGGCAATATTTGAACAGTTCACCCAATTTCATCATGAAATGCGTGATTGGGAAACTCACATGCAGCTGCAAAATGATTTGCTTGAGCATATGTGAGCTCATGTTGGTAACCAATAAATGTTTTTTTATTCGGCTTGTAAAACTATGTGAGACAATTTTATTTTTATTCGGCTTGTAAAACTATGCTTAATTTATTTGGTTGTGATACTATGCTTTATTTGGTTGTGAAGCTATATGTTTGCTTGTGAAATAATGCAAAATGTGTGTATATTTGTTAAAAAAGGGCAGCCAGCCGGTCACGCCGGCAAATATGGGTCGGCGCGTTGGACGCACTGCCGACCCAAATGATAAACGAGACGGACACCGAGCGGGCGGCTGATCCAAACGGACAAAAAGCGGACAAAAGCGTCGTCCGTTTGGATCGGCGCGTTGGAGTTGCTCTTAGTTCTAAATACATTTATTTTTATAGCATTCGTGGCTTGTGTTGTGTTGGCTGATGCACTATGTGGTGTTTGATTATGCACTGTCTATATTATACTCATCTTTTTCCACCAGTGATGGACGTTACCATATATAACATGGCACTACTTATAAAGTGTGAAATAAATGAACGTGGAGTATCTACTCCCGAGCTCAAATGCATCTTGATAAACATTAAAATCAAAATAAAATAGTAAAAAAATCTGATTTTTTGGTAAACTTTAACAAATGTTTCGTTTGCTTAACAATGTTCAGCACGAAATGACATTCGTGGAAGTCATGGCAAAAACAAAAAAACAAAATCGATGCTCCAAAAATGCTAATTTTGAAAACATTTTGGAGTACTGATTTTTTTTTTGCCACGACTTCCACAAATGTCATTTCATGCTGAAATTTGTTAAGCATACAAAATATTTATCAAAGTTTACCAAAAAAACAGAATTTTTTGAATTTGTTTACTATTTTTTCGGTCTTACTGTTCATCAGGGTGCATTTGAGCTCGGGATCAGAATAGGACTTCCGGAAATAAAGATTGTCTCGGTCCTAACTAGTAAACATATGACCATTCATTCTAACTACTAACAAATTGCAATACAAATCAACGCTTATATGGCTCAGAAAGTTCCTCGGTGCAAAACTGGGGAAAGTCCATTCTCTTCTTTTTTCTATTGTTGATGCTTCTCTGCTGCTGCTTCTTTCTTTGTTGCTATTCTTCTTCTTCAGATCCTTGTCTAATCTCTGCTTTTCCACATTGCCTCAGCCATTCTAACCTTTTGCTCTTTCAAGTTTCATCGTCAAATCGTCCACACCATGGTCGGAGGTATCAACATCATCAGCCATCATACCTTCCTCCCCCGACACAAGTTCACCACAACCCTATTTTAGGATCCAGTTATGGAGGATGCTGTAGGGGAACAAAGTATGAAAATCAAAAAAAATCCTACGAACACCCAAGATCTATCTAGGAGAAGCATAGCAACGAGAGGGGAGAGTGTGTCTACGTACCCTCTTAGACCGAAAGCGGAAGCGTATAACGCGGTTGATGTAGTTGTACTCTTCGCGATCCGATCACGATCCAACCGATCTAGTGCCGAACGAACGGCACCTCCAAGTTTAGCACACGTGCGGCTCAATGATGTCTCCTCCTCCTTGATCCAGCAAGAGAAGGCGGAGAAGTATATGGTATCACAACTAGCACGACGGCGCGGTGGTGATGGTGGTGGCGGAGCTAGTTAAACAGGGCTTCGCCAAGCGCTACTAGAACGAGGACGGAGGAACTACGGAGTAACGGGAGAGAGAGGGGCGCCAAGGGCTTGGTATGTCCTCCTGGGGCGCCCCCTCCCCTCTATATATAGGTGGAGGGGCCTGGGGAACAGCCCCTCCAAGCCCTAGGGCGCAGCCAAGGGGAGAAGGACTTGGACTCCAAGTCCAATCCTATTCCTACTAGGACTCCCCTTTTTTTCCTTCCCTAGCCACATGGGCTTTTGAGGACTTGGTGCGCCTAGCCCAATAAGGCCAGGGCGCCTCCCCTCAGCCCAAGCCAGCCCTTGGGTTGTGGTGGACCCACTTGTGGACTTCCGGACCCCTCCGGAACCTTCTAGAAGCTTCACAGTACAATACCGAAAAAACTGCATCTTTTTCCGGAACCCAAAATATGACTTCCCATATATAAATCTTTACCTCTCGACCATTCCAAGACTTCTCGTGACATCCGAGATCTCATCCGGGACTCCGAAAAACATTCGGTTACCAATCATCAAATATCCCAATACTACTCTAGCGTCAACGAACATTAAGCGTGCGACCCCGCGGGTTCGGGAATCATGTAGTCATGACCGAGACACCTCTCCGGTCAATAACCAATAGCGGGACCTGGATGCCCGTATTGATTCCTACATATTCCACGAAGATCTTTTATCAGTTGAACCATGATGTCAAGGATTCGGTTAATCCCGTATGCAATTCCCTTTGTCCGGCGATATGTTACTTGCCCGAGATTCGATCGTTAGTATCTCCATACCTAGTTCAATCTTGTTACCGGCAAGTCTCTTTTACTCGTTCCGTAATACAAGATCCCGTGAATAACTCATTAGTCACATTGCTTGCAAACTCTTTAAGATGTTGTATTACCGAGAGGGCCCAAAGATATCTCTCCGTCATACGGGGTGACAAATCCCATTCTTGATCCATGCCAACCCAACAGATACCTTCGGAGATACCTGTAGAGCACCTTTATGATCACCCAGTTACGAAGTGACGTTTGGATACACACTAAGTATTCCTCCGGTGCCAGGGATTTACAGGATCTCATGGTTTAAGGAACAGATACTTGACATGAAGAAAGCTATAGCAAATAAACTAAACGATCTGATGCTAAGCTTACAGTTGGGTCTTGTCCATCACATCATTCTCCTAATGATGTGATCCCGTTATCAAATGACAACTCATGTCTATGGTTAGGAAACCTTAACCATCTTTGATCAACGAGCTAGTCTAGTAGAGGCTCACTATGGACACTGTGTTGTCTATGTATTCACACATGTATTTAAGTTTCCGGTCAATACAATTCTAGCATGAATAATAAACATTTATCATGAACAAGGAAATATGATAATAACCAATTTATTATTGCCTCTAGAGCATATTTCCAACAGTCTCCCACTTGCACTAGAGTCAATAATCTAGTTTACATAGTTATGAATCTAACACCCATGGAGTCTTGGTGCTAATCATGTTTTGCCCGCAGAAGATGTTTAGTCAACGGGTCTACCACATTCAGATCCATATGTACTTTGCAAAGTTCTATGTCTCCATTCTTAACATAAATATGAATGGAGTTGAAGCGACGCTTGATGTGCTTGGTTCTCTTGTGAAACCTGGGCTCCTTGGCAATGGCAATAGCTCCAGTGTTGTCACAAAAGATAGTCATTGGATCCGATGCACTAGGTATTACACCCAGATCGAATATGAACTCCTTCATCCAGAATCCTTCTTGCGCTGCTTCCGAAGCAGCTATATACTCGGCTTCACATGTAGATCCCGCCACGACGCTCTGCTTGGAACTGCACCAACTGACCGCTCCACCATTTAATATAAATACGTATCCAGTTTGAGACTTAGAGTCATCTGGATCTGTGTCGAAACTAGCATCGACGTAACCCTTTACGACGAGCTCTTCGTCACCTCCATAAACGAGAAACATGTCCTTAGTCCTTTTCAGGTACTTCAGGATATTCTTGACCGTTGTCCAGTGATCTACTCCTGGATCACTTTGGTACCTCCCTGCCAGACTTATGGCAAGGCACACATCAGGTCTGGTACACAGCATGGCATACATTATAGAGCCTATGGCTGAGGCATATAGGGAATGACTTTCATCCTTTCTCTTTCTTCTGTCGTGGTCGGGCTTTGAGTCTTACTCAACTTCACACCTTGCAATACAGGCAAGACCCCTTTCTTTGACTGATCCATTTTGAACTTCTTCAAAACTTTGTCAAGGTATGTACTTTGTGAAAGTCCTATTAGGCGTCTTGATCTATCTATATAGATTTTGATGCCCAATATGTAAGCAGCTTCACCGAGGTCTTTCGTTGAAAAACTCTTATTCAAATATCCTTTTTGTGACGCCCGGATAATTAAGCTATAGTAACCCTCTACTAATGACGCCACATCACCACCATTACTGTTGATAAACTCGCGTTGATTCAAACCCCGTTCAAATTCAAATTTAAATTCAAGTCAAACCATAAAAGTTTTTAAATGTCAAAACTAAAATGTTCATCATGTGGCAAATATTCTTTTGATAATATTGGGGCTGAACCAACATTTTGTAAAGTGTTTAAATGCCCTAAAATAAATAAAACAGTGGCTAAAATAAATAATTAAATGCCTTTTAAATTATAAAAATAGCTATACACATCCAAGTGACCTCATACCTTGTGGGCCTCTTCAAAATATTGCCTAGTAATTATGGTCTAATTCCCATAATAAACTAAGTTCTTTTGATAATGATAAAAGGTGCAAAACAGTGGTACATTGAATATAAAAAAACATAGAAAACCGCTAGGCACTTAAGGCCTGCTGCTACAGGAGCAGGCCCAGCCCAACCAGACCATCTCCCTCCTCGCTACAGGAGCGGGGGAGGTCGTGGCGAGCATCTGGCCGCCATGGCCGCGCCTTGTCCACGCATCGGCCATCCCCACCCCCCTGCGGGGTTAAAACAACCAGCGCCCCTCTCCCGAAACCCTAGCTACCTCTTCTCCCTTCCCCTGCGCGCTACCCCTCTCCGCTCGCGCTCGGCCGTCGCCCTGTCTTCAGCGCCACCGCGGCCATCGGCTGCCTGACGTCACACCACCAGGTCCAGGAGCCGAGCCACCATCTTCTCCTTCCTCTATGCCGCCGGATCGAGGCTAGGATGTCGCGAGATGGCCACATCGAGGCTTCCTCCGCCTTCGGCCACTGCACGACGTCACCGTCGAATCGTTCGCCTCCGGCTACCCCTGCGCCTCCCCGAGCTGCTCCTCGCCTTCGATGTGAGCACATCCACCGATTTCCCCTTTCCCCGTTGAATCTGTCGCCGTAGAACTTGTACACTGCCGCGGCCGAACTCGCCGGAGCTCGCGCTCACCGTGTCTGCGGGCGCCCGTGACCACGCCCTCGCGCGCCCCCTGCTGGCCAGCCCGCGCGCCCCCGCACGTGCCTCGTTGCTGCCTTGGCCGCTCATGGCCCCTGTGTTGTGCGCGCCCGCGGCTGTCTGCGGCCTTGCTTCCCTACCGCTGCTCGCTGCCCGCTCGCCGTCGCTCCCTCTGCTGCACGCCCCTCCGCGCGCCGGCCTCGTCCTCTGCCCCGCGGCCCGCTTCCCCACACCCGCCGTGTCGGCAGCTCCGCGCTGCCCGCTCGCCAGCCACCCCGCGCCACCTGCTGCCGCTTGGGGCCGTGCCCTGCTCTTCTCGCCTACCCGTGCCCACGCACCTCCTACTGCGCTAGCGGCTGCCACCTCCCACTGTCGCCGGTGCCGGCAACTCGCCTCCCCGGTCGCGAGTGGTCGCTCCGCCCGCTGCTGGCCCCCCTCGTGCCGCCTGCTTGCCGCCGCCATTGGCCGCACCCATGGCCATGGTGTCTACCTCGCGAGCCGGCCGGCCCGCTTGTATTATGGGGCTAATCCCCATTTAAGCTAACCCCCACTGTTAGTTTAATTTAATTCTAGGTCTAGTTTAGTTGTACCAAATGACATGTGGGTCCCCTTAATTAAGTTAAATAAATCATTTTAGAATATTAATAAAACTCTGACGTGTGGGACCCCTAGGGCCCCGTTGACCAGTCAACGGCTCAACGTTGACTGCTGACTGGGCAGTCAACAGGGCCCACTGTCATCCTTTGGTGCACTGCTGGGTGCACTGCATCGGGTGCACCTAGCAATTTCCCGTTTATTTTCGAATTATTAATAATTTCATAAAATTGATAAAACTTTGAAAAATCATAGAAATTAAATCGTAGCTCGGGTAAAAAGTTTTATACATGAAAGTTGCTCAGAAAGACGAGACGAATCTGAATATGCCCTTTGTTCGTCTGTCACACGTCCCTAGCATAGCGAACATGTAACTGTCCCCCTCCGTTTCATCTGTCCGAAAATGCAAACTTCATGAAAACTTTCCCGGATGTTTTCCCCCTTCGTCGGTATTATCTAGCACTGCGTTAGAACACCCCTAGTACTGCTTATTGTCATGTCATGCATCTGTGTGCTTTGTATTTACTATTTCTTCCCCCTCTTCTTCTCCGGTAGACCCCGAGACCGCTGCTGATGCCTCTGCGATCGTCTGCATCGACGACGACACTTCTTCCTTTCAGCAGAGCTTCAAGGCAAGCAAACCCCCTTGATCATTTTGATATCGCCCATTCCATTCTCTCTCATGCTTGCATTAGATTTTGCTACTGTACTTGATTGCTCCTATTCTGATGCATAGGCTGCTTTTGTAACCTGCTCATTGTACCTTACCTGCTTATCCTAAACTGCTTAGTATATGTTAGTTAGTGATCCACTAGTGACCCCTCACCTTGTCCCAGTTACCCCGGCTTGAAGACCGATGACTCAATCAACGTGATCGACTTCCAGAGCCCGACACATCACATCACGCCCCCTTTTGTTGCTCGACTCTACAGAGCTACTATCGAGTGCCGAGGGTGATACCTCGTAACGCACTCTTGATGATTACTCTGTAGTGTAGCTTTTCGGTCGTGGTCACCGAGGGTGATTCCTCCTTCACCACTCCCGATACGACTCTGTCGTGCAACACCTCAAGTGTGAACCTCGAGGGTGATTCCTCATATGTTCACCTTGACGATTACATCTAGTGGATTCCATCGAGGGTGATTCCTCAGGTTTCTGACTTGATGTTACAGACACACAGTTACTTTTACCTGTAGCCCTCGTGCACTATTACTACGGGACTGAAGGGACAGGTGACAGTCTCTGGTTAGTCGGGTCGGCCCTGAGGGGTACCCGCGAGTTGATGTGAAAGTCGGGCGGGCCCGGAGAGCACCCGCGATATAATTACGAGGCACGGCCGGGCAGGTAGACCGTCCTAGAGAGAGAGGGTTGGGCCTGGCCCTTGCCGTATTTCCTCGAGACGGGGCGACGGGGTCACATTATCGTGAGTCTCTGCTCGTCTCCGCGAGCTCCTAACACACTAAGGATTTGGGTATTTGTTCTGAGTTGGCCACTAGCCTTTACGCACTAACCACCATGCGGGAACATATATCTAGCTAGGTCGTTTATAACTCGTTTTCCCCACGCGCCGATCGATCTACCTCATTAGTTATGTCTCTCCCTTCCTCCGACACACAATAATTGATCTACCGAGTTAGGTCTGCTTACCAAACACATATGGTCCCCTTCATCACCCATGCATGCCTCCCGACACATCTATCGCGCACACGCACACATAGAAACGCATCCCCTCTCTTCTTGATATTGCCGTTGTACCCTCAGTTTGTCTAGTAGGCCTCTCCCACCATCTCCGAGAAGCAACTCCACCACCCCTCCGACACTCTACCTCTCTGTGTGTGTGTGTGTGTGTCCCAACCTATTTCCCGTCCTTCACTTATGTATGGATATCGACCAATCTCCCTCAAGACATAGCTAGGCCCCTCCTCCTCAACACATATACGAGTCGATCTACCTCTCTAGTCAGGTCTCTGCCTCCCCCCCCCCCACACACATCCCGATACATCGAGCGCTCTAGTCATGTCTCAATGCCACACATAAACTTTCCTTCTGCCCTCTAACGTTTCGGTAGGTCAGTCGCCCTATATGTTTGACGTGCACACACACAATTTCGATGGCTCTCTTCATCGATCTCGCACCCACACACTTGATCCTCTCTTCGACTCTATCGATATCTATGACCCCTCCCTCTCTTCTTGTGGATCGCCCCCTCTATATATGATATAGATAGGCCTCTATTTCACACACATTGCATGTGTCACATTTTTGTTTGAGATATCATCGACACATATTCCCACAAATACATTCACGAAATCACCCCCCCCCCACATAACAAAAAACACTCACGAAAGCACACGCCATCTCTCTAGGTTTGTATCTCTCTCACACACACCCACGTAGGTGGGGGACGTGCACGAAGAGAAGAGGTGCACGCACGGCGCATGTTGTGGTGGGTGCACGGCAGATGCCAAAGGATGGCTAAAGAGAGGGACATGCTCAAGGGCACCGGTGGGCTCCAGAGGCGGGGTCGGCATGAGCGAGCGTGGGACGCAAGACATACCCAGGTTCGGGGCTCTCCGTAAAGATAACACCCCTAGTCCTGCCGAGAGTGGTTTATATGTATCAGTACAGAGTTGCTCCTGGAGCTGTTTGGAGGAGGAAGGAAGGCAGGCCAAGGCTCTGGCTGCCCCTTCTCCGTGCATGTGTGTGGTGCTCTACTGGTGGGTTATCTTCTGTGTTCCTCTTGTGTTCGCCAGTGTACATGGAGGGCTCCTGGGGGGTTTTATAGGTCAACCCCCCAGGGCTACAATGGTAAAGATACAAGGGCGTGGGGCCGGGATGTCAGCGTCTGGGAAGCCGGTGCTGGGACCCGCCGGGTAACAGGATTCGCCGGGTTCTCCTGCCGCGGGCCCCATGCGCTAGAGGGCACTATTCCCCATCTTGTCTTGTGTCATGGATCGGTTGGGCCGGCTCGGCTACAGTGGCGCATCGCCTGGTCGCCATCGGCTCGCGTCAGCGGGACTGGGTTGCACTGTTGCCACGCCGGCTCTAGTCAGCGGAGTGGGTGGGCCACTGTAGCCACGCTCCTGCCAGTCAGCGGAGTGGGTGGGCCACTGTAGCCACGCTCGTCCCCTCTACGGGGACTTGTTCTGCCGTACGCCTTGGATGGGACAGGAGCTGACCCGTGGCCGGGTTGAGGAAGACACCACAGGGGCGCTGGCTTATTGGAGAAGCCTTGGTTTATCGGGTTCAGCCGGCATGCGCTAGCAGGCCTGGCCGTGTTGCGGTCTTGGCCGGGTCGGAGGACTTGGCCGGGTCGAAGGGACCAGGCCAAGTACGAGCCGGATGGAGGGGCGATGCCAGCCCCGATGTTTTTGAAAAGGATCCGGGTTCCGTTGCCTACCCGGGGTCCATCCCCCCGATAGTAGTCCCCGAAGCTGTGAAGGCTCGCCGGCTTCAAGCAGGGGGGCCTTCGCAGTTTCATCCCCTGAGAAGACGGCAGATGCTGATGAAGCTTGCGACCGCCGGGTCCGATAACACCCACTTGTGTGCCGGCTTCTGGAAGCCGGATCGCGGCATCCCGACGAGGGCGGGAAACCGAGGAGTTCGCCGAATCTTGAAGGGGAGGGACGCGATCTCTGGGGCTTGGCACGGGCGCCGCGTGGCGCTCAGGAGCTGAAGAGGCCTGACAAGCCACGTGCGCGATGGGACATGGCAGTGGGTTGGGGCTCGCCACTTTGCGCCCTCGGCCCGTGCGCGCGGATTTATTGTGGCGCCCGCGGGCGGTTGCCCTTCTCGACGCAGTTAATGTGCGCATGGATCATGTGCACTTAATGCGGGGAAGTGGGAGGGGTGGGCGCAACCGATCCCACTTCCCCATGTTTCGCCCGCGGCTTATAAATTGGGGGGAGGGGGCGGCGGAATCATTCACGCACGCGCCCCCCATTTCCTTCTTCCTCCCTCATTCTTGCCTTCGGGACTGCCGCGCGTCGCGACGCCTTGCTGCTCTTGGGCGACACGCCGCCGCCGCAGTTCTCAGCCACCACTCTTTCTTCTTTCCTTTACCCACGCGCCCCGCACCATCGATGGCGTTGCCGAAGGGCTCGTGGATGGGATCCACCATCACCGCCGGGGACATTCAGTATTTGCACGACACGCGGAGGCTGCCGCCAGAGACGGAGGTGGCCGTCCGCCAGCCCGACAGCGAGCAGGCGCCAGAGCCGGAGGGGACCGAACGCGTGGTCTTCTTCACCCACTTCAAGCGCGGGTTCAGTCTCCCCGCGAGCGACTTCTTTCGTGTGTTTCTGGAGTTCTTCGGGCTTCAGCCGCACCATCTGGGTGCGAACGTGGTGCTGCAGCTCTCAGGGTTCATCACCCTGTGCGACGGCTATCTGGGCGTCGAGCCCACTGTCTATCTTTGGGTCAGCTTCATTTTTTTTAAGCAGCAGGGACTAGAGGCCGGCGTTATGTCTGCCTGCGGGGCCACCGTCATCTCAACGCCGACGCATGGGGGGGGCCCCAAGATGCCGCTGGAAGACTCTGCCAAGAAATGGCAGAACTCCTTCTACGTCTGCAACCTTGGCGCGGACCGCATCAACCTGCCGCCCTTCGCCGATGTGACGCCACAGGCGAAGATCAACTGGTCCTACTGCCCCAAGAATCCAGCGCAGGAGGTGCTGAATCTGGCCAGCCGGGTGATGGAGATGGCAACGCGGGAGGGGCTCGCTGGGACAGACCTTATCGCCACTTTCATCGCGTGTCGGGCGCTGCCGCTACAGCGCCGGGCACATATCATCGGCCAGATGACTGGCCTCCAGGATCCCAACCGAATGTCATCCCAGTGGTTGACGCCGGAGCAAGTCACTGGCCGGGTCAGTGACATTTCGAAGGCCGGGCTGAAGGAGGAGTGGCAGTTCGGGAAGGTGCCCTACAGCCACGGGAACCCGGCGCCGGTGGTGAGTCCTTGGTCTCCGTTTATTGCTATGTCTCAACTTTTTCTTCGTCCTGACGCGACGAGGGAGGTGCTGCTGAATGCCATCCGGCACCCATATGACGGAAACGCGACGCAGGTGGCGGCCGCTCAGCAGGCCAGCTCGGAGGAGGCGGCGACCCTCGCCAAGAACTCAGAGACGGTCGACGCCGAAGTCGTCGAGACACGCCACACGGGTAAGTCTTTGCGCCCTGACCCTTTGCGAGATTGGCTGGAAGATGACGCGGGGGTTCTGACGTATGCTGATGATGCAGCGCCGCCGAGGGGAGGAGAGGGCGGTGCGGCCGGGGCCGGGTCGTCACGCGTGACAGCCGCAGCCAGCCGGCCACACGGGAAGGGGGACGTGGCGCCGAGTAAGCCGGCCGCCAAACGCACGGCGGACCCGGCCACCGGTGGCAAGCCGGGCGCTAAGAAGAGGTGCCGCATCGTCCCGGCGGCGCCGGCAAGGCCGACTGTCCCGATCGTGACCGGGTAAGTTTTAGCTTGCAGGCTCAGGCGTGCCGCCGAGCTGTTCCTTTCTTACACTTTTCTTGCTATGATCCAGGTCACCGTTGGCCCTAGCGCTGGCCGCGATGGACGCCGCGTCCGGGGGCGGCTTTGCGTTCCGGAAGACCCAGACCAGCGCCATCGACCTGCCCGAGGACTCGGCCGGGGAGGATCTTGGCTTGGACCCGACGGACACGGAGCGCTGCGCCTGGAGGGACCGGAACAAGGCCCTCGAGGAGCTGGGGGCGGAGGCACAGGCCTGGTCGGCGTAGCCGGAGACGATGGTGGGCACGGACACGGGGGTCGTCGTGCCGCCAACGGAGGAGGAGCGCGGCCTGGGCGGCCGAGCGAAGATGGCGGTGGACGACCGGGAGGTCGTGGTGATCGGCGACAACACCTTGCCGCGGACCGACGTGGTCGAGCGGGTGGAGGCGGCTGGAGGCAGAGGGGGATTCGGCCTGGAGGGGGCGCCACAGGCGACGTCGGATGTGGCGCCGCAGATGATGGCGGACGCGACGCCGCAGGCAACTCCAGTCGTGGTGCCGCAAGTGACGCCGGCCGTCGTGCCGGAGTCGAGGCCGGTCGCGGAGGGGACGGCGGGCGACGGTCGTGCCCTGGTGGTCAGGCAGCTGCAGGCGGCGCTCGGAGGCCGTCCTACCGCCGGGTCGCAGTAGGTGCAGGCCGGCTCGAGCACGGCGGTCGCCTTCGGTCCTCAGACGCAGGAGGAGGCGGCCATGGTCGCCGAGAGCCAGTGTCTCCGCGGGCGCACGGAGCGGGTTCATGCCTTCGCACAGGCTGAAGCGGAGCGGGCACGGGAGCTGGAGCGCTGCGTGCTGGTGAGTCTTTTCTTCCTCTGGTTTCTCCTTTGCAGTTGGTCAGTGGGGGCGTGCCAGCACACTCATTGGGTGTAGCCCCCGAGGTTCGAGCCAACTACGTAGTAGTTGGGTTGAATCTTTATATGCTCTGTCTTATGTTGGTTTTTTGCTTCCTCGCAGCAACTGGACGCCTTTCGGGTCGGCGTCTACAACCGGCTTCTGGACAAGCACCAGCAGCTCACGGCGTGGCTTGCCGCTAGGGAGGTGGCGCTCCGCCTCGCTGAAGGTATGTTTCGCATGCTCTTAGTGGGGGGGCGCTAGCGCACCCACTGGGTGTAGCCCCCGAGATTCGGGCCAACTATGTAGTAGTTGGGTCGAATCTTAAGTGTTCTTGTTCTTTCTTTGTCTTGACTTCGAATCTTTGCTGTGCAGCCGTTGTAGCCGAGATGCCGGTCTGGCGAACCCAGCTAATCAGGGCTGGTCATCAGCGCGACCTGGCCGTTCCATACGCCTACCGGCTCTGGGTCGAGGTGGGGGAGCTGAAGGTAGAGGCCGCGAAGGTGGCGGAGGCCCAATGGGCGCTTGTCGAGGCTGGCCAGCAGCGCGAGTAGCTGGTTGGTGACAAGAGCCGGCTTCAGGCTGAGGTGGCCAAAGCGGCGGAGGCCCAGCGGGAGCTCGTCGAAACGGCCAGCAGCGCGATCGGCTGGTTGACGACAAGGGCCAGCTCCAGGCCGAGGTCGAGTGCCTCAAGGCGGAGGCGGCCAAGATGGCGGAGACCCACCAGGCGAAACTCCTCCGCCTCAAGGAGGAGCACGGGAACGCGGTCGCCGCCAAGGACGCCTAGCTGAAGGCGGCTGTTGACAAGGGCGCCGAGTTGGAGAGGGCGCTAGAGGCGCACGACCGTGCCGGCAACCTGGAGCGGCATGGTACGTTGCTCGAGGCGCAGCACCTGGACGAGACCTTCGCCAGTAAGTGCTTTTTCGTTGGTTTCGCCGGGTTGTGAAGCCGGCTTTGCTTTTTTGCTGCTGGTTGTCTTTCTTCTTGACAGGGCACTTCCCCGAGACGCAGAGGGCGGCGGAGGAGGCCGTTCATGCTCAACGGTCGCCCCAGGGGACCGTCGGCTCTGGGCTTGACCTGAACATCGCCTGGAGCTTCCCGGAGATCATGCAGGCCACCGAGGCCCGCCTCCAGGTCTTGGGCAAGCAGATGGGGCAGGTCTCGGTAGCCGGCGTGGAGATGACGGCGGCCCTCTGGCCTGGCACCGTCGTGCCCAACAGCATCACGCGGCTGGCGCGGTGGCTGGAAGCCGGGCCAGCACGGCTTCATGCGTGGCGCGCTTCTGCCGCCCGCGCTGGAGCCGGCGTGGCGCTCAGGTTCGTCATGTCCTGGTACCCGGACCTGGCGCTGGATCGGCTGGTCGCCCAATGAGCCGGTGCGGAGCCCTAGCTGCAGGAGGAGGCGGGCCGGATCGCCGCCAGGGCCAGCTACCTGGCCTCGTTCGCGCTCCACGATGAATTCCAGGTGGAGCTGACCGACGACGGTGGGGTGGTGCCACCTGACGACTTTGGCTTGCTGCTGGACGACCCGGAAGGCAGCTCTGAGGAGACGGGCGTCTATGCGAACGACGAGGAGGCCGGGTTGGCTGATACCGGCACCTCGATGAACCTGGAGGACACCGAGGGGAGCCGGCGGTTGCGCAACCCGGCGCGGGTGCCGCCTGAAGCCGTCCTACTTTAACTTTTATCGCATTTTTGTTAAGTAGCAGGTCCATCCACCCACTGGGGTGTTTTTAGGTGAAATGTAATGAACCTCTGGCCTTGGGCCCATATTCTCGTGATGTAAACTTTTGTGCGAATGTTTGCACTTTTGCTCTTGGTTTTCTGAGCCTTTTTTCTTGCTTGACCCCTCCTTGGACCTCCCCCCCCCCCCCGCGAGTCGAACAACCGGTTCCGGTCTGTGACAAGGAGTTCTGTCCTTGGGAGGAGCGCGCAGTAATTGGGCCCTTCGAACATTGAGCATGAGCGAAACACCCACTAGGCCGGCTGGCGGCAGCCAACGGAGTCGGCTGTCGAGCAGCCGGTCGTGCAGCAACTGAGCGAAATGTTTTCATGAATGCTTACGCCTTTGCTCTTTGTCCTCTAGGCTTCTTTCTTGTTTGCTCCTTCTTTGGGCTTCCCCCCCTCCCGCGAGTCGAATAACCGGGTTCCGGTCTATGACAAGAGGTTCGGCCCTTGGAAAAGAGTGTGCAGTACTTAGGCCCTTCAGACGTTGAGCGCGAGCGAAACACCCACTGGGCCGGCTGGCGAGCAGCCGGTCGTGCAGCAACGTAGTGCAGTGAGGCCGGGTTGTCCAATCCGGCGGGTCCGGCTTAGTGTTTCGCGGTGTGTAGGTGCTTTGGCCCATAGTCCTTGCCGGCCAACAGCCGAAGCCGGACTGTGACGTAGGGCGAAGCGAGGGGCCTCGGCAACCCGAACACGCCGGGATGTGCTAAGGAGGACGGTGGGTTGTGGTCAAGTTGGCCAGCCCCCGAGCCCCCGGGTTGAGCGAGTCAACTCGGTGGTGGAGGTTTTAAGAAAAAACGCAAGGATGTGTAGAACACAATAACTTGGTAAGAAAAGGCAGCCCCTGAGTGTCGTTCGGGGGTCCCATAGTCTTTTATAGAATTACAAAAGGCAGCGATACATACATGCATACAACTAACTGTAAAAAGGGCGGAGGAGCTCTGCATTCCAGGGCCGGCTTGTTTCTTCCCAGGCGGTGTCTTTCTTGCGTTTGTTCGTCTTGCGGGCGTCGATGAGATAGTACGCGTTGTGATCGCACAGGGCCTTGCTGACGATGAAGGGGCCCTCCCATGGGGAGGCCAACTTGTGCTGGCCGGCTTGCTGCTGGACAAGCCGGAGGACAAGGTCTCCCTCACGAAACGTGAGGGGCTTGATCTTTCTGCTGTGGTAGTGCTTCAGGCCTTGCTGATAGATGGCGGATCGGTTGAGGGCCAGAAGGTGCGCTTCTTCGAGTAGGTTGACGCCGTCTTCGCGGGCTTCCTTGGCTTGGGCTTCCGTGTACATCATGACTCGGGCGAGTCGAACTCAATGTCGGTTGGGATGATGACTTCTGCTCCGTAGACAAGGAAGAACGGGGTGAACCCGATCGACCGGCTTGGCGTTGTGCGGAGACTCCAGAGGATGGCCGACAGCTCGTCAAGCTAGCTGCCGGGTGAATGGATGAGGGGCTCGACGAGCCGTGGCTTGATGCCGGATAGGATGAGGCCATTGGCCCGCTCGACCTGGCTGTTGGACTGAGGATGAGCTACGGAGGCCAGGTCGAGCCGGATGCCGGAGACGGAGCAGTATTGCGCCAAAGCGCCTTTGGCGAAGTTGGTGCCGTTGTCTGTGATGATGCTGTGCGGGACGCCGTAGTGCACCGCGATGTCTTTGATGAACCGGACGACTGTTGGCCCGTCTAGTTTCTTGATCGGCCGCGCGCTCGATCCACTTGGTGAACTTGTCGACTGCCACGAGCAAGTGCGTCATGCCGCCCCGGGCCGTCTTGAAGGGTCCTACCATGTCGAGCCCCCAGACGGCGAAGGGCCAGGTGATCGGTATGGTTCGCAGGGTCGAAGCCGGCTGGTGGCTGCGCTTGCTGAAGCATTGGCATCCCTCGCACTTAAGGACGAGTGAATCGGCGTCTTTGAGGGCCGTAGGCCAGTAGAAATCATGGCGAAAGGCCTTGGCCACCAGGGACCTGGAGGCGGCGTGGTGCCCGCACTCGCCCTGATGTATGTCGAGGAGGATCTCTATGCCCTTGTCCTGCTCGACTCAGTGCTGGAACACGCCTGTCGCGCTACGCTTGACGAGCTCGTTGTTGATGATGTTGTAGGCGGACGCCCGACGTTGCACTTGCCGGGCCTCGGTCTCATCCGTGGGGAGCGCTCCAGTCTCCAGGAATGCCAGGATTGGCTGGGCCCATGACGGGGCCGTCACGACGGTGAAGGCGGCCACCATGACGGGTTCTGGGGCGGCAGCCCCCGAGTTGGGGATGACGGCGGCCGGGGTGAGCACGACAGTCCCCGGGCCAGGTTCGATAGCCCCCGGGCCGGGATCGACAGCCCCCGGGCCGGGTTCTGCAACCCCCAGGCCGGGTTGAGCGGTTCCCGGGCCGGGTTCTGCAGCCCCCGGGTCCGGGTTGGGGAGGGGCACTGCGGGGTCGTCCGGGATGAAGATGGACTCGGAATCCGGAGACGGATTGACGGATGGTTTGCGTAGGTACTCTAGGGAGACGCCGGATGGTATGGCCTGCCGGGATGAGCCAATCTTGGCTAGCGTGTCAGCGGCTTCGTTTTCTGCGCGCGGGACGTGGAGGAACTCGCAGCCGTCGAAGGCGCCGGAGATTTGCTGGACCAGGAAACGGTAGCTGGCCATGTTGGCGTCCTGGCGTCCCACTCGCCGGAGCACTACTGCACCACCAGATCCGAGTCACCGTAGCATAGGATGCGCCGGATGCCGAGTTCCTTAGCAAGCCGGAGGCCGTGCACAAGGGCTTCGTACTCGGCGACATTGTTGGAGGTGGTGAAGTGGATCTGGAGTGCGTACTGCAGCCGGTCGCCCTTCGGGGAAGACAGCACGATGCCGGCTCCCAGGCCGGAGCGCATCTTGGAGCCGTCAAAGTGCATGCGCCAATGCGTTGAATCCGGCGGCAGCGACAGGTACTGGGTCTCCGTCCAGTCGACGAGGAAGTCGGCCAGGGCCTGCGACTTGATCGTGGTGCGGGGCTCGTAGAGGATGGTGTGGCTGGCCAGTTTGATAGCCCACTTGGCAACCCGACCATAGGCATCCCAGCAGCCCATGATTTTGCTGATGGGGGCCGTGCTGACCACGGTGATGACATGCTCTTAGAAGTACTGCTTCAGCTTCTTGGCGGTAAAGTACACGCCGTAACACATCTTCTGGTAGTGCGGGTAGTTCTGCTTGGAGGCGGATAGCACCTCGCTCAGGTAGTAGACCGGGCGCTGAACAGACTAGATCTTGCCCTTCTCTGGTCGCTCGACCACCAGCACCGTGCTGACCGACTGCGAGGTGGCGGCAATGTATAGCAATAGCGGCTCCTTGTCTGCCGGCGTGGCCAGGACGGGTGCGGTGGAGAGCATGCGCTTGAGATCCCAGAAAGCTTCGTCCACCTAGTCGTTCCACTCGAACGACGATGTCTTCTTCATCAGCTGATACAGGGGCAAGGCCCTCTCGCCTAGCCGGCTGAGGAACCGGCTGACCGAGGCCAAGCAGCCAGTGAACTTCTAGACATCTCGCAGCCGGGTTGGCTTGCGCATGCGCTCGATGGCCTTGATCTTCTCCGGGTTTGCCTCAATACCGCGCTCCGAGATGAGGAAGCCGAGCAGCTTCCCGGCTGGCACGCTGAAAATGCACTTCTCCGGGTTGAGCTTGATCTGGTACTAGCGCAGATTGGCAAAGGTCTCCCTCAGGTCGTCAAGGAGCATGAGGTGCTGCTTGGTCTTCACCACGATGTCGTCCACGTAGACGTGGATGTTGCGGCCGAGTTGCGCCAGCAAGCATTTCTGCATGCAGCGCTGGAAGGTGGTGCCAGTGTTCTTCAAGCCGAATGTCAAGGAGCGTGAGGGCGTGATGAAGGACGTCTTTAGGGCGTCGCCCGGGTCCAGCTTAATCTGATGATAGCCGGAGTAAGCATCCAGGAAGGACAGGAGCTCGCAGCCGGTGGTGGATTCGATGACTTGATCAATCCACGGGAGGGCGAAAGGATCCTTGGGGCAAGCCTTGTTCAGGCTGGTGTAGTCAATGCACATGCGCCAGGTGTTGTTCTTCTTTAGGACGAGGACCGGGTTGGCCAGCCACTCGGGATGAAACACTTCCATGATGAAGTCGGCCACGAGTAGCTTGGCGACCTCTTCACCGATGGTTCTTCTCTTCTCCTCTGAGAAGCGATGTAGGGGTTGACGGATAGGCTTGGCGTCCTTACGGACGTGCAGTTTGTGCTCGACGTACTTCCTCAGAATTCCCGGCATGTCCTTTGGGGTCCATGCAAAGATATCCCGATTCTCACGGAGGAAGTCGACGAGCTCGCCTTCCTATTTGCTGTCGAGGCAGGTGCCCACGACGAAGTACTTGCTGCAGCTGGGGTCTTCCGGGTTCAGCTTGACCTTCTTGGTCTCCTTGGACGGCTGGAATGAGGTCTCGCCGGCCGGCTCCTTGGTTGAAGCCGGCACGGCCGGCGTCTCATTGGCCAGCGCAACGATCCGGTCGAGCTGGCGCCGCTCCTCGGCTATGACCAGCGACTCGGCCAGTCTGGCGTCGGCTTGAGCGCACTCTAGGGACTTGCGGTAGTCGCCGGCGATGGTGATAAGGCCCTTGGGACCCGGCAGCTTCATCTTTAGGTAGGCGTAGTGGGGGACCGCCATGAACTTGGCTAGCACAGGCCAGCCCAGCAGCGCGTGGTACGCGCTGGACAGGTCCACCACCTCGAACCAGATTGGTTCGCACCGGAAATGGTCGCTCGTGCTGAAAAGGACGTCTAGTCGGACCCGGCCGATGGGGGAGCAGGAGAGACCCAGCATGATCCCGTGGAACACCGTCCGGGTTGGCTCCAGGTCCTTGGCCTCGAGGCCGAGTTTTGTTATTGTGTCGCGGTAGAGGATGTTGATGCTGTTGCCGCCATCGATGAGAACCCACGAGAACTTGCAGGTGCACCGGGTTGTGACGATAGTGGTGTCAAGGACGAGGGCGTAGCCACCCGGATTCGGCATGACGGCCGGGTGGTCTTCCCGGGTCCAGCTGATCGGGCTCTCCGACCAGTGCATGTACTCCGGCACGGCCGGGACGACGGTGTTCACCTCTTGCCGGAGCAGGCGCTCACTACGCCTGTCGTCGCCAAGGCTGGCGAAGACGATGTTGCTCGTGTTCTGGTTGGGGAAGACGTCGTTGTGCATCGCGCCGTTTGCCGGGGGCGGAGGAGGGGAGGCGGAGCCGGCTGCCCCGCGCCCGGAGCCGGAGCCGGAGGCGGCGGGATGTCGCCCCTCATGATGTGCTTGGTGATGGCGCACTGCCATAGCGTGTGCGTGGACGGACTCGTGCCACTGTGGTGTTTGCAGGGAGCGTCGAGCATCTCTTCAAAACTCATGGCGGGTTGCCATGCCGTCTTGCCGGCGCTTACCGGCCGGCTCGGCCACGGGCGCCTGCTCGGCGGTCGCGACGAGGCGGCTGTCGTAGTGCGGGGCCTGCTGGTTGGCCTTGCGCTTGTTGTTCTGCTGGTTGTTCTGCTGGCGGCTGCTCTCGCCAGCCGGCTTGGGGGCTGGTACCGGCATTGCCTTGCCGGCTTCGTCCAGCACCACCTGGATTTTCATGGCGGAGTTGGCGTTGGCGTACTTGTCTGCGATGACCATGAGCGCGTCCATGGTGGTTGGCTCGGAGCGCAGGAGCTTGTGCTTGAGGAGGGTGCCATCCCGGCAACCGCTCACGAAGTACTGAATGGCCTGGACCTCATGGACGCCCTCGCAGCTGTTCCAGAGCTCGGTCCAGCGTGCGAGGTACTCGCGACCGGTTTCAGCCGACCCCTACACGCACATGGCGAGCTGGCTGGGACGGCCAGGATGCTTGTAGGCGCCGGTGAAGTTGCGCATGAAGGCCTGCTCGAAATCGACCCACGCATTGATGCTGCCGACCGGCAGGCTGTTCATCCACGTGCGGGCCGAACCCTGGAGCATGAGCGGGGCGTAGCGCACGGCAAGGCGGCGATTGCCGCGCGCGATGCCGATGGCGGTGGTGTAGTCGATGAGCCAGTCCTCCGTCTTGACGATGCCGTTGTACTTGGGGGTGTCACGGGGCAGCGTGAACCCTTTGTGGAAGTGCTCATCCCGGATAGGCGGGCCAAAACAAGCCCGACCGACAGCGTTGTCCTCTTCCAGCTCGAGGGAGAGAGCGAGCTGGTCGAGGCGATGGCGAGCGTCGGCGTCGTCGATGGCGAGCGGGCCCAGCCGGCTTGCGACGGGACCGCGAGGCGCCGGGTTGGCCGAAGCCGGGTTGCCACGCCGGCTAAACGGTGGGGGAGGATCTTACTGGCGCCGGGTTCCGGCAGCCGGCTCATTGCCTAGGCCGTCTCCAACCGTCGGGGCGCGGTTGCGCCGGGTTCGGGTTTGACCAGACTGAGCTTCGTCCGGGCGCGGGGAAGACGCCGTGTTCTGCCGTTCGCGGCGCCGAGAAGCTCGTTTAGGCGCTGTAGGCGCTCTTGCAGCTCCTCGCCCTGCAGCTACTCCAGGCCAATGGCGGCCGCCTCCGCAGCGCGCATGTTCTTGACCGGGGTGTCGTAGACGATTGGGGCCGCGCCGAGGGCACGGCCAATGGCGCCGCCACAGGCCCGCACCTCGGCGACCCGGCCGGGCTCGGTAGCGGTCGGAGTGAAACCATACACAGCTTCGCGCTCCCGCTGGGTGGCCTCCAGCTGGCTCTGCGTAGCGGCGAGCGTCTCAGCCCTGTCCAGCAGGCGCTTGCGCTCCTCCTCAAGCCGGGCCCGGGCCTCCTCGGCGTCGGTGGCGTCAATGTTGGTGGCAATGGGGACGCTGAGGTTCTGCATCATGGCGCGCAGCATGTCAGCCATGCTAGCGCGATCCGCTGCGGCCCTGGCGGCAGCGGCCTTCTTGCTAGACGAAGTAGAGCCAGAGCCGGTGACGAATACCTCTACCCGGATGCAGAGGTCCGCCGCCCCGGCGGAGATGTCATCGCCGAGGGGGACGGGCGAGTCGGAGACATCGAGCACCCCGCTGGGGTACTCGTCGGCCGCGGGCACGTCGGAGATGTGCAGCGCGGTGAAGGAGGCGGTGAGCACGTTGATGACATCGAGCGCTAGCACGACGAGCTCGGGGGACGCGCATCGCGCTCATCAAAATCGATGAGGGGCCCCATCTGGAACATGTCTCCGGCCGGGACCTCGAGCTGCCCCACGGTGGGCGTCAACTGTCGTGGTGGGTGCACGACGGATGCCAAAGGATGGCTAAAGAGAGGGACAGGCTCGAGGGCACCGGTGGGCTCCAGAGGCGGGGTCAGCATGAGCGAGTGCGGGACGCAAGACATACCCAGGTTCGGGGCTCTCCGGAGAGATAACACCCCTAGTCCTGCCGAGAGTGGTTTATATGTATCAGTACAGAGTTGCTCCTGGAGCTGTTTGGAGGAGGAAGGAAGGCAGGCGTGTGTGTGGTGCTCTTTGTGTTCCTCTTGTGTTCACCCGTGTACATGGAGGGCTCCTGGGGGGTTTTATAGGTCAACCCCCCAGGGCTACAATGGTAAAGATACAAGGGCGCGGGGCCGGGATGTCAGTGTCTGGGAAGTCGGTGCTGGGACCCGCCGGGTACTAGGATTCACCGGGTTCTCCGGGTGCGGGCCCCATGCGCTAGAGGGTACTGTTCCCCATCTTGTCTTGCGTCACAGAGTGGTAGGGCCGGCTCGGCTACAATGGCGCATCGCCTGGTCGCCATCGGCTCGCGTCAGCGGGACTAGGTTGCACTGTTGCCACGCCGGTTCTGGTCAGCGGAGTGGGTGGCCCACTGTAGCCACACTCCTGCCAGTCAGCGGAGTGGGTGGGCCACTGTAGCCACGCTCGTCCCCTCTACGGGGACTTGTTCCGCCGTACGGCTTGGATGGGACGGGAGCTGACCCGTGGCAGGGTTGAGGAAGACGCCACGGGGGCGCTGGCTTGTTGGAGAAGCCTTGGTTTGTCGGGTTCAGCTGGCATGCGCTAGCAGGTCAAGCCGTGTTGCGGTCTTGGCCGGGTCGAAGGACTTGGCCGGGTCGAAGGGACCCGGTCAAGTACAAGCCGGATGGAGGGGTGATGCCGGCCCCGATGTTTTTGAAAAGGATCCGGGTTCCGTTGCCTGCCCGGGGTCCATCCCCCCGACAGCACACGTACTTGATACGTCCATTTTGCATCATGTTTTTCTACTGTTATTTATAATTTTTTTTATGCATAATAATGTCTTTTGGAGTATTTCTAATGCCTTTTCTCTCATATTATGCAAGGTTTACACAAAGAGGGAGAATACCAACAGCTGGAATTCTGGACCTGGAAAAGCTACGTCAGAGTTACCTATTCTGCACATCTCCAAATGAGCTAAAAATTTACGGAGAGTTGTTTTGGAATACATGAATAATATTGGAGCAAATAACTACCAGAGGAGGCCCACCAGGTGGGCACAACCCACCTGGGCGCGCCAGGGAGCCCAGGCGCGCCCTGGTGGGTTGTGCCCTCCTCGGCCCACCTCCGGTGCCCCTCTTCTAGTATATAAGTCATTTTGACCTAGAAAAAATAAGGAGAGGACTTTCGGGACGAAGCGCCGCCGTCTCGAGGCGGAACTTGGGCAGGAGCACTTTTGCCCTCTGGCGGAGCGATTCCGCCGGGGGAACTTCCCTCCCGGAGGGGGAAATCATCATCATTGTCATCACCAACAACTCTCCTATCTTTGGGAGGGCCATCTCCATCAACATCTTCAACAGTACCATCTCCTCTCAAACCCTAGTTCATCTCTTGTGTTCAATCTTTGTACCGGAACCTTAGATTGGTGCTTGTGGGTGACTAGTAGTGTTGATTACATCTTGTAGTTGATTACTATATGGTTTATTTGGTGGAAGATTATATGTTCAGATCCATTATGCTATTTAATACCCCTCTGATCTTGAGCATGGTTATTATTTGGGAGTAGTTCCTTTGGTTCTTGAGGTCACGGGAGAAGTCATGTTGCAAGTAATCATGTAAACTTGATATGTGTTCGATATTTTGATGATATGTATGTTGTGATTCCCTTAGTGGTGGTATGTGAACATCGACTACATGCACTTCACCATATTTGGGACTAAGGGAATGCATTATGGAGTAGTTACTAGATGATGGGTTGCTAGAGTGACAGAAGCTTAAACCCTAGTTTATGCGCTACTTCGTAAGGGACTGATTTGGATCCAAAAGTTTAATGCTATGGTTAGGTTTTATCTTAATACTTTTCTCGTATGCGGATGCTTGCGAGGGGGTTAATCATAAGTAGGAGGTTTGTTCAAGTAAGAACAACACCTAAGCACCGGTCCACCCACATATCAAATTATCAAAGTAGCGAACACGAATCAAACCAACATGATGAAAGTGATATGATGAAATTCCTGTGTACCCTCAAGAACGCTTTGCTTATCATAAGAGACCGTTTTGGCCTGTCCTTTGCCACAAAAGGATTGGGCTACCTTGCTGCACATTATTTACTATTACCATTACTTGCTCGTTACAAATTATCTTGCTATCAAACTATCTGTTACCGACTATTTCAGTGCTTGCAGAAAATACCTTGCTGAGAACCACTTGTCATTTCCTTCTGCTCCTCGTTGGGTTGGACACTCTTACTTATCGAAAGGACTACGATTGATCCCCTATACTTGTGGGTCATCAGTACTCCCGTCTCTTTCCCAACCACACCCACGCGGGTACACGGTGGAGCTCATTTATGTATGAAAAGGCAGCCCACATGGTAATTTGACACGTGTACTGGTTGTCCACTTGATGGAGGATCTTGTACCACGGGTGAACAAACAAATTGCGACTTAGAGGCAACGCTCTATACACTGGAGATGCTTTGTATTACTTTTGGTGTGTCCCATCAACTCACAGAACAAGGAGAAGCTTGCTTAGTGTGCCCTCTCCCCCGCCCATGGGCGCGGTGGCTCGCAGAGTCGCAGGACGAGGAGAAACTTGATTACTACGCCTATGCCCACTCCCTCGCCCACAAGCACGGTGTCTCGCAGGACGAGGAGAAATTTTTACTACTCCCTCCGTTAGACGTGGCCACAGTCGTTTTGTGCGAGAGAGAGTGTGAAGAGAGCAACCCCAGCAAGCAACCGTGTAGGCTCCTGGCTATGTATATATAGTGGAGCGGTTTCTTTTTCTCTTCATATGAACCTATTTATATTGCTTATGTGCCACTGAAGAAAAAAAAATTATTTATAAATAACGCGGCACCGTTCATGCGTGGTTCCAGAACCTCCATTAAGTGAGTAACTACTACTAGACGCGTCAAATTATCACGTGGGCTGCATCATCGTACAGAAATGAGCTCCACCGTGTCACGTGTGTGGTTGGGGAAGATGCAAAGAGTGCTACGTGCGTGGGTGCGTGCACATCTTCTCTTCGAGCATGGTTATTAAAAGTATACTCCTTTCTTTACCACATGGTTATTATATGGGCAACTACTCTACCATGCTGTCATTTCGAGCATGTCTAGTAGGCCAACTACTCTACCACACGGTTATTATATGGGCAAAGAGTATAGGCAGTAATAATGACTAATGATCCGTCAAATCATGAGGCCCACCCTTTCTCTATGTTTGATCGAGGAAGCAGCCATCATTTCACTCCTCGTTGAATATCCAGCCGCTGCTACCTCCACAAATAAATAAAAATCTGCTGCTACCTCCGCAGCATGGTTAATAGTATAGCCATGTCAATCACGATATAGAAATATCATTCACTAATACAATAGGGCTAGCTCTAAGGCTGGTGATTTTTTTTACTTTGTCTCTTTGTCTCATTTACTCATTTTACATAGGAGCACGTGTAGAGGATGGCTATTCCTTTCGATGGGACTTCTTCATGGGGTTTAAGACTAAGGAGCTCCGAATATTATTCCCGCTGCCCATCACTCTGAATCGTGCCATCTATGATACTCCCATTGCAACAATGGGGTCCACTAGGTCTAGCACGTCCTGTAAGAAGAGACTGTCACGCAAAATATACATTCTTGTTGCCTTCTTCCTCATACAGTACGTACTACTCCTACACTACTCGTTCTCCTATAAACCTTGCGCTTGGCATCTAAAAAATATTAACCTTGCGCTTGGCTATTCGCCTCTTCGGGAAGTCGAGCAATGATGGTACTACAGTATATGGTTCTGGCTATCTGAGACCGAATGAATTGCTGCACGTCCATGATACGTCTCCGTCCTATCTATAATTTTTTATTGTTTCATGCCAATATTATACAACTTTCGCATACTTTTGGCAACATTTTATATGATTTACTGGACTAACCTATTGATTCAGTGCCAAGTGCCAGTTCCTGTTTGTTGCATGTTTTTTGTTTCACAAAATATCCATATCAAACGAAGTCCAAACGCGATAAAAATTTACGGAGAATTATTTTGGAATATATGTGATTTTTGGGAGGTGGAATCAATGCTAACGGAGGCCCACGGCCTCCACAACCCACCAGGGCGCGCCGGGCACCCCCTGGCACGCCCAGGTGTCTTGTTCCCTCCCCGTAAGTCGGTTGGAGCCCTTCTTCGGGTGCAAGAAAGATAATTTATGGAAAAAAATCATGTAAAAATTTCAGCGCAATCGGAGTTACGGATCTCCAGGAATTTAAGAAACGGTGAAGGGCCAGAAAACAGGAACGCGAAACAGAAGAGAACAGAGAGACAGATCCAATCTCGGAGGGGCTCCCGCCCCTCCACCGCCATGGAGGCCATGGACCAAAGGGGGAACCCTCCTCCCATCTAGGGGGGAGGCCAAGGAATAAGAAGAAGGAGGGGGGCTCTCTCCCCCTCTCTCCCGGTGGCGCCGGAACGCCGCCGGGGAAATCATCGTGTGACAGCGATCTACTCCAACAACTCCGTCATCTTCACCAACAACTCCATCACCTTCCCCCATCTATATTCAGCAGTCCACTCTCCCGCAACCCGATGTACCCTCTACTTGAACATGGTGCTTTATGCTTCATACTATTATCCAATGATATGTTGCCATCCTATGATGTCTGAGTAGATTTTTGTTGTCCTATCGGTAATTGGTGAATTGCTATGGTTGGTTTAATTTGCTTGTGGTTATGTTGCTGTCCTTTGGTGCCCATCATATGAGCGCGCGTGTGGATCACACCATAGGGTTAGTTGTATGTTGATAGGACTTTGCATTGGAGGGAAAGGGTGACAGCAACTTCAGCCTAATCATAGAAATTGATACGTACGGGATTGAAGGGGGACCAATATATATCTTAATGCTATGGTTGGGTGTTTTACCTTAATGAACGTTAGTAGTTGCGGATGCTTGCTAATAGTTCCAATCATAAGTGCATAGAATTCCAAGTAAGGGACGACATGCTAGCAGTGGCCTCTCCCACATAAAAACTTGCTATCGGTCTAGCAACGTAGTCAATTGCTAAGGGACAATTCCGCAAATCCTACCACCACTAATCCACACACGTTTTACTAAACTTAATTGTTTCTTTATCTAAGCAGCACCTAACTTTTATTTTCACGCTCTTTATTATCTTGCAAACCTATCACACCTACAAAGTACTTCTAGTTTTATTCTTGTTCTAGGTAAAGCAAATGTTAAGTGTGCGTAGAGTTGTATCGGTGGTCGATAGAACTTGAGGGAATATTTGTTCTACCTTTAGCTCCTCGTTGGGTTTGGCACTCTTATTTATCGAAGAAGGCTACAAACGATCCCCTATACTTGTGGGTTATCAAGACCTTTTTCTGGTGCCTTTGCCGGGGAGCAATAGCGTGGGGTGAATATTCTCGTGTGTGCTTGTTTGCTTTATCACTAAGTAGTTTTTATTTTGTGCTCTTGTTTTCTATCTTTAGCTATGGGTAGGAAACGCAAAATACCAAAAAAAATAGTTGTACCTACTAAACCAATGGTTGAAGAACCACCCAAAATCTATCATACTGCTGAAGCTTTTTACTTGGATCATCTTTGATCCCTATGTGCTCATGCTGAAACCCCAACTAGCTTAGTTGAGGGAAAACCATTAGATAAGCATGCTCATTTTGTGTGATACCGCTTATCTAAAAAATGGAAACTTTTACGGCATCAAATTAATATTATGCGATGCTATGCTTGGAATTTGTGTGAATTATATGATTTTACTTGTTGTTCTGAAGACCCTAAGAAACACCTTCCCTACCAATGTGAGTTTAGTGATAATGGAATCTTATCTTCTTATTCCAAAGGTGTTTATAATTACTATGATATTGAACAAATTGAAGAATTTGTTGCTTTTAAGGGTGCTTATGAATTTGCTTCTTTGATTGAAACGTATGATGCTACTTTTTACAAATCTGAAATTTTTGCCATACTTAAATATTGCTATGAAAATTATTCTTCTAATGCTTATATTAAACCATATATTGAGGACTTCTCTGCTGTCCAAGAAGAGACTAATATTTTACAGGAGTTTATGGAAGAAGAAATTGATGAAACTGTGAGCTCATTGGATGAAAAAGATGATGAGGAGAGCGAAGAACAAAAGGAGGAAGAGCGGATTAGCTACCTGTGCCCACCTTCTAATGAGAGTAACCCTCCAACTCATACATTGTTTAATGTCCCTTCGTTCTTTCCGAAGGATGAATGCTATGATAATTGCTATGATTCCGTTGATTCTTTTGAAATATCCATTTTTGATGAATTGATGTTTGTTATGCTTGTGGCCAAGATGCCAATATGAATTATGCTTATGGAGATGAATTTTCTATAGTTCCTTATGTTAAGAATGAAATTGTTGCTATTGCACCCACACATGATAGTCCTATTATCTTTTTGAATTCTCCAAACTACACTATATCGGAGAAGTTTGCGCTTATTAAGGATTATATTGATGGGTTGCCTTTTACCGTTGCACATGATGATTTTGATGAATATAATATGCATGTGCTTGCTGCTCCTACTTGCAATTATTATGAGAGAGGAACTATATCTCCGCCTCTCTATGTTTCCAACACGATAAAATTGCAAGAAACTTCTTATGCTATGTATTGGCCTTTACTTGATGTGCATGAATTGTTCTTGTATGACATGCCGATGCATAGGAAGAGAGTTAGACTTCATCATTGCATGATATATGTTGCTTTGTGCTCACTACTAAATGCCAAAACATTGTTAATTAAAATTGGCTTTGATATACCTTGGGATCCGGGTGGATCCATTACTTGAGCACTTTATGCCTAGCTTAATGGCTTTAAAGAAAGCGCTACCAGGGAGACAACCCAGAAGTTTTAGAGAGTCATTTTATTCTGTTGTGTTCTTTTATAAAGTTTTAAAACAAAAAAATATAGAGGGGAACCTAAAAACTTTTTCAAAAAGAGAAGCAATTGAAAGGTGATGCATTGGAGAAGTGAGGGTCGACCTTGAACACTTGTGTTCATGCTCAAGGAAATAATGTAAATTTTTCATGGAAGTTTCTCACAAAAATAATTATCCCCTTGTACAAATCCGTTGTATTATAAAAATAATGTGCCAAGATTTGCCTTTAGGATGATTAGATTGCTTGTTAGTACGTGCGGTGCAAAAACAGAAACTTTGTCTGTAGTGCGTGATTTTACATTTTTTACTGGAACGTCAAAAGTTTCTGAAACTTTTTGCACAGTATTTCTATACAAATTGTTTATTTTTTCTAATTTTTCAGAATTTTTTAAGTACAGAAGTATGGTGAATGTTCAGATTACTACAGACTGTCCTGTTTAAGACAGATTCTATTTTTGATGCATTGTTTTGCTTGTTTTGAAGAAACAATCAATTTTTATCGGTGGTATAAGCCATGGAAAAGTTATAATACATTAGCTACAATGCAAAAACAAAATATGAATTGGTTTGCAGTAGTACTTAAAGTAGTGATTTGCATTATTATACGAACGGATCTCACCAGTTTTCTGTTAAGTTTTGTGTGGATGAAGTGTTCAAAGATCGAGGAGGTCTCAATATGAGGAGAAGGAGGAGAGGCAAGAGTTCAATCTTGGGGATGCCCAAGGCACACCAAGTAAATATCCAAGGAGACTCAAGCGTCTAAGCTTGGGGATGCCTCGGAAGGCATCCCATCTTTCTTCAACAAGTATCGGTATGTTTTCGTTTTCGTTTCGTTCATGTGATATGTGTAAATCTTGGAGCGTCTTTTGTGTTTAGTTTTCACTTTTCTTTTATGCACTATGCTGGTATGAGATAGTCCATTGTTGATTTATAATATGCTCATTGCACTTCACTTATATCTTTTGAGTATGGCTTTATAGAATGCTTCATGTGCTTCACTTATATCATTTGAAGTTTGGATTGCCTGTTTCTCTTCACATAGAAAACCGTTATTTGTAGAATGCTCTTTTTCTTCACTTATACTTATTAGAGGATGTTCTTTTGTAGAAAGAATTAAACTCTCATGCTTCACCTATATCTATTTAGAGAGTCAACAGGAATTGGTCATTTGCATGGTTAGTCATAAAATCCTACATAAAACTTGTGGATCGCTGAATATGATATGTTTGATTCCTTGCAATAGTTTTGCGATATAGAGATGGTAATATGTGGGAGGTACTAGTAAATGGTTGTGGTTAGTAAGAATATTGGTGTTAAGGTTTGTGATTCCCGAAGCATGTACGTATAGTCTCTTGTTATGCTATGAAGTTGGAGCATGATTTATTATTGATTGTCTTCCTTATGAGTGGCGGTCGGGGACGAGCGATGGTCTTTTCCTACCAATCTATCCCCCTAGAGGCATGCGTAGTAGTACTTTGCTTCGAGGGCTAATAACCTTTTGGAATAAGTATATGAGTTCTTTATGACTAATGTGAGTCCATGGATTATACGCACTCTTACCTTTCCGCAATTTGCTAGCCTCTACGGTACCGTGCATTGCCCTTTCTCACCTCGAGACGTGGTGCAAACTTCGACGGTGCATCCAAACCCCGTGATATGATACGCTCTATCACACATAAGCCTTATTATATCTTCCTCAAAACAGCCACCATACCTACCTATTATGGCCTTTCCATAGCCATTCTGAGATATATTGCCATGCAACTTCCACCGCTTCCGTTTTGATGACTTGAGCATTCATTGTCATATTGTTTTGCATGATCGTAAGATAGCTAGTATGATATTTCCATGGCTTTTCCATTTTTTGATATCATTGTTATGCTAGATCATTGCACATCCTGGTACATTGCCAGAGGCATTCATATAGAGTCATATTCCGTTCTAGGTATCGAGTTGTAATTTTTATTTCTTTTGAGTTGTAAGTAAATAGAAGTGTGATGATCATCAATTTTCATTATTAGAGCATGTCTCAGTGAGAAAAGGATGATGGAGACTATGATTCCCCCACAAGTCGGGATGAGACTCCGGATAAAGAGAGAGAAAATATAGAAAAAGAAAGAAAAAAAGAAAGAAAAAGAAGAAGAAAAAGAAACAAAGAGAGAAGGGGCATGCTAGTTCCACACTTGTGCTTCAAAGTAGCACCATGTTTTTCATATAGAGTCTCCTATGTTGTCACTTTCATATAGTAGTGGGAATTTTTCATTATAGGATTAGATGCACACCCACTTAGTTTTCATGTTGAGCTTTCATACACTTATAGCTCTTAGTGCATTCATTGCATGGCAATCCCTACTCCTCGCATTGATATCAATTGATGGGCATCTCCATAGCCCGTTGGTCAGCTGCGTCGATGTGAGACTTTCTTACTTTTTTGTCTTCTCTATATTTACCCCTATCATCATACTCTATTCCACCCATAGTGTTATATCCATGGCTTGCGCTCATGTATTGCGCGAGGGTTGAAAAAGCTAAAGCGCGTTAAAAAGTATGAACCAATTGCTCGGCTTGTCATCGGGGTTGTGCATGATAAATACTTTGTGTTAAGAAGATAGAGCATGACAAGACTATATGATTTTGTAGGGATAGCTTTCTTTAGCGTTGATATTTCGAAAGACACGATTGTTTGTTGGGATGCCTGAGTATTGATGTCTTTATGTCAAATTATAGACTATTGCTTTGAATCACTTATGTCTTAATATTCATGCCATGATTAGATATATGATCAAGATTATGCTAGGTAGCATTCCACATCAAAAATAATCTTTTTATCATTTACCTACTCGAGGATGAGCATGAATTAAGCTTGGGGATGCTGATACGTCTCCGTCCTATCTATAATTTTTGATTGTTTCATGCCAATATTATTCAACTTTCGCATACTTTTGGCAACATTTTATATGATTTACTGGACTAACCTATTGATCCAGTGCCCAGTGCCAGTTCCTGTTTGTTGCATGTTTTTTGTTTCGCAGAATATCCATATCAAACGAAGTCCAAACGCGATAAAAATTTACGGAGAATTATTTTGGAATATATATGATTTTTGGGAGGTGGAATCAATGCTAACAGAGGCCCACGGCCTCCACAACCCACCAGGGCACGTCGGGCACCCCCTGGCGCACCCAGGTGTCTTGTGCCCTCCCCGTAAGTCGGTTGGGGCCCTTCTTCGGGCACAAGAAAGATAATTTATGGAAAAAAATCATGTAAAAATTTCAGCGCAATCAGAGTTACGGATCTCCGGGAATTTAAGAAACGGTGAAGGGCCTGAAAACAGGAACGCGAAACAGAAGAGAACAGAGAGACAGATCCAATCTCGGAGGGGCTCCCGCCCCTCCGCCGCCATGGAGACCATGGACCAGAGGGGGAACCCTCCTCCCATCTAGGGGGAGGCCAAGGAATAAGAAGAAGGAGGGGGTGTCGGTGTCAAAACCGGCAGATCTCGGGTAGGGGGCCCAAGCTGTGAGTCTAAGGATCCATGGTAACAGGGGACAATGGGGACACGATGTTTACCCAGGTTCGGGCCCTGTTAATGGAGGTAAAACCCTACGTCCTGCTTGATTGTATTCGATGAGTATAGGGGATACAAGAGTTGATCTACCTCGAGATCGTAATGGCTAAACCCTAGCTGTCTAGCCTATGATTATTCTGATGGCCTCTACGGACTAAACCCTCTAGTTTATATACACACCAGAGGGGCCCAGGGTCGTACAAAGTCGGTTTACAAAGGAAGGAAAGAGTACATCCGGACACCAAACTTGCCGTCCACGCATACAGGAGTCCCACCCGGACATGGGGGATAGTCTTCTGCTTTATCTTCATGGCCCATCAGTCCGGCCCATATCGAATAGACCGGACACCCGAGGACCCCCTAATCCAGGACTCCCTCAGTAGCCCCCGAACTTGCCTTCAATGACGATGTAGTATCCGGCTTACGTCTTCGGCTTTGCAAGGCGGGTTCTTCATCATACTCCGGATTGACGACAGTCCAGTTTTGACCTCCATGTTCTGACTTTATGATTCCTCCCTGTTGTCGCCTCGATTTCCACGCGTCGGGCGAATGTGAACAGTCCATAATTTTTTACAAATAAGCCCCTTATCATGCAAGGGCGGTATCTATATAAGGAGTATAGATCTCCTAATGCCATCCCATATCGTACAAAGAGCATCAAAGCAAACCACGAAAAATCAAAACATGGCGAGCGCTCCTGGCTCTTCCTCGCGCCCTCATGGCCCTCAAACGGGTGATTGGCGAAGTTGCTCAGTGTCTCGCTTTTAGCTGAATCGACTTCAGACGCAGGGATATCTCCCTCCCACAAATCTAGTCTCCGTGCGGGCGGGATTGGCCTCGATTGGCAATGATGTGCTAGCAAAGAACTTCCCCAATCCCAACAAGGAGGAGAGGGTGTGCTTCGTCTCATTTCTTCTGAGGGGCTTAGGATTCCCGATCCACCCCTTCCTCAGAGGTCTATTGGAATTCTACGGGATCCAGCTGCACAACCTTACACCAGGTTCTATTCTGCACATTTCTGGTTTTGTCGCTTTCTGCGAACTATTCTTATGCTACGAGGCTCATTTCGAACTATGGAGAAATTTCTTTTGCCTCGTCCCTCGTCATCAAGGGGGTTCTATATTTGAAGTGGGCGGCGCCGAAGTGTGGCGCATAGCCGGATCAGGTTACCTTGTCGGAACTCCCAAGAAGGCATCCGAAGCATGGGCTTCGGAATGGTTTTATATCGAGGATGTTCCCCTTCCGGACCCAGTTTGACGTGGACTTCCCGAATTCTCCCGTGCTCCTTTGAAGAAACGCCTCAACTGGCACCCCCAGAGGCCCAAAGAAGAAGACAGTGCGGAAGTAAGGAGGTTGGTCAGCAAGGTCAGGTTACTTGCCCATTCCGAACTCTCGATAATCGAAATCATGGCCATCGTGATAAAGCGATGCGTCCAGCCCCTCCAGTCCAGAGTGACCCCTTTATGGTGTTACAACGGAGAGTACGATGCATCTCGCTACAGGCGCGAGGGCCCAGATACCCCCGCCGCTCTGGCCGCCATTCTGGCAGATCTTTATAAGGGGGAGAAAGAAGAATTCCTCCGTTTAAATTGTCGGGAAGGTTTCTCCATGTATAACCCCATTGAATGGGTGAGTTTTTTTATTATCAGCATTGTCCTACCTCATTATCGAGGCATACTAATTGAATTGTTCTGGTCATCTTTAAAATAGACATGGAGGAAGGTTGTCGAAAACGTGCACTGCCCCTCCCCACAACCAGAGGACTATGCTCGCCACGAAGATCCCGGCCTCTACGAGGATCTGGATATATTTATAGAGTTTGATGATGGAGTCTTTTATCAAGCAAGCCTTGACGGTTCGGAAATGGCCATTACGGCCGACTACCCCGGCCTTCTCCCTTTCTCTAAGGTAAGTATTCGGAAATCATCCTCAGAAAGAGGAGTCCCCACTTGCATCTCACCCATCACACTGAATCGTGCTTTATAGGATCGGCGCTCGGCGAGCCGTACTCCATCGAGGGCGGCCCCTAGGAAGGTAGCATCTGTGCAGGGTGAGCCTTCAAAACGAAAGGAATCCAAGAGCGCCGTCGAACCCCCTCCTTCATCAAAGAGGTATAACCTTTAATATATGCCTAGGCATAAAACGAGATTGTCATATTTCTCCTCCCATCTTATTCCAGGAGGATCACACGGCGAACCGTGTCCAAAATCCCTGTTAGCCGATCATCAGCTAATCCGGCGCCGGGCTTATCAACCAGGACAAGAGCCAATACGGATGCAGCGCCAACTCATCCGCCTCATGAAGATTCGGATGACGTATCCATCACAAATTCCTAAGTAGAGAGCGTGATGAATCATCGACGACTGAAAGAGACCATGCGCACTCCAGTTTTTACGGAGCAAGAATTTACTGCCCTCAGCACCATGGATGCATATATCCGAGCCGCCCGGGACGGACTTGCTGGAGTTGCCCACCTGTTTTCAAAATATATGCAGGTAATGGTTTGTGTAAATTTAATAGATATATGCCAGTAGCCCCCGAGACTTGAAGCGGTTTAGGCCAACCGATTTAAGGATCGTTATGACCGCAGGTCCTCAAAGAGAAGAACAACGCACTGTCCCAGGAGCTTGAAACGAGCCGGACAAAGCTAAACGCCGCCACCACAGAGCTAGAAGAACTGAAGAATGTCACGATGACCGTTGATCAAAAGAACAAACTGGAGGAGGAAAATGATAAGCAAGCCGAAGAGATAAAGAGCTTAAAGGCTCAGTTATTAGACGCTCAAAAAGATAATAAAAAGTTAAAAGGCGGCATATTCAGTATGACCTTTGAACCATCCAAGTTACTCATATTATCCCGTAATTCGGAGTGTTATAATGCTGCTCTTGTAGGTCTGTTAACCGGGCGTCATGAAGAAGAAGTATCCGGATTCCGAGGCGACATTTTAAAAGAGCTGTCCGTAGTGCATGAGCGGGCCCAGAAAGCCATGAGAAGTATGGCCAAGGCCTTATGGCCATCCGATGCCCCTCCAGAAAGTATGGAGGGTTTGGCAAACCTGTTCAAAGGTGCCCGGCGCTGTTTTGAGCTATGGAAGATGTCAGCATGCCGGGAAGGTGCACGAGAGGCATGGGCAATTGTAAAGACGCGCTACACCGGGCTTGATCCGAATCGTATGGCCCGAGTTGGACTGCAGGGACCGGACGGAAAAGATATTCCCGTGAACTTGGTATATGACCAAGTGATGATAGCTGTGAAATATTCGCAAGAAGACTGTAGCTTAAGCAGTCTTATAGATGACATAGATAAAGAGTAGGTGTTTGATTCAATGTATGAATGTACTTTATCATCAAACTTATCTCCGACCAAACTTGTCTAAATTTGTCATCGCAGGCCTTCGGCTTCAACCTCCAAACCAAGAAGTTGGAGTGTTTCCGGATACCATGTTAGAATGTAATAAGCATTCATTATGTCTGAAAACCAGGCAATCCGTTCATGTTGCTCGAACAGACAAAATTTGTTCGGGGAGTTATGTTATATTACTTTTTAACATAAGAAACATCTTCCAGGGAAAATAGTTCCGTTAAGGGTTCCTTTCCTTGGGTTGGTACGCTTAAGTATGCATGCCTAGGCTTTGATCCGACTTACGGGCAGCCTATCCCGTATTTGTTAGAAGAATTACACAAACATAAATAATCTGTCGTTGCTTGCCGACCAATTATTCCCTTAAGAACGCTAGCTTTCGGCTTCACCCGTCTGAGGTACAGATCTGGAGTACCCGGTTGTAACAATCGTAGAGGTGCTCCCTTTACACCCTAGCCGAACAATCAGGAACGTAGGGTATAAACACAGGAGCGAGGCAACCCAGCTTGGCAAAAACTTAAGTCATAGTGGTGCATATAATGGCAAAAGATGTATAGAACAAACGGCGTAAACAATGTAAGCAACAAACTTTCAGTAATAAGCCTCGTCAAAGAAGCCCCCAGTTATAGTGGGGTGTATACATTTAAAGATGTGTACCCCTAATAGTTCGGTAGATCCGAACATACCCTGGGATAAAAGAAGGAAAAAATAAAAAATAAGAGGAGAAAAAAGGAACCTAATCAAAAAAGAAAAAGGATGCGACCGAACTATTCGTAGAATCGTTGGAGCCGAGCAGTGTTCCATGGATTTGGCTCAAGGCGATTATCCGATGCGTTACGAAGGCGATAGGCTCCTCGTGTGAGAACTTCATCTATGATGAAGGGGCCCTCCCATCTTGGTTTGAGCTTATCCTTCTTCTTCTCCGGGAGACGCAAGACGAGTTTGCCAATGTTATAAGTCTTGGCCCGCACTTCTCTGCTTTGGTATCGCCTGGCCTGTTGTTGATAAAGTGCGGAACGGGCTTGTGCAATATCACGCTCCTCTTCGAGACCATCTAGGTGATCCTGCCGATCGAGCTCAGCTTCTCGCTCTTCGTACATGCGCACTCGAGGTGAGTCATGAATAATGTCGCAGGGCAGGACAGCTTCCGCGCCGTACACCATGAAGAAAGGTGTATATCCGGTTGTCCGGTTAGGTGTAGTCCGCAGCCCCCAGAGCACGGAATCGAGTTCCTCAACCCAGTGTTTATCTGACTCCCGTAGGGAGCGCACCAGTTGGGGTTTGATGCCACTCATTATCAGGCCATTGGCCCGTTCAACCTGACCGTTTGTTTGAGGGTGGTAGACGGATGCATAGTCGAGTTTAATGCCCAATTTATCACACCTATTTTTCACCTCAACAGCTATGAAATTGGAGCCATTGTCAGTGATGATACTGTGCGGGACACCATAGCGGTGTACCACGCCGGATATAAAGTCAATCACTGGTCCTGCTTTAGCCGTTTTTACTGGTTTGGCCTCTATCCACTTAGTGAATTTATCCACCATAACCAGTAAATATTTCTTTTTATGGCTTCCCCCTTTAAGGGGTCCGACCATATCAAGCCCCCAGACCACGAAGGGCCAAGTAAATGGGGATTGTTCTTAAGGCGGTGGGAGGCATATGACTTTGATTGGCAAAAAGCTGACATCCCACACAACGCTGGACAAGGGCTTGTGCGTCTGCTCGGGCCGTTGGCCAAAAAAAACCTGTCCGAAAAGCTTTGCTTACGAGGGCCCGAGCTGCGGTGTGATGGCCGCCCAGACCAGCATGTATTTCAGCCAAGAGTTGCCGTCCCTCCTCTTCGGAGATACACCTTTGGAGAACTCCGGTAGTGCTTTTCTTGTATAGTTCACCTTCGTGAACTTTGTAGGCTTTAGAACGCCGAACTATGCGACGGGCCTCATTTTGATCATTAGGAAGCTCCTGCCTATTAAGGTAGGCTAGGAAGGGTTCAGTCCATGGAGCAATAACGGCCATGATCTCATGAGCAGAGGGTGTTATTTCGGTATCCGAACCCCCGATGATACCTGTATCATGTTCGACTGTTGGGGCTGTGATCAGGTCCTTACTTGCGTCTCCGCTCTCGTACTGCCATACCACAGATGGCTTGAAGAGCCTTTCCACAAAGGTATTAGGCGGGACGGGGTCGCGCTTGGCGCCCATGCGAGCGAGTATATCCGCTGCCTGGTTACTGTCTCTAGCGACATGATGAAATTCGAGCCCCTCGAACCGAGCTGATATTTTTAATACAGTGTTTCGATATGCCGCCATTTTTGGATCTTTTGCATCGAACTCTCCATTTACCTGAGATATTGCGAGGTTCGAATCGCCGCGCACCTCTAGGTGTTGTATGCCCATGGAGACAGCCATGCGGAGACCATGTAGAAGTGCCTCGTATTCGGCTGCGTTATTGGAGTCCGTATACATGATTTGCAACATGTAGCGGACTGTGTCCCCCATAGGGGATGTCAAGATGACGCCAGCCCCCGGCCTGGCTAGCATTTTAGAGCCGTCGAAGTACATGATCCAGTTGGAGTAGGAACTGTACTCTTTGGGGAGCTCAGCTTCCGTCCACTCTGCGATGAAGTCGGCCAGCACCTGAGATTTAATAGCTCGGCTTGGCTTGTATGCTATTTCAAATGGTAAGAGCTCAATGGCCCATTTAGCTATGCGGCCGGTGGCGTCCCTGTTATTTATAATTTCGTTAAGTGGTACTTCGGATGCCACCATGATCGAACACTCTTGAAAATAGTGTTGGAGTTTTCGGGATGCCATAAAGACCGCGTAAGCTATCTTTTGGTAGTGAGGTTATCGGGATTTGCAGGGTGTAAGGACCTCCGATACGTAATACACTGGCTTTTGGATGGGGAATTTATGTCCCTCTTCCCCTCGCTCGACGATGAGTACGGCGCTCATGATACGTCTCCAACGTATCTATAATTTATGAAGTATTCATGCTGTTATATTATCATTCATGGATGTTTTACAATCATTTCATAGCAACTTTATATCATTTTTTGGGACTAACCTATTGACCCAGTGCCTAGTGCCAGTTGCTGTTTTTGCTTGTTTTTTACATCGCAGGAAATCAATATCAAACGGAGTCCAAACACCGCAAAACTTTTTGTGGATTTTTTATGGACCAGAAGACATCCAATGGGCCAGAGCAGCACCTGGAGGGTGCCCCGAGGGGGGCACAACCCAACAGGGCGCGCCTGGGGGGCCAGGCGCGCCTAGGTGGGTTGTGCCCACCTCGGTGGCCTCCCGCACCCCCTCTTTGCCCTATAAATCACCAAATATTCCAAAAACCTAGGGGGCAACCCTAGATCAGAAGTTCCGCCGCCGCAGGCCTCCGTAGCCACGAAAAACCAATCTAGACCCTCTTCCAGCACCCTGCCGAAGGGGGGAATCGTCACCAGTGGCCATCTTCATCATCCCGGCGGCCACCATGATGAGGTGGGAGTAGTCCACCCTCGGGGCTGAGGGTTTGTACCAGTAGCTATGTGTTTAATCTCTCTCTCTCTCGTGTTCTTGAGATGTCATGATCTTGATGTATCGCGAGCTTTGTTAATATAGTTGGATCATATGGTGTTTTCCCCTCTCTATCTTGTTGTGATGAATTGAGTTTTCCCTTTGAGATTTCATTTTATCGGATTGAATACTTTTATGGATTTGAGAGCACTTGATCTATGTCTTGGCACTCAACTCGTGGATTCCCGAGGTGACATTGGGGTAATCTATGCATAGGGGTTGATGCACGTTTTCGTCCTTGTTTCTCCGGTAGAAATCTTGGGGCACTCTTTGAGGTTCTTTGTGTTGGATCGAGTATTATGAATCTGAAATTGTTTGATGCGTATCGTATAATTAACTCATGGATACTTGTGGTGACATTGGAGTATCTAGGTGACATTAGAGTTGGTTGATGCGTATCATATGGTGTTATTTTAGTACGAACTCTTGGATAGATCGAACGGAAAGAATAGCTTTGTGTTATTTTAGTACAAACTCTTGAATAGATCAAATGGAAAGAATAACTTTAAGGTGGTTTCGTACCCTACAAACAATTTCTTCTTATGTTCTCCGCTAGATAAGAACTTTGGAGTGATTCTTCATCACACTTTGAGGGATGGTTATATGATCCAATTATATTAGCATTGTTGAGAGATTGCACTAGTGAAAGTACGGACCCTAGGCCTTGTTTTCAAGCATTGCAATACCGTTTGTGCTCACTTTTGTCACTTGCTACCTTGCTGTTTTCATTTATTCAGATTATAAAAATATATTTCTACCATCCATATTACACTTTTATCACCATATCTTCGCCGAACTAGTGCACCTATACAATTTGCCATTGTATTGGGTGTGTTGGGGACACAAGAGATTTCTTGTATTTGGTTGCAGGGTTGTTTGAGAGAGACCATCTTCATCCTACGCCTCCCACGGATTGATAAACCTTAGGTCATCCACTTGAGGGAAAATTGCTACTGCCCTACAAAACTCTGCGCTTGGAGGCCCAACACGAGTCTACAAGAATAAAGTTGCGTAGTAGACATCAAGCTCTTTTCTGGCGCCGTTGCCGGGGAGGCTAGGTAAGCGGCACTCACATCCCGTCAATGAAGCTCTTTTCTGGCGCCGTCGCCGGGGAGGTGAGTTCTTGAAGGTATATCTTTAGATCTTGCAATTGAATCTTTTAGTTTCTTGTTTTATCACTAGTTTGGTTTATAAAAAGAAAACTACAAAAAAAATGGAATTGAGGTTGCATCATATTATTCATCTCTATAATGTCTTTCGTGAAAATGATGGAAAGGAAAATTGTGCTCTATTGATAGAAGAAGAATTCTATAAAATGTTTTACAAAAAATCTTTGAATGATGAGCATGATTGCAATGTTGTTGGTATGAATTCTTTGAATATCCATGATGCCAATGATATGCAAAGCAACAAGCTTGGGGATGCTATGTTTAATGAAGATGATATTTTTAGTCCCCCAAGTTTTGATGTGCAAATTTGTTATAATGGTAGCATGCCTCCTATTTATGATGATTATATTGATGAAAGTGGGTTTGGAAGAGTGTCAACTCTAGGTATTAATGATCCCACTATTTTGGAGGGTGTTGAATCTTATTGTAATAATTATGAAAGTGGATTTGGAGAGGTCATGACTTTATTTAGTGATGAATCCACTATTTTGGAAGAGGTTTCAATTGACTTTGATAACAAAGTTGCTATCTATGATGATTATGGTGATGACATGTATGCTATATTGAATAATGATAACCATGAAACTTGTCATCATGATTTTAATTTTCAATCTCATGATAGTTATTTTGTTGAGTTTGCTCCCACTACTATTCATGAGAATAAGTTTGCTTATGTGGAGAGTAATAAAATTTCTATGCTTGTGGATCATGAAAAGAATGCTTTATGTGATAGCTATATTGTTGAATTCATTCATGATGCTACTGAAAATTATTATGATAGAGGAACATATGCTTTTACATATTGCAATAATATCAAGTTTCCTCTCTATGTGTTGAAAGTTTTGAAGTTATACTTGTTTTGCCTTCCTATTTTATTTGATTCTTGCTCCCATAAATTATTTGCTCACAAAATCCCTATGCATAGGAAGTGGGTTAGACTTAAATGTGCTAGTCATATGCTTCATGATCCTCTCTTTGTGTTTCGGTTCTTATCTTTTATGTGAGCATCATTGAAATCATCATGCCTAGCTAAAAGGCATTAAAGAAAAGCGCTTGTTGGGAGGCAACCCAACACTTTTACCTACTGTCTTTATGCGTTCATATGATTAAGCTACTGTATCAATCATGTTTTATTGCTTTTGTTTCAATAAAGTGCCAAGTAAAGCCTTTGGGATAGTGTGGATGATAGTTGACTTGAATCTGTGCAAAAACAGAAACTTTTGCGCTCAGTCCAGGAATTTTTAAAATTCACTGGAACGTGCTTTTGATCTGAAATTTTTACAGGTGATATATATACAAATTCTCTACGTTTTACTAATTTTTCAGAATTTTTGGAGTAGCATAAGTATGGTTGGAGTACAGATTACTACTGACTGTTCTGTTTTTGACAGATTCTGTTTTCAATGCATAGTTTGCTTGTTTTCTAGTTTCTATGGCTTATATTGCTCAATATAAATTGTGGAAATGATATGCTACAGTAGTCATTGTGTGGAAACAATTATGAATCTTGTCTTTGACAGTACCAAAGTGAAATGGTTTGCTCTTTATCATACTAACCTATCTCATGAAGTTCCGTTAAGTTTTGTGTGATTGAAGTTTTCAAGTTTTGGGTGAGATGTCGATATGAGAAGAATAAGGAGTGACAAGACCCTAAGCTTGTGGATTCCCAAGGTACCCCAAGGTAATATTCAAGGAAGATCCAAGCAACTAAGCTTGGGGATGCCCCGGAAGGCATCCCCTCTTTCGTCTCCAACATTATTGGTAACCTCACTTGGAGCTATGTTTTCATTCATCACATGATATGAGTTTTGCTTGGAGCATCATTTTATTTTGTTTTTATTTGCTTTCTGCTATCTATAATAATGTTTTGCATCTTTTACTTCAATAAAAATGTCAAGTATTGCCTTTGTAATGCTTATTTTGCAAGTCTACATGTTGCTGTTTGAAAACAGAAAGTTTATCGGTGTTGCAAAAATCCAGCAGAAAATTCAGAATGTGATAAAATGTTGAAACTTTTTGCACAGTAAGCTCTGATAAATTTTCTACAGTTTGGTAAATTTTCGTAATTTTTGGAGTTAAATAAGTATTGATACTCTTTCATTCTTTACATACTATACTGTTTTGGCAGATTGCTGTTATGTTTGCATTGTTTGCATATGTTTGCTTGTTTAATGATTCTATTTGAGGATAGGAGTATTAAATATGCAGAGGCATTTAGTATTCAATGTTGAATAATAATTTTAGTGATTTGCTACAGTAGAGAATGATAAGGTTTTTGCATTGGTTTATACTAACTTATCTCACGAGTTCTTGTTGAGTTTTGTGTGGATGAAGTTTTTAAGATTTAGGGAAGCCGTGATATAAAAGGAATTAAGGAGACACAAAAGCTCAAGCTTGGGGATGCCCAAGGCATCCCAAGATAATATTTGAAGAAGTCTCAAGCATCTAAGCTTGGGAATGCCCCGGTAGGCATCCCACCTTTCTTCATCAACAATTATCAGTTAGTATCGGTTGAGCCTAAGTTTTTGCTTCTTCACATGAGTTGTGCTATTCTTGGAATGTTATTTTGTTTTGTTTTGCTTGCTGTTTTAATAAAATACTTAGATCTGAAAGTTTTTAAATAAGAGAGAGTCCACAATTAGCTACCTATTTACTTAACTACTCGCTTGATCTTCACTTATATCTTTTTGGAGTAGCTTGTCATTTACTCTTGTGCTTCACTTATATCCTATGAGTAAATTGTTGAATGAATTGAATATCATGAAGTTGAAATTATATGTTCATATCATGCCTAGTGGTAGCTTCACATTGGGTTTAGAAAGTGAAATCTTTTGAGGCTTGACAATCACAATATTGGACATACAAGCAATTCATGAATGATTAGTAGAAGGAAGAGAACTTTCACATGCAAATACACTATCTTGAAAATCTTTTGTGATTGTGAGCCCCCATCAAAATATTATATGCCAAAATTGTTGACGTTGGAATACAACATAATGATTTATGTTTGTTCATATTCACATAGAAGTTATATTGTCATAGATCCTTCAACATGTGGTGCTTGCCCCCCATCTTTGCTAGCCAAAAATTCCGCACTAAGTAGAGATACTACTTGTGCATCCAAAAACCCTTAAACCCAAATCTTATTTTCAAGAGTCCACCATACCTACCTATGGATTGAGTAAGATCCTTCAAGTAAGTTGTCATCGGTGCAATAAGGCGATAAAAATTGCTTCTAAAAGTGTAAGATCATTTAGTGTAAGAGAAAATTGAGCGTTGTACGAACTTGTGATGGTAAAGAAATAAAAGCGATAGACTGCATAATAAAGGTTGCCATCACAAGGGGCAATATAACATGACGTTCTTTTGCACTAAGTGGTTCAGCATATAAACCAATAAGCGCATGGCAACCTCTGCTTCCCTCTGCGAAGGGCCTATCTTTTACTTTTATGTATTTACTTTTATGCAAGAGTCAAAGTTTTTCTCTCTATTCCTTTTTATTTTTCTCCTTTGGCAAGCATCATGTGGCGAGGAAAGATCTAGGCACATATGTCCAGTTGGATATGGGTGGCATGAGTTATTATTGTTGACATCACCCTTGAGGTGAATACGTTGGGAGGCGAAATTATAAGCCCCTATCTTTCTATGTGTCCGGTTGAAACGTTTTGCTCATGTGTATGCGGTGAGTGTTAGCAATCATAGAAGACTATATGATGGTTGAGTATGTGGAGCTCTTACTTAGACTCTGTTGAATAAGTTGAATTGCAATTGTTTGGTGACTGAGAACATAGGTTGTTGAGTTTCAAGAGAATTCATTGTTTGAACCTTAACATGTGAATTGGTTGCTACTTTAACATGAGAAGTTTTATAAGAAAGAATTGCTATTATGATGCTAGGAAAAATGATTGAAATTGTCATTGATCAAACTTGTGCACCTTGCTAGCATTCACACTTCATAAATTATTTCTTTTATCATTTACCTACTCAAGGACAAGTAGGAATTAAGCTTGGGGATGTTGATACGTCTCAACGTATCTATAATTTATGAACTATTCATGCTGTTATATTATCATTCTAGGATGTTTTACAATCATTTCATAGCAACTTTATATCATTTTTTTGGGACTAACCTATTGACCCAGTGCCCAGTGCCAGTTGCTGTTTTTGCTTGTTTTTTACATCGCGGGAAATCAATATCAAACGGAGTCTAAACACCGCGAAACTTTTTGTGGATTTTTTATGGACCAGAAGACATCCAATGGGCCAGAGCAGCACCTGGAGGGTGCCCCGAGGGGGGCACAACCCACCAGGGCGCGCCTGGGGGCCCAGGCGTGCCCAGGTGGGTTGTGCCCACCTCGGTGGCCTCCCGCACCCCCTCTTTGCCCTATAAATCACCAAATATTCCAAAAACCCTGGGGGCAACCCTAGATCAGAAGTTCTGCTGCTGCAGGCCTCTGTAGCCATGAAAAACCAATCTAGACCCCGTTCCGGCACCCTGCCGGAGGGGGGAATCATCACCGGTGGCCATCTTCATCATCCCGGCGGCCACCATGATGCGGAGGGAGTAGTCCACCCTCGGGGCTGAGGGTTTGTACCGGTAGCTATGTGTTTAATCTCTCTCTCTCTCTCATGTTCTTGAGATGTCATGATCTTGATGTATCGTGGGCTTTGTTAATATAGTTGGATCATATGGTGTTTTCCCCTCTCTATCTTGTTGTGATGAATTGAGTTTTCCCTTTGAGATTTCGTTTTAGCGAATTGAATACTTTTATGGATTTGAGAGCACTTGATCTATGTCTTGGCACTCAACTCGCGGATTCCCGAGGTGACATTGGGGTAATCTATGCATAGGGGTTGATGCACGTTTTCGTCCTTGTTTCTCTGGTAGAAATCTTGGGGCACTCTTTGAGGTTCTTTGTGTTGGATCGAGTATTATGAATCTGAAATTGTTTGATGCGTATCGTATAATTAACTCATGGATACTTGTGGTGACATTGGAGTATCTAGGTGACATTAGAGTTGGTTGATGCGTATCATATGGTGTTATTTTAGTACGAACTCTTGGATAGATCGAACGGAAAGAATAGCTTTGTGTTATTTTAGTACAAACTCTTGAATAGATCAAATGGAAAGAATAACTTTAAGGTGGTTTCGTACCCTACAAACAATTTCTTCTTATGTTCTCCGCTAGATAAGAACTTTGGAGTGATTCTTCATCACACTTTGAGGGATGGTTATATGATCCAATTATATTAGCATTGTTGAGAGATTGCACTAGTGAAAGTACGGACCCTAGGCCTTGTTTTCAAGCATTGCAATACCGTTTGTGCTCACTTTTGTCACTTGCTACCTTGCTGTTTTCATTTATTCAGATTATAAAAATATATTTCTACCATCCATATTACACTTTTATCACCATATCTTCGCCGAACTAGTGCACCTATACAATTTGCCATTGTATTGGGTGTGTTGGGGACACAAGAGATTTCTTGTATTTGGTTGCAGGGTTGTTTGAGAGAGACCATCTTCATCCTATGCCTCCCACGGATTGATAAACCTTAGGTCATCCACTTGAAGGAAAATTGCTACTTTCCTACAAAACTCTGCGCTTGGAGGCCCAACACGAGTCTACAAGAATAAAGTTGCGTAGTAGACATCAGCTCACTACCTGGTGAGGTGCAGAGATATAAAGCAGCATAGGCTCGCCAACACTTGGGGCGGCTGGGATTGGATTGCCTGCTAATATGATTTTAATTTTTTCCAATCCGGCCGTGGCCGCTTCCGTCCATTCAAAGTTGTCGGTGCGTCTGAGCAGTCTATAAAGTGGTAATGCTTTTTCTCCTAATCTGGAGATAAAGCGGCTCAAGGCCGCTACGCACCCTGCTAGCTTTTGGACCTGCTTTAGGTTTGTTGGCGTAGCCAATTGCGACAAGGCTCGGATTTTAGCTGGGTTTGCTTCAATTCCTCTATGGGAGACAATGAACCCTAATAACTTTCCGGCTGGAACGCCGAAGATGCATTTTTCTGGATTGAGCCGTATGCCGTATGTTCGTAGGTTATCAAATGTGAGGTGGAGATCATCCACCAATGATTCGACGTGTTTGGTCTTGATGACCATGTCGTCCACATATGCTTCTACTGTCTTGCCGATTTGTTTTTCCAAGCATGTTTGAATCATGCGTTGGTAAGTGGCACCAGTGTTTTTAAGCCCAAAAGGCATAGTGTTGAAACAGAAAGGCCCATACGGGGTGATGAATGCCGTTGCGGCCTGGTCGGACTCCTTCATTTTAACCTGATGGTATCCGGAGTAAGCGTCGAGGAAACACAATGAGTCATGTCCGGCGGTCGCATCAATAATCTGGTCAATGCGGGGCAATGGGAAAGGGTCTTTAGGGAAAGCCTTATTGAGGTCTTTGAAATCGACACAAAGGCGCCAAGATTTGTCCTTCTTTGGCACCATGACCAAGTTGGCTAGCCAATCCAGGTGTTTGATTTCTCTGATGAACCCGGCCTCGAGTAGTTTGGCTAGCTCCTCCCCCATAGCTTGTTGTTTGGGTTCGGAAAATCGCTGTAGCGTTTGCTTGACTGGTTTGAACCCCTTAATTATGTTGAGGCTGTGTTTGGCCAGTCTACGTGGGATACCGGGCATGTCCGAAGGGTGCCAGGCGAAGATATCCCAATTTTCACATAGGAACGCGCATAAGGCGGCATCTACCGTCAGATCCAGCTGTGCTCCGATGGACGCTGTTTTGTCAGGATCCGTCGGGTGCACTTGAAATTTAACTATTTCATCTGCTGGCTTGAAAGAGGTGGATTTAGGTCTCTTATCGAGAATCACATCATCCTTGTCCACCGTGGATCATAGGGTGGTTAGTTCTTCGGCCGCAAGGGCTTCGGAGAGTGCCTCAAGGGCCAAGGATGCGGTTTTGTTTTCGGCGCGGAGTGATGTATCCGGATCACTTGTAACTGTGATTATTCCATTGGGCCCCAGCATTTTAAGCTTCATGTACCCATAATGGGGTACGGCTTGGAAGCGTAAAAAAGCGCCCCGCCCTAGAAGGGCGTGGTAGCCGCTATTGAAGGGAGCGATGTGAAAGAGCAGCTCCTCTGACCTGTAATTTTCAGGCGTGGCGAATACTACGTTAAGTTTAATTCTCCCTGAACATCGTGCTCCTCGACTGGGGATGATACCTCGAAAGGTGGTACTGCTTTGCTCGATGCATGTTCTATTGATCTGCATTTTGTCGAGCGTGTCCTCGTAGATGAGGTTAAGCCCGCTGCCGCCGTCCTTGAGCACTTTGGTAAGTCGAAAGCCGTCCACAATTGGGTTTAGGACTAAAGCGGCGGGTGCTCGGACTGATCGGGCCCTTGGTTCGTCGTCAGCAGTGAAGGTTATTGCCGCGTCGTTCCATGGGCTTACTGCGGTTACTTGGTGGACTTCGGCGAGGTCGCGGAGTGCCCTCTTACGCTAATTATTTGAGGAGAAAGTCTCGAAGACCGTAAGGACGTTAAAATCGTCATCCTCCGGAGAATGCTTCTCTGGAGTGGCGGTGGTGAGGATGGCCTCGCCACTTTTAGCTACCTGCCGGAGTACCCAACATGCTCAAAGGCTGTGAGTTGAGTTAGTGCCCAGCGTCGTATGTACCGGACAGGGCTTGTTGAGGAGTTCGTCAAGAACGGACCTGTATCCCGTAGAGGGTTTGTTTTTCTTGCCGACGGGCTTATGGTCGGATGCCTCGTAAGGGTGTATCCGTTTTGCCCGGGCAGTGCACTGCTTAAAGGCAGCAGGTTCCAATTGGGTTTTCTGTGCCTTCCAAGTGCTTTCCATCATGCAATACTTCCGTACTACGTGCGATAGCTCCGTGAAACTCTGTATGCGACGGCGGTTGAGGGCATTCCGACTTCCCTCGTCGGTACAATTGCGATGAAAGACCGAGATTGCGTCATTGTCGCAGCAATCTTTAATCTTGTTTTTGATAAGTAGGAATCTGGCCCAGAAGTGATGGACCGTTTCTTGAGGTTGCTGCCGTACATACATTAGGTCACATATGTCTAGAGGGCCTGAATTACTTGGAAAGTATTGATTGTGGTGGGTGGGTGGGCAAAAACTCGAATCCTGACCCAAGATTGCATCCGGCGCTTGTAAAATCTCCGAAGTCACCAGTTCGGCTCCAGGGAGATCCAAGTGCTCCCCGGACCCAATGTCCAACCCTGAGTTCGGGGGACGCGGAGTCTCATAAAAAGGGAGGGTGTCCGACCCAAGAGGTTCGGAGACCCGAACATAGCTGGTCTTTAGTTTAGGGGAAGAAGTGTTTTCGGCTCGTTCCTCGACGACTGCTACTAGGTGGGTGATCGGCGAGGAATTAATTTCCCTCTGGTCGGGTTTGAGCTCGATCCGATCATAATCTGTTGAAAGCCCCAGGGCGGCGATGCAATCTAGCAGCTCGTTTAAGGACGAGACGTCCGCCGGATCCATCTTTTTGGAGTGTTCGAGACCGATGCGGGGGTGATGTTTGGCGATCACGGGGGGCGCTATTGGCTTGATGGCCATGCCGACACCCACGGTGAAACTGCCGAGCTGGAGGACCTGTCCGGAAGTTAGGCTCCTTCCAGAGGTGATATCGTCGTTGATGACAAGGCGAGCCATAGATCGCGTCTCGCGACTACACAGCAGAGCTCTTAATGAAAGCACCAATGTCGGTGTCAAAACCGGCAGATCTCGGGTAGGGGGGCCCAAGCTGTGAGTCTAAGGATCAATGGTAACAGGGGACAATGGGGACACGATGTTTACCCAGGTTCGGGCCCTCTTAATGGAGGTAAAACCCTACGTCCTTCTTGATTGTATTCGATGAGTATAGGGGATATAAGAGTTGATCTACCTCGAGATCGTAATGGCTAAACCCTGGCTGTCTAGCCTATGATTATTCTGATGGCCTCTACGGACTAAACCCTCTGGTTTATATACACACCGGAGGGTCCCAGGGTCGTACAAATTCAGTTTACAAAGGAAGGAAAGAGTACATCCGGACACCAAACTTCTCGTCCACGCATACAGGAGTCCCACTCGGACACGGGGGATAGTCTTCTGCTTTATCTTCATGGCCCATCAGTCCGGCCCATATCGAATAGACCGGACACCCGAGGACCCCCTAATCCAGGACTCCCTCAGGGGGTGAAAGGATCGAGAAGAGGTGTCTAGAGGGGGGGGGGGTGATTAGACCCTCAACAAATAAAGGTGGCAATTTTTAAGTTCTTCAAGTTAAGGTGGAGTTTTAGCACAAGTTTAAACATTCACAATAGATATCAAGCAAGCATGGCAAGAGTATATGAGCAGCAGAAAGTAAAGCATGCAACTTGCAAGAATGTGAAGGGATGGGATTGGAGTGTGCAAACGCAATTGGAGACACGGATATTTTTGGCGTGGTTCCGATAGGTGGTGCTATCATACGTCCACGTTGATGGAGACTTCAACCCACGAAGGGTAATGGTTGCACGAGTCCACGGAGGGCACCACCCATGAAGGGTCCATGAAGAAGCAACCTTGTCTATCCCACCATGGCCATCGCCCACGAAGGACTTGCCTCACTAGGGTAGATCTTCATGAAGTAGGCGATCTCCTTGCCCTTACAAACTCCTTGGTTCAACTCCACAATCTTGACGGAGGCTCCCAAGTGACACCTAACCAATCTAGGAGACACCACTCTCCAAAAGGTAATAGATGGTGTGTTGATGATGAACTCCTTGCTCTTGTGCTTCAAATGATAGTCTCCCCAACACTCAACTCCCTCTCACAGATTTGGATTTGGTGGAAAGATGATATGAGTGGAAAGCAACTTGGGGAAGGCTAGAGATCAAGATTCTTGTGGTTGGATTGGAATATCTTGGTCTCAACACATGAGTAGGTGGTTCTCTCTCAGAAAATGAATGCTGGAAGTGTACGCACGTTCTGATGGCTCTCCTCACAAATGGAGGAAGGGTGGAGGGCTATATATAGCCTCCACACAAAATCTAACCGTTACACACAATTTACCAAACTTGGTGGGACCGAATAGTGAAACTCAGTCAGACCGATTTAGTTCAAAATGTGAACGTTAGGATTTTCGGTGGGACCGATATGTCAACTCGGTGAGACCGATTTCGTTAGGGTTAGGGCATAACGTAATCTCGGTGAGACCGATCACATGAACTCGGTGAGACCGATTTCTGTAATAGGCAAACAGAGAGTTGGTCAGGCAAACTCGGTGTGACCGATCGCTCATTTCGGTGAGACTGAAATGTTACAAAGAGGAAACAGAGAGTTTGCATTGCAAACTCGGTGGGACCGATCACTCATCTCGGTTAGACCGAAACGTTACGAAGGGAAACAGAGAGTTAGCAATCCCATCTCGGTGAGACCGAGATCCCTATCGGTGAGACCGAACTGATTAGGGTTTCTGGCAGTGGCTATGTCAAATGAACTCGGTGGTGCCAGATAGATCAAATCGGCGGGGCCGAGTTTGACTTTAGGTTTAGGACATATTTGGAAATGAGAAAGTGGTTGAGGGCTTTAGGAGCATATCACTAAGCACTTTGAGCAAGCAAGCCATTAAGCAACACCTCATCCCCTTTTAATACTATTGGCTTTCCTATGGACTCAATGTGATCTTGGATCACTAAAATGAAAAGAGTAGAGTCTTGAGCTTGAGCCAATATGTGTCCTTAGCATCTTGAAGGGGTTCCAAATCCTCTTGTCCTGCCACTCCACTGTTGAACTTATCTGAAATATACTAGATAAAAGTATTAGTCCAACAAGAGATATGTTGACATTAATTACCAAAATCACCCAGGGAGCACTTGTGCTTTCAATCTCCCCCTTTTTGGTAATTGATGACAACATACATCAAAGCTTTTAGATAAAGATACAAGGAATAGCAAGTAAAGCTTTGGAAAGACATGTAACATGCATAGGCTCCCCCTACATGTATGCAATCATGTGAAGATAGAATATAATACCATGTGAATGCATAAGCATGACAGAGCAGGCAATGAGTTACATGTATCTTGGCTATATGCATCAGAGCAAATGGTGTGCATATAGGAAGTGTACCTCAATGTTCATGATTCCTTCTTGCAAACAATATGTACATCAGCAAGAGATCATCATGCACATGAGTGTGATGCATATACTTACCTTGCGGTCATGAGCTGGCTTTGGAAGAGATGAACCTGAGTAAACAAGGTTAGATAACACAGGAATATCTACTAAGCAGAGCAAGAACAGGAAACCACAAGAGTACCAAGATTGGGATGACATGTAGTGAGTGAGTACTTAGTACTCTATTTGGATATTGACATGTCCCCAAAGAGTAAAGATATGCAATGAATTCCAAAGATTTTCTTCCCTTAGAAATGAGCTCTCTCTCCCCCTGAATCTTATATATTAGATAATGGGAGAAGATAGGGAAAAGAAAATCAGAGAAAAAACAAAATCAGAGTAAAATAATCATAATAAACATAACACATACTAACATGTCTTTCCCCTCTTGAAGACATGTGACTTCTCTCCTCTATGGAAAATAAGCATCTGGAGAAGCTTAAGGTGTGCATTCTCTCTTATGTGATAAGCTTTGATGTGCTCTCTCTCCCCCTTTGACATCAATTTCCAAGAAGGGATCTTCTGGAGCATGAGTCAAGTAGGTTTGGTCCTTGAGTCACAGTACAAAGCAACATGTAATATAAGATGCTGGTAGAGGACAAGAATCATCGAGTGGAGCTGGAACAAATATGCAGGATGCAAATGGCAAAGTGTTTTCTTAGAATTGAATTCGGTTACTCCGAGTTGTTTGCTTCGGTGGCACCGAGTTGTTTCGGTTTGGCCGAGAAGAACAAATCGGTGAGGCTGATTTCAACACAGAGAGAACACAATTGTCATCTCAGCTCACTTAGGCAAATAAGATCTCACAAGGATTTGCAAGGAATTAACTGAAAGATTTGCAATGAATTGGATGCAGGGAATGCAGAAAATAATCAGAGAAAAGAAAAGAAATCTAGATGAAGTTTTTTTTAAAAGGGGAATATGTATGCAAGAAACAAATGCAAAAACACAGAAAAACACAAGAGAGCTTCATCTAGAATTGGTCAGTGACAAAGTCACCTATGTTAGAGTATATTGACTTAGGAGTCAAGTGAAGACACTTGATCATAGGTCATACTCGTCGTTTAAGCTCAAAATGGGGTTACCATTTTTTGTTCAAGCATTTTGATGTATTCTCATCTTGTTGAGCTGCTTTAACCCATGTCTTGGGGTAAAGCTTCTCTAAGATGGAATATCATACCTTGGATGGTGGTGTTGATCTTGATCATGTAGTTGAACTTGTGTGGGATGCTCAAGGTTGATGTAGTTCATCAAGAGTTGGGAGCACCACTTGTAGTTTGAGTTCATCTTCCTACATGGGTTAGTCTTGCAAAAGAAAAGCACTTGTGTATCCAAAATGACAAACATGATATTGATACCAAATGAGATTTGATATAAAGAAGTTGTCAAAGGATATATTGAAAGGATTCATGCTTCCTTGTCTTCAACCACCATATTGTAGAGACTTGGTGATGTAGAGATTGCTCAAGATGTGAGTGAGTTGCAATCTCATAGACTTCGGCTTATCCAAGTACCTACAAGGGTTAGATGACATGGAAGAGTACAAATATAGATCCAAGACATATGATCATCTTCATAAGAGAAACATCAAGGATTAGTCAAAACTCATGCCTTGCATGTATCCAAATGGAGTTTCTACTCCAAGTTTGAAGCATCAATGATGTTCAATTCACCTCTCAACCGGCAAAAAACTTTCTCATCAAGCGGTTTGGTGAATATATCCGCCAATTGCTTATCGGTACGAACATGCTTAAGATCGATGTCTCCTTTAGCAACATGATCTCGAATGAAATGATGACGAACTTCAATATGCTTAGTTCGAGAATGTTGCACGGGATTGTGAGCAATCTTAATAGCACTTTCATTATCACAAAGCAATGGAACATGTTTCACATATATCCCATAATCTTTAAGAGTTTGGGTCATCCAAAGTAATTGAGCACAACATGAACCGGCGGCAATGTATTCTGCTTCGGCGGTGGATAAGGATACCGAGTTTTGTTTCTTGGAGGACCAAGACACAAGAGATCTACCAAGAAATTGACAAGTACCCGAAGTGGACTTTCTATCAACCTTGTCTCCGGCATAGTCCGAATCAGAGTAGCCAACAAGATCAAAAGAAGACCTCTTAGGATACCAAATGCCAAAGTTTGGTGTGTGAATTAAGTATCTCACTATCCTTTTCATAGCCTTAAGATGACATTCTTTGGGGGCCGCTTGATATCATGCACACATGCACACACTTAGCATAATATCGGGACGGGAGGCACATAGATATAACAATGAACCAATCATAGAGCGGTAAACCTTTTGGTCAACCGGTTTGCCATCCTTAGTCAAGTCAAGATGTCCAGTAGTAGGCATGGGTGTATTCATACCTTTGCTTTCTTGCATGTTGAACTTCTTGAATAGGTCCTTGGTATACTTTGTTTGGGAAACAAAGGTACCCTCCTTAGTTTGCTTGATTTGCAAACCAAGAAAGAACTTGAGTTCACTCATCATAGACATCTCAAACTTCTCCGACATTAGCCTTCCAAACTTTTCACTAAAATGAGGGTTAGTCGATCCAAATATGATATCATCCACATAAATTTGGCACACAAATAATTCACCATCAACCCTTTTAGTAAAAAGAGTAGAATCAATTTTTCCAATCTCAAAGCCTTTTTCAATAAGGAATTTAGTCAAGCATTTATACCACGCTCTAGGAGCTTGTTTAAGACCATAAAGAGCTTTGTGAAGTTTGTAAACATGGTTGGGTTTCTTAGGATTAACAAAGCCGGGAGGTTGTTTAACATAAACTTCCTCCTCAATTTCACCATTTAGAAAAGCACTTTTAATGTCCATTTGATATACTGTGATATCATGATGATTGGCATAAGCAAGTAAGATGAGTATGGACTCAAGTCTAGCAACGGGGGCATATGTCTCACCATAGTCCATACCTTCGACTTGAGTGTAGCCTTGAGCGACGAGACAGGCCTTGTTGCGTACAACTTGTCCATCTTCATCTTGCTTATTCTGAAACACCCATTTGGTACCAATGACATTGTGCTTCTCATCGGGCTTTTCAATCAACGTCCACACTTGGTTCATCTCGAAATTTTGTAGCTCTTCATGCATAGCGTTCACCCAGTCCAGATCATCAAGCACTTCTTCAACCTTCATAGGTTCAATGCTAGAGATGAATGAATAGTGTTCACAAAAATTAGCCAAACGAGTTTTAGAGCGAGTGATTCTCCCGGTTTGAATATCATCAAAGATTTGTTCGACGGGATGATCTCTTGAGACTCTTGCTCTAACTCGTGAGAGCTTTTGTTTGGGTCGGGGTGGAACATCTTCTTCATCATCTTGTTCTTCCTCTTGGCCTTCTTCGTTGTTGGTGTTGTTGTTCTCTTGTGGAGGTGGAGAAGGAGGTTGATGAGGTTGATCTTGGTGTACATCCTCGTTTTCATCATCTTGGCGTGTCCCACTTGTGGATGCTTCCGAGTTAACTCGTGGTTCACCTTGTCATGAGGTAGAAGCTTCCACTTGGACGGACGAGGTACTCTCCTTCACCTCCATTGGATGAATCTTGCCAATAGACAAGTCTTGGATTGCTTCCGAAGGGTCTTTGTCTCTGGTGAGGAGCTTGTATGCCGTCTTGCCGAGAAGCTTGTGAAGATACAATCGATTTGTGGCATGACAGGCTGTCTCAACCGCTTCCGCCCAAAAGTGTTTTGGCGTCTTGTACTCATCAAGCATCATTCTCGCCATCTCAATAAGAGTTCGGTTCTTCCTCTCAACAACTCCATTTTGTTGAGGCGTGTACGTAGCCGAGAACTCATGTGAAATCCCTTCTTCGTCAAGAAAGGTGTCCACATTGGTGTTCTTGAACTCCGTTCTGTTGTCGCTGCGAACCTTCTTGATCTTCACTTCAAATTGATTTTGGGCCTTCCTAGCGAAGTTCTTGAAGATCTTTTGGACCTGCGATTTATCATCAAGAAAGAACACCCACGTAAATCTTGAAAAATCATCGACAATGACTAAACCGAACGAGTTACCATCGAGACTCTTGTAGGCATTGGGACCAAAAAGATCCATATGAAGTAGCTCGAGCGGTCTTCTCGTGGTCATGATGTTTTTCACGGGATGACTTCCTCCAACCTGTTTTCCTGCTTGAAAAGCACTACAAAGTCTATCCTTGTCAAATATAACATCTTTAACACCAAGGATATGATCACCTTTAATAAGCTTATCAAGATTTCGCATGCCCACATGACCTAACCTTCTATGCCATAACCAACCTTTAGAAGATTTAGCAATTAAGCAAGTTCTAGGTTGAGCCTTTTTAGTGAAATCAACAATGTATAGATCACCTCTACGTATACCGGTAAAGACCATATTATGATTATCTCTTCGAAACACTTGGCAATCTACTTCAGTAAATAGGACATTGAAACCGAAATCGGCTAGTCTAGATACGGAAAGTAAATTGTATCCAAGAGATTCAACGAGCATAACATTTTGGATGGAGCTGTCATGTGAGATGGCCACCTTACCAAGGCCAACCACCTTACCCTTTGAGTTATCACCAAAAGTGACATACTTTCAAGGGCCGTCGTTTTCAGCAAGCTCACGAAACATATCCTTGTCTCCGGTCATGTGATCGGTACATCCACTATCAAGAACCCATTCCTTTCCTCCAGCCATGTAGCCGCGAAGATTAGCCATAAGACCAAAGTGTCTCATAGACTCATCGAGATCAAAGTCACTATCATCATCCTTATCATAGTATCCATGTTCAACATCGACTTGTGATTGATCATTACCTAGAGAGAGTGATTCATTAGTTTTATGACCATGACAATGTGCATCTTTATGAATTCTAATGACTTCGGAAATGATATTGCTAATGATTCTAACATCTCCTTTGGCACGCATAAGGTCACGAAGCTCACATAGACAATCACCAAACTTAGGATCATTAGGGCTCATCTTATTTAAAGCAATGGACTTATGAAGAATCTCATCTAAGTTTTTCAAGAAGTAGTTTGGAAATCGTTCCTCAAGAAATCTCCATATAGTATAAGCACAATCAAGAGCAAGCAAGCAAACAATCAAATTTCTAGGCAGTCCTCTAATGATAAGATTGATAGTTCTAAGATTGCGGATCATGTCAATAGACTCATCATGGGTAGGATGCAAGGGGTCAACAAGGGGTGCACACGGGCTAGCAATGTACTTGTTCAAATGATATTCATTGAAAATCTCAAGCATCTCATTTTTCCAAGCATGAAAGAACTCCCCATCAAGCATAGGCACTCTACGTCTAAAATTCCCCATCGTAGACTCATCCATCTTCCTCCAATGGTGATTAAACCAAAGCAATAGAGACCAATGCTCTAATACCAATTGAAAGGATCGAGAAGAGGTGTCTAGAGGGGGGGGTGATTAGACCCTCAATAAATAAAGGTGGCAATTTTTAAGTTCTTCAAGTTAAGGTGGAGTTTTAGCACAAGTTTAAACATTCACAATACATATCAAGCAAGCATGGCAAGAGTATATGAGCAGCGGAAAGTAAAGCATGCAACTTGCAAGAATGTAAAGGGATGGGATTGGAGTGTGCAAACGCAATTGGAGACACGGAGACTTTTGGCGTGGTTCCGATAGGTGGTGCTATCGTACGTCCACGTTGATGGAGACTTCAACCCACGAAGGGTAACGGTTGCGTGAGTCCACGGAGGGCTCCACCCACGAAGGGTCCACGAAGAAGCAACCTTGTCTATCCCACCATGGCCATCGCCCACGAAGGACTTGCCTCACTAGGGTAGATCTTCACGAAGTAGGCGATCTCCTTGCTCTTACAAACTCCTTGGTTCAACTCCACAATCTTGACGGAGGCTCCCAAGTGACACCTAACCAATCTAGGAGACACCACTCTCCAAAAGGTAATAGATGGTGTGTTGATGATGAACTCCTTGCTCTTGTGCTTCAAATGATAGTCTCCCCAACACTCAACTCTCTCTCTCACAGATTTGGATTTGGTGGAAAGATGATATGAGTGGAAAGCAACTTGGGGAAGGCTAGAGATCAAGATTCTTGTGGTTGGATTGGAATATCTTGGTCTCAACACATGAGTAGGTGGTTCTCTCTCAGAAAATGAATGTTGGAAGTGTAGGCACGTTCTGATGACTCTCCTCACGAATGGAGGAAGGGTGGAGGGGTATATATAGCCTCCACACAAAATCTAACCATTACACACAATTTACCAAACTCGGTGGGACCAAATAGTGAAACTCGGTCAGACCGATTTCAAAATGTGAACGTTAGGATTTTCGGTGGGACCGATATGTCAACTCGGTGAGACCGATTTCGTTAGGGTTAGGGCATAACGTAATCTCGGTGAGACCGATTTCTGTAATAGGCAAATAGAGAGTTGGTCAGGCAAACTCGGTGTGACCGATCGCTCATTTCGGTGAGACCGAAACGTTACGAAGAGGAAACAGAGAGTTTGCATTGCGAACTCGGTGGGACCGATCGCTCATCTCGGTTAGACCGAAACCTTACGAAGGGAAACAGAGAGTTAGCAATCCCATCTCGGTGAGACCGAGATCCCTATCGGTGAGACCGAACTGATTAGGGTTTCTGGCAGTGGCTATGTCAAATGAACTCGGTGGCGCCGGATAGATCAAATCGGTGGGGCCGAGTTTGACTTTAGGTTTAGGACATATTTGGAAATGAGAAAGTGGTTGAGGGCTTTAGGAGCATATCACTAAGCACTTTGAGCAAGCAAGCCATTAAGCAACACCTCATCCCCTTTTAATAGTATTGGCTTTCCTATGGACTCAATGTGATCTTGGATCACTAAAATGAAAAGAGTAGAGTCTTGAGCTTGAGCCAATATGTGTCCTTAGCATCTTGAAGGGGTTCCACATCCTCTTGTCCATGCCACGCCATTGTTGAACTTTCTGAAATATACTAGATAAAAGTATTAGTCCAACAAGAGATATGTTGAAATTAATTACGAAAATCACCCAGGGAGCACTTGTGCTTTCAGGGGGGGCTCTCTCCCCCTCTCTCTCGGTGGCGCTGGAACGCTGCCGGGGAAATCATCGTGTGACAGCGATCTACTCCAACAACTCCGTCATCTTCACCAACAACTCCATCACCTTCCCCCATCTATATTCAGTGGTCCACTCTCCCGCAACCCGCTGTACCCTCTACTTGAACATGGTGCTTTATGCTTCATACTATTATCCAATGATATGTTGCCATCCTATGATGTCTGAGTAGATTTTTGTTGTCCTATCGGTAATTGGTGAATTGCTATGGTTGGTTTAATTTGCTTGTGGTTATGTTGCTGTCCTTTGGTGCCCATCATATGAGCGCGTGTGTGGATCACACCATAGGGTTAGTTGTATGTTGATAGGACTATGCATTGGAGGGCAAGGGTGACAGCAGCTTCAGCCTAATCATAGAAATTGATACGTAGGGATTGAAGGGGGACCAATATATATCTTAATGCTATGGTTGGGTGTTTTACCTTAATGAACGTTAGTAGTTGCGGATGCTTGCTAATAGTTCCAATCATAAGTGCATAGAATTCCAAGTAAGGGACGACATGCTAGCAGTGGCCTCTCCCACATAAAAACTTGCTATCGGTCTAGCAACGTAGTCAATTGCTAAGGGACAATTCCGCAAATCCTACCACCACTAATCCACACTCGTTTTACTAAACTTAATTGTTTCTTTATCTGAACATCACCTAACTTTTATTTTCATGTTCTTTATTACCTTGCAAACCTATCACACCTACAAAGTACTTCTAGTTTTATTCTTGTTCTAGGTAAAGCAAACGTTAAGTGTGCGTAGAGTTGTATCGATGGTCGATAGCACTTGAGGGAATATTTGTTCTACCTTTAGCTCCTTGTTGGGTTTGACACTCTTATTTATCGAAGAAGGCTACAAATGATCCCCTATACTTGTGGGTTATCAGTCCACCACGTGGGCGAGGGTCGAGGGGCGAGGGGCGAGGGAGAGTGCGTACTACTATGTTCGTTTCAATATCGACTACATACGGAGCAAAATGAGTGAATCTACACTCTAAAATACGTCTATATACATCAGTGTTTGGAGTATGTACTAGTAGTTCATATTGAAATCTACTAAAAGACATATATTTCAAACAATATGATAATCTCTCTAACTAAGGTAGGGACGAGGAGTAACATCTCTAGTCACACATCCGGAGGATCACGCCCGCCGGGGGAAGGGGTGGATGCTTTGTATAGATGCAGTCGCCGTCGCCGACGGTGAAAACCCACTGTCGGCGCGTCCCGATCAGGGGTCCTCGCCGTTCTCTCTCACAAAGCCGGTGAGGTTGCCTTCGGCCCTTGCTCACTGCTGCGACATGGGCAGTTGTCGTCTCCCGCCGGCCGCCCTCGTCTAGCTACATCCCGACATCCCTCAGGTACAACTTCCTTTACAGCCGGCTTGCACCACTGCCCCAGCTGCCTAAATTGCTCCATGTGGATATTTCTCTACTTCTTTGCCCCGCATGTACCTCTACTGGCTTCTACTGTATTTGTGATGAGTTTATGTCTCATCAACTAGTCCCACTAGTCTTATTCTAATCACACTTCTTCAATTTCTTTGCCACAGGGATGCTCAGCTCGATTTTAGTGAAACTGCACAAAATGATCTGATGGTCAAAGGGTTGCAAACTTCATTTCTTCCTAAGGTTCAATGTCGCCAGCAAATTAAAGCCTGGTTAGGGTTTAGGGTTCAAGGCCTAGGGACTGCATGGATCGTTTTTTTCTTTAGTTGTCTCTGTTCCAAAATAAGTGCCAACTTTAGTACAACTTTGTACTAAAGTTAGCATAAAGTTGAGTACCTTATTTTGGAACAGAGGGAGTACATATTGGCTATGATCTGTGAATCAGTGAGATGCAATAGCATGCATGTTAGTCTCCTTTGTATTTGATGGGATGTTGCAACGGGGCAACCTTGGACGCAAGATACATGAAACAGAAGCTGAAAGCTTCATAGCATTGTACAATTTTATCTCGCTAAGAAATTACAATGTTGTGTACTAAAGAGTTAGGTGTCCAAAAAATATGGTGATAGTGTGAGGTGGGCCATGTAATCACTGAGCTGCCGAGTTTTTGCAGATTTCGCACTCCTCCGCTGTAAGAGTGGAGAAAATTGTAAAGAGTGGAGACACTCTACCTCCTTTCGCCGAAACATGGGACATCCAACATCCGGTGCACGTGTCATGCACCAAACTAAAGTGTACAGTACAACCGAGACTCATCACGGTCATACCACCTCAGTAATAATGACCAATGAGCCATCAAATCACATAGACCGGGCAGTAAGTTGGACGGACGAAGCAACCATCACTCTTCGTTGAATCCGCTTCTCCCTTCAACGCATGCGCTAGTGAGAGGTCGCGTCCGCTCTGCCCGAGCGTGAATGAGGCACTGATTCTATGGAGCGGCGCTGACCGTTTCGAGCGGGAAGCGCGCGCGGGCGATGGAGGGGCTTTGGGTGGGCCAGGCTGGTCAGGAGCGGGCGTGGTAGCTGTCCCGACCGAACGCCCGGAAATGAGAGGATGCACTGACTCTCGCGGCTAAATCGTAGTACTACACACCATCTCTCTGTAGGAGTATGTCGATGTGTCGCTCTCTCTAACACACACACACACGCACACACAGGTTCATAGAATAGGAATATCGTCGGAGTTGGAAGCCACAGGAAGTGAGATAAATGCAGTATGTACAAGAAGAGAAGAGGTACACACACGTCCGTCGGAGACCAGTCGCTGCCTCGCACTATAGCCCAGCCAACCACAACACGAGTAATTTTGTAAACTATGAGATGGAGTACTACATTTCTCCACTCATCATCTGCCTTGGTTGATGAGATTTCAAATTTATGCCCTGTAAACCGGAAAGTAGTGAGTAGTTAAAATATTTGGTCAAACTTTGACAAAAAATATATGACGTGGCGTAAAAACCTGGACTGAGGTAGTACTCCCTCCGTCTAGGTGTTAAGTCATCTTACGAAAATCAGATATTCCCAAAATGTTTAGGCGTCGTCCATTAACTTCGCATCTCAATCCCCTCCTAGCCTCATTGCTAGCGAGCGTTACTTACTCTGCCTTGTTATCTCCCCCGGAGAATGCATGCAACACAACTATGCGTTGATTAGTCAAGGAATCAAAGCCGGCTTGCATGCGAGTTAATACGTGGCCCTGCATGGTAGCTAAAATGGCATCTCTTAATTGCTGTGATTAATTGTTGCGTTTAGAGAGAGAAATCAGGTCTTTGATTGGAGGAAGGACCGCTCAAGTTTCTCCTTCTCCTCCAATCTGCTTGCACCTTGGTCCCGCTGCACCTTCTAACATGACTTATACACCTAGACGGAGGGAGTAGTACAAGATACGGTGGCACACAGACTTAGGCCGAATACAAGTGCCCAAAATTATTGGAAGTGAGCAAAGTGTAGATACAAAATAATTAAAATTGAATTTCTTGTTTTTTTAAACAGAGGCAAAAGATTTGCCTCATCCATTAAATAAGAGGAGAATAGAGTTTGACAGTTTGCAAGTGACCCTACAAATAAACGGCATGGCAACTACTCTCAATACGCCCTAGTTTCTTAGCACCCGCTGTAACCCTCTAGTACATACGGTGGCACACTGACTTAGGCCGAATACAAGTGCCCAAATATTTAAAATTAGAGGATGGTGCAGCCCACCTTTTCGCTATTTTGACCGTGTGTGGTTCAGTTGTTGCTTCGGAGGGTCGTGTACCACACGTGAATGATAGTAAGTGCGACCGGGAGGCGTGGAGCGTCAATTGTGAGTTGACTCCTGCGAGCGTTAAATTTTCTTCATGTATTAGCTTTGCCCTAGTATTTTTCTTGACTAGTACGTTAAATAAAGAGTTCCGTTTCATGCACAATTTAAAACAATTTTTATGGAGAGAAAAAGAAAACCACTCCAACTATATACACTGCAGCCTTAGCGCTTGTTTTCAAGTGTTTGCTCTCTTCACACTCTCTCTCCACTATATATATACACACTGGAGCCTCAGCGCTTGTAGTTGCTCTCTACACACTCTCTCACCCTATCCAGATCTAAACAAGACTGCGTTGGCCTCTCGCTCGCCGGGGAAGGCAAGGAGGCTTAACGCTGGCGCCATCGGCGAGGGAGGGAATCCACTGCCGGCGCCGCTATTCTCTTTCACTCAGCGGCAGCGCGGGAGGGCCTCCAACCCCTTCTTCCTCGCTGCCGTACATAGTGTGGGCAGATCGGCCTCCGGCCGCCCACCGAGACACACTCGGAGAACCTTAAGGTATAATTTACTTAATCCACATGCATTGCTCTAGCTGCATGTGGAATTTTTTCGCTTCTGCACTCGAATCTAGGTGTTGGATCAAACAGGAAAGTAGTGGGGAAAGTTGTATAGCATGAATCTAGGACATGGTTCAAAGAGGAAAGGAAGGGGGGAAAGTAGTGCAGACTGGCTATCCAACACCTTTGTTGGTCGAAAAGGGAAAACAATGACAAACACAGTACACACATCTGTAAGGAACTAATCTTTCTGTGAGTGGGGGACAAGGCTGTAGAGTTTGAGCAGGACTAGATTTGCTGCCCTCACATAGGGAAAGGTTTCTAAAGATAACAAAAATGGGACCAACACAAATATGCTCCTTGGTTGTTTGCTGCAACAGACTGTGCATCACCCCTTTATACATCGGTAGATGCACATGGTGCTTGTGCGTCCACTGGCCCATACAACTCTTTAGCTGTTGTTAATCTAATAATGTCGCTGGACAATTGAAGCAATGCCACAGTAAATAGCAAATTACATGTTTAACAAATTTTATTGTTAATATAATCTCTCTGTTAATATGAATCAATGCCACCTTTTGAGAAATGCTACTGTCTTGCTTTTTTCCCATTTAGATAAGTTAGATGCTTCTTTTTGTGGGCTTCTGTGTCATCCACCGTTATTGACCAGTAATTGTTTCCTTTGCACCTCTGTGTAAACAGGGTTATCTACTTCACCTTGTTGCTATTGCGACCTTTTGTTGCACTGCACAAAACACTTTTGTTTTTAAGAGTGTTTTGTGCAGTTCAACCAAAATGTCACACCGACAACGTTGCTTGATTGCTTGATCTTAGTTGAACTGCACAAGCGGAGATCTGACTTCCTATCCGTGTTGGCAAATTTGTTTCAGATCTTCTTCTTGTGAGTTGTTTGAATTCTGCGTCATGAGAGGTTAGTATTGGCCTTCTTTCACATGATTGTGCAGTCTGCTTTCATATGTTATGCTACTTATATGGTAATGTTGCTTGATTTTAGTGAACTGCACAAAAGGAGACCAGACTTCCAATCTGTATGTGCACCGTAATATCCCATTGAGGCAAGATAATGATATCTCACAACTGTTGCCCTGTATTTTGCTACTGCCATCAGAAAATTAATGTCGTTGTTTAGTGCTATACTTGTGCTCCCTAATTGACATGCCAAATCTTACATTGAAGGCGAAGCTTGTATGTTATTGAACCAAATGATGAAGGGGAAGAACAAGCGGAAGAAGAACAAAAATCAACTCCCGGTGCTGTAATGAAGCACTGGAACTGTGATGACACAAGTAATGATATAGTTTTGCATCTTAATTTATTGCTATGGCTGGAACGAGCAATTGTTTTGCCACTGTGATTTGATGCCACTCATAATGCAATATGTAATTATCTCTACTTCTGCAAACAGGGATCTTGTTTGAAGATAACATATATTTTAGTGGAACTGCACAAGAAGATGTTGGAAACATTAAACTAATCGAGGAGTATATAGTAAGCATGGCAACCACAGTAGATAATAACGGATGGTTCCGAAGAAGTGCTTCATCTGCATGCTCTACACAATAAGCTTCCTGACAAAGGTTGGTACCGGCCCACGGATTTCATCCATATGATTGAGCTTTGTCATCTCTATTGGTGTTGTGCTACTGTTTAGCTACTGTCATGAGAAAGTGGTATTGTCCTCGAGAAGTGCTTCATCTGTGTTGTTTTAAATATTTTCTTTCCTTTTTTTGAGCAAACAGGGATGCTAGCATCTAGTTGTTCTCTTGTGTTTGCACAAAAGGATCATCCTCCTCCTCTGAAGAATATGGAGTACGTGAAGTGCCTAGTTTCGATTATGCCAGGATGAAGAAGCCAAGCCTCCCTTCTTATCAGAAGAGAGCAGTTGAAGTATGGTTACATTACTGCCCACAAGAACAAACTAACTTCAGCTTAGAAGGACTCAGAGATCTCCATCTTTGTTGTTGTGATGGCCAATACAATGTTGTTTCAGGATTCTTTCTGGTGAGTTCCATTTTTTTAAATGTGTGCTCTGCATGGATCATGTAGGTTGCCTGTTTAAACTGTAAATTCATAATACAGTTTGCTTTGTACTAATCACTTTTTTGTATTTACGCAAATAGGGATGCTCAGCTTGCTTTCAATGGGAACTGCACAAAATGTTCTGATGGTTCGTGCCCTCCATTATACTTCATCATGCACAATACATCGAATGTTCTCAAATCATTCATTTCCACCTCCATACACAAAATTAGCTACAAGAAAGGAGGTGCCGATATGTTCAAGGCGTTGCAACATATAAAGGCGAAGTCATACAAGCCACGTGCGAAGTTGGTTGATTTTAGTGGAACTGCACAAAAAGAACATCTGGTTTATTTTGCACGAGGTGTGATGTCAATGTCTGAACTGATGGCAAACCCCGCCCATTCCACAATCGTAGGCATTTGATATTTTGGAATGGGAAAACCTTGTCAAAGTTTGTTCATTGATGTACGCAAAAAGACACGCATTTGATATTTTAGAATGGGACAACCTTATCAAATTTTGCTTTTCATTGATGTTAGCAAGAAGACATGCGTTTGATATTTTGGAATGGGACGCCCTTTGCCGTCAGCAGCATCGATTGATTTTTCTTTATTCTTTAGTTGTGAAGTAAATATTGTTTTGAATGTTCTCTATGAATTGCCAGGCCTGTGAGTGATTGAAATGTATAGGTACGCTAAAAAGCTGCTCAAACTTTTTGTATGTGTGAAACTGCTGCAAACGAGGTGATCACCATGCGTCCTGAGAATAATGCTAGTACGTATTATTTTGCATGTTCATCTAATTCCAGTGATACAAGAATTCAAACAAATCGGACTAAATTCGTTCATACACGGCCGGATTTCATATAAACATGTCGGATTTCATTACATTTCATACATTCTTCAACTAAACAGGGGCGTGAGGGAGTCCTGGATTAGGGGGTCCTCGGGTGTCCGGTCTATTTGATATGGGCCGGACTGATGGGCCATGAAGATAAAGCAGAAGACTATCCCCCGTGTTCGGGTGGGACTCCTGTATGCGTGGACGGCAAGTTTGGTGTCAGGAAGTACTCTTTCCTTCCTTTGTAAACCGACTTTGTACGACCCTGGGCCCCTCTGGTGTGTATATAAACTGGAGGGTTTAGTCCATAGAGGCCATTAGAATAATCATAGGTTAGACAGCTAGGGTTTAGCCATTACGATCTCGAGGTAGATCAACTCTTGTATCCCCCTATACTCATCGAATACAATCAAGCATGACGTAGGGTTTTACCTCCATTAAGAGGGCCCGAACCTGGGTAAACATTGTGTCCCCATTGTCCCCTATTACCATTGATCCTTAGACTCACAGCTTGGGCCCCCCTACCCGAGATCTGCCGGTTTTGACACCGACATTGGTGCTTTCATTGAGAGCTCCGCTGTGTAGTCACGAGAAGCGATCTATGGCTCGCCTTGTCATCAACGATGATATCACCTCTGGAAGGAGCCTAACTTCAGGACAGGTCCTCCAGCTCTGTAGTTTCACCGTGGGTGCTGGCATGGCCATCAAGCCAACAGCGCCCCCCGTGATCGCCAAACATCACCCCCGCATCGATCTCGAACACTCCGAAAAGATCAATCCGGCGGACGTCTTGTCCTTAAACAAGCTGCTAGATCGCATCGCCGCCCTGGGGCTTTCAACGGATTATGATCGGATCGAGCTCAAACCCGACCAGAGGGAAATTAATTCCCCGCCGATCACCCACCTGGTAGCGGTCGTCGAGGAACGAGCCGAAAACACTTCTTCCCCTAAACTAAAGACCAGCTATGTTCGGATCTCCGAACATCTTGGGTCGGACACCCTCCCTTTGGATGAGACTCCGCGTCCCCCGAACTCAGGGTCGGACATTGGATCCGGGGAGCACTTGGATCTCCCTGGACCCGAACTGGTGACTTCAAAGATTTTACAGGCTCCGGATGCAATCTTGGGTCGGGATTCGAGTTTTTGCCCACCCACCCACCACAATCAATACTCTCCAAGTAATTTAGGCCCTCCAGACATATGTGACCTAATGTATGTACGGCAGCAACCTCGGGAAATGGCCCATCACTTCTGGGCCAGATTCCTACTTGTCAAAAACAAGATTAAAGATTGCCGCGAAGACGACGCAATCTTGGTCTTTCATCATAATTGTACCGACGAGGGAATTCAGAATGCCCTCAACCGCCATCGTATACAGAGTTTCACGGAGCTATCGCACGTAGTACAGAAGTATTGCGCGATGGAAAGTACTTGGAAGGCACAGAAAACCCAATTGGAACCTGCTGCCTTTAAGCAGTGCACTGCCCGGGCAAAACGGATACACCCTTACGAGGCATCCGACCATAAGCCCGTCGGCAAGAAAAACAAACCCTCTATGGGATACAGGTCCATTCTTGACGAACTCCTCGACAAGCCCTGTCTGGTACATACGATGTCGGGCACTGACTCAACTCACAGCCTTTGAGCATGTTGGGTACTCCGGTAGGTAGCTAAAAGTGGCGAGGCCATCCTCACCACCGCCACTCCAGAGAAGCATTCTCCGGATGATGATGATTTTAACGTCCTTACGGTCTTCGAGACTTTCTCCTCAAATAATCAGCGTAAGAGGGCACTCCGTGACCTTGCCGAAGTCCACCAAGTAACCGCAGTAAGCCCATGGAACGACGCGGCAATAACCTTCACTACTGACGACGAACCAAGGGCCCGATCAGTCCGAGCACCCGCCGCTTTAGTCCTAAACCCAATTGTGGATGGCTTTCGACTTACCAAAGTGCTCATGGACGGCGGTAGCAGGCTTAACCTCATCTATGAGGACACGCTTGACAAAATGCAGATCGATAGAACACGCATCGAGCAAAGCAGTACCACCTTTCGAGGTATCATCCCCAGTCGAGGAGCACGATGTTCGGGGAGAATTAAACTTGACGTAGTATTCGGCACGCCTGAAAATTACAGGTCGGAGGAGCTGCTCTTTCACATCGCTCCCTTCAATAGCGGCTACCACGCCCTTCTAGGGCGGGGCGCTTTTTTACGCTTCCAAGCCGTACCCCATTATGGTACATGAAACTTAAAATGCCGGGGCCCGATGGAATAATCACAGTTACAAGTGATCCGGATACAGCACTCCGCGCCGAAAACAAAACCGCATCCTTGGCCCTTGAGGCACTCTCCGAAGCCCTTGCGGCCGAAGAACTAACCACCCTATGATCCACAGTGGACAAGGATGATGTGATTCTCGATAAGAGACCTAAATCCACCTCTTTCAAGCCAGCAGATGAAATAGTTAAATTTCAAGTGCACCCGACGGATCCTAACAAAACAACGTCCATTGGAGCATAGCTGGATCCGACGGTAGATGCCGCCTTATGCACGTTCCTACATGAAAATTGGGATATCTTCGCCTGGCACCCTTCGGACATGCCCGGTATCCCACGTAGACTGGCCGAACACAACCTCAACATAATTAAGGGGTTCAAACCAGTCAAGCAAACGCTACGGCAATTTTTCGAACCCAAACGACAAGCTATGGGGGAGGGGCTAGCCAAACTACTCGAGGCCGGGTTCATCAGAGAAATCAAACACCTGGATTGGCTAGCCAACTTGGTCATGGTGCCGAAGAAGAACAAATCTTGGCGCCTTTGTGTCGATTTCAAAGACCTCAATAAGGCTTGCCCTAAAGACCCTTTCCCATTGCCCCGCATTGACCAGATTATTGATGTGATCGCGGGACACGACTCATTGTGTTTCCTCGACGCTTACTCCGAATACCATCAGATTAAAATGAAGGAGTCCGACCAGGCCGCAACAGCATTCATCACCCCGTATGGGCCTTTCTGTTTCAACACTATGCCTTTTGGGCTTAAAAATGCTGGTGCCACTTACCAACGCATGATTCAAACATGCTTGGAAAAGCAAATCGGCAAGACAGTAGAAGCATATGTGGACGACGTGGTCATCAAGACCAAACACGTCGAATCATTGGTGGACGATCTTCGCCTCACATTTGACAACCTACGAACATACGACATACGGCTCAATCCGAAAAAATGTGTCTTCGGTGTTCCAGGCGGAAAGTTATTAGGGTTCATTGTCTCCCATAGAGGAATTGAAGCAAACCCAACTAAAATCCAAGCCTTGTCGCAATTGGCTACGCCAACAAACCTAAAACAGGTCCAAAAGCTAGCAGGGTGCGTAGCGGCCTTGAGCCACTTTATATTCAGATTAGGAGAAAAAGCATTACCACTTTATAGACTGCTCAGACGCACCGACAACTTTGAATGGACAGAAGCGGCCACGGCCGGATTGGAAGAAATAAAAATCATATTAGCAGGCATTCCAATCCTAGCCGCCCCAAGTGTTGGCGAGCCTATGCTGCTTTATATCTCCGCAACTCACTAGGTAGTGTGCGCTGTACTCGTCGTCGAGCGAGGGGAAGAGGGACATAAATTCCTCATCCAAAAGCCAGTGTATTATGTATCGGAGGTCCTTACACCCTGCAAATCCCGATACCCTCACTACCAAAAGATAGCTTACGCGGTCTTTATGGCATCCCGAAAACTCCGACACTATTTTCAAGAGTGTTCGATCACGGTGGCATCCGAAGTACCACTTAACGACATTATAAATAACAGGGATGCCACTGGCCGCATAGCTAAATGGGCCATTGAGCTCTTACCATTTGAAATAACATACAAGCCACGCCGAGCTATTAAATCTCAGGTGTTGGCCGACTTCATCGCAGAGTGGACGGAAGCCGAGCTCCCCAAAGAGTACAGTTCCTACTCCAACTGGATCATGTACTTCGACGGCTCTAAAATGCTAGCCGGGCTGGGGGCTAGCATCATCTTGACATCCCCTACGGGGGACATAGTCCGCTACGTGTTGCAAATCATGTATACGGACTCCAATAATGCAGCTGAATATGAGGCACTTCTACATGGTCTCCGCATGGCTGTCTCCATGGGCATACAACGCCTAGAGGTGCATGGCGATTCGAACCTCGCAATATCTCAGGTAAATGGAGAGTTCGATGCAAAAGATCCAAAAATGGCAGCATATCGAAACATCATATTAAAAATATCAGCTCGGTTCGAGGGGCTCGAATTTCATCACGTCGCTAGAGACAGTAACCAGGCAGCGGATATACTCGCTCGCATGGGCGCCAAGCGCGACCCCGTCCCGCCTAATACCTTCATGGAAAGGCTCTTCAAGCCATCCGTGGTATGGCAGGACGAGAGCGGAGACGCAAGTACGGACCTGATCACAGCCCCATCAGCCGAACATGATAAAGGTATCATCGGGGGTTCGGATACCGAAATAACACCCTCTGCTCATGAGATCATGGCCGTTATTGCTCCATGGACTGAACCCTTCCTAGCCTACCTTAATAGGCAGGAGCTTCCTGATGATCAAAATGAGGCCCGTCGCATAGTTCGGCGTTCTAAAGCCTACAAAGTTCACGAAGGTGAACTGTACAAGAAAAGCACTACCGGAGTTCTCCAAAGGTGTATCTCCGAAGAGGAGGGACGGCAACTCTTGGCTGAAATACATGCTGGTCTGGGCGGCCATCACGCTGCAGCTCGGGCCCTCGTAAGCAAAGCTTTCTGGACAGGTTTTTTCTGGCCAACGGCCCGAGCAGATGCACAAGCCCTTGTCCAGCGTTGTGTGGGATGTCAGCTTTTCGCCAATCAAAGTCATATGCCTCCCACCGCCTTAAGAACAATCCCCATTACTTGGCCCTTCGCGGTCTGGGGGCTCGATATGGTCGGACCCCTTAAAGGGGGAAGCCATAAAAAGAAATATTTACTAGTTATGGTGGATAAATTCACTAAGTGGATAGAGGCCAAACCAGTAAAAACGGCTGAAGCAGGACTAGTGATTGACTTTATATCCGGCGTGGTACACCGCTATGTTGTCCCGCACAGTATCATCACTGAGACTGGCTCCAATTTCACAGCTGATACGGTGAAAAAATGGTGTGATAAATTGGGCATTAAACTCGATTATGCATCCGTCTACCACCCTCAAACAAACGGTCAGGTTGAACGGGCCAATGGCCTGATAATGAGCGGCATCAAACCCCGACTGGTGCGCTCCCTGCAGGAGTCAGATAAACACTGGGTTGAGGAACTCGATTCCGTGCTCTGGGGGCTGCGGACTACACCTAACCAGACAACCGAATATACACCTTTCTTCATGGTGTACGGCGCGGAAGCTGTCCTGCCCTGCGACATTATTCATGACTCACCTCGAGTGCGCATGTACGAAGAGCGAGAAGCCGAGCTCAATTGGCAGGATGACCTAGACGGTCTCGAAGAGGAGCGTGATATTGCACAAGCCCGTTCCGCACTTTATCAATAACAGGCCAGGCGATACCAAAGCAGAGAAGTGCGGGCCAAGACTAATAACGTTGGCGAACTCGTCTTGCGTCTCCCGGAGAAGAAGAAGGATAAGCTCAAACCGAGATGGGAGGGCTATGTTCTCACAGGAGGAGCCTATCGCCTTCGTAACACATCGGATAATCGCCTTGAGCCAAATCCATGGAACGCTGCTCGGCTCCGACGATTCTACGGATAGTTCGGTCGCATCCTTTTTTCTTTTTTGATTAGGTTCCTTTTTTCTCCTCTTCTTTTTTATTTTTTCCTTCTTTTATCCCAGGGTATGTTCGGATCTACCGAACTGTTAGGGGTACACATCTTTAAATGTATACACCCCACTATAACTGGGGGCTTCTTTGACGAAGCTTATTACTGAAAGCTTGTTGCTTACATTGTTTACGTCGTTTGTTCTATACATCTTTTGCCATTATATGCACCACTATGACGTAAGTTTTTGCCAAGCTGGGTTACCTCGCTCCTGTGTTTATACCCTACGTTCCCGATTGTTCGGCTAGGGTGTAAAGGGAGCACCTCTGCGATTGTTACAACCGGGTACTCCGAATCTGTACCTCAGACGGGTGAAGCCGAAAGCTAGCGTTCTTAAGGGAATAATTGGTCGGCAAGCAACGACAGATTATTTACGTTTGTGTAATTCTTCTAACAAATATGGGATAGGCTGCCCGTAACTCGGATCAAAGCCTAGGTATGCATACTTAAGCATGCCGACCCAAGGAAAGGAAACCTTAACGAAACTATTTTCCCTGGAAGACGTTTCTTACGTTAAAAAGTAATATAACATAACTCCCCGAACAAATTTTGTCTGTTCGAGCAACATGACCGGATTGCCTGGTTTCCGGACATAATGAATGTTTATTACATTCTAACATGGTATCCGGAAACACTCCAACTTCTTGGTTTGGATGTTGAAGCCGAAGGCCTGCGATGACAAATTTTGACAAGTTCGGTTGGAGATAAGTTCGATGATAAAGTACATTGATACATTGAATCGAACGCCTACTCTTTATCTATGTCATCTATAAGACTGCTTAAGCTACAGTCTTCTTGCGAATATTTCATAGCTATCATCACTTGGTCATATACCAAGTTCACGGGAATCTCTTTTCTGTCCGGTCCCTGCGGTCCAACTCGGGCCATACGATTCGGATCAAGCCCGGTGTAGCGCGTCTTTACCATTGCACATGCCTCTCGTGCACCTTCCCGGCATGCTGACGTCTTCCATAGCTCAAAATGGCGTCGGGCACCTTTGAACAGGTTTGACAACCCCTCCATACTATCTGGAGGGGCATCGGATGGCCATAAGGCCTTGGCCATACTTCTCATGGCTTTCTGGGCCCGCTCATGCACTACGGACAGCTCTTTTAAAACATCGCCTCGGAATCCGGATTCTTCTTCTTCATGACACCCGGTTAACAGACCTGCAAGAGCAGCATTATAACACTCCGAATTATGGGATAATATGAGTAACTTGGATGATTCAAAGGTCATACTGAATATGCCGCCTTTTAACTTTTTATTATCTTTTTGAGCGTCTGATAATTGAGCCTTTAAGTTCTTTATCTCTTCGGCTTGCTTATCATTTTCCTCCTCCAGTTTGTTCTTTTGATCAACGGTCATTGTGACCTTCTTCAGTTCTTCTAGCTCTGTGGTGGCGGCGTTTAGCTTTGTCCGGCTCGTTTCAAGCTCCTGGGACAGTGCGTTGTTCTTCTCTTTGAGGACCTGCGGTCATACCGATCCTTAAATCAGTTGGCCTAAACTGCTTCAAGTCTCGGGGGCTACTGGCATATATCTATTAAATTTACACAAACCATTACCTGCATATCTTTTGAAAACAGGTGGGCAACTCCAGCAAGTCCGTCTCGGGCGGCTCGGATATATGCATCCATGGTGCTGAGGGCAGTAAATTCTTGCTCCGTAAAAACTGGAGTGCGCATGGTCTCTTTCAGTCATCGACGATTCATCACGCTCTCTACTTCGGAATTTGTGACGGATATGTCATCCGAATCTTCATGAGGCAGATGAGTTGGCGCTGCATCCGTATTGGCTCTTGTCCTGGTTGAGGAGCCCGGTGCCGGATTAGCTGATGATCGGCTAACAGGGATTTTGGACACGGTTCGCCGTGTGCTCCTCCTGGAATAAGATGGGAGGAGAAATATGACAATCTGGTTTTATGCCTAGGCATATATTAAAGGTTATACCTCTTTGATGAAGGAGGGGGTTCGACGGCGCTCCCGGATTCCTTTCATTTTGAAGGCTCACCCTACACAGATGCTACCTTCCTAGGGGCCGCCCTCGATGGAGTACGGCTCGCCGAGCGCCGATTCTATAAAGCATGATTCAGTGTGATGGGTGAGATGCAAGTGGGGACTCCTCTTTCTGAGGATGATTTCCGAATACTTACCTTAGAGAAAGGGAGAAGGTCGGGGTAGTCGGCCGTAATGGCGACTTCTGAACCGTCAAGACTTGCTTGATAAAAGACTCCATCATCAAACTCTATAAATATATCCGGATCCTCGCAGTGGCCAGGATCTTCGTGGCGAGCATAGTCCTCTGGTTGTGGGGAGGGGCAGTGCACGTTTTCGACGACCTTCCTCCATGTATGTTTTAAAGACGACCAGAACAATTCAATTAGTATGCCTCGATAATGAGGTAGGAAAATGCTGATAATAAAAAAACTCACCCATTCAATGGGGTTATACATGGAGAAACCTTCCCGACAATTTAAACGGAGGAATTCTTCTTTCTCCCCCTTACAAAGATCTGCCAGAATGGCGGCCAGAGCGGCAGGGATATCCGGGCCCTCGCGCCTATAGCGAGATGTGTCGTCCTCTCCTTGTAACACCATAAAGGGGTCACTCTGGACTGGAGGGGCTGGACGGATCGCTTTATCGCGATGGCCATGACTTCGATTATCGAGAGTTCGGAATGGGCAAGTAACCTGACCTTGCTGACCAACCTCCTTACTTTCGCACTCTCTTCTGCTTTGGGGCTCCGGGGGCGCCAGTTGAGGCGTTTCTTCAAAGGAGCATGGGAGAATTCGGGAAGTCCACGTCGAACTGGTTCCGAAAGGGGAACATCCTCGATATAAAACCATTCCAAAGCCCATGCTTCGGATGCCTTCTTGGGAGTTTTGACAAGCTAACCTAATTCGGCTATGCGCCACACTTCGGCGCCGCCCACTTCAAATATAGAACCCCCTTGATGATGAGGGATGAGGCAAAAGAACTTTCTCCATAGTTCGAAATGAGCTTCGCAGCCTAAGAATAGTTCGCAGAAAGCGACAAAACCAGAAATGTGCAGAATAGAACCTGGTGTAAGGTTGTGCAGCTGGATCCCGTAGAATTCCAATAGACCTCTGAGGAAGGGGTGGATCGGGAATCCTAAGCCCCTCAGAAGAAACGAGACAAAGCACACCCTCTCCTCCTTGTTGGGATTGGGGAAGTTCTCTGCTAGCACATCATTACCAATCGAGGCCAATCCCGCCCGCACGGAGACTAGATCTGTGGGAGGGAGATATCCCTGCGTCTGAAGTCGATTCAGCTGAAAGTGAGACACTGAGCAACTTCGCCAATCACCCGTTTGAGGGCCATGAGGGCGCGAGGAAGAGCCAGGAGCGCTCACCTTGTTTTTATTTTTTGTGGTTTGCTTTGATGCTCTTTGCGCGATATGGGATGGCATTAGGAGATCTAACCTCCTTATATAGATACCGCCCTTGCATGATAAGGGGCTTATTTGTAAAAAATTATGGACTGTTCACATTCACCTGATGCGTGGAAATCGAGGCGACGACAGGGAGGAATCATAAAGGCAGAACATGTAGGTCAAAACCGGACTGTCGTCAATCCGGAGTATGATGAAGAACCCGCCTGGCAAAGCCGAAGACGTAAGCCGGATACTACATCATCATTGAAGGCAAGTTCGGGGGCTACTGAGGGAGTCCTGGATTAGGGGGTCCTCGGGTGTCTGGTCTATTCGATATGGGCCGGACTGATGGGCCATGAAGATAAAGCAGAAGACTATCCCCCGTGTCCGGGTGGGACTCCTGTATGCGTGGACGGCAAGTTTGGTGTCCGGATGTACTCTTTCCTTCCTTTGTAAACCGACTTTGTACGACCCTGGGCCCCTCCGGTGTGTATATGAACCGGAGGGTTTAGTCCGTAGAGGCCATCAGAATAATCATAGGCTAGACAGCTAGGGTTTAGCCATTACGATCTTGAGGTAGATCAACTCTTGTATCCTCCTATACTCATCGAATACAATCAAGCAGGACGTAGGGTTTTACCTCCATTAAGAGGGCCCGATCCTGGGTAAACATCGTGTCCCCATTTTCCCCTGTTACCATTGATCCTTAGACTCACAGCTTGGGCCCCCCTACCCTAGATCTGCCGGTTTTGACACCGACAGGGTGCGCTGGAGGTATAATTAATTAACCTAATCTATGATCTCCAGCGCCCATTCCCCGTGTCCGGCTGAGCCCCAAGAACAGAAGTTTCTTCTCCAGCTCCGCCTCCGGAGCCACAGGAAGTAAAGCTGTCTGACTCCACGTCGCCGCCAAGCAGCAAATCGGCCATCAATGTTCAACCCGCCAAGCTTGGCTTCAATACGAGGGTAGCAGCGGTGGCCTTACTTGGATGCGAGCGGCGGTGACCTACCGTCTTCTACTCTTCCTCGTTTTCTATGTGGCGCGGCCTCGTTGCCGGCGGGGCGGCGCCTCGGCGGAGCGGGGGAAATCCTCCCCCTCATTGCTGGCAGGGCGGGGCCTTGGCGGAGCCGGCGATGTCCTCTGCCTCGTTGTTGGCTGGGCGGGGCCTCGGCGGAGCAGGGCCTCACCATAGCCGGCGAAGTCCTCCATCTCGGTGCCGGCGGGGCGGGGCCTCAGCAGAGCCAGCATTGCCCTCTGCCTCATCGTCGGTCTCGCCAAACAGTGCCTCACCGGAGCCAGCATAGTCCTCTGCCTCTTTGTTGGCGGCCGCAACCTCCGCCACCCGCATGCGGTACCGCCAGCGCGCGAGGCGGCTCTCGCGGGCTGAGCGGTATGACTCGAGCAGCGCCTCCTGCTCCGCCCGCTCCGCGGCGATCTGCTCCTCCGCCTGCAGGTGCTCCTGGAGGACATGGTGGTTGTACGCGGCGTCGGCCTGCGCCTCCCGGAACTGCTCCTCATGCTTCTGCCTCACCATGTCCATGTGCTGGGCACGGGCCTCGCCGATGGTTATGGTGCAATGCACCGGCGAGGATGCCGCGGAGGAGGGGGTTGGCGCCGGATCATCGACAACCACATTCTCCATTGGGACGTCGTCATCCTCCGGCTGCCTGCCGGGAAGCCAGTCGACAGCAATGGCTGCCATCTCCTTCTTCTGGTCCATCGTCCGCCTGTCCCGAAGAGCGCTGGAGCACAAGGAAGCCATGGTGGGAGTGATGTGGAGAGGAGAAAGGGAACGGAGGTGGATGACTGCGGCTATGGCCGGCGCAGCAGCTTATATAGCAATGGTGGGCGGCAGAGGGATGGACGGGTGGCGCCAGAGTAGCCACCTCGGCAACCGCGTATCATTAATGTGGGAGGCAGACGGACGGAAGGACAACACTTGTATCATTTGAACACGGACCAGCGGTCCGGTCCAGCCGCCGGACATGCTGGCTTGCCAGCGAGCTCGCCGAGCTCAGCGACGACAACCAGACAATGGACGTGGCTTCCGACCAGTAGCCGGCGCCACCGCCCAAGCCGGTTCATGCCGTGTTTGAAAGTGCAATTATCCCTGGGTGGTTTTGGTAATTCATAACAACATATAGCTCATTGAACTAATATCCATTCAAGTTGATTATTTCAGAAAGTTCAATGTTTGGCAATGGCATGGACTAGAGATGTGGACCCCTCAAAATGCTAAGGACAAATATTGGCAAAAGCTCAAGACTCTTCATTTCTATTTTAGTGATCCAAGATCACATTGAGTCCATAGGAAAAGCCAATACTATTAAAAGGGGATGAGGTGTTGTTTAATGGTCTACTTGCTCAAAATGCTTAGTGATATGCTCCAAAGCCCTCAACCACTTTCTCAATTCCAGATATGTCCTAAACCTAAAGTCAAACTCGGCCCCACCGATTTGATCTATCCGGCGCCACCGAGTTCTTTTGACATAGCCATAGCCAGAAACCCTAATCAGTTCGGTCTCACCAATAGGGATCTCGGTCTCACCGAGATGGGATTGCAAACTCTCTGTTTCCTTTCGTAACATTTCGGTCTCACCGAAATGAGTGATCGGTCCTACCGAGTTCGCAATGCAAACTCTCTGTTTACCTTTCATAACATTTCGGTATCACCGAAAGGAGCGATCGGTCCCACCAAGTTTGCCTGATCAACTCTCTATTTGCTCATTGCAGAAATCGGTCTCACCGAGTTCATGCAATCGGTCACACCGAGATGAGGTTTCGCCCTAACCCTAGCGCATCGGTCCCACCGAGTTGGTCATGTCGGTCCCACCGAAAATCCTAACATTCACAGTTTGAATTAAATCGGTCTCACCGAGTTCTCCTATTCGGTCTGACCGAGTTGGGTCAAATGTGTGTAACGGTTAGATTTTGTGTGGAGGCTATATATACCCCTCCACCCCCTTCTCTATTATAGAGAGAGCCATCAGAACGTGCCTACACTTCCACTACTCATTTTCTGAGAGAGAACCACCTACTCATGTGTTGAGATCAAGACGTTCCAATCCAACCATAAGAATCTTGATCTCTAGCCTTCCCCAAGTTGCTTTCCACTCAAATCATCTTTCCACCATAGCCAAATCTGTGAGAGAGAGTTGAGTGTTGGGGAGACTATCATTTGAAGCACAAGAGCAAGGAGTTCATTACAAGCGCAGAGTTTTGTAGGACAGTAGCAAATTTCCCTCAAGTGGATGACCTAAGGTTTATCAATCCGTGGGAGGCGTAGGATGAAGATGATCTCTCTTAAACAACCCTGCAACCAAATAACAAATAGTCTCTTGTGTCCCCAACACACCCAATACAATGGTAAATTGTATAGGTGCACTAGTTCGGCGAAGAGATGGTAATACAAGTGTAATATGGATGGTAGATATAGATTTTTGTAATCTGAAATTATAAAAATAGCAAGGTAGCAAGTGACAAAAGTGAGTAAAAACGGTATTGCAATGCTTAGAAACAAGGCCTAGGGTTCATACTTTCACTAGTGCAAATTCTCTCAACAATGATAACATAATTAGATCATATGGCAATCCCTCAACGTGCGACAACTGTCACTCCAAAGTTCCTATTGTGGAGAACATAAGATGAAATTGCTTGTAGGGTACGAAACCACCTCAAAGTTATTCTTTTCGATCAATCCATTGAGCTATTCCTATAAGTGTCACAAACAGCCCTAGAGTTCATAGTAAAATAACACCATATGACACACATCAATCAACCCTAATGTCACCTAGATACTCCAATGTCACCACAAGTATCCGTAGGTCAATTATACAATATGCATCAAACAACTTCAGATTCATAATATTCAATCCAACATAAAGAACCTCAAAGAGTGCCCCAAGATTCCTACCGGAGAAACAAGGACGAAAATGTGCATCAACCCCTATGCATAGATTACCCCAATGTCACCTCGGGCATCCACGAGTTGAGTGCCAAAACATACATCAAGTGAATCAATAGAATACCCCATTGTCACCACGGGTATCCCACTCAAGACATACATCAAGTGTTCTCAAATCCATAATAGTATTCAATCCGATAATAGTGAAACCTCAAAGGTAAAACTCAATTCATCACAACAAGAGATAGAGAGGGAAGAAACACCATATGATCCAACTATAATAACAAAGCTCGTGGTACATCAAGATCGTGCCAAATCAAGAACACGAGAGAGAGAGAGAGATCAAACACATAGCTACTGGTACATACCCTCAGCCCCGAGGGTGAACTACTCCCTCCTCGTCATGGAGAGCGCCGGGATGATGAAGATGGCCACTGGTGATGATTTCCCCCTCCGGCAGGGTGCCGGAACGGGCTCCCGATTGGTTTTTGGTGGCTACAGAGGCTTGCGGCGGCAGAACTCCCAATCTAGGTTTCTTTCTGGGGGTTTCTGGATTTATAGGAATTTTTGGCGTCGGTTTCACGTCAGGGGGGTCCACGAGTCAGCAACACGGTGGGGGGGGGGGGGTCGCCCTAGGGGGGTGGGGGTGCCTTCCACCCTTGTCATTGACTCGGGACTCTTCTGGCCCAACTCTTTTGCTTCGGGGGCTTCTTCTGGTCCATAAAAAATCACCGTAAATTTTCATGTCATTTGGACTCCGTTTGATATTCCTTTTCTGTAAAACTCAAAAACAAGGAAAAAACAGAAACTGGCACTGGGCTCTAGGTTAATAGGTTAGTCCCAAAAATAATATAAAATAGCATATAAATGCATATAAAACATCCAAGATGGATAATATAATAGCATGGAACAAATAAAAATTATAGATACGTTGGAGACGTATCACTCTCCGGCCCGCCCGACTTTCACATCAACTCACGGGTACCCCTCAGGGCTGACCCGACTAATCAGAGACTGTCGGGAACTCAGGTCCACCTCTACCGGGATGGTACCACCTGTCCCTTTAGTCCCGTAGTAACAATGCACGGGGGCTATAGGTAAAAGTAACTGTGTGTCTGTAACATCAAGTTAGAAACCTGAGGAATCACCCTCGATGGAATCCACTCGATGTAATCGTCAAGGTGAACATATGAGGAATCACCCTCGAGGTTCACACTTGAGGTGTTGCACGACAGAGTCGTATCGGGAGTGGTGAAGGAGGAATCACCCTTGATGACCACGACCGAAAAGCTACACTACAGAGTAATCGTCAGGAGTGCATTACGAGGTATCACCCTCGGCACTCGATAGTAGCTCTGCAGAGTCGAGCAACAAAAGGGGGCGTGATGTGATGTGTCGGGCTCTGGAAGTCGATCACGTTGATCAATTCATCGGTCATCAAGCCGGGGTAACTGGGACAAGGTGAGGGGTCACTAGTGGATCACTAACCAACCTATACTTAGCAGTTTTGGATAAGCAGGTAAGGTACCATGAGCAGGTTACAAAAGCAGGCTATGCATCAGAATAGGAGCAATCAAGTATAGTAGCAAAATCAAATGCAAGCATGAGAGAGAATGGAATAGGCGATATCGAAATGATCAAGGGGGGTTTGCTTGCCTCGAAGCTCTGCTAAAAGGAAGAAGTGTCATTGTTGATGTAGTCGATCACAGAGGCATCAGCAGTGGTCTTGGGGTCTATCGGAGAAGAAGAGGGGGAAGAAACAGTAAATACAAAGCACACAGATGCATGACATGACAATAAGCAGTACTAGGGGTGTTCTAACGCAGTGCTAGGTAATACCGACGAAGGGGGAAAACATCCGGGAAAGTTTTCCCGAAGTTTGCATTTTCACACAGATGAAACGGAGGGGGACGGTTACATGTTCGCTATGCTAGCGACGTGTGACACACGAACGGAGGGCATATACAGATTCATCTCGTCTTTCTGAGCAACTTTCATGTATAACACTTTTTCATCCGAGCTACGGTTTAATTTCTATGATTTTTCAAAGTTTTATCAATTTTCTTAAATTATTAATAATTTGAAAATAAACGGGAAATTTCTAGGTGCACCCGGTGCAGTGCACCCAGCAGTGCACCAAAGGATGATAGTGGGCCCCGTTGACTGCCCAGTCAGCAGTCAACGTTGACCCGTTGATTGGTCAACGGGGCCCTAGGGGTCCCACACGTCAGAGTTTTATTAATATTCTAAAATTGTTTATTTAACTTAATTAAGGGGTCCCACATGTCATTTGCTACAACTAAACTAGACCTAGAATTAAATTAAACTAACAGTGGGGGTTAGCTTAAATGGGGATTAGCCCCATAACACAGGCGGGTCGGCCGGCTCGCGAGGCAGAGACCATGGCCGTGGGTGCGGCCAATGGCGGCGGCAAGCAGGCGGTGCGAGGGGGACCAGCAACGGGCGGAGCGACCACTCACGGCCAGGGAGGCGAGCTGCCGGCACCGGTGGCAGCCGCTAGCGCAGTAGGAGGCGCGCGGGCACGGGCGGGCGAGAAGAGCAGGGCACGGCTGAAGTGCAACTAGTCCCCGGGTGGTTTTGGTAATTCATAACAACATATAGCTCGTTGAACTAATATCCTTTCAAGTTAAATATTTCAGAAAGTTCAATGATTGGCATGGCACATGGACTAGAGATGTGGACCCCTCAAAATGCTAAGGACAAATATTGGCAAAAGCTCAAGACTCTACATTTCTATTTTAGTGATCCAAGATCACATTGAGTCCATAGGAAAGGCCAATACTATTAAAAGGGGATGAGGTGTTGCTTAATGGTCTACTTGCTCAAAGTGCTTAGTGATATGCTCCAAAACCCTCAACCACTTTCTCAAATCCAAATATGTCCTAAACCTAAAGTCAAACTTGGCCCCACCGATTTGATCTATCCAGCGCCACCGAGTTCCTTTGACATAGCCACTGCCAGAAACCCTAATCAGTTCGGTCTCACCGATAGGGATTTCGGTCTCACCGAGATGGGATTGCAAAACCTCAGTTTCCCTTTGTAACGTTTCGGTCTCACCGAAATGAGCGATCGGTCCCACCGAGTTCGCAATGCAAACTCTCGGTTTCCCTTTCGTAATGTTTCAGTCTTACCAAAAGGAGCGATCGGTCCCACCGAGTTTGCCTGACCAATTCTCTGTTTGCTCATTGCTGAAATCGGTCTCACCGAGTTCATGCAATTGGTCACACCGAGATGAGGTTTTGCCCTAACCCTAGCACATCGGTCCCACCGAGTTGATCATATCGGTCCCATCGAGAATCCTAACGTTCACATTTTGAACTGAATCGGTCTCACCGAGTTCTTCTATTCGGTCTGACCGAGTTGTATCAAATGTGTGTAACGGTTAGATTTTGTGTGGAGGCTATATATACCCCTCCACCCCCTTCTCTATTCAAGAGAGAGCTATTAGAACGTGCCTACACTTCCACTACTCATGTTCTGAGAGAGAACCACCTACTCATGTGTTGAGACCAAGACATTCCAATCCAACCACAAGAATCTTGATCTCTAGCCTTCCCCAAGTTGCTTTCAACTCAAATCATCTTTCCACCATATCCAAATCTATGAGAGAGAGTTGAGTGTTGGGGAGACTATCATTTGAAGCACAAGAGTAAGGAGTTCATCATCAACACACCATCTATTACCTTTTGGAGGGTGGTGTCTTCTAGATTGGTTAGGTGTCACTTGGGAGCCTCCGACAAGATTGTGGAGTTGAACCAAGGAGTTTGTAAGGGCAAGGAGATTGCCTACTTCGTGAAGATCTACCCGAGTGAGGCAAGTCCTTTGTGGGCGATGGCCATGGTGGGATAGACAAGGTTGCTTCTTCGTGGACCCTTCATGGGTGGAGCCCTCTGTGGACTCGCGCAACCGTTACCCTTCGTGGGTTGAAGTCTCCATCAACGTGGATGTACGATAGCACCACCTATCGGAACCACGCCAAAAATCTTCGTGTCTACATTGCGTTTGCCTTCTCCAAACCCTTCCCTTTACCTTCATATGCAATGTTTTACTTTCTGCTGCTACACTCTTAGAATTGCATGTGTAGGTTGATTGCTTGACTTGTGCTAAGTTGCTAAAATCTGCCAAGACTTAAAATTGGGAAAAGGCTAGATTTTTATTTGGTTAAGTAGTCTAATCACCCCCCCTCTAGACCTACTTTCGATCCTACAAGTGGTATCAAAGCTTTGGTCTCCAATTGCCTTGATTTCCATAGCTTTGGTGATCATAGCCTTGGTTTCACAGCCTAGGAGAGTATGGCGTCTAGCGAGGAAAATTACCACCGTAGAGGTCCTTACTTTGATGGTACTAATTTTGCTAGTTGGAAGCATAAGATGAAAATGCATATTCTTGCACATAACCCCGCCATTTGGGCTATAGTGTGTATTGGTTTGCAAGGTGAATTCTTCGAAGATGGAAGAGAACCAAATCGTGAAGCAACCGCGGAAGAATTGAAGATGTTGCAATACAACGCTCAAGCTTGCGATATCCTCTTCAACGGATTGTGCCCCGAAGAATTCAACAAAATCAGCCGCCTTGAGAACGCAAAGGAAATTTGGGATACTTTGGTTGATATGCACGAAGGTACCGAGTCTGTCAAGGAATCCAAATTGGATGTGCTTCAAAGTCAACTTGACAAGTTCAAAATGAAGGATGGTGAAGGAGTCGATGAAATGTATTCTAGGCTTGCTCTCATCACAAATGAGATTGCCGGCTTATAAGTGAAGAGATTACCGACAGATTCATCATCAAGAAGATCCTAAGAGCCTTGGATGGAAAATATGATACCATGTGCACTTTGATCCAAATGATGCCCAATTACAAAGATCTCAAGCCAACGGAAGTCATTGGTAGAATTGTTGCTCATGAGATGTCACTTAAGGATAAGGAAGAGCTTCACAACAAGTCTAGTGGTGCTTACAAAGCTTCATGTGATTCTCCCACAACATCAAGTGAGAAACAAGCCTTCAATGAAGAATTGAGCCTAATGGTGAAGAACTTCAACAAGTTCTACAAGAGTAGAAGCAAAGAGAGAAGTTCTAAGTCAAGGTCCTACAATGACAAAAGATCTTCTAGTCGTGATCGCAATTGCTATAATTGTGGAAGACCCGGACATTACTCTAGTGAATGTACGGCTCCCTACAAAAGAAGAGAAGACTCACCTAAAAGGATAAGTAAAAGAGATGAATCACCTCCAAGAGAGAGAAGGAGTAGATATGATCGTTATGAACGAAGACCCTCTCGCAGAAGCAAGGATTCGGAAAGGAAGGACAAGTCATCAAAGAGCTACACAAGATGAAGACATCAAGCTCATGTTGGTGAATGGGTATCTGGTTCCGACTCCGACAACCAGTCCGAGAGAAGTTATCACTCCGACTCCGAATATACTCAAGATGAAGGTGTTGCCGGACTTGCACTTGTGTCATCCAACTCCTACGACATATTTGACTCACCAAATGAAGGAATTGGAAGATGCTTCGTGGCTAAAGGCCCCAAGGTATCAGACCCCGAGTATGTTGATTTCAATAGTGATGAAGATGATTTGCTAGGTGATGATGATTTACTTGTTGACAACTCTAGTGATGAAAACTATGATGAAATTGCTATTAATCATGTTAATCAAGATGAAACGAATGGCAATGATAAGAAGGAGATTGAGCGTCTAACTAAAGAATTAAACACTCTTAAGTTATCTCATGAAACTACCTTAGAGGATCATCGATAGCTTTTAAAGACTCATGAGAAGCTACGCTTTGAAAAGCTCAATCTAGAGCAAGAGCATGGGTTCTTAAAAGCAATCAATGATGATCTTCGTAAGAAAAGTTCTTCTTACATTGCCAAGCATTTACTCTTGTCTACTTACATGCCACAAGTAAAATCTAGCAACAAGAACAAGAAAGATTCTTCTTCTAGTTGTAACAATAATCATGCTAAATCCAATATTGTTGCTTCTAGTAGTTCTCTTGATTCCACTAATGATTCTCTTAGCCAAGTTACACTTGAGCAAGAAAATAGCTTATTGAAGGGAATTATAGAGAAAGGTGTTTACAAGAGCCTTGCCGGAAGTAAGCAATTTGAGGAGATTGTACGCAAGCAAGGAAGGCACCGGAAGAATCAAGGTGTTGGTTTTGAACGCAAGTTCAATGCCAATGGAGTTGAGTGGGAAGAAGATCAATACCCCAAGATGAAGTTTGTTCCTCAACAAGAGAAGTATGACACCACTTATTTTGATGGAAGACAAGCTCAAGATGATCTTCCACCACAAGACCACAAGCTAAAAGGCAAGGACAAGCTTCAAGAGGAGATTGATTCATTTGAAGAAGCTCCAAAGGCCTTGGTCAAGTGGGTTCCCAAGACTACATCAAGTTCCACTTCATCAAGTACGACTACAACTCCAAGGATCCCCATCAAGTTGATGTGGGTCCCAAATAATAAGAACTAGAGAGTTCTTGAGGGTGACTCCGCCAACATACTTCACTCATATTCATTTTGGCGAGGACAAGTGCAATCAACTTCCATATCTTGCACTAGTTCAAGGAGTCACAAACCCTCTTGTTGGTAAGACAAGGGACAAGGTAACCTAATGCTTTCATGGACAAACATCATATGTGTATTTCACTCTATGTCTATGGATATCCTTGTGTGTTCCTTGTGGGACTAACCCATGTAGGTATTGAAAGTGCAACTCACTCCAATGGATTGCTCCAAATGATCTACATCAACATTGAGCATCCACATCTTCAACATCTACATGAAGTCATCATCGACAAAACCCAAGGTTAGTTCATCCCTCTTAGGGGGGATATCACATCTAGGGGAGCTTTACTCTAAGAATTGAGCTAAAGCAACTCTAAAGGTGTGAACACAACAATGCTTTATGTAAAAGTGGTAACCCCACTTGTGCTTAAATGATGAGTATGACCTATGATCAAATGTTCTCATTTGACTCCTAAGTCAATATACTCATATATAGATGACCTAGTCATCGCCAATTGCTTGATAGATGCTAGAGTGTTTGTGCATGCTTTGCCACATATTTCATTTGCTATCTTATTGTGTGAGCATGTTGGTTGCATAATTTTCTCCATTCGAGGACATCCATTTGTTGTTTTGATTGATTGGTTTTTCTTTTTGCCAAATGGATGGACAAGAATGCCTAAGTACTCCCTCTAGCTATCTATGCTTTTCTCGTCTCAAACTCTATTCATGCTACATCACAAAGTTTGATCAAGTCAAATTCGGACCCTCCGGGTGAGGAGCACTCGGAGCCACCGATCCGTCAAGGGCTTAAACTTCCAAAACCTCTTAATGGCTTTCGGCCTAACCGATTCATCCATCTCGGTCTCATCGAAATCATTGGGTTGATCTAGGTTTTCATCTCGGTGCAACCGATTAGAATAGTTCGGTCACACCGAGTTGCAGTAACCGCTTGCAATTTTGCATCTCGGTGCCACCGAGTCGTTCCACTCGGTCACACCGACAGTGACTGGGTATATATATATATCCGCGGGTTGAAATTTGGAAATTCCTTCAAACTCCCAACCACGCCTGCCCAGCTCTGCCGCCCCCTTGGTCTCCGGATCATCGCCATCGTCGCCAGCACCCTCCTGCTGCTGGTCTCCGCCGCCGTCAACGGGATTCTTCGCCGCCGTTGTCGCCGTAGCGAGTCCGCCGCCAAGTTAGGGTACGGACTCAATTCCTTTGTGTATTCCTTAGCTCCGATTCTTGCACAAAGGTTAACGCCATGCGTCTAGCCACGATTGAGATCATCCTATCCAACCAAAACTTCCTCTAGATTAGTTTTGATGCAAAAACTTAGGGTTAGGTTTCCTCCGAACTCATCTCGGACCGACCGATTTGAAGTATTCGGTCTCACCGATTTGGCCCAGGCCATTGCACATGTACAACTCGGTCTGACCGAAGTGTACGAATCGGTGTGACTGAGTTTACTTTCTCTGTGAAACCCTAGCATCTCAGAGTTACCTAACTGCGTCTCGGTCTGACTGAAACTGCCTGTTTAGACTCCAAAGTTGCTTCGGTGTTACCGAGTTAGTCATATCGGTAGATCCAAAATGCTTTCTGTAGAAAACTAAAATTAAGTTTTTGAGTCAAACTTTTTGCCAAAATAGCTGTACTTTGTGATGCTCATCTACTCTGCCTATACCTATCTACTCATAGGGTCAGTGTCAGCCATGTCAGACAACAGTGAAAGCCAGAACAGGTCAGAGGAGCAAGCAAATCTCGGTGAGGGCACTAGTCCCTCCAATAGCAGTTATGATGAGGGTAGCAGAAGCACCCCAAGCAACTTGCCTAATGCTGCAACTAGGCAAAGGAAGAAGAGAACCTCAGATTCTACAGATGAGGACTTTGTGGTTGATGAGGAGGTCACCTCAAAGAAGAAGGCAGTCAAGAAGGAGTATGCTGCTGCTGCCACCAAGCCTGGAATGAGGAAGAAAGCTCCTGCCAAGAGAGTGCGTATGTCAAAAGCCAGAGCCTCCACTCGGGAAACTATGGAGTTCACTCTTTAATCAAGAGAAGAAGAGGCTGTTGGAGGCAAGAAAAGGAAGGAAAGGGGCCAGAGTTATTGGCAGATCATCAATGATGAAAGATCTAGATGAAGATGATGAGGAAGAAGCTGTTGAGCCAGCACCAAAGTCTCAGAAGCTTATGGGAGATGCAATCAAGTCTGGGGCTGATTCATCTAAGCCCAAGACAGCTCCAAAGCCATTTGCCCAAGCTCAAGTCCCAAAGCCTACAACACCCAAGAGATCCACCAGAAACATCCCAGCTGCTAAAAAAGAACAAGGCCCCAGTGCCTGAAGTTTAAGAGGATGAGGAGTAGCAAGTGCTCAGGAAGCTCAAACCAAAAATTCCAGATCATGATGACAATCATCCCATAGCTGAAAACATGAAGTTGAGAAAGGATGCAGGTCTCAGACTATGGAGACAGACGACCCATATGCTGTGAGGAGAAGGACAACTGTGGACTACAGATTTCACACCAAGGAGCAGCAAGACTTCTATGAGACAGTTCTTTTGGACAAGAAGCCCATAGTCAGTGACATGAGATGGGTTGACTGGAAATTCATTGATGACAATGAAGATTACTTCCCAGGAGTTCATGAGAGTTTCAGGCTGAACGGAGTTGACAAGTTTGTTGGTCAGAAGCTGACTAAATAGAATGATGAGATGGTCATACAATTTTATTCAACTGCACACTTCTATCCGGATGGCAAGATAGTCTGGATGACTGAAGCACAAGATACCAATCATCTATTGCAGAATGGGACAAGTTGATCAATGCCCCTGAAGAAGGTGAAGATGACACAGATGTCTATGCCAAGCCCAGGAAAGATCATAACTCCATGGCTCACATGTACAAGTAAATTCCTGATCATGCCTTGGAGTCTCACACGTTTGGCTCCATCTACTATCTGCTGTCAAGGCTCCCACTATCAACACTATACTGAGGCACACTTTGTTGCCCAAGTCAGGAGATGACAGGATGATCAGAGGTCACTCAATAAACCTGCTGCATATGTTTGATGTGCTAGAGAAGTTCAAGGTGATGACTTTGATTGTTGAAACCATCAAGAGAACTGCTGCTGATCAGAAGAGGTCATGTGGATATGCCCCACACATTCAGATGCTCATCAACTCCAAGATGGGAACAGGCACATATCTACTGGATAGAGAACACCTTCCCCCGAGGCCAGACTTTGAGGACAATGTTGTTGTCATGGATGCATCACATCCTACATCTGTAGAGGCTCAGGAGAAGCGAGAGCAAGCTAAGGCAGGCAAAGACTTCCAAGATGCCAGATGTATCAGCTGTGAATCGCAAGACCAAGCAAGATCATCTCACTTATCTGCTTGGGTCTACAATGAGGATTGAGAAAGGACTAGCCACCCTGACTCAAAACCAAGAAAGTCTTGAGAGGATCATTGAAACAAAATTTTATGATCTAGACAGCAGAGCCAGTTGTCACAGATTCCAGAGCTACAGCTTCAGCACCTGCAGCAACTGCCACTGTTGCACCTTCAGTTGCAACTCCTCCAACTCCTCAGACATCAGCAGAAACATTTGCAGACGGACTCCTCTCAACGCCATCTACGCACACCGGAGCCACCAGCCCGAAGACCACTTCAGGAGCTCCCTGAGATCGTGCCTAGAGTGCCAAATAGCACTATGCATTTTTGAGCTTTTTGGTAACTTGTTGCCAAAGGGGGAGAAAGTGTATAGATCTTAGGCTTCGAGAGAGAAAGTGTTTTGCTTTTGTTTGCCTCTCTTGCTACTAGATATTTGTTTATTTTGTTGCTACATTATTTATGCTTGTGTGTGAGATACACTTATGATCATGTGGTTGATCATTATGCTTTAATGTGTGCTTGAATGATGCTATCTATAATACTTGTGTATGATCAATCATGTTTCCCTTGGTGATGAGTGCATGTGCTTTACATTCTATCATTTTGAGCGCTCCACCAAGATGTATGTGACATGGAAGAGTAACCCATGATCCTAATCGATTGTGCATTTGCATTCAGAAGAAAATTTCAAATAATGCACAAATTTAGGGGGAGCTCTTGCTTATCACATACTTCTCAAAGCGACGATATATTTCATTCATATTATCATTTGTCGAAGCTTTGATCTATATGTTGTCATCAATTACCAAAAAGGGGGAGAATGAAAGTGCAACTAATCCCCGGTGGTTTTGGTAATTCATAACAACATATAGCTCATTGAACTAATATCCTTTCAAGTTAAATATTTCAGAAAGTTCAATGATTGGCATGGCACATGGACTAGAGATGTGGACCCCTCAAAATGCTAAGGACAAATATTGGCAAAAGCTCAAGACTCTACATTTCTATTTTAGAGATCCAAGATCACATTGAGTCCATTGGAAAAGCCAATATTATTAAAAGGGGATGAGGTGTTGCTTAATGGTCTACTTGCTCAAAGTGCTTAGTGATATGCTCCAAAACCCTCAACCACTTTCTCAAATCCAAATATGTCCTAAACCTAAATTCAAACTCGGCCCCACCGATTTGATCTATCCGGCGCCACTGAGTTCCTTTGACATAGCCACTACCAGAAACGCTAATTAGTTTGGTCTCACCGATAGAAATTTTGGTCTCACCGAGATGGGATTGCAAACTCTCTGTTTCCCTTTGTAACGTTTCAGTCTCACCGAAATGAGCGATCGGTCCCACTGAGTTTGCAATGCAAACTCTCGGTTTCCCTTTCATAACATTTCGGTCTTACCGAAAGGAGCGATTGGTCCCACCGAGTTTGCCTGACCAATTCTCTGTTTGCTCATTGCTGAAATCGGTCTCACCGAGTTCATGCAATCGGTCACATCGAGATGAGGTTTTGCCCTAACCCTAGCACATCGGTCCCACCGAGTTGATCATATCGGTCCCACCGAGAATCCTAACGTTCACATTTTGAACTGAATCGGTCTCACCGAGTTGTTCTATTCGGTCTGACCGAGTTGGATCAAATGTGTGTAACGGTTAGATTTTGTGTGGAGGCTATATATACCCCTCCACCCCCTTCTCTATTCAAGAGAGAGCTATCAGAACATGCCTACACTTCCACTACTCATTTTCTGAGAGAGAACCACCTACTCATGTGTTCAGACCAAGACATTCCAATCCAACCACAAGAATCTTGATCTCTAGCCTTCCCCAAGTTGCTTTCCACTCAAATCATCTTTCCACCATATCCAAATCTGTGAGAGAGAGTTGAGTGTTGGGGAGACTATCATTTGAAGCACAAGAGCAAGGAGTTCATCATCAACACACCATCTATTACCTTTTGGAGAGTGGTGTCTCCTAGATTGGTTAGGTGTCACTTGGGAGCCTCCGACAAGATTGTGGAGTTGAACCAAGGAGTTTGTAAGGGCAAGGAGATCGCCTACTTCATGAAGATCTACCCGAGTGAGGCAAGTCCTTCATGGGTGATGGCCATGGTGGGATAGACAAGGTTGCTTCTTCGTGGACCCTTAGTGGGTGGAGCCCTCCGTGGACTCGCGCAACCGTTACCCTTCGTGGGTTGAAGTCTCCATCAACGTGGATGTACGATAGCACCATCTATCAGAACCACGCCAAAAATCTTCGTGTCTACATTGCGTTTGCCTTCTCCAAACCCTTTCGTTTACCTTCATATGCAATGTTTTACTTTCCGCTGCTACACTCTTAGAATTGCATGTGTAGGTTGATTGCTTGACTTGTGCTAAGTTGCTAAAATCTGCCAAGACTTAAAATTGGGAAAAGGCTAGATTTTTATTTGGTTAAGTAGTCTAATCACCCCCCTCTAGACCTACTTTCGATCCTACAATGGCCCCAAGCGGCAGCAGGTGGCGCGGGGCTGCCGACGCGGCGGGCGAGGGGAAGCAGGCCGCGGGGCAGAGGACGGGGCCGGCACACGAAGGGGCGTGCAACAGAGGAAACGACGGCGAGCGGGCAGCAAGCAGCAGTAGGGGAGCAAGGCCGTGGACAGCCGCGGGCGCGCACAGCGCAGGGTCCACGAGCGGCCAAGGCAGCAGCGAGGCACGTGCGGGGGCACGCGGGCTGGCCAGTAGGGGGCGCGCGAGGGCGTGGTCACGGGTGCGCGTGAACACGGTGAGCGCAAGCTCCGGTGAGTTCGGCCGTGGCGGTGTACAGGTTCTACGGTGACAGATTCAATGGGGAAAGGGGGAATCGGTGGATGTGCTCACATCGAAGGCGAGGAGCAGCTCGGGGAGGTGCGGGGGTGGCCGGAGGCGAACGATTCGACGGTGACGTCGTGCGATGGCCGAAGGCGGAGGAAGGCTCGATATGTCCGTCTCGCAGCGTCCTAGCCTCGATCCAGCGGCATAGAGGAAGGAGAAGAGGGTGGCTCGGCTCCTGGACCTGGTGGTACGACGTCGGGCAGCCGATGGCCGTGGTGGCGCTGAAGACAGGGCGACGGCCGAGCGCGAGTGGAGAGGGGTAGCACGCAGGGGAAGGGGGAAGAGGTAGCTAGGGTTTCGGGAGAGGGGCCCTGGCTATTTTAACCCCGCAGGGGGGCTGGGGATGGCCGACGCATGGACAAGGCGCGGCCATGGCGGCCAGATGCTCGCCACGACCTCCCCCGCTCTTGTAGCGAGGAGGGAGATGATCTGGTTGGGCTAGGCCTGCTCCTGTAGCAGCAGGCCTTAAGTGCCTAGCGGTTTTCAACATTTTTTTATATTCAATTTACCACTATTTTGCATTTTTTATCATTAGCAAAAGAACTTAGTTTATTATGGGAATTAGCCCATAATTACTAGGCAATATTTTGAAGAGGCCCACAAGGTATGAGGTCACTTGGATGTGTATAGCTATTTTTATAATTTAAAAAGCATTTAATTATTTGTTTTAGCCACTGTTTTACTTATTTTAGGGCATTTAAACACTTTACAAAATGTTGATTCAGCCCCAATATTATCAAAAGAATATTTGCCACATGATGAACATTTTAGTTTTGACATTTGAAAACTTTTATAGTTTGACTTGAATTTAAATTTGAATTTGAACGGGGTTTGAATCAACGCGAGTTTATCAACAGTAATCATGGTGATGTGGCATCATTAGTAGAGGGTTACTGTAGCTTAATTATCCGGGTGTAAAAATTCTCCTCCACTACAAGAAATCTCGTCCCGAGATTTAAGAGATGGAGTAAGGTGGAAAGTTCTGGTTACGAAATTCTAACGGTTCTTCTCGGTCTTGGTTGCTCTTCTCGAAGAGGTTGATCCACAATGCTGATGTCTTCATTTTTGTGCTCCAGGTCATCATGATGAAGTCATCATCCTTTCTTCGGAGTCTTCATCGTACTTTCGAAAAGGTAAGGGGCAGCTCGACAATGATAGGATGATATAAGGGGTAACCATATGGGATTATCCCATGAATGAACTCATGAGTATCTCTCGAGTTGAACAAATGGAACACATCGAGAGCAAGAAGGTACAATAAGAAGTATCAAGCAGATAGTCAATCGTCCGATGTGTGGAACAGAGTGTGAAAAGGGGTTCAGAGCAACCAGAATAACTATTGCGTCTGATACCAGAATAGATCATCTCTCGGAAGGTGGCTCGGGATTTTCATACGAAGCCAAGCATGAGGTATAACTCTAGAAATAGGGGTGTACAGATGGGTCAGGTTTCAATCCTATGGAATTGTGGGTTATGGGCCCATGATACGTCTCCGCCATATCTATAATTTTTGATTGTTTCATGTCAATATTATACAACTTTCACATATTTTTGGCAACATTTTATATGATTTATTGGACTAACATATTGATCCAGTGCCCAGTGCCAGTTCCTGTTTGTTGCATGTTTTTTGTTTCGTAGAATATCCATATCAAACGAAGTCCAAACATGATAAAAATTTATGAAGAATTATTTTGGAATATATGTGATTTTTGGGACTTGGAATCAACGCAAACGGGGGCCCACAACCCCCAACATACACCAGGGCACGCCCCAGGGGCCAGGCGCATGGTGGTGGGTTGTGCTCACCTCATACGTCGGTTGGAGCTCTACTTTGGGCGCAAGGAAGCTTATATCCGGAAAAAATCGTGTTAAAATCTCAGCGCAATCGGAGTTACGGATCTCCAAGAATATAAGAAACGGTTTTCGGCCAGAAAACAGGAACGCGAAGCAGAAGAGAACAGAGAGATAGATCCAATCTAGGAGGGGCTCCTGCCCCTCCGCCGCCATGGAGGCCATGGACCAGAGGGGGAAGTCTCCTCCCATCTAGGGGGGAGGCCAAGGAAGAACAAGAAGAAGGAGGGGGGCTCTCTCCCCCTCTCTCCCGGTGGCGCTGGAGAGCCACCGGGGCAAGGACCGTGACGGCGATCTACATCAACAACCTTGCTACCGTCAACACCAACTTTCTCCCCCTCTATGCAGCGGTGTAACCTCTCTTTTCCCTGCTGCAATCTCTACTTAAGCATGGTGCTCAACACTATATATTATTTCCCAATGATATGTGGTTATCCTATGATGTTTGGGTAGATCCGTTCTGTCCTATGGGTTGATAGATGATCATGATTGGTTTGAGTTGTATATTTTATTTTGGTGCTGTCCTACGGTGCCCTCCGTGTCGTGCAAACGGAGGGATCCCCACTGTAGGGTGTTGCAATACGTTAATGGTTCGCTTATGGTGGGTGGCATGAGTGACAGAATACACAGACCCGAGTTTGGGGGTCACTGCGCATGGGATAAAGAGGACTTGATACTTAATGCTATGGTTGGGTTTTACGACCTTAATGATCTTTAGTAGTTGCGGATGCTTGCTAGAGTTCCAATCATAAGTGCATATGATCCAAGTAGAGAAAGTATGTTAGCTCATGCCTCTCCCTCATATAAAATTGCAACAATGATTATCGGTTAGTTATCGATCACCTAGGGACAAATGACTTTCTTGTTGACAAAAGCTATCTACTTTTATTGTCTCGCAATTTATTCGTAGTTTTAATCTCGCAAAGTACTCGCAGTTTTATTCTTGGAAAATAGTTTTATACTTGTTCTAGGTAAAGCAAACGTCAAGTGTGCGTAGAGTTGTATCGGTGGTCGATAGAACTTGAGGGAATATTTGTTCTACCTTTAGCTCCTCATTGGGTTCGGCACTCTTATTTATCGAAAAGGCTACAAATTATCCCCTATACTTGTGGGTTATCAAGACCTTTTTGTGGCGCCGTTGCCGGGGAGCAATAGCGTGCGGTGAATATTCTCGTGTGTGCTTGTTTGCTTTATCACTAAGTAGTTTTTATTTTCTATTCTAAGTTGTTCTCTATCTTTAGTTATGGATATGGAACACGAAACATCAATAAAAATAGTTGTACTTGCTACACATGGAGATGGGGAACCTCCTAAAACCCTCAATGCTCGTTGTGTGAAAAATATTAAACACTACTTTGATAATCCTGAGAAAACCCCATTAAACTTGATAATGGGAGACATGTTGGATCAACGTGAATACTTTAGGGATTATCGCTTGACACAAAAAGGGAAATTATTATGGGATCAAATTGATATGTTGCATTGGTATGCTTGGAATTTATGCTTGAGATATGATTATACTTGTTGCTCTAGGATGAAGGCTCCACACCTTCCCTTTTCATGCAAATTTAATGATAATGAAACCTTGGCTTCTTATGATTACTATGATGTGGAACGAATAGAAGAATTTGTTGCTTTTAAGGGTGCTTATGAAATTGAATCTTTGTTTGAAAAGTATGAAGATTTTGATGATTCAGTTTATAGACCTGAAAATTTTGCTATACTTAAATATTGCTATGATAATTATAAATGCAATTGTGATATTGATGTATTTATTGAGAATGTCTCCACTGTCCAAGAAGAGACTAATATTTTGCAGGAGTCTATGGAAGAAGAAATTGATGAAACTGTGAGCTCATTGGATGAAAAAGATGATGAGGACAGCGAAGAACAAAAGGAGGAAGAGAGGATTAGCTAACCGTGCCCACCTTCTAACGAGAGTAACTCTTCAACTCATACATTGTTTAATGTCCCTTCGTTCTTACCGAAGGATGAATGCTATGATAATTGCTATGATCCCATTGATTCATTTGAAATATCCCTTTTTGATGAACTTGATGCTTGATGTCTACTATGCAATGTTCTTCTTGTAGACTCGTGTTGGGCCTCCAAGCGTAGAGTTTTGTAGGACAGTAGCAAATTTCCCTCAAGTGGATGACCTAAGGTTTATCAATCTGTGGGAGGTGTAGGATGAAGATGGTCTCTCTCAAACAACCCTGCAACCAAATAACAAAGAGTCTCTTGTGTCCCCAACACACCCAATACAATGGTAAATTGTATAGGTGCACTAGTTCGGCGAAGAGATGGTGATACAAGTGTAATATGGATAGTAGATATAGGTTTTTGTAATCTGAAAATATAAAAACAGAAAGGTAACTAGTAACAAAAGTGAGCAAAAACGGTATTGCAATGCTTGGAAACAAGGCCTAGGGTTCATACTTTCACTAGTGCAAATTCTCTCAACAATGATAACATAATTGGATAATATAACAATCCCTCAACATGCAACAAAGAATCACTCTAAAGTTTCTATCGGAGAACGTAGGAAGAAAACGTGCATCAACCCCTATGCATAGATTACCCCAATGTCACCTCGGGAATCCGTGAGTTGAGTGCCAAAACATACATCAAGTGAATCAATAGAACATCCCATTGTCACCACAGATATCCCATCGCAAGACATACATCAAGTGTTCTCAAATCCAATACTCAATCCAACATAACAAAACCTCAAAGAGCAAGACTCAATTCATCACAAGAAGGTAGAGGGGGAGGAACATCATATGATCCAACTATAATAACAAAGCTCGCGATACATCAAGATCGTGCCAAATCAAGAACACGAGAGAGAGATCAAACACATAGCTACTGGTACATACCCTCAGCCCCGAGGGTGAACTACTCCCTCCTCGTCATGGAGACTGCCGGGATGACGAAGATGGCCTCCAATGATGATTTCCCCCTCCGGTAGGGTGCCAGAATGGGGTCCCGATTGGTTTTTCGTGGCTACAGAGGCTTGCGGCGGCGGAACTTCCGATCTAGGGTTCTTTTCGGAGGTTTGGGTATTTATAAGAATTTTTGGCGTTGGAAACAAGTCAGGGGGGTTCCCGAGGAGTCCATAAGCCAGGGGGCGCACAAGGGGGGGTGCCCCCTACCCTTGTGGTTGCCTTGGGACTCCTCTGGCCCAACTTCGATGCTCCATGGGCTTCTTCTAGTCCATAAAAAATCACCGTAAATTTTCAGCTCGTTTGGACTCCGTTTGATATTCCAAGTGAAGTTACCGATAATGTTGAAGACAAAAGAGGGGATGCCTTCCGGGGCATCCCCAAGCTTAGTTGCTTGGGTATTCCTTGAATATTACCTTGGGGTGCCTTGGGCATCCCCAATCTTAGGGTCTTGTCACTCCTTATTCTCCTCATATCGATATCTCACCCAAAACTTGAAAACTTCAATCACACAAAACTTAACGGAACTTCGTGAGATGGGTTAGTATGATAAAACAAATCATTCACTTTGGTACTGTCAAGACAAGATTCAAATTTTTTCTCACATGATACCTACTGTACCCTATCATTTCTACAATTTATATTGAGCAATATAAGCCATAGAAACTAGAAAACAAGCAAACTATGCATTGAAAACAGAATCTGTCAAAACAGAATAGTCTGTAAAGATCTGAATTAAGGTCATACTTCTGTAACTCCAAATATTCTGAAAAATTAGGAAAACGTAGAAAATTTGTATACCAATCAACTTTAAACAATTCAGAATTTTTTGACGTTCCAGTAAAAGATAGGAATTTCTATACTGGACGCAAAAGTTTCTATTTTTGCACAGAATCAAATCAACTATCAACCACACTATCCCAAAGGCTTTTCTTGGCACTCTATTCAAACAAAAGCTATAAAACATGATTACTACAGTAGCATAATCATGTGAACACAAAAAAACAGTAGGGGTAAATATTGGGTTGTCTCCCAACAAGCGCTTTTCTTTAATGCCTTTTTAGCTAGGCATGATGATTTCAATGATGCTCACATAAAAGATAAGAATTGAAACATAATGGAAGCATCATGGAGCATATGACTAGCACATTTAACTCTAACCCACTTCCTATGCATAGGGATTTTGTGAGTAAAGAATTTATGGGAACCAAAATCAACTAGCATAAGAAGGCAAAACAAGCATAACTTTAAGATTTTCAACACATAGAGAGGAAACTTGATATTATTGCAATTCCGACAAGCATATATTCCTCCCTCATAATAATTTTCAGTAGCATCATGAATGAATTCAACAATATAACTATCACATAAAGCATTATTTTCATGATCCACAAGCATAGAAATTTTATTACTCTCCACATAAGGAAATTTATTCTCATGAATAGTAGTGGGAGCAAACTCAACAAAATAACTATCATGTGAGGCATAATCCAATTGAAAATTAAAATCATGATGACAAGTTTCATGGTTATCATTATTCTTTATAGCATACATGTCATCAAAATAATCATCATAGATAGCAGCTTTGTTCTCATAATCAATTGGAACCTCTTCCAAAATAGTGGATTCATCACTAAATAAAGTCATGACCTCTCCAAATCCAATTTCATAATTATCACAATAAGATTCAACACCCTCCAAAATAGTGGGATCATTAACTAGAGCTGACACTCTTCCAAACCCACTTTCATCAACATAATCATCATAAATCAGAGGCATGCTATCATCATAATAAATATTCTCATCAAAACTTGGGGGACTAAAAATATCATCTTCATCAAACATAGCATCCCAAGCTTATGGCTTTGCATATCATTAGCATCATGGATATTCAAAGAATTCATACTAACAACATTGCAATCATGCTCATCATTCAAATATTTTATGCCAAACATTTTATTGACTTCTTCTTCTAACACTTGAGCACAATTTTCATTTCCATCATTTTCACGAAAGATATTAAAAAGATGAAGCATATGAGGCAACCTCAATTCCATTTTTTTGTAGTTTTCTTTTATAGACTAAACTAGTGATAAAACAAGAAACTAAAAGATTCAGTTGCAAGATCTAAAGATATACCTTCAAGCACTCACCTCCTCGGCAACGGCGCCAGAAAAGAGCTTGATGTCTACTATGCAACCTTCTTCTTGTAGACTCGTGTTGGGCCTCCAAGCGCAGAGTTTTGTAGGATAGTAGCAAATTTCCCTCAAGTGGATGACCTAAGGTTTATCAATCCGTGGGAGGCATAGGATGAAGATGGTCTCTCTCAAACAACCCTGCAACCAAATAACAAAGAGTCTCTTGTGTCCCCAACACACCCAATACAATGGTAAATTGTATAGGTGCACTAGTTCGGCGAAGAGATGGTGATACAAGTGTAATATGGATAGTAGATATAGGTTTTTGTAATCTGAAAATATAAAAACAGAAATGTAACTAGTAACAAAAGTGAGCAAAAATGGTATTGCAATGCTTGGAAACAAGGCCTAGGGTTCATACTTTCACTAGTGCAAATTCTCTCAACAATGATAACATAATTTGATCATATAACAATCCCTCAACGTGCAACAAAGAATCACTCTAAAGTTTCTATCGGAGAACGTAGGATGAAAACATGCATCAACCCCTATGCATAGATTACCCCAATGTCACCTCGGGAATCCGTGAGTTGAGTGCCAAAACATACATCAAGTGAATCAATAGAACATCCCATTGTCACCACAGATATCCCATCGCAAGACATACATCAAGTGTTCTCAAATCCAATACTCAATCCAACATAACGAAACCTCAAAGAGCAAGACTCAATTCATCACAAGAAGGTAGAGGGGGACAAACATCATATGATCCAACTATAATAACAAAGCTCGCGATACATCAAGATCGTGCCAAATCAAGAACACGAGAGAGAGATCAAACACATAGCTACTGGTACATACCCTCAGCCCTGAGGGTGAACTACTCCCTCCTCGTCATGGAGACTGCCGGGATGATGAAGATGGCCTCCGGTGATGATTTCCCCCTCCGGCAGGGTGTCGAAACGGGGTCCCGATTTGTTTTTCGTGGCTACAGAGGCTTGCGGTGGCGGAACTTCCGATCTAGGGTTCTTTTCGGAGGTTTGGGTATTTATAAGAATTTTTGGCGTCAGAAACAAGTCAGGGGGGTTCCTGAGGAGTCCACAAGCCAGGGGCGCGCCCTGGGGGCCCCCCTACCCTTGTGGTTGCCTCGGGACTCCTCTGGCCCAACTCCGATGCTCCGTGGGCTTCTTCTGGTCCATAAAAAATCACCGTAAATTTTCAGCTCATTTGGATTCCGTTTGATATTCCTTTTCTGTGAAACTCAAAAACTAGGAAAAAACAAAAACTGGCACTGGGCTCTAGGTTAATAAGTTAGTCCCAAAAATAATATAAAATATCATATAAATGCATATAAAACATCCAAGATGGATAATATAATAGCATGGAACAATAAAAAATTATAGATACATTGGAGACGTATCAATGCTTGCTATGCTTGTGGCCATGATGCCAATTTGAATTATGCTTATGGAGATGAACTTGCTATAGTTCCTTTTTTTGAGAATGAAATTGTTGCTATTGCTCCCACACATGATAGTCCTATTATTTTTTTTGAATTCTCCAAACTACACTATATCAGAGAAGTTTGCACTTATTAAGGATTACATTGATGAGTTGCCTTTTACCATTGCACATGATAATTTTGATGAATATAAGATGCATGTGCTTGCTGCTCCTACTTGCAATTATTATGAGAGAGGAACTACATCTCCACCTCTCTATGTTTCCAACACGATAAAATTGCAAGAAACTGCTTATGCTATGTATTGGCCTCTACTTGATGTGCATGAATTGTTCTTGTATGACATGCCGATGCATAGGAAGAGAGTTAGACTTCGTCATTGCATGATATATGTTGCTTTGTGCTCACTACTAAATGCCAAATCATTGTTAATTAAAATTGGCTTTGATATACCTTGAGATCCGGGTGGATCCATTACTTGAGCACTTTATGCCTAGCTTAATGGCTTTAAAGAAAGCGCTGCTAGGGAGACAACCTAGAAGTTTTAGAGAGTCATTTTATTCTGTTGATTGCTTTTATAAAGTTTTAAAACAAAAAAATATAGAGGGGAAACTAAAAACTTTTTCAAAAAGAGAAGCGATTGAAAGGTGATGCATTGGAGAAGTGAGGGTCGACCTTGAACCCTTGTGTTCATGCTCATGGAAACAATGCAAATTTTTCATCAAGATTCTCACAAAAATAATTATCCCCTGGTACAAATCCATTGTATTATAAAAATAATGTGCCAAGATTTTCCTTTAGGATGATTAGATTGCTTGTTGGTACGTGCGGTGCAAAAACAGAAACTTTGGCTGTAGTGCGTGATTTTACATTTTTTACTGGAATGTCAAAAGTTTCTGAAACTTTTTGCACAGTATTTATATACATTTTTTTTTATTTTTTTCCTAATTTTTCAGAATTTTTGGAGTAGCATAAGTATGGTTAAAGTTCAGATTGCTACAGACTATCCTGTTTAAGATAGATTCTGTTTTTGATGCATTGTTTTGCTTGTTTTGATGAAACTATCGATTTTTATCAGTGGTATAAGCCATATAGAAGTTATTATACAGTAGCTACAATGTGAAAAAAAATATGAATTGGTTTACAATAGTACTTAAAGTAGTGATTTGCTTTATTATACTAACGGATCTCACCAGTCTTCTGTTGAGTTTTGTGTGGATGAAGTGATCAAAGATCAAGGAGGTCTCTATGTGAGGAGAAGGAGGAGAGGCAAGAGCTCAATATTGGGGATACCCAAGGCACCACAAGTAAATATCCAAGGAGACTCAAGCGTCTAAGCTTGGGGATGCCCGGAAGGCATCCCATCTTTCTTCAACAAGTATCGGTATGTTTTCGTTTTCGTTTCGTTCATGTAATATGTGTAAATCTTGGAGCGTCCTTTGTGTTTATTTTTCATTTTTCTTTTATGCACCATGCTGGTATGAGACAATCCATGGTTGATTTATAGAATTCTCATTGCACTTCACTTATATCTTTTGAGTATGACTTTATAGAATGCTTCATGTGCTTCACTTATATTATTTGAAGTTTGGATTGCCTGTTTCTCTTCACATGGAAAACCGTTATTTGTAGAATTCTCTCTTGCTTCACTTATATTTATTAGAGCATGGTATTTTTTATAAAGAATTAAACTCTCTTGCTTCACTTACATCTATTTAGAGAGTCAACGGGAGTTGGTCATTTGCATGGCTAGTCATAAAATCCTACATAAAACTTATGGATCACTGAATATGATATGTTTGATTCCTTGCAATAGTTTTGCGATATAGATATGGTAATATGTGGGAGGTACTAGTAAATGGTTGTGGTTAGTAAGAATATTGGTGTTAAGGTTTGTGATTCCCGAAGCATGCACGTATAGTCTCTCGTTATGCTATGAAGTTGGAGCATGATTTATTATTGATTGTCTTCCTTATGAGTGGCGGTCGGGGACGAGCGATGGTCTTTTCCTACCAATCTATCCCCCTAGGGGCATGCGTAGTAGTACTTTGCTTCGAGGGCTAATAAACTTTTGCAATAAGTATATGAGTTCTTTATGACTAATGTGAGTCCATGGATTATATGCACTCTTACCTTTCCGCAATTTGCTAGCCTCTACGGTACCGTGCATTGCCCTTTCTCACCTCGAGATGTGGTGCAAACTTCGTAGGTACATCCAAACCCTGTGATATGATACGCTCTATCACACATAAGCCTTATTATATCTTCCTCAAAACAGCCACCATACCTACCTATTATGGCCTTTCCATAGCCATTCCGAGATATATTGCCATGCAACTTCCACCGCTTCCGTTTTGATGACTTGAGCATTCATTGTCTTATTGGTTTGCATGATCGTAAGCTAGCTAGCATGATATTTCTATGGCTTGTCTGTTTTTTGATATCGTTGTCATGCTAGATCATTGCACATCCTGGTACACTGCCAGAGGCATTCATATAGAGTCATATTTTGTTATAAGTATCGAGTTGTAATATTGAGTTGTAAGTAAATAGAAGTGTGATGATCATCAATTTTCATTATTAGAGCATGTCCCAGTGAGGAAAGGACGATGGAGACTATGATTCCCCCACAAGTCGGGATGAGACTCCGGACAAAAAGAGAGAAAAAAAGAAAAAGAAAAAACAAAGAGAGAAGGGGGCATGCTAGTTCCACACTTGTGCTTCAAAGTAGCACCATGTTTTTCATATAGAGAGTCTCCTATGTTGTCACTTTCATATACTAGTGGGAATTTTTCATTATAGGATTAGATGCACTCCCACTTAGTTTTCATATTGAGCTTTCATACACTTATAGCTCTTAGTGCATTCGTTGCATGGCAATCCCTACTCCTCGCATTGATATCAATTCATGGGCATCTCCATAGCCTGTTGGTTAAGCCGCGTCGATGTGAGACTTTCTTACTTTTTTGTCTTCTCTATATTTACCCCTATCATCATACTCTATTCCACCCATAGTGCTATATCTATGGCTTGCGCTCATGTATTGCGTGAGGGTTGAAAAAGCTAAAGCGCGCTAAAAAGTATGAACCAATTGCTCGGCTTGTTAGCGGGGTTATGAATGATAAATACTTTGTGCTAAGAAGACAGAGCATGACAAGACTATATGATTTTGTAGGGATAACTTTCTTTAGCGTTGATATTTTGAAAGACATGATTGTTTGTTGGGATGCCTGAGTATTGATGTCTTTATGTCAAATTATAGACTATTGCTTTGAATCACTTATGTCTTAATATTCATGCCATGATTAGATATATGGTCAAGATTATGCTAGGTAGCATTCCACATCAAAAATTATCTTTTTTATCATTTACCTACTCGAGGACGAGAAGGAATTAAGCTTGGGGATGCTGATACATCTCCGTCGTATCTATAATTTTTGATTGTTTCATGCCAATATTATACGACTTTCACATATTTTTGGCAACATTTTATATGATTTATTGGACTAACATATTGATCCAGTGCCCAATGCCAGTTCCTGTTTGTTGCATGTTTTTGTTTCACAGAATATCCATATCAAACGAAGTCCAAACGCGATAAAAATTTACGGAGAATTATTTTTGGAATATATGTGATTTTTGGGACTTGGAATCAACGCAAACGGGGGCCCACAACCCCCAACATACACCAGGGCGCGCCCGAGGGGCCAGGCGCGCGGTGGTGGGTTGTGCTCACCTTGTACGTCGGTTGGAGCTCTACTTCGGGTGCAAGGAAGCTTATATCCGAAAAAAAATCATGTTAAAATCTCAGTGCAATCGAAGTTACGGATCTCCGGGAATATAAGAAATGGTTTTTGGCCAAAAAACAGGAACGCGAAGCAGAAGAGAACAGAGAGATAGATCCAATCTAGGAGGGGCTCCTGCCCCTCCGCTGCCATGGAGGCCATGGACCAGAGGGGGAAGTCTCCTCCCATCTAGGGGGCAGGCCAAGGAAGAAGAAGAAGAAGGAGGGGGGCTCTCTCCCCCTCTCTCCCGGTGGCGCCGGAGCGCCGCCGGGGCAAGGATCATGACGGCGATCTACATCAACAACCTGGCTACCGTCAACACCAACTTTCTCCCCCTCTATGCAGCGGTGTAACCTCTCTTTTCCCCATTGTAATCTCTACTTAAACATGGTGCTCAACACTATATATTATTTTCCAATGATATGTGGTTATCCTATGATGTTTGAGTAGATCCATTTTGTCCTATGGGTTGGTAGATGACCATGATTGGTTTGAGTTGTATATTTTATTTTGGTGCTTTCCTATGGTGCCCTCCGTGTCACGCAAACGGGGGGATCCCCACTGTAGGGTGTTGCAATACGTTAATGGTTCGCTTATGGTGGGTGGCGTGAGTGACAGAATACAGAGACCCGAGTTTGGGGGTCATTGCGTATGGGATAAAGAGGACTTGATACTTAATGCTATGGTTGGGTTTTATGACCTTAATGATCTTTAGTAGTTGCGGATGCTTGCTAGAGTTCCAATCATAAGTGCATATGATCCAAGTAGAGAAAGTATGTTAGCTCATGCCTCTCCCTCATATAAAATTGCAACAATGATTATCGGTTTAGTTATCGATCACCTAGGGACAAATGGCTTTCTTTTTGACAAAAGCTATCTACTTTTATTGTCTCGCAATTTATTTGTAGTTTTAATCTCGCAAAGTACTCGTAGTTTTATTCTTGGCAAATAGTTTTATACTTGTTCTAGGTAAAGCAAATGTCAAGTGTGCGTAGAGTTGTATCGGTGGTCGATAGAACTTGAGGGAATATTTGTTCTACCTTTAGCTCCTCGTTGGGTTCGACACTCTTATTTATCGAAAAAGGCTACAAACGATCCCCTATACTTGTGGGTTATTAGCCCACCATGTGGGTTAAAAGCAAGAAGGCGTTAACATTTTGCACGGTCATGATAGCAAGACATGTCAGAGAATAGCCTGTCAGTTATGTTGGCAATAACGTTGTTACCAAGGGCGAGGGACGAAGAGAACCATTTTCTTGCTTGGAAGGCGAGGCGGACCAATAGGCAAAGTTCTCATCCATCGGTGGTTACCAGAATGTCACCAACAATAGTAAGAGGGCTTACTGATAGAGTTGTACACCGAGGTGTTTTGATAAGCAGATTAGTATTACTGCTTAGATCAATTTAATCACAAGAAAGGCTAAGCAAAACAATGGAAAGGAAACTGTAGACTCGAATCAGTTATCAGTGTTGTCGAGTGTCTAACAACTTAGAACCCGTGGAAAATTTGAATAAGCGAGAAATAATAGTTGATGAAGAACTCATAAGAAGTTACGTAGTTCCATGATATTCTCGAGATACCAAAGGGTAATACTCGAAGGTAGAACATGATAGAGGTTGGACAGGTGAAAAGATCTGCAGAAGATAAGTGCTTTAGCTTGTCCGAGAATTGGGATCAAAGAAGAACAATCATGATCGGAACCACGGTTGCAAAGGACCAAGCATAGATACAAGATGAACTTATCACAAGGGGATTATTAATATTACCAGAAGCTTCCATGATAAGTTCCACATCGGGTCCATGGGCATGAATACAAAGGTTCAAGGTTGACTCCCACTTCTCTAAGGCACAACTTTCCATTCACTTCTCGCATTCAAAGAAGTTGTAGCGTTGAAATTTTACCTGACAAAAGCCAGTAGAGTATAACCCGCATAACTTTTGAGTTCACACGGATTTGGGGAAGACATAGATTCAACCCACTCGGGCAATTTAGGAACATATACCACAAACTTCACGAGTAAATAACTCAAGCCCAGAAGCAGAGTATGGTTGACAAGAGCGGGGGATACAATTTACCAAAGGCATTATGTATCCGAGGAAAGGCTCACAAGGTTACTGAATATGAAGGACACTGTTGGATAAAACCCAACAAAGGATCTGGTGGTCCACAAGGGATCTGTGTGAGCATTGTACTCAACCGGAAGAAGAAAGAATGCAAGGAGATCGGACTATAGAAACAACTGACTAATTCAAGCTCAAATGCAAAGGAATTATGATTTCCAAATCAAGGGATCAGAAGCAGAGGCTCTGATCAAAGACAAGTAAGTTGAACTGACATAGATTGACAATCAATCAAGGTTTGATTCGCCAAACACCAGCTCATGTCCGGAGTGACATCTGAACCAAGGGAAGAATTCTAATTAGGACTGATGATCATGAGCATTCACAAACATAACGAATCAAATGCTCAAAATTACGATGACAAAGGATGCTAATGAGTATTGCTAGACATATGGAAGTAACCATAATGCAAGCAGATAAGGAGGAACAAGAGCAATAGGCTACTGAGGATTTTCGGAAGATTGAATAGTATTCCAAAGAATTTTTTGAAACACATGAACAACTGTGGATGAACGGATACTCAGTAAGCGCGAGTAATTATCTGTAGGGGTATTCATGTGGTAAAGGACTGCAAGGCAGTAAGCATAAAGGATCCTCGAAACATCGGAGAGTATTTCATGACATCTTGCAATAACAAGAGCAACTGGGGATGAAGGTATGAACGACAATGTAGGTAGTTACCCATAATGATTTATTGGAGGTAGGGATCGCAACAGCGAAGGGCACAAGGATCTCGGGAGAACAACGGAGAGTACTCGGGAGAACAACGGAGAGTATCTTTAGAATCTTCTGGTGCACCAAGCAATCATCTGGAGTGAGGGGCTCTCCGGGAGAAAGTATTTATGAGAACCTAGAGTTAGAGTTAGCAAAATCATTTAACCTGAATAGAAGAGAGATTAGATTCCGAGAGTATAGGTCGAGGAGTAAAAGATCCTACTACCACCCAATTGGTGACGTGGGCCCGTAAGCCACACAACCATGTTAGTACAATAGTTTTTCAAAGACTAGACTGAACTTCGGCCAAGGAGTTGGAAAGGGTGTTCCTACAGGCAGTCGGCTCTGATACCAACTTGTAACGCCCCTGTTTCAATCATACACTAATCATACACGCAAATGTGTACGATCAAGATCAGGGACTCACGGGAAGATATCACAAGACAACTATAGACACAAATAAAATAATACAAGCTTTATATTACAATCCAAGGGCCTCGAGGGCTTGAATACAAAAGCTCAAGGCACAAGCGTCAGCGGAAGCAATAATATCTGAGTACAGACATAAGTTACAAGACTGCCTTAAGAAGGCAAACACAAAAGCAACAACGATCGAAGAGGCAAGGCCTCCTGCCTAGGACCTCCTAACTACTCATGGTCGTCGGCGGTCTCCACGTAGTAGTAGGCTTCGTCAGGGTAGTAGTAGACATTGGCGGTGGCATCTGGCTCCTGGGATCCACCAACTGGTTGCAACAACCGGAAAGAAGAAAGAAGGGGGAAAAGGGGTAGCAAAGCAACCATGAGTACTCATCCAAAGTACTCGCAAGCATCAGATCTATACTAAGTATGCATCAGCATCAAATGGAAGGGTTGTTTCTATGGACTGAACTGTAGAATGCCAGAATAGGGGGAAGGCCTAGCCTATCGAAGACTAGCATCTTCAAGCATCTTGCAGCATTCAGAAGAGTATAGAATAGCATATTATAATTAACAAACATGTTGTAATAATAATGCCCAGAGATCCTTCCTCGACTCCCTGCGAGGAAGCAATCCCGGAGCCAACATATCCATCTCATGTCTCAAGTATCCGTTTCTAGTTGTAATAGATTAGGATACCACTCCGAGCGTCCGTTACCGTGGACACGACTATTCGAATAGATAACTTCCCTGCAGGGGCGCACCACATTACCCAACACGCTTGATTACTCTGGCTAGACACACTTTCCTGGGTCCATGCCCGGCCTCGGAAGATCAACATGTCGCAGCCCTACCTAGGCTCAACAGAGAGGTCCCCGCCGGTCTACATCCTAAGCACTCCGGGGTCTTGGGCCCATCACCCGTTGCACTCCGGGTCGTTGCGTGCAGGGCGGGTCCAGGCTCCACCTCTATCACGCACTACAAAAAAAAGACACATCCGTGACATTTTGGCCCGAACGAATTTTTTCCCTGTCATGCTTATGACACTTCTATGACGATAATTGTGACAAAACCACCTATCATCATAGATGTGGTGGGCTCCTACTTCTATGACAAAAAATCATGACAGAAATTGGGCTTTTTGTCCTAGGCGGGCCGAGGACGCACCTACATGTCATTCTTTGGGCCATCCATGACGGGAAAAATCGTGGTAGAAGCGAGGGCGAGGAAATTTTTTGGGAGTTCCCGGTTATGGTGGTTGGTCGGGGCCGAGCGATGCACGCGAGGTTTGCGCGTTTCTCTCGTACACGTACGCGCACATGTGCGAGGCGTTGGGCTCTAACTGGACCCGAGTGAGGCGTTCGCTTACTGAACCCGAGTGATTGCACTAGCTACGTTACTGAACCCGAGCGATCAATCCCTTGGCTGTTAACTGAACCCGAGCGATTCCTTCACTACTGCTGCTAATTGAAGCCGATCGAACCAGCTGCCTCTTGATGAACAATGACCGTTGTTGGGGGTTGGATGAACAGTTCCTGGTAGGGGTTGGATGAACAGGACCCCGTGGTAGTAGAGGCCGTTGCCGCTGGATGAACAGGACCGCGATCGAGGAGGCCACCACACACCCGAGCCGGTTGGGGGTGGATGAACAGGACCCCGTGGAGGGCTGGTTGAACAGTAGCTGGTGGAGGCTGGATGAACAGGACCCCCCGTGGATGAACAGTAGCTGGTGGAGGCAGGAGGAAGGTCTCGGTGGATGAACAGTAGCAGGGGGAGGCTGGAGGAAGTCGGCGGTGGATGAACAGTAGCAGGTGGAGGCTGGAGTGAGGCAATAGACGTTGGATGAACAGTAGCCCGTGGAGTCCCGTTTTGTGGTACGCCACACCCCTCCCGATGAAGAGGACCCCGTTTCGACCGTAGGTGCTCCAACACAAGTCCGTTTCCTCCGTTTTGTGGTACGCCACACTCCTCCCAATCAACAGCACCCCATTTCGACCATAGGAGCTGGAACAGAAGGCCGTTTCTTCCGTTATGCGGTACGCCAGACCCCGTTTCAGCTGTTCCGTCCAAGCCGGTTGGCTCCCGTTGAACAGGACACATTCCGACCGAGTCTGTTGCCTCCCGATGAACAGGACGATGTTTCTCCATTCCGACCCAGCTGGTTGGCTGCCCGATGAACAGGACGCAGTTGCTGCCATCCGTTGCCTCTCCATGTACATGATCCCTGGCCGTCCGTATGCGCGAGTACGCGTTCGAGACCCCGCCCGTATGTATGTACGTGGCCGTATTTTTTCCCCTGTGGTTGTATGTACATGTACATGATTTAGACGGGACTGTCCGAACTGCTACGTCGGGTGCTCTACTACGACACGTGCCGCTACTTACTCGGCCACGGCTCATACTTGCAGAGAGACCGATCGACCAGTACGTACGTACACGTTCGCAACCAGACAGACAATGCTACATACACTTTGACCGGATGGGTCCCAGCTCTCAGGGAGGATAAGGAGGCACTTCCTTGCGTGCGAAGATATAACTGGTGGGTCCCAGCTGTCAGGGGGAAGATTCAATTTTTTGCCCATAATATGGATGCACTTCCTTGCGTGCGAAGATGTAGCTGGTGGGTCCATCTGTCAGCCTCACCGTGTATAGTACTCTTCCGATGGGTGTCGTTCGTTGACCACCTTGACCACGCCACACGGACAGCACCCAGGCGGTGGACAACGGCGAGGCCTAGGAAGGAAACGAAGCTGAGCTAGGGAAGATGAGGCAGGTGGATGCCCACGCGGAGGGGAGTATGAGGGTTCAATGGTTCGGCTGTGGTGTAAGGCTGCCTCACCGGAGAATAACATGGGGTGTGGGTGAGTAGAGGGAAGGCCTGCCCAGTGGTAGTATGGTCGGGTGGTGAGGCTTGCACGGCAGCATAGCCGGCCAAGGGAGGCTGGAGCAGGCGGTACGGCGGGCGCTGGTTTGGGCGGCTGGAGCAAGAAGACCAGAGGTTAAAGACGCAGCTCGGCCATTGGATTAACATCCAATGGTCACTACAGCTAGAATCGTTTATTGACTAAGTTGACAAAGCCCTGCGTACGTGTCAACTTAGTAGGCCCACAAGTCAGGCTCCAAATCTGGTGGGTCCCAGCTAGCAGGGGGAATCATTTTTTTGCGCGTAATAAGGTGGCACTTCCTTGCGTGCGAAGAAGTTTTCTTGTTTTTTTATTTCTTCTTTTTCGAGTTAGAATAAAAAGAAAACAATTTAGCATCTTTGGTACAATCTATATTTTCATGAAATGGATCATAATAAAGCGGGTGGGTCCCAGCTGTCAGGGAGAGGAAACTTTTTTTCCACATAATAAAGGAAGCACTTCCTTGCGTGTGAAGATGTTTTCTGGTTTTTCAATTTCTTTTTTTTCGAGTTAGAATAAAAAGAAAACAATTTAGCATCTTTGGTACAATCTATATTTTCACGAAATGGATCATAATAAAGCTGGTGGGTCCCAGCTGTCAGGGAGAGAAAACTTTTTTTTTGCGTAATAAAGGAAGTACTTCCTTGCATGGGAAGATGTAGCTGGTGCGTCAAACCTGTTAGGGGGAGAAATCATTTGTTTTCGCATAATAAGGGGGCACTTGCTGCGTGTGGCCATGGGCCATGTGGGTCCCTACTGTCAGCCACTCCACGTACATGCCTCTTCCGATGGCTGTCGTTTGTTGACAAAGTTGACCACACCGCGCCGAGAGAACCAATGCGGTGAACAATGGCGAGGCCTAGGAAGGGAACGACCCGGAGCTGGCGAAGACACAACAGTGGATGCCCACGCGGAGGGGAGTACGAGGGTTCACTGGTTCGGCTGCGGTGTGAGGCTGCCATCGCCGGAGAATAACAGGAGGTGTTGGTGAGTAGAGGAATGGCCTGGACGGCGATGGGAGTAGGGTGAGCCGGTGAAGCCTGCGCGGCAGCCCAGCCGGCCACGGGAGGCGATAGCAGGCGGTACCGCCGGCGGTGGTTTGGGCGGCTGAAGCAAGAATATCCAAGATTGAAGAAGCAGTACAGTCGTTGGATGGACATCCAACGACCACTGCTGCTAGAATCGTGTGTTGACTATAAGTTGACAAAGCCTTTCGTACGCGTCAACTTAGTAGGCCCACAAGTGAGCATCACATCTGTGGCAGAGAACATATAGCCCATTTGCGATTTGTAATAATGTACAACCCATTTCTGAATTCTAATGAAATTTTACTACAGCTCATTTACAGTTTGTTTAAATTACAACCCATTTTCTAGCCAGGACAATGATTAATAATTTCAACCAACCGCTCAAAATAGAATTCAACAAAAAATCCCACATTTTGATGGGATCCTAAATATTTTTATCCCGAAATTTAAATAAAATTTCAAAATAAATTTGTATTAGGTAAAAATCTAATGAAATATTGCGCGCAACAAGTAATGAAATTAAAATTCTCAAAATCCAAAAATAATATTTTTGAAACTAATTACCTGTTTGGTGCGTTTTTTATATTTACAGCCCAGTTTTTATAATTACATCCCATTTATTATTTCTTAAAGCCCATTTTCTTATTAGGCCTAATGCATCCCTCCTAGGAAAGATTTGCAGCCCAGTGGGGTGGAGAATAACAAGTTGACCTGGGTTGGGTATTCCTCAAAAAAATATAGCTGGGCTAGCCATTTTCAGCTTGAAAATTTAATATCTGGGCTGGATATTTGGTCGACATAAAATAATAGCCTGGGCTAGACGGGCTACAGCCCACCCAGTTGATACCCTTCTCCTCTGAACAACAACAAAAACATCCCTCAAGAAAAACTCTGTGCACACCTCAAAAAACAAATACTGCTCGAGGTGCTCGGTCCCAGCTGTCGGCCACTCCTTGTGCAATTCTCTCGTTTATTGACTATATAGGTTGACAATGGTGTGGGACTGTGATGTCAGGAAACCAGGAGGAAGCAATTTTTTTATAGTTGTAAATAAGGAGGCACTTGCGTACGTACGGCTATGGCCCTGGTGGGTCTGTACTGTCATCCTCTCCACGTAAAGTCATCTCCTGATTCCTCATGTTCGTTGTCCTTGTGAGACGGTGGCACCACGGTGAGAGCAACAACTCGAAGGGCGACGGAGAGGGCCTCGCGGACCCTATGGATGGTCTGATACAGCGCCCGCTGCTCATTTAGGAAGCCAGGATCATAGGGCCACATGTCCGCGATGGCATTGTCATTCGCTTGTTCGCCGGCGATTCATCCCTCCGCGAGCCGGTGCTCGTTGAGGAGACGGAGGATATAGCACAGGTCCTCCTGCGCTGGTAGCTCTTCTGCCATTAGGATGTTGAAGTGCGGATTCACCTGCTCTATGGTGAACACTTTAGGATCGAAAGTAGGTCTAGAGGGGGGTCATTAGACTACTTGACCAAATAAAAATCTAGCCTTTTCCAATTTTAAGTCTTGGCAGATTTTAGCAACTTAGCACAAGTCAAGCAATCAACCTACACATGCAATTCTAAGAGTATAGCAGCAGAAAGTAAAACGTTGCATATGAAGGTAAAAGGGAAGGGATTGGAGAAGGCAAACACAATGTAGACACGAGGATTTTTGGCGTGGTTCCGATAGGTGGTGCTATCGTACATCCACGTTGATGGAGACTTCAACCCACGAAGGGTAACGGCTGCGCGAGTCCACTGAGGGCTCCACCCACGAAGGGTCCACGAAGAAGCAACCTTGTCTATCCCACCATGGCAATCGCCCATGAAGGACTTGCCTCACTCGGGTAGATCTTCACGAAGTAGGCGATCTCCTTGCCCTTACAAACTCCTTGGTTCAACTCCACAATCTTGTCGGAGGCTCCCAAGTGACACCTAACCAATCTAGGAGACACCACTCTCCAAAAGGTAATAAATGGTGTGTTGATGATGAACTCCTTGCTCTTGTGCTTCAAATGATAGTCTCCCCAACACTCAACTCTCTCTCACAGATTTGGCTATGGTGGAAAGATGATTTGAGTGGAAAGCAACTTGGGGAAGGCTAGAGATCAAGATTCTTGTGGTTGGATTGTAATGTCTTGATCTCAACACATGAGTAGGTGGTTCTCTCTCAGAAAATGAGTAGTGGAAGTGTAGGCACGTTCTGATGGCTCTCTCTATAATAGAGAAGGGGGTGGAGGGGTATATATAGCCTCCACACAAAATCTAACCGTTACACACATTTGACCCAACTCGGTCAGACCGAATAGAAGAACTAGGTGAGACCGATTCAATTCAAAATGTGAACGTTAGGATTTTCGGTGGGACCGACATGACCAAGTCGGTGGGACCGATGCGCTAGGGTTATGGCGAAACCTCATCTCGGTGTGACCGATTGCATGAACTCGGTGAGACCGATTTTAGCAATGAGCAAACAGAGAGTTGATCAGGCAAACTCGGTGGGACCGATCGCTCCTTTCGGTGATACCGAAATGTTACGAAAGGTAAATAGAGAGTTTGCATTGTGAACTCGGTGGGACCGATCGCTCATTTCGGTGAGACCGAAATGTTACGAAAGGAAACAGAGAGTTTGCAATCCCATCTCGGTGAGACCGAGATCCCTATCGGTGAGACCGAACTGATTAGGGTTTCTGGCTATGTCTATGTCAAAAGAACTTGGTGGCACCGGATAGATCAAATTGGTGGGGCCGAGTTTGACTTTAGGTTTAGAGCATATCTGGAATTGAGAAAGTGGTTGAGGGCTTTGGAGCATATCACTAAGCATTTTGAGCAAGTAGACCATTAAGCAACACCTCATCCCCTTTTAATAGTATTGGCTTTTCCTATGGACTCAATGTGATCTTGGATCACTAAAATAGAAATGAAGAGTCTTGAGCCTTTGCCAATATTTGTCCTTAGCATTTTGAGGGGTCCACATCTCTAGTCCATGCCATTGCCAATCATTGAACTTTCTGAAATAATCAACTTGATTGGATATTAGTTCAATGAGCTATATGTTGTTATGAATTACCAAAACCACCCAGGGATTAGTTGCACTTTCAATCTCCCCCTTTTTGGTAATTGATGACAACATATAGATCAAAGCTTCGACAAATGATAATATGAATGAAATATATCGTCGCTTTGAGAAGTATGTGATAAGCAAGAGCTCCCCCTAAATTTGTGCATTATTTAAAAATTTGCTTTTGAATACAAATGCACAATCGATTAGGATCATGGGTTACTCTTCCATGTCGCATACATCTTGGTGGAGCGCTCAAAATGATAGAATATAAATAGCATGCACTCATCACCAAGGCAAACATGATTGATCATACACAAGTGATAAGATATCATCATTCAAGCACACATTAAAGCATAATATGATCAATCACATGATCATAAGAGTTTGAGAGACTCTTATCTCACACACAAGCATAAATATTGTAGCAAAAAAATGATCAACTAAAAAGTAGCAAGAGAGGCAAACAAAAGCAAAACACTCTCTCTCTCGAAGCCTATGATCTATACACTTTCTCCCCCTTTGGCAACAAGTTACCAAAAAGCTTGAAAATGCATAGTGCTATGCGGCACTCTAAGCACGATCTCCGGGAGCTCCGGTGTGCGAAGATGGCATAGAGAGAACAACATCTGCAAAAGCTTTCGATGACAACTGAGGAACTGGAGGAGTTGCAACTGGAGGGGCAACTGGGGCAGTGGCTGCAGGTGCAGAAGTGGTGGCTCTTGTGTCACTGACTGGCGCAGCTACAGACCTGTTGGCTCTAGGCACTCTCTGAAATGCCTCTGTGGTAGCTCTTCCTCTCCTGTCCTCTGCTTCTTCTTGAAGTTGCTCAACTGTGGTCAGAATTTCTGTGACCTTCAAGTCTAGATCATAAAATTTTGTTTCAATGATTCTCTCAAAACTTTCTTGATTTTGAGTCAGGGTAGCTAGTCCTTTCTCAATTCTCATAGTGGCCTCAAGCAGATAGCTGAGCTGATCCTGCTTGGTCTTGAGATTTACAGCTGAGACATCTGGAATCTTGGAAGTTGTTGCTGCCTTTGCTTTTTCTCTCTTCTCCTGAGCCTCCACAGATGTAGGATGTGATGCATCCATGACAACAACATTGTCCTCAAAGTCTGGCCTCAGGGGAAGGTGCTCTCTGTCTAGCAGATATGTGCCTGTGCCCATCTTGGAGTTCATGAGCATCTGAACGTGTGGAGCATATCCACATGACCTCTTCTGATATGCTGCAGTCCTCTTAACTATTTCAACAATCAAGGTCGTCACCTTGAACTTCTCTGGCACATCAAACATATGTAACAAGTTAATTGAGTGCCCCCTGATCATCCTGTCATCTCCAGATTTGGGCAACAAGGTGTGCCTCGGTATAGTGTTGATGGTTGGCAGCCCTGATAACAGATAGTAAATGGACCCAAACTTGTGAGTCCCCAATGCAGCATCTGGAATTTCCTTGTACATGTGAGCCATGGAGTTATGATCTTTCCTGGGCTTTGCATAGACATCTGTGTCATCCTCTGCTTCTTCAGGGGCATTGATCAGCTTGGCCCACTCAGCAATTGAAGATTGGTACCTAGTACCCTTAGTCATCCAGACTATCTTGCCATCTGGGTAAAAATGTGCAGTTGAATAAAATTGCATCACCATCTCATCATTCCATTTCGTCAATTTCTGACCAACAAAAGTGTCAACTCCATTCATCCTGAAGCTCTCATGAACTCCAGGGAAGTAATCTTCATTGTCATCAATGAACTTCCAGTTGACCCATCTCATGTCACTGACTATAGGCTTCTTGTCTAGGAGAATTGTCTCATAGAAGTCTTGCTGCTCCTTGGTGTGAAACCTATAATCCACATCAGTCCTTCTCCTTATAGCATAGGGGTCTGTCTGCCTCCATAGTCTGAGACCTGCATCTTTTCTCAACTTCATGTTCTCTGCAATTGGATGTGTGTCATCATGGTCTGGTATCCTTGGTTTGAGCTTCCTGAGCACTTGCTGCTCCTCATCTTCTTGAGCTTCAGGCACTAGGGCCTTGTTCTTCTTTGCAGCTGAGATATTTCTTGTGCTTCTCTTAGGTGCTATTGGCTTTGGAGCTTGAGCTTGTGAAGATTGCTTGGGAGCTGTCTTGGGCTTGGATGGAGCAGCCCCAGACTTAATAGCATCTCCCATCAATTTCTGAGATTTCTGAGCTGGTGCAGCATCTTCTTCTTCATCATCTTCATCTGGATCTCTCATCATTGATGATCTGCCAATCACTCTGGCCATGGTCTTCTTGACCCTTTCCTTCCTTTTCTTGCCTCCAGCAGCCTCTTCTTCTCTTGGTTCAGCAGTGAACTCTGTGGTTTCCTGAGTTGAGGCTCTGGCTTTGGACATGGGCACTCTCTTAGCAGGAACTTTCTTCTTCATGCCAGGCTTGATGGCAGTAGCAGCAGCATACTCCTTGACTACCTTCTTCTTTGAGGTGACCTCCTCATCAACCACAAAGTCTTCATCTTCAGAATCTGAGGTTCTCTTCTTCCTTTGCCTAGTTGCAGCCTTAGGCAAGTTACTTGGGGTGCTTCTGCTACCCTCATCATAGCTACTGTTTGAGGGGCTAGTGCCCTCACTCAGATTTGCCTGCTCCTCTGATTTGTTCTGGCTGTCACTATTGTCTGACATCTCTGACACTGAAAGCTGACCCTGTGAATAGATAGGTTGAGATATAGTGGATAAGCATCACAAAATACAACCATTTTGCAAAACAAATGAGTCAAAAACTTAGTTTTAGTTTTCTACAGAAAGCATTTTGGAGCTACCGATATTACAAACTCGGTGACACCGAAGCAGCTTTAGAGTCTAAACATGTGAAATCGGTGAGACTGAGACACAGTTCAGTGACTTCGAGATGCTAGGGTTTCACAGATAAATGAACTCGGTCACACCGATTGGTATGTTTCGGTCAGACCGAAAAATACTTGTGCTATGGCCTGAGCCAAATCGGTGAGACCAAAATCCTAATATCGGTCGGTCCGAGATGAGTTCGGTGGAAACCTAAACCTAAATTTTTACATCAAATCAAATCTAACGGAGTTTCAAGTGGATAGAGTAGTCTCAAGACGTGGCAAGATTCATGGCATTGATCTTTGTGCTCGGAATCGGAGTGGGGAAGGCACAAAGGGACGAGTTCATACCCTAACTTGGCGATGAACTCGCTACGGCGACAATGGCGGTGAAGATTCCCGTTGACGGTGGCGAAAACCAGCGGCAGGAGGATGCTGGCGACGAGGAGACGATCCGGAGACCTCGAGTCGGCAGAGCTGGACAGGCACGGGCGAAGCGTTTAGAGGAATTTCCAAATTTTCAGCCCGTGGGAATATATGTCCAGTCACTGTCGGTGTGCCCGAGTGGAACGACTCGGTGGCACCGAGATGCAGAATAGCAAGCGGTTGCTGCAACTCGGTGTGACCGAAAGGCTCAAATCGGTTGCACCGAGATTAAAACTTAGATCAACTTAATGAACTCGGTGTGATCGAATGGGATTGATCGGTTAGACCGAAATGCACTAAGAAGTTTTGGAAGTTAAGTCTATGACGAATCGGTGGCTCCGAGTGCTCCTCACTCGGAGGGTCCGAATATGACTTGATCAAACTTTGTGATGTAGCACGAATAGAGTTTGAGACGAGAAAAGCATAGATAGCTAGAGGGAGTACTTAGGCATTCTTGTCCATCCTTTTGGCAGAAAGAAGAAAAGCCAATCAATCAAAACAACAAATGGATGTCCTCGAATGGAGAAAAATTATGCATCCAACATGCTCACACAATAAGATAGCAAATGAAATATGTGTCAAAACATGCACAAACACTCTAGCATCTATCAAGCAATTGGCGATGACTAGGTCATCTATATACGAGTATATTGACTTAGGAGTCAAATGAGAACATTTGATCATAGGTCATACTCATCATTTAAGCACAAGTGGGATTACCACTTTTACATAAAGCATTGTTGTGTTCACACCTTTAGAGTTGCTTTAGCTTAATTCTTAGAGTAAAGCTCCCCCTAGATGTGATATCCCCCCTAAGAGGGATGAACTAACCTTGGGTTTTGTCGATGATGACTTCATGTAGATGTTGAAGATGTGGATGCTCAATGTTGATGTAGATCATTTGGAGCAATCCATTGGAGTGAGTTGCACTTTCAATACCTACATGGGTTAGTCCCACAAGGAACACACAAGGATATCCATAGACATAGAGTGAAATACACATATGATGTTGTCCATGAAAGCATTAGGTTACCTTGTCCGTTGTCTTACCAACAAGAGGGTTTGTGACTCCTCGAACTAGTGCAAGATATGGAAGTTGATTGCACTTGTCCTTGCCAAAATGAATATGAGTGAAGTATGTTGGCGGAGTCACCCTCAAGAACTCTCTAGTTCTTCTTCTTTGGGATCCATATCATCTTGATGGGAATCCTTGGAGTTGTAGTCATACTTGATGAAGTAGAACTTGAAGTAGTCTTGGGAACCCACTTGACGAAGGCCTTAGGAGCTTCTTCAAATGCATCAATCTCCTCTTGAAGCTTATCCTTGCCTTTTAGCTTGTGGTCTTGTGGTGGAAGATCATCTTGAGCTTGTGTTCCCTTGAAAGAAGTGGGATCATACTTCACTTGTTGAGGAACAAACTTCGTCTTGGGGTATTGATCTTCTTCCCACTCAACTCCATTGGCATTGAACTTGCATTCAAAACCAACACCTTGATTCTTCCGGTGCCTTCCTTGCTTGCGTACAATTTCCTCAAATTGCTAACTTCTGGCAAGGCTCTTGTAAACACCTTTCTCTATAATTCCCTTCAATAAGCAATTTTCTTGCTCAAGTGTAACTTGGCTAAGAGAATCATTAGTGGAATCAAGAGAATTACTAGAAGCAACAATATTGGATTTAACATGATTATTGTTACTACTAGAAGAAGAATCTTTCTTACTCTTGTTGCTAGATTTTACTTGTGGCATGTAAGTAGACAAGAGTAAACGCTTGGCAATGTAAGAAGAACTTTTCTTACGAAGATCATCATTGATTGCTTTTAAGAACCCATGCTCTTGCTCTAGATTGAGCTTTTCAAAGTGTAGCTTCTCATGATTCTTTCAAAGCTCTCGATGATCTTCTAAGGTAGTTTCATGAGCTAACTTAAGAGTGTTTAATTATTTAGTTAGACGCTCAATCTCCTTCTTATCATTGTCATTCATTTCATCTTGATTAGCATGATTAACAACAATTTCATCATAGTTTTCATCACTAGAGTTGTCAACAAGTAAATCATCATCACCTAGCAAATCATCATCATCACTATTGAAATCAACATACTCGGGGTGTGATACCTTGGGGCCTTTAGCCATGAAGCATCTTCCAATCCCTTCATTTGGTGAGTCAAATATGTTGTAGGAGTTGGATGACACAAGTGCAAGACCGGGAACACCTTCATCTTGAGTATGTTCGGAGTCGGAGTGATAACTTCTCTCGGAGTGGTTGTCGGAGTCGGAACCGGATACCCATTCACCAACATGAGCTTGATGTCTTCGTCTTGTGTAGCTCTTTGATGAATTGTCCTTCCTTTCCGAATCCTTGCTTCTGCGAGAGGGTCTTCATTCATAACGATCATCTCTACTCCTTCTCTCTCTTGGAGGTGATTCCTCTCTTTTACTTCTCCTTTTAGGTGAGTCTTCTCTTCTTTTGTAGGGAGCCGTACATTCACTAGAGTAATGTCTGGGTCTTCCACAATTATAGCAATTGCGATCATGACTAGAAGATCTTTTGTCATTGTAGGACCTTGACTTAGAACTTCTCTCTTTGCTTCTACTCTTGTAGAACTTGTTGAAGTTCTTCACCATTAGTCTCAATTCTTCATTGAAGGCTTGTTTCTCACTTGATGTTGTGGGAGAATCACATGAAGCTTTGTAAGCACCACTAGATGTGTTGTGAAGCTCTTCTTTATCCTTAAGTGACATCTCATGAGCAACAATTCTACCAATGACTTCCGTTGGCTTGAGATCTTTGTAATTGGGCATCATTTGGATCAAAGTGCACACGGTATCATATTTTCCATCCAAGGCTCTTAGGATCTTCTTGATGATTAATTTGTCGGTCATCTCTTCACTTCCTAAGTCGGCAATCTCATTTGTGACGAGAGCAAGCCTAGAATACATTTCAGTGACTCCTTCACCATCCTTCATTTTGAACTTGTCAAGTTGACTTTGAAGCACATCCAATTTGGATTCCTTGACGGACTCGGTACCTTCATGCATATCAACCAAAGTATCCCAAATTTCCTTTGCGTTCTCAAGGCGGCTGATTTTGTTGAATTCTTCGGGGCACAATCCGTTGAAGAGGATATCGCAAGCTTGAGCATTGTATTGCAACATCTTCAATTCTTCCGCGGTTGCTTCACGATTTGGTTCTCTTCCATCTTCGAAGAATTCACCTTGCAAACCAATACACACTATAGCCCAAACGGCGGGGTTATGTCCAAGAATATGCATTTTCATCTTATGCTTCCAACTAGCAAAATTAGTACCATCAAAGTAAGGACCTCTACGGTGGTAATTTCCCTCGCTAGACGCCATACTCTCCTAGGTTGTGAAACCAAGGCTATGATCACCAAAGCTATGGAAATCAAGGCAATTGGAGACGAAAGCTCTGATACCACTTGTAGGATCGAAAGTAGGTCTAGAGGGGGGGTGATTAGACTACTTGACCAAATAAAAATCTAGCCTTTTCCCAATTTTAAGTCTTGGCAGATTTTAGCAACTTAGCACAAGTCAAGCAATCAACCTACACATGCAATTCTAAGAGTGTAGCAGCGGAAAGTAAAACATTGCATATGAAGGTAAAGGGAAGGGTTTGGAGAAGGCAAACACAATGTAGACACGAAGATTTTTGGCGTGGTTCCGATAGGTGGTGCTATCGTACATCCACGTTGATGGAGACTTCAACCCACGAAGGGTAACGGTTGCGCGAGTCCACGGAGGGCTCCACCCATGAAGGGTCCACGAAGAAGCAACCTTGTCTATCCCACCATGGCCATCGCCCACAAAGGACTTGCCTCACTCGGGTAGATCTTCATGAAGTAGGCAATCTCCTTGCCCTTACAAACTCCTTGGTTCAACTCCACAATCTTGTCGGAGGCTCCCAAGTGACACCTAACCAATCTAGGAGACACTACCCTCCAAAAGGTAATAGATGGTGTGTTGATGATGAACTCCTTACTCTTGTGCTTCAAATGATAGTCTCCCCAACACTCAACTCTCTCTCACAGATTTGGATATGGTGGAAAGATGATTTGAGTGGAAAGCAACTTGGGGAAGGCTAGAGATCAAGATTCTTGTGGTTGGATTGGAATGTCTTGGTCTCAACACATGAGTAGGTGGTTCTCTCTCAGAACATGAGTAGTGGAAGTGTAGGCACGTTCTAATAGCTCTCTCTTGAATAGAGAAGGGGGTGGAGGGGTATATATAGCCTCCACACAAAATCTAACCGTTACACACATTTGATCCAACTCGGTCAGACCGAATAGAAGAACTCGGTGAGACCGATTCAGTTCAAAATGTGAACGTTAGGATTCTCGATGGGACCGATATGATCAACTCGGTGGGACTGATGTGCTAGGGTTAGGGCAAAACCTCATCTCGGTGTGACCGATTGCATGAACTTGGTGAGACCGATTTCAGCAATGAGCAAACAGAGAATTGGTCAGGCAAACTCGGTGGGACCGATCGCTCCTTTTGGTAAGACTGAAACATTACGAAAGGGAAACCGAGAGTTTGCATTGCGAACTCGGTGGGACCGATCGCTCATTTCGGTGAGACCGAAACATTACAAAGGGAAACTGAGATTTTGCAATCCCATCTCGGTGAGACCGAAATCCCTATCGGTGAGACCGAACTGATTAGGGTTTTGGCAGTGGCTATGTCAAAGGAACTCGATGGCGCCGGATAGATCAAATCGGTGGGGCCGAGTTTGACTTTAGGTTTAGGACATATTTGGATTTGAGAAAGTGGTTGAGGGTTTTGGAGCATATCACTAAGCACTTTGAGCAAGTAGACCATTAAGCAACACCTCATCCCCTTTTAATAGTATTGGCTTTTCCTATGGACTCAATGTGATCTTGGATCACTAAAATAGAAATGTAGAGTCTTGAGCTTTTGCCAATATTTGTCCTTAGCATTTTGAGGGGTCCACATCTCTAGTCCATGTGCCATGCCAATCATTGAACTTTCTGAAATATTTAACTTGAAAGGATATTAGTTCAACGAGCTATATGTTGTTATGAATTACCAAAACCACCCGGGGACTAGTTGCACTTTCAGCCGTGCCTTGCTCTTCTCGCCCGCCCGTGCCCGCGCGCCTCCTACTGCGCTAGCGGCTGCCGCCGGTGCCGTTAGCTCGCCTCCCCGGCCGTGAGTGGTCGCTCCGCCCGTTGCTGGCCCCCCTCGCACCGCCTGCTTTCCGCCGCCATTGGCCGCACCCACGGCCATGGTCTCTGCCTCGCGAGCCGGCCGACCCGCTTGTGTTATGGGGCTAATCCCCATTTAAGCTAACCCCCACTGTTAGTTTAATTTAATTCTAGGTCTAGTTTAGTTGTAGCAAATGACATGTGGGACCCCTTAATTAAGTTAAATAAACAATTTTAGAATATTAATAAAACTCTGACGTGTGGGACCCCTAGGGCCCCGTTGACCAGTTAACGGGTCAACGTTGACTGCTGACTGGGTAGTCAACGGGGCCCACTATCATCCTTTGGTGCACTGCTGGGTGCACTGCACCGGGTGCACTGCACCGGGTGCACCTAGCAATTTCCCGTTTATTTTCAAATTATTAATAATTTAAGAAAATTGATAAAACTTTGAAAAATCATAGAAATTAAACCGTAGCTCGGATGAAAAAGTTTTATACATGAAAGTTGCTCAGAAAGACGAGACGAATCTGTATATGCCCTCCGTTCGTGTGTCACACGTCCCTAGCATAGCGAACATGTAACCGTCCCCCTCTGTTTCATCTGTCCAAAAATGCAAACTTCGGGAAAACTTTCCCGGATGTTTTCCCCCTTCGTCGGTATTACCTAGCACTGCGTTAGAACACCCCTAGTACTGCTTATTGTCATGTCATGCATCTATGTGCTTTGTATTTACTGTTTCTTCCCCCTCTTCTTCTCCGGTAGACCCCGAGACAGCTGCTGATGCCTCTGTGATCGACTACATTGACAATGACACTTCTTCCTTTCAGCAGAGCTTCGAGGCAAGCAAACCCCCCTTGATCATTCTGATATCGCCTATTCCATTCTCTCTCATGCTTGCATTAGATTTTGCTACTGTACTTGATTGCTCCTATTCTGATGCATAGCCTACTTTTGTAATCTGCTCATTGTACCTTACCTGTTTATCCTAAACTGCTTAGTATAGGTTGGTTAGTGATCCACTAGTGACCCCTCACCTTGTCCCAGTTGCCCTGGCTTGATGACCGTTGACTCGATCAATGTGATCGACTTCCAGAGCCTGACACATCACATCACGCCCCTTTTGTTGCTCGACTCTGCAGAGCGACTATCGAGTGCCGAGGGTGATACCTCGTAATGCACTCCTGATGATTACTCTGTAGTGTAGCTTTTCGGTCGTGGTCATCGAGGGTGATTCCTCCTTCACCACTCCCGATATGACTCTGTCGTGTAACACCTCAAGTGTGAACCTCGAGGGTGATTCCTTATATGTTCACCTTGACGATTACATCGAGTGGATTCCATCGAGGGTGATTCCTCAGGTTTCCGACTTGATGTTACAGACACACAGTTACTTTTACCTATAGCCCCCGTGCATTGTTACTACGGGACTGAAGGGACAGGTGGTACCATCCCGGTAGAGGTGGACCTGAGTTCCCGACAGTCTCTGATTAGTCAGGTCGGCCCCGAGGGGTACCCGCGAGTTGATGTGAAAGTCGGGCGGGCCGGAGAGTGATATGTCTCCAACGTATCTATAATTTTTTATTGTTCCATGCTATTATATTATCCATCTTGGATGTTTTATATGCTATTTTATATTATTTTGGGGACTAACCAATTAACCTAGAGCCCAGTGCCAGTTTTTGTTTTTTTCTTGTTTTTGAGTTTTACAGAAAAGGAATATCAAACGGAGTCCAAATGACCTGAAAATTTACGGTGATTTTTTATGGACCAGAAGAAGCCCCCGAAGCAAAAGAGTTGGGCCAGAAGAGTCCTGAGTCAACGACAAGGGTGGAGGGCATGCCCCCCTACCGTGTCGTTGACTCGTGGACCCCCCTGACGTGAAACCGACGCCAAAAATTCCTATAAATCCAGAAACCCCCAGAAAGAAACCTAGATCGGGAGTTCCGCCGCCGCAAGCCTCTGTAGCCACCAAAAACCAATTGGGAGCCCGTTCCGGCACCCTGTCGGAGGGGGAAATTATCACCGGTGGCCATCTTCATCATCCCAGCGCTCTCCATGACGAGGAGGGAGTAGTTCACCCTCGGGGCTGAGGGTATGTACCAGTAGCTATGTGTTTGATCTCTCTCTCATGTTTTTGATTTGGCACGATCTTGATGTACCGTGTGCTTTGTTATTATAGTTGGATCATATGGTGTTTCTTCCCTCTCTATCTCTTATTGTGATGAATTGAGTTTTACCTTTGAGGTTTCACTATTATCGGATTGAATACTATTATGGATTTGAGAACACTTGATGTATGTCTTGCGTGGGATACCCGTGGTGACAATGGGGTATTCTATTGATTCACTTGATGTATGTTTTGGCACTCAACTCGCGGATGCCCGAGGTGACATTGGGGTAATCTATGCATAGGGGTTGATGCATGTTTTCGTCCTTGTTTCTTCGGTAGGAATCTTGGGGCACTCTTTGAGGTTCTTTATGTTGGATTGAATATTATGAATCTTAAGTTGTTTGATGCATATTGTATAATTGACCCACGGATACTTGTGGTGACATTGGAGTATCTAGGTGACATTAGGGTTGATTGATGTGTGTCATATGGTGTTATTTTACTACGAACTCTAGGGCTGTTTGTGACACTTATAGGAATAGCTCAATGGATTGATCGGAAAGAATAACTTTGAGGTGGTTTCGTACCCTACAAGCAATTTCATCTTATGTTCTCCGCAATAGGAACTTTGGAGTGACTATTGTCGCACGTTGAGGGATTGCCATATGATCTAATTATTTTATCATTGTTGAGAGAATTTGCACTAGTGAAAGTACGAACCCTAGGCCTTGTTTCTAAGCATTGCAATACCGTTTTTGCTCACTTTTGTCACTTGCTACCTTGCTGTTTTTATAATTTCAGATTACAAAAACCTATATCTACCATCCATATTACACTTGTATTACCATCTCTTCGCCGAACTAGTGCACCTATACAATTTACCATTGTATTGGGTGTGTTGGGGACACAAGAGACCATTTGTTATTTGGTTGCAGGGTTGTTTGAGAGAGATCATCTTCATCCTATGCCTCCCACGGATTGATAAACCTTAGGTCATCCACTTGAGGGAAATTTGCTACTGTCCTACAAAACTCTGCGCTTGGAGGCCCAACACGAGTCTACAAGAAGAAGGTTGCGTAGTAGACATCAAGCTCTTTTCTGGCGCCGTTGCCAGGGAGGTGAGTGCTTGAAGGTATATCTTTAGATCTTGCAATAGAATCTTTTAGTTTCTTGTTTTATCTCTAGTTTAGTCTATAAAAGAAAACTACAAAAAAAATGAAATTGAGGTTTCCCCATATGCTTCATCTTTATAGTGTCTTTCGTGAAAATGATGGAAAGGAAAATTGTGCTCAAGTGTTAGAAGAAGAAGTCTATAAAATGTTTGGCACTAAATCTTTGTATGATGAGCATGATTGCAATGTTGTTATTATGAATTCCTTGAATATCCATGATGCTAATGATATGCAAAGCCACAAGCTTGGGGATGCTATGCTTGATGAAGATGATATTTTTTGTCCCCCAAGTTTTGATGTGCAAATTTATTATGATGATAGCATGCCTCCTATTTATGATGATTATATTGATGAAAGTTGGTTTGGAAGAGTGTTAACTCTAGGTAATGATCCCACTATTTTGGAGGGTGTTGAATCTTTTCACAATATTGATAAAAGTGGATTTGGAGAGGTCATGACTTTATTTAGTGATGAATCCACTATTTCGGAAGAGGTTCCAATTGATTATGAGAACAAAGTTGCTATCTATGATGATTATTGTGATGACATGTATGCTATAAAGAATAATGATAACCATGGAACTTGTCATCATGATTTTAATTTTCAATTGGATTATACCTCATATGATAGTTATGTTGTTGAGTTTGCTCCCACTACTATTCATGAGAATAAATTTGCTTGTGTGGAGAGTAATAAAATTTCTATGCTTGTGGATCATGAAAAGAATGCTTTATGTGATAGTTATATTGTTGAATTCATTCATGATGCCACTGAAAATTACTATGAGAGAGGAACATATGCTTTTACATATTGCAATAATATCAAGTTTCCTCTCTATGTGATGAAAATCTTGAAGTTTTGCTTGTTTTGCCTTCCTATGCTAGTTGATTCTTGTTCCCATAAGTTGTTTGCTCACAAAATCCCTATGCATAGGAAGTGGGTTAGGCTTAAATGTGCTAGTCATTGTCGGGGGTATCGTGCGACATATGCCAGGGGATGGCTTATCGTGGACGGGGACAAAAGTACGTCGCCGGGCTCTAGAAGCGGGAGTGAGCGAGACCGCGTACGCTTGCGAATCTTACCCAGGTTCGGGGCTCTCCTAGGAGATAACACCCCTAGTCCTGCTCTGTGGGGTCTCCGCATGATCACTATCTCAACAGGTGGCTACAAGCTTGCTCCTTGAGCTTCCTGGCTGGAGGAGGAAGAAGGACAAGGCTAGCCCTACTCCACTCTCTCTGCATGTGTGTGTGTTGCTGGAAGTGCTCGACAAGGCCTCCGCCCAGGAGCCAACTGCCAACCCCTTGCATGGGGTGACCTGGGGGGTTTATATAGGCCTACCCCCCAGGGATACAATGGTAATCCGGTCGGGAGTAGGACCCGGCCGTCAGTGTCTCTGGTCGCCGGCTTCTCCACCGACTGCAGGGGCCCGTCGCCTGGTGGGTCCCCCCGGCGGTCTTGTCCTCGACCGACAAGCCGGGCCCGCCGCTTGCGGGTCCTGTCGGCTGTGTAGCACTGTAGCCATGCCACTGATGATGCATGCTTGGTCGGGGAGAACATGGATACAGTCCCGCCGCCTGGCGGGAACTCACTGTAGCCATACCCCGTCGTATCTGGTTAATGGCGCACGGACTTCGAGGAAGGAGGAGGGCCGCCTGCTGGGAGCCGGCCTCCCATTGAGCCGACTGGTCTGGGCTTGCCGCCTTCTGGCTTGTCACAGACAGGTAGGGCCCGCCCCCTGCGGGCCGTACTGGCCGCCTGTCGCGGGAGCATGGCTCCCTCTGCCATGGGCGTCGTCATGAGTGGCATGGCAATAGTCCTGCGTTGGGCGCAGGATACCTGCTCGGTACGCAGTACCGTGGCCACGCCCTGCCCTGGATTCGGGGGTGGCAGGCCTGTACTATAGCCATGCCCTGTCTTATCATGTTTATGTTGGTGTTGACTTTGAGGGCGCGAGGGGCCGTCTGCTAGGACCCGGCATCCCAGGAAGCCGCCTGACAGGAGCCGGCCTACTTTAGGGCCGTCTTATGGACTCCGCCGCCTCCCGGCAACCGGCTGCTTGGACCAGCCGGCCTCGAGAAGGCGGCCCTTGTCCTTGATGTTTGAGGGGCGCGGCCTGCCCCTATGTCTTGAAATACCAAAGGGAGCTGATAGGGCTACCCATGGTCATTTACTCCAACAGTCATATTATTCATGATGCTCCCATTATGTTTCAATTTTTATCTTTTATGTGAGCATCATTGAAATCATCATGCCTAGCTTAAAAAGGCATTAAAGAAAAGCGCTTGTTGGGAGACAATCCAACATTTACCCCTACTGTTTTTGTGTGTTCACTTGATTAAGATACTGTAGTAATCATGTTTTATAGGTTTTGTTTCAATAAAGTGCCAAGTAAAGCCTTTGGGGTAGTGTGGATGATAGTTAACTTGATTCTGTGCAAAAACAGAAACTTTTGCGTCCAGTACAGAAATTCCTATCTTTTACTGGAACGTGGAAAAATTCTGAAAGTTTACAGTTGATTTGTATACAAATTGTCTACGTTGTCCTAATTTTTCAGAATTTTTGGAGTTACAGAAGTATGGTTTCAATTCAGATCTTCACAGACTGTTCTGTTTTTGACAGATTCTGTTTTCGATGCATAGTTTGCTTGTTTTCTAGTTTCTATCACTTATATTGCTTAATATAAATTGTAGAAATGATAGGGTACAGTAGGCATCATGTGAGAAATTTTTTGAATCTTGTCTTGACAGTACCAAAGTGAATGATTTGTTTTATTATACTAACGGATCTCACGAAGGTTTTGATAAGTTTTGTGTGATTGAAGTTTTCAAGTTTTGGGTGAGATATCGATATGAGGAGAATAAGGAGTGACAAGAGCCTAAGCTTGGGGATACCCAAGGCACCCCAAGGTAATATTCAAGGAAGATACAAGAAACTAAGCTTGGGGATGCCCCAGATGGCATCCCCTCTTTCGTCTTCAACATTATCGGTAACCTCACATGGAGCTATATTTTTATTCGTCACAAGATATGTGTTTTGCTTGGAGCATCATTTTATTTTATTACGATTTGCTTTCTGTTATTTAGAGTAATGTGTTGCATATTTTATTTCGATAAAAGTGTCAAGTATAGCCTTTACCATGCTTATTTTGCAAGTCTATATGTTGCTGTTTTGAAAACAGAAAGTTTTCTATCATTGTCTGAATTCTTATGGAAAGTCAGAACATGATAAAATCTTGAAATTTTTACACAATGGGTAACAACAAATTTTCTACAGTTTAGTAAATTTTCAGAAATTTTGGAGTTAGGGAAGTATGAGTACAATTGCACTCTTTACAGACTGTCCTGTTTTGACAGATTGCTGTTATTTTTGCATTGTTTGCATATGTTTGCTTGTTTAATGATTCTATTGGAGGATAGGAGTATTAAATATGCAGAGGCATTTAGTACGAAATGTTAAATAATAATTTTAGTGATTTTCTACAGTAGAGAATGATAAGGTTTTGCATTTGATTTATACTAACTTTTCTCACGAGTTCTTGTTGAGTTTTGTGTGGATGAAGTTTTTAAGATTTAGGGAAACCGTGATATAAAAGGAATTAAGGAGACACAAGAGCTCAAGCTTGGGGATGCCCAAGGCATCGCTAGTTAATATTTCAAGAAGTCTCAAGCATCTAAGCTTGGGGATGCCCCGGTTGGCATCCCACCTTTCTTCTTCAACAATGATCGGTTAGTATCGGTTGAGCCTAAGTTTTTACTTCTTCACATGATGTGTGCTATTTTTAGAAATTCATTTTATTTTGTTTTGCTCACTGTTTTAATAAAATACTTAGATCTGAAATTTTTAAATGAGAGAGAATCTTCACATAGCTAATTAATTATTTGACTACTCATTGATCTTCACTTATATCTTTTTGGAGTAGTTTGTCAGTTGCTCTAGTGCTTCACTTATATCTTTTTAGAGCACGACGGTGGTTTTATTTTGAAGAAATTGATGAACTCTCATGCTTCACTTATATTATTTTGAGAGTCTCTAAACAGCATGGTAATTTGCTTAGGTTATGAATTTAGTCCTAATATGATGGGCATCCAAGAGGGATATAATAAAAACTTTCATATAAAGTGCATTGAATACTATGAGAAGTTTGATTCCTTACGATTGTTTTGAGATACAAAGATGGTGATATTAGAGTCATGCTAGTGAGTAATTGTGGATTGTAGAAATACCTGTGTTAAAGTTTGTGATTCCCGTAGCATGCACGTATGGTGAACCGTTATGTGATGAAGTCGGAGCATGATTTATTTATTGATTGTCTTCCTTATGAGTGGCGGTCGGGGATGAGCGATGGTCTTTTCCTACCAATCTATCCCCCTAGGAGCATGCGCGTAGTACTTCGTTTCGATAACTAATAGATTTTTGCAATAAGTATGTGAGTTCTTTATGACTAATGTTGAGTCCATGGATTATATGCACTCTCACCCTTCCACCATTGCTAGCCTCTCTAGTACCACGCAACTTTCGCCGGTACCATACACCCATCATATACCTTCCTCAAAATAGCCACCATACCTACCTATTATGGCATTTCCATAGCCATTCCGAGATATATTGCCATGCAACTTTCCACCGTTCCGTTTATTATGATACGCTTCATCATTGTCATATTGCTTTGCATGATCATGTAGTTGACATCGTATTTGTGGCAAAGCCACCATTCATAATTCTTTCATACATGTCACTCTTGATTCATTGCACATCCCGGTACACCACCGGAGGCATTCATATAGAGTCATATTCTGTTCTAAGTATCGAGTTGTAATTCTTGAGTTGTAAGTAAATAAAAGTGTGATGATCATCATTATTAGAGCATTGTCCCAGTGAGGAAAGGATGATGGAGGCTATGATTCCCCCACAAGTCGGGATGAGACTCCGCACGAAAAAAATAAATAAAAAATAAAAAAAGAGGCCAAAAAAAGAGAGAGAGCCCCAAAAAAATGAAAGAGAGAAAAAGAGAGAAGGGGCAATGCTACTATCCTTTTACCACACTTGTGCTTCAAAGTAGCACCATGATCTTCATCATAGAGAGTCTCCTATGTTGTCACTTTCGTATACTAGTGGGAATTTTTCATTATAGAACTTGGCTTGTATATTCCAACGATGGGCTTCCTCAAATTGCCCTAGGTCTTCGTGAGCAAGCAAGTTGGATGCACACCCACTTAGTTTCTTTTTGAGCTTTCATAAACTTATAGCTCTAGTGCATCCGTTGCATGGCAATCCCTACTCACTTACATTGATATCTATTGATGGGCATCTCCATAGCCCGTTGATACGCCTAGTTGATGTGAGACTATCTCCTTCTTTTTTTCTTCTCCACAACCACCATATTCTATTCCACCTATAGTACTATGTCCATGGCTCACGCTCATGTATTGCGTGAAAGTTGAAAAGGTTTGAGAACATCAAAAGTATGAAACAATTGCTTGGCTTGTCATCGGGGTTGTGCATGATTTAAATATTTTGTGAGATGAAGATGGAGCATAGTCAGACTATATGATTTTGTAGGGATAACTTTCTTTGGCCATGTTATTTTGAGAAGACATGATTGCCTTATTAGAATGCTTGAAGTATTATTGTTTTTATGTCAATATTAAACTTTTGTTTTGAATCTTATGGATCTGAATATTCTTGCCACAATAGAGAAGATTACTTTGATAAATATGTTAGGTAGCATTCCACATCAAAAATTCTGTTTTTATCATTTACCTACTCGAGGACGAGCAGGAATTCAGCTTGGGGATGCTTGATACGTCTCCAACGTATCTATAATTTTTTATTGTTCCACGCTATTATATTATCCATCTTGGATGTTTTATATGCATTTATATGCTATTTTATATTATTTTTGGGACTAACCTATTAACCTAGAGCCCAGTGCCAGTTTCTGTTTTTTCCTTGTTTTTGAGTTTTACAGAAAAGGAATATCAAACGGAGTCCAAATGAACTGAAAATTTACGAAGATTTTTTATGGACCAGAAGAAGCCCCCAAAGTAAAAGTGTTGGGCCAGAAGAGTCCCGAGTCAACGACAAGGGTGGAGGGCGCCCCCACCCCCTAGGGCGCGCCCCCTGCCTTGTCGCTGACTCGTGGACCCCCCCTGACGTGAAACTGACGCCAAAAATTCCTATAAATCCAGAAACCCCCAGAAAGAAACCTAGACCGAGAGTTCCACCGCCGCAAGCCTCTGTAGCCACCAAAAACCAATCGGGAGCCCGTTCCAGCACCCTGCCGGAGGGGAAAATCATCACCGGTGGCCATCTTCATCATCCCGGCGCTCTCCATGACGAGGAGGGAGTAGTTCACCCTCGGGGCTGACGGTATGTACCAGTAGCTATGTGTTTGATCTCTCTCTCTCGTGTTCTTGATTTGGCACGATCTTGATGTACCGCGAGCTTTGTTATTATTGTTGGATCATAGGTGTTTCTTCCCTCTCTATCTCTTGTTGTGATGAATTGAGTTTTACCTTTGAGGTTTCACTATTATCGGATTGAATACTATTATGGATTTGAGAACACTTGATGTATGTCTTGCGTGGGATACCCATGGTGACAATGGGGTATTCTATTGATTCACTTGATGTATGTTTTGGCACTCAACTCGCGGATACCCGAGGTGACATTGGGGTAAACTATGCATAGGGGTTGATGCACGTTTTCGTCCTTGTTTCTCCGGTAGGAATCTTGGGGCACTCTTTGAGGTTCTTTATGTTGGATTGAATATTATGAATCTGAAGTTGTTTGATGCATATTGTATAATTGACCCACGGATACTTGTGGTGACATTGGAGTATCTAGGTGACATTAGGGTTTATTGATGTGTGTCATATGGTGTTATTTTACTACGAACTCTAGGGCTGTTTGTGACACTTATAGGAATAGCTCAATGGATTGATCGGAAAGAATAACTTTGAGGTGGTTTCGTACCCTACAAGCAATTTCATCTTATGTTCTCCGCAATAGGAACTTTGGAGTGACTGTTGTCACACGTTGAGGGATTGCCATATGATCTAATTATGTTATCATTGTTGAGAGAATTTGCACTAGTGAAAGTATGAACCCTAGGCCTTGTTTCTAAGCATTGCAATACCGTTTTTGCTCACTTTTGTCACTTCCTACCTTGCTATTTTTATAATTTCAGATTACAAAAACCTATATCTACCATCCATATTACACTTGTATTACCACCTCTTCGCCGAACTAGTGCACCTATACAATTTACCATTGTATTGGGTGTGTTGGGAACACAAGAGACTCTTTGTTATTTGGTTGCAGGGTTGTTTGAGAGAGACCATCTTCATCCTATGCCTCCCACGGATTGATAAACCTTAGGTCATCCACTTGAGGGAAATTTGCTACTGTCCTACAAAACTCTGCACTTGGAGGCCCAACAACGTCTACCAGGATAAAGTTGCGTAGTAGACGTCAGAGAGCACCCACAAGATAATTACGAGGCATGGTCGGGTAGGTAGACCGCCCTAGAGAGAGAGGGTTGGGCCTGGCCCTTGCCGTATTTCCTCGAAACGGGGTGATGGGTCAGATTATCGTGAGTCTCTGCTCGTCTGTGCGAGATCCTAACACACTAAGGATTTGGGTATTTGTTCTGAGTTGGCCACTGTCCTTGACGCACTAACCACCACGCGGGAACAGTTATGGGCACTCGGTGTCATAGCATCAGCCGAAGCTTTGTCAGACGTCCAGTTCAACATTGCGGCACGGCTGGGCCGGCACCATCCATGATAGAGGTGGAGCCTAGACCCGCCCTGCATGCAACGACCCGGAGTGCAACGGGCGATGGGCCCAAGACCCTGGAGTGCTTAGGATGTAGAATGACGGGGACCTCTCTGCTGAGCCTAGGTAGGGCTGCGACGTGTTGATCTTCTAAGGCCGGGCTTGGACCCAGGAAAGTGTGTCCGGCCAGAGTAATCAAGCGTGTTGGGTAATGTGGTGCACCCCTGCAGGGAACTTATCTATTCTAATAGCCGTGTCCACGGTAACGGACGCTCAGAGTGGTATCCTAATCTATTAGAACTAGAAATGGATACTTGAGACATGAGATGGATATGTTGGCTCCGGGATTGCTTCCTCGCAGGGAGTCGAGGAAGGATCTCTATGCATTATTATTACAACACGTTTGTTAATTATAATATGCTATTCTATACTCTTCTAAATGTTGTAAGATGCTTGAAGATGCTAGTCTTCGATAGGCTAGGCCTTCCCCCTATTCTGGCATTCTGTAGTTCAGTCCACAGATACAACCCTTCCACTTGATACTGATGAATACTTAGTATAGATCTAATGCCTGCGAGTACTTTGGATGAGTACTCATGGTTGCTTTGCTACCCCTTTTCCCCCTTCTTTCTTCTTTCCGGTTGTTGCAACCAGTTGGTGGATCCCAAGAGCCAGATGCCACCACCAACGTCTGCTACTACCCCAACGAAGCCTACTACTTGGAGACCACCGACGACCAGGAGTAGTTAGGAGGTCCCAGGAAGGAGGCCTTGCCTCTTTGATCTTTGTTGCTTTTGTGTTTGCCTTCTTAAGGCAGTCTCGTTAACTTATGTCTGTACTCGGATATTGTTGCTTTCGCTGATGCTTGTGTCTCGAGCTTTTGTATCCGAGCCCTCGAGGCCCCTGGCTTGTAATATAAAGCTTGTATTATTTTATTTCTGTCTAGAGTTGTGTTGTGATATCTTCCCGTGAGTCCCTGATCTTGATCGTACACATTTGCGTGTATGATTAGTGTACGATTGAAATGGGGGCGTCACACTTTTATGCTTTCTAGAAATTCTATATCATTTCCAATCAACAATATGTCATCCACTTATAATATCAGAAATGCTACAGAGCTCCCACTCACTTTCTTGTAAATACAAGCTTATCCGTAAGTTTGTATAAAACCAAAAGCTTTGATCACTTCATCAAAGTGAATATTCCAACTCCGAGATGCTTGCACCAGTCCATAGATGGATCGCTGGAGCTTGCATACTTTGTTAGCATCCTTAGGATAAAAAAAAAACTTCTGGTTGCATCATATACAACTCTTCCTTAAGAAACCCGTTAAGGAATGTCGTTTTGACATCCATTTGCCAGATCTCATAATCATAAAATGCGGCAATAGCTAACATAATTCTAACAGATTTAAGCATCACTATGGGTGAGAAAGTCTCATCGTAGTCAACCCCTTGAACTTGTCAGAAACCTTTTGTGACAAGTCGAGCTTTATAGATGGTGACATTACCATCAGCATCTGTCTTCTTCTTAAAGATCCATTTATTCTCAATGGCTTGTCGATCATCTGGCAAGTCCACCAAAGTCCATACTTTGTTCTCATACATGGATCCTATCTCGGATTCCATGGCCTCAAGCCATTTGTTGGAATCCGGGATCATCATAGCTTCTTCATAGTTCATAGGTTCGCTGTTATCTAACAACATGACTTCCAGGACTGGATTACCGTACCACTCTGGTGCGGAACATACCCTGGTCGACCTACGAAGTTCAGTAATAACTTTATCCGAAGTTTCATGATCATCATCATTAGCTTCCTCTTTAGTTGGTGTAGGCATCACATGAACTGCTTTCTATGATGTTCCACTACTGCAGGATGCTGCTAACATGACACTACAATCAGAGACCCTTCAACGAAACTGTGTGCGATGCATTAATCGCAAACGGTGATGTAAAAAACCGTCAAAAAGGTACAAAACGTTTGCGATGGCGGATACATCAAACACGGTTCAGATTTTAGTTCCGTGTGCGATGCTAGGCATACGGTTGAGTTCAATGAACTATCTGCGATGAGGCAGAACAACAGAAACGGGTAGCCAGATGAAGGCGTGTGTGATATACGGCATACAGCTCACTCAGATGAACTGTTTGTGATTAGGCAACACAAAAGAAACGGTCAGCCATATCAAGGTGTGTGTGATATACGGCATACGGTTCACTCGGATGAACTGTTTGCTTTGAGCAAAGAGAACAGAAACGAATCAATTTAACAAGATGTGTGTGATACATGGCAAACAGGTCTGTAATCAGAAATGTGTGCGAAGACCGATAATAATACAGACGATTGCTGCTAATAAGCCGTGTGTGTTGTGGGAAAACGCTTGGTGGTATACAATTGTCAGCGATTGATGAAATCATCATCGACGGGTTCCCTAGTATGGTCCGCGTGCGATGTCATTGCACACAGAACAACAACATATGTACTTATAACTTATAAGGACTTGATTCCATAAATAGATTGAACATCCAATTACATAGGTGGCTAGTACACACATGACCTTTGCACACACCAAAGTATGTTCCAAAATGCCTAGAAAACTCAAATAATGTATAAAAAGGCAAAACAAACCCTAAATAATTTCATATTTTTAGGACGACGCTCCTATAGTTGCAAGTTGCCTCTGTAAAATAAATCAAGGCGGGAAGAGACAGCGTATGTCATTTCACACACATAGGTGACAAGTTCCCTCTCGAAACCATGAGCCTTTTTGAGAGAAGCTCCGGTTTGTAAGAAGTTTGTACCAAAACTTGTCCCAAATTGGACTAATTTTTTACCACAGCATGTTGGTGTCATGTCATAACACCATGCCAAGTTTCATGATTTTGAGGCGAGTTTTGGATTTACAGTAATTTTAAAACCAGGTTTATCAATGTTTACTGTCGAGTCGGCACCGCCCTGGATAGGCTTTTTCCTCGTGGGTCCCAAATGACAAATCCAAATCTGTCACTACCATGCAACTTTTTTTATTAAGAATTACAACCCTTTTGGTGTGCTAGCTGAAAATAAGTTTGTGGGTGCTGGTGGGCGCTAAGAACTTGCGGTTCTGTAATGAACAAAGATCTCAAGGATCCCGCAAGAGTGATGTTCTTTCCCTATGTTGTGAATGCTTATAATATTTATATCTTAATTAAAGAAATGGCAAGCCATTGGCCCAGTATGAAAGAAAATATGGGTCAAAGCCGAGTTGAAAAGGGCAACAATATCTAACTCCAGCTTACAAACAGTACAAAAGCACGAGGATTAATTGCTCATCAGGTTTAGACAAAATCCGGATTGAACAGGACAATGACATCTAACTCAACCAAAGTTTTCAGCATTCACAATCAAATGGATCGGTATGATCCATAAAATCAAGATCCCGGGCCAGAAATTCTACTGGTCCATGATGACAAGCTGTTGTAAATAGAAGCCGAGCACGATCAGAAGCCCTTAGGTCCACCTGAAACTTCTTTTTATGCTGTTCAACACTTGCAGTGGTAAGAAATTTCTTGTCGAAAAACTTAATCCTCACGGACAATAGTGCCCTCGCATTCAACATGAAGAATGTGACAAAGCTAGTGTTTGCATTGTTGGATGCATATCCTTCCAGCGTTACTGTCTTCAAACGAATGTCATGAGATCTGAGAAAATCCCGGTGCTTCTTGAACCATCGATTGATTATACCTTTTTCTCCATGCGTTAGTGCCTAAATAGAGATGAAGATTGAAAACAGTTAATGTCTAAAAAAGATTATGTTGAAAGAGTGATAGTGTAACACCCCATGTCATTAGCCACAGTAATCACTTTTGATAATGACAGGTCATCATGTTTAACAGTGCATAATCATCATTAGCATCATATTGCATTTCAACTCCTAACTCAAATTCAAATTTAAATGAAAGTGGAAAATAAAAGTTGTCCAACATAGAAACTAAAATGTTCAATAAATAGCAAGTATTGCAGAGACTATTCTAAAATTGTAACCAACAATTAATAAATTATTTTGGTGGCTCTAACATTACCAAAACAGCAAGGATTAATGCATTTTATTTATTATAAAAATTGTGTGAACTCAAATTGACTCCAAACTAATTTTTGGTAGTAGTAGAGGATGCCTAGTAATTATTGGAACAATTCCTATGTTTTACAAAAATCATTTTGAGGCCTAACTATTTACTAAACAGAGACATGAGAATAAATAAAAGAAAAGACAAAAGAAAACAAAACAAAATAAAAAGAAAAGAAAAGGCAGAACCCCTCCCCCCGGCCCAACTGGGCCACGGCCACCAGCCGGCCCTGCTCCCCCTCCCCTATATGGCCTCCCCAGGAGGCCACCGAACCCTAATCCCCCCCCCCACCGACACATTCCCCCCCCCCCTCGCTCCCCCCCGATCCATTCTGGATCGGGCGCCGGCCCGACACGCCCCTCGCTCGCGCCTCGCCGCCTCGGCCCAACACGCTCGACGCCGACGACCGCGCCTCGCCCGCCCGACGCCGCCTGCCGTCGACTCGCGTCCCCGTCTCCTCCCCGACGAGCTACCACGAGCCTCGCCGCCCGAACCCCTACTCGTGGGCGAGTTCCTGGCCGTGCCCGTCTTCCCCTCTCTCTGCCATGTCACGCGCGCCCGCCCGTTTGACGCCGTGCCTGCGCCACCGCGCTAGCGCACGCGCTCGCCGCGCCCCGCCCGTGCCCTCTCCTACCGCCGGACGCCCCTGCCCGCGCTCACCGTGGCCCCCGCACCGCGCTACTGCTGCGCCACTACCACCTGCACGCGCCCGCGCGCCCCCCCTCATGCTGCCATCCGCCTAGCACCGCCGCTCCCCACGGCCACCGCACTCCGCCCTGCCTCGTCGGGTCTCCCCCTCGCCCAGGCTCGTCTTTGCCCGAGCCCCTGTGGTCGTTGCCCGCGCCCAGTGCCCCGCCGTGCTCACCGCCCCGCCTCGCCCTGCTTCGCCCACACTCGGCGCCGCTGCCCGCCGCGCATCGCATCGCCGCTCACGTCCTCCCCCCCCCCCGCGCTCACTCACCGTCTTCCGGGTTCTGCGCCCGCTCCGCGACCCGCGCCCAAACCCGTCGCCCGTTAGCCCGATCTCTGGCCTAAGCCACTGACAGATGGGGCCCAGCCCCTAAAACGAATTAAGAAAAATAGAAAATAAAATGAATTATTAAAATTAATAATTAATTATTTAATTAAATAGTAATTAATTATTTTAATTAATCCTAATTAGATTAACCTAATCACTAGTTAAGTTAATTAAGACCTGATTAGCCTAACAGTCTATGACAGGTGGACCCACGTGTCAGATTGTGCTGACGTCAGCATGATGTCATGCTGATGTCGTCAACTACTGTTTCGGATAATGTTTAATTTAAATAAATAATTTAATTCCAGAAATTAATAAAAACTTTAGAAAATCATATTAAATAATCCGTAACTCCGATGAAAATACTTTATACGTGAAACTTGCTCAGAATTCCGATATGAACCCGAATACGCCCTTCGTATTCCCATCAGACGCCCGTAGCTATATGAACATGGAACTTTTAGACCAATTTCGATAAATGAATAGTGCCCAACATCGATTAAATAAATCCGAATAAATTCCTAAATTAACTAAATCATTTAGTTAGGCAGTAGAACACCCCGGCATGTCATACATATTGTTTGCATTATTGCCATGAATTTATTGTTTCTCTCCCCCCCCTTCTCTTTCGATAGACGCTGAGACCGACGAAGCTGCACCTGGATACGACTACACTACCGACGAGCAGCCCGTTGACGACCCCTCTCTCTTGCTAGAGCAACCAGACAAGCCCCCCCCCCTTGAGCATCTAGATATCGCCCATTCCATTTCTCCTGCTTGCATTAGATTTTGCTACTGTTAATGTTTGCTCCTATTCTGATGCATAGCCTGCCTTTGTAACCTGTTTATTGTTACCTTACCTGCCTATGATAAACTGTTTAGTATAGGTTGGTAGTGAACCATCAGTGACCCCACCACCTTATCCTTGTTGCCCCTGCTTGATCATCGACGACTCGATCAACGTGATCGTCGACCAGAGACCGACACCTCACTTCACACCCCCTTAGTTGTATGACTCTGCTTAGTTACTATCAAGTGCCGAGGGTGATACCTCGTAACGCACTCCTGAAGAGTACTCTGCAGTGAAGCTGTTCGATCGTGGTCATCGAGGGTGATTCCTCCTTCTCCACTTCCGATACGACTCTGTCGTGCAACCCTCAGTGTGAACCTCGAGGGTGATGCCTCATATGTTCACCCTGATGATTTCATCGAGTGGAATCCGCCGAGGGTGATTCCTCGGGTTTCCCCCTTGATGTTATGACCACATGATTACTTGACCTTTGATACAGGCGGGTCCACCCTGGTGGGTACCCGCTGGGGATCTATGATGTCGGGTGTGCCGGAAGGGCACTCGAGTGTGATATTGTGGCGAAGCATCAGAGACTCTGATTGTCTCCGCGTGATACTAATTGAGCCTATTGGATTTGGGTGTGTGATCTACGTGGGTCGACGTGCCCTATACGCACTACCACCATGCGGGATAATGGTTATGGGACCCTCTACGAAGTACGTTTCTCCCGAAAGCTCGTCTGACATCACGATTCACCGTGCGGGCTGATTGTCGGGATTGGGCTGGATACTTCACTGACGAGTTCAGTGTCGCGCCTGCACCCCGGCCAGTCTCGCAACACGCAGGGTGCCCAGGGTGATGGCCCAAGACCTCTGGGTGCATAGGTTAGTCCGGCGTGCTGACCTCTCTGCCGAGCCTAGGTAGGGCGTTGTTTCATGTTGATCTTCCGAGGATGGGCATTACCCAGCAAGTGTGTCCGGCCAGAGTTGATCGAGCGTGTTGGGTAACAGTAGTGCACCCCTGCAGGGATGAATCATCTATCGATAGCCGGTCCTACGGTAAAGGACGCTCAGTTTGTGTATCCGGATCTACTACTTGAACTGGATACTTGTTACTTAATTGAAGCTTCGGGATCGCTTTCTCGCTTGGGAGTCGAGGAAGGATCTTTAAGCTGTACTTCAACATGTTTGCTAAAAAAAATGCTATTCTACTCTCTTCTACTGCAGCAAGATGATGGCCTTGTGAAGATGTTTGAAGATGCTAGTCTTCGATAGGACTAGGCCTTCTCTCTATTCTGGCATTTCTGCAGCCCAGTCCACATATACAGCCTTTCTCCATTGATAATGTTGCATATGTAGTATAGATCCTTGCTTGCTGAGTACTTCGGATGAGTACTCATGGTTGCTTTACTTTCTCTTTTCCCCATATACCCCCACCTTGATGATACATCAGACGATGGAGTCCAGGAGCCAGATGCCACCACCGGAGCTTACTACCAGGAGGGTCCAGAGGGCACGTACTATTGGATCGAGCCAGCCGACCAGGAGTAGGATCGGAGGCTCCCCGGCAGGAGGCCAACGCCTTTCGATCTAGTGTCGCTGTTTGTGCTAGCCTTCTTAAGGCAAAACTTGTCTAACTATGTCTGTACTCAGATAATATTTGTATGACTGACTTATGTATTCGGATCTTCGGATCCCTGGTCTGTAATATTGTGGATATCCGTTTAATTTGTGTTAGAGTTGTGTTGTGATATCTTCCCATGAGTCCGTGTGCTTGATCGTACACGTTTGCGTGTATGATTAGTGTACGATTGAGTCGGGGGCGTCACAAGTTAGTGTCGCTGTTTGTGCTAGCCTTCTTAAGGCAAAACTTGTCTAACCATGTCTATACTCAGATAATATTTGTATGACTGACTTATGTATTCGGATCTTCGGATCCCTGGTCTGTAATATTGTGGATCTCCGTTTAATTTGTGTTAGAGTTGTGTTGTGATATCTTCCCGTGAGTCCCTGTGCTTGATCATACACGTTTGCGTGTATGATTAGTGTACGATTGAGTCGGAGGCGTCACAAGTTGGTATCAGAGCCGACTGCCTGTAGGAAGCCCCCTTCCAATTCCTTGGCCGAAGTTGAGTCTAGAAACCGAAAAACTAGTTTACTAACTTGGTTGTGTGGCTTACGGGCCCACGTCGCCAACTGGGTGGTATTAGGATCTTTTATTCCTCGTCTATACTCTGGGACTCTGATCTCTCTTCTACTCGGGTTAAATAAAATTTTACTAACGCCGACACTTAGGATCTCATAAATCCCATCAACCCGGAGAGCTGGATATCTGTGCGATTTCCCTGTCATTGATCTGATTAGTCTGATAATCATTTTCCTTTCCATTGTTTTTTTTAACCTTTCTCTCCGAGTTGTGTTAAACTTCTCATTGTCATTTGACAAATCTGAATTTCCTCTGTTTCAGATGGACCGTTTGTTTCCACCACGTCCTACGACACATCTTGCAAGAATACAGAATGGGCCAATGTAGCGAGGAGCTAACTTGCCTTTGATTCCGAACCTATGAGTGCCTTTCAACGGAGTGACGCAGAGGTAAGCTTGCTCGCCAGGTTGATATACCATTTCCTGGTGCTTGCGGTCATAGTTGCTCTTCTGACGAGACTGAGTAGTTTTCAAATGTTCACGGACAATGCGGACTTGTTCTTCTGCTTGCTGAATAATGTCCGGTCCGACGAGTGAGCGTTCCCCAGTTTCTGACCAATTCAGAGGGGTTCGACACTTACGACCGTATAGAACTTCAAATGGTGCCATCTTCAAACTAGCCTGATAGCTATTGTTGTAAGAGAATTCGGTATACAGGAGAGATTCCTCCCATTTCTTACCCAAGGAGATGACGCAAGCTCGAAGCATATCTTCGAGCACTTGATTAACTCGTTCAACTTGACCCTGTGACTGAGGGTGAAAAGCGGTACTGAACGACAGATGTGTTCCCATAGCTTCTTGGAAACTATTCCAGAATCTGGAGGTGAAGAGGCTGCCACGATCAGAACTGATCTCCAACGGAACACCATGGAGTGACACAATTCGGGAAACATACAAGTCTGCTAACTGGCTAGCACTGATTGTCTCTTTAACTGGCAGAAAGTGAGCAACCTTAGAGAATCGGTCAATGACGACAAAAATAGCATCATGACCCTTCTGAGATCTGGGAAAACCAGTAATGAAATCCATTTGGACCTTGTCCCATTTCCATTCAGGAATTGCAAGGGGTTGCAGAGTTCTAGCGGGCCTTTGATGTTGTGCTTTAATGCGGCAGCAAACGTCACACTCAGAAACATAACGAGCAATATCTCGCTTCATATTAGGCCACCAGTATCTCTGACAAATGTCACGGTACATCTTTGTGCTACCAGGATGAATTGACAGAGGAGTGTCATGAGCTTCCATCATAACGTGTTCCCTCTCATCCTTGAACTTAGGTACGAAGAGACGGTGTTGGAAAAATAGGATCCCATCATTATCAAGATGGAACTCCGACGGCCTTCCTTTTTCAAGGTATCGCTTGATCCTTTCAACTTCAGAGTCATACCGTTGCATAGTCTTGATGCTTTGTTCTAAATCTAGTTCGACAACGAGGGTATTGAGATAACCCTGTGAAACAATATGGAGGTTCAATTTGCGAAGCTCTTCATAAAGAAGAGGTTGTGTTTCCTGAACCGTATGATTGTTGCAATAAGCCTTACGGCTCAAAGCATCGGCCATTACATTAGCCTTGCCAGGGGTGTATGAGATATTCATATCATAATCGGCAATTGTTTCGAGCCATCTTTGTTGACGAAGGTTCAGATTTGGTTGAGTATATAAATACTTCAAACTTTGATGATCCGTATATATCTCGCAACGGTTACCGAGAAGGTAATGCCGCCATAGCTTCAGGGCATAAATAACCGCAGAAAGTTCAAGATCGTGCACTGGGTAATTTTCTTCATGAGGACGCAATTGTCGGGAGGCATAAGTAATCACTTTGCGTTCTTGCATTAGGACACAGCCTAATCCTTGACGGGAGGCATCACAGTATATCACGAAATCCTTTTGGGAATCCGGGGGTGCTAATACTGGGGCAGATGTCAATTTATCTTTTAGTGTCTGAAAGCTTTCTTGACATTTTTCTGTCCACTCAAATTTAACACCTTTGTGAAGCAGATTTGTCAATGGTTTTGCAATCTTGGAAAAGTTCTCAACGAATCGACGGCAATAACTTGCAAGTCCGAGAAAACTTCTGACTTGCTTAACATTCTTCGAGGGAGTCCAGTCAAGAATAGCCTGAACTCGTTCGGGGTTAACAGCAATTCCATCCTTGGAAATCACATGACCAAGGTAAGTTACTTCAGAAAGCCAAAATTCACATTTGGAATACTTGGCATACAACTGGTGTTCTCGGAGCCTTTCTAGTACCAAACGGAGGTGTTCAGCATGTTCTTCTTTATTCTTAGAATAGACCAGAATATCATCTAGATATACCACGATGAATTTGTCGAGGTAATCCATGAATATATAATTCATCAGATGGGAGAAAGTTGCTGGAGCATTCGTTAGGCCAAATGACATGACGGTGTATTCATAGGAGCCATAACGAGTGACGAATGCAGTCTTGGGAATATCCTCTTCACGGACACGGATCTGGTGATAACCCAACCTCAAGTCGAGTTTAGAGAACACCGATGATCCAGCGAGTTGATCATAAAGATCATTGATCCGGGGCAGTGGGTATTTATTCTGGATTGTGGCTTGGTTAATGGGCCGATAATCCTGAACCAAACGGTTAGTTCCATCCTTCTTCTTAACGAAGAGTGAAGGTGCTCCCCAAGCAGAGGAACTGGGGCGGATGAAACCACTCTTAAGTGACTTGTCGATTTCTTCCTTAAGCTCGAGTAGATGATGCGGAGGCATCTTATAAGGTCGCTTGGCAATAGGGACGGTGCCAGGCTTCAAGTCAATGACAAACTCGACAGCTCTAGCCGGGGGTATTCCTGGAAGTTCTTCTGGAAAGACGTCTGGAAAATCTCGAATGACAGGAACGTTCTCGATCCCTTCCAGAGGTGAGGCATTCAAAGCATTCAGAACATATATCTGAGCTTCAGCGTCCCGTGTAATGCGGGCGGTATAGTTCACTATCTCATTGGAGGGGTGAAGAAGTTGGACGACTTTAGTGGCACAATTGATCGAAGCAATGTGAGCTTTCAACCAATCCATTCCGAGTATGAGGTCTATGGTGGAAGACTTCAAGACGATGGGTGAGGCAAGGAATTCCAACCCTTTAATTTCGACGGTAACGTTAGGTGCTATCACGTCAGCATGGCAGTGACCTCCGGGAGTTTTAATGACTAACGGAGTATGCATTTTCTCATATCGAATGCCATGCATAAATGCAAATTTTCCAGAGATGAATGAATGTGATGCTCCTGAATCAAATAAAACAGAAGCAGGTACTGAGTTAACAAGAAGGGTACCCATCACAGTAGCAGGTTGATCCTGGACCTCTTCAATGTCAATGTTGTAAGCGTGTCCACGACCATGTGCAGCAGACCCAGTATTATAGTTGCGGGTCTGATTGTTGCCACGACTATTGCCACGGCCAGCATGAGGAAAGGCTAACTGATTCTGATTCTGGCGGCAGTCTTTAGCCTGGTGACCTGGTTTGCGGCACTTGAAGCACAGACCATCTTCAGGACGAAGAGGAGCATTGTTTTGAATAGCTTGAGCTTTTGGCTGCCTCGGTGGTGGAGGAGGCAGACATGGTGCAGCATAGTTGTTCTTTGGTGCAGAGGTATTGGAACGGATGGCATTGTTGGGAATCCAAACTCGACGCTTCGATGCTGAGCCCGAAGATGAGCCAGCATCACGATAGCGCTTCTGCGAGTCCTTGTATTCCATCTGAGTGGTCTCAACAAGAATTGCCTTGTTCGTTAGAGTTGAAAAGTCGTTGAAGTCTTGAGCAGCTAGTGCAAGCTTGAGGTCGGGGTGGAGTCCACTACGGAACTTCTCCTGTCTGCGTGCGTCTGTGGCGATGTCTTCTTCAGCATAGCGGGAGAGGTCTAGAAATTCCCGCTGATAAGCTTCGACAGTCTTGTTGCCCTGAGTGAGGTTATGGAACTGGGTCTTCATGCGTTCCATAATTGCCTGAGGGATGTAACGTGTATGGAAAGCAGCCTGGAACTCATACCAGGTGATGACTGTTCCAACAGGCAGAGTACGCTTGTGTGTGTCCCACCATTGAGCGGCGGGTCCCTTTAAGAAAAAGGCCGCAAAGTTGACGAAGTTGGCAGGGCGACATTAGCAGACTCCATCTCGTGAGTGATGTCGCGGAGCCAGTCATCAGCATCCAGTGGCTTGTCAGAGTTGCGGAACTGAGTTGGGTTAAGTCGCATAAACTCTGTCAAAGTTATTGAAGCTGGGTTCTGGTTCTGGTTGTTCTGATGCAGAAACTGAGCCATGATTCCAGTCATGAACTGGCGGTTGAGCTCAAATTGTTGCATCATGGCTGCCATATAGTCTGGCGGTGGTGGGTGTTCAGGGTTACCACGACCACCTGGTCTAACCATCCTGCTAAGTATCAACAGGGGGTAGTTTAGTAAAAGCAGTTGCGAGCGTTTAGTGACAAGCATGATGTAACTCGACAACAATTTAAGTAGTGTAACAGATACATAACAGTAGTCAATTAAGACATACAGATCCATACACAGAGTCGAGTACATGCGGACAGCATAACGGCGCAAATTCAAAAGCTAGACATACTAGGCGGCGCGCAGGCACGCGGTAAGGAAGTACACAACGAGACATAGCAAAGGCTACATCAACGTCGGAGAAAACCACTGAAACGGGGTAACTGCAAGTGCGGACGACGAATGTTCGTCGCGGAAGGATCCTGCGCTCCATGTGCACTCTGATGCAGAATCGGTCTCGAGCTGTAAGAAGAGGTCCACGTGCAGGTGTATGACCTCCAACAGCAGGCCAATCAATACCAGCATACATCTGAGTCCTACGCGAATAAAGGATGTGCTCAGGATGTATCCCTGCGTGAACAGCGGGTAGCAACTGTGTCATAGCATCGTAGAGACGTGCTCGAGTGGCAACCAACTCGACGGCAAGAGCCCGAACAGTGCGATCCAGAGCCTGAGTGCACTGAATCAGAACGCGCGGGTCATAGCGACGAGGCTCGTATGAGGCACAGATAGTTGTGTAGTATCCAGTAGCATCTCCAGCAGGGGCATACGAAATGTATCGGAACTCAGAGTCATCCAAGATATCGCTGAACTGTCCTCGGAGACGTGCGACAGCAGAGTAGGCGGCATCATGGACTGCCATCTCAATCGTCATGCCGATACCGTGGAAAAGATGTAGCTCGGTGTCTGAGTCAATTTGCTGATCATAGATACGAACATCAGCATGGTACTGCTCCTGGTTGAACTCGCGGTAATCCTCGTAAACCAAGTACTCAGGGTACCAACGGTAGCCAAGTCTGGTCATGAGAGTGATCAGGACAGCTGGAAACCCAGGGGCATCACGAGCCCAAGTGTGAAGCACAAGCTGTGTCGTAGGACATGGTGGAAACAAACGGTCCATCTGAAACAGAGGAAATTCAGATTTGTCAAATGACAATGAGAAGTTTAACACAACTCGGAGAGAAAGGTTAAACAAAACAATGGAAAGGAAAATGATTATCAGACTAATCAGATCAATGACAGGGAAATCACACAGATATCCAGCTCTCCGGGTAGATGGGATTTACGAGATCCTAAGTGTCGGCGTTAGTAAAATTTTATTTAACCCGAGTAGAAGAGAGATCAGAGTCCCAGAGTATAGACGAGGAATAAAAGATCCTAATACCACCCAGTTGGCGACGTGGGCCCGTAAGCCACACAGCCAAGTTAGTAAACTAGTTTTTCGGTTTCTAGACTCAACTTCGGCCAAGGAATTGGAAGGGGGCTTCCTACAGGCAGTCGGCTCTGATACCAACTTGTGACGCCCCCGACTCAATCGTACACTAATCATACACGCAAACGTGTACGATCAAGCACAGGGACTCACGGAAAGATATCACAACACAACTCTAACACAAATTAAACGGAGATCCACAATATTACAGACCAGGGATCTGAAGATCCGAATACATAAGTCAGTCATACAAATATTATCTAAGTACAGACATAGTCAGACTAGTTTTACCTTAAGAAGGCTAGCACAAACAGCGACACTAGATCGAAAGGCGTTGGCCTCCTGCCTGGGAGCCTCCGATCCTACTCCTGGTCGGCTGGCTCGATCCAATAGTACGTGCCCTCTGGACCCTCCTGGTAGTAAGCTCCGGTGGTGGCATCTGGCTCCTGGACTCCATCGTCTGATGTATCATCAAGGTGGGGGTATATGGGGAAAAGAGAAAGTAAAGCAACCGTGAGTACTCATCCGAAGTACTCAGCAAGCAAGGATCTATACTACATATGCAACATTATCAATGGAGAAAGGCTGTATATGTGGACTGGGCTGCAGAAATGCCAGAATAGAGAGAAGGCCTAGTCCTATCGAAGACTAGCATCTTCAAACATCTTCACAAGGCCATCATCTTGCAGCAGTAGAAGAGGGTAGAATAGCATTTTATTTAGCAAACATGTTGAAGTGCAGCTTAAAGATCCTTCATCGACTCCCAAGCGAGAAAGCGATCCCGAAGCTTCAATTAAGTAACAAGTATCCAGTTCAAGTAGTAGATCGGGATACACAAACTGAGCGTCCTTTACCGTAGGACCGGCTATCGATAGATGATTCATCCCTGCAGGGGTGCACTACTGTTACCCAACACGCTCGATCAACTCTGGCCGGACACACTTGCTGGGTAATGCCCGTCCTCGGAAGATCAACACGAAACAACGCCCTACCTAGGCTCGGCAGAGAGGTCAGCACGCCGGACTAACCTATGCACCCAGAGGTCTTGGGCCATCGCCCTGGGCACCCTGCGCGTTGCGAGACTGGCCGGGGTGCAGGCGCGACACTGAGCTCGTCAGTGAAGTATCCAGCCCAATCCCGACAATCAGCCCGCACAGTGAATCGTGACGTCAGACGAGCTTTCGGGAGAAACGTACTTCGTAGAGGGTCCCATAACCATTATCCCGCGTGGTGGTAGTGCGTATAGGGCACGTCGACCCACTCAGATCACACACCCAAATCCAATAGGCTCGATTAGTATCACGCAGAGACAATCAGAGTCTCTGATGCTCCGCCACAATATCACACTCGAGTGCCCTTCCGGCACACCCGACATCATAGATCCCCACTGGGTACCCACCAGGGTGGACCTGCCTGTATCAAAGGTCAAGTAATCGTGTGGTCATAACATCAAGGGGGAAACCCGAGGAATCACCCTCGGCGGATTCCACTCGATGAAATCATCAGGGTGAACGTATGAGGCATCACCCTCGAGGTTCACACTGAGGGTTGCACGACAGAGTCGTATCGGAAGTGGAGAAGGAGGAATCACCCTCGATGACCACGATCGAACAGCTTCACTGCAGAGTATTCATCAGGAGTGTATTACGAGGTATCACCCTCGGCACTCGATAGTAACTAAGAAGAGTCGTACAACTAAGGGGGGTGTGAAGTGAGGTGTCGGTCTCTGGTCGACGATCACGTTGATCGAGTCATCGATGATCAAGCAGGGGCAACACGGATAAGGTGGTGGGGTCACTGATGGTTCACTACCAACCTATACTAAACAGTTTATCATAGGCCGGTAAGGTAACAATAAACAGGTTACAAAGGCAGGCTATGCATCAGAATAGGAGCAAACATTAACAGTAGCAAAATCTAATGCAAGCAGGAGAAATGGAATGGGCGATATCTAGATGCTCAAGGGGGGGGGGGCTTGCCTGGTTGCTCTGGCAAGAGAGAGGGGTCGTCAACGGGCAGCTCGTCGGTAGTGTAGTCGTATCTAGGTGCAGCGTCGTCGGTCTCAGCGTCTATCGAAAGAGAAGGGGGGGAGAGAAACAATAAATTCACGGCAATAATGCAAACAATATGTATGACATGCCTAAATGATATGCCGGGGTGTTCTACTGCCTAACTAAATGATTTAGTTAATTTAGGAATTTATTCGGATTTATTTAATCGACGTTGGGCACTATTCATTTATCAAAATTGGTCTAAAAGTTCCATGTTCATATAGCTACGGGCGTCTGATGGGAATACGGAGGGCGTATTCGGGTTCATATCGGAATTCTGAGCAAGTTTCACGTATAAAGTATTTTCATCGGAGTTACGGATTATTTAATATGATTTTCTAAAGTTTTTATTAATTTCTGGAATTAAATTATTTATTTAAATTAAACATTATCCGAAACAGTAGTTGATGACGTCAGCATGACATCATGCTGACGTCAGCACAATCTGACATGTGGGTCCCACCTGTCATAGACTGTTAGGCTAATCAGGGCTTAATTAACTTAACTAGTGATTAGGTTAATCTAATTAGGATTAATTAAACTAATTAATTACTAATTAATTAATTAATTAATTATTAATTTTAATAATTCATTTTATTTTCTATTTTTCTAATTCGTTTTAGGGGCTGGGCCCCATCTGTCAGTGGCTTAGGCCACAGATCGGGCTAACGGGCGACGGGTTTGGGCGCGGGTCGCGAAGCGGGCGCAGAACCCGGGCGACGGTGAGCGAGCAGGGGGGGAAGGACACGAGCGGCGATGCGATGCGCGGCGGGCAGCGGCGCCGAGTGTGGGCGAAGCAGGGCGACGCGGGGCGGTGAGCACGGCGGGGCACTGGGCGCGGGCAGCGACCACAGGGGTCGGGCGACGACGAGCCTGGGCGAGGGGGAGAGACCCGACGAGGCAGGGCGGAGTGCGGTGGCCGAACGCGGCCACGGCGGGCGCGCGCGGGCCAGAGAGAAGTGGCCATGGGGAGCGGCGGTGCTAGGCGGATGGCAGCACGAGGGGGGGGCGCGGGCGCGTGCAGGTGGTAGTGGCGTAGCAGCAGCGCGGTGCGGGGGCCGCAGTGAGCGCGGGCAGGGGCGTCCGGTGGTAGGAGAGGGCACGGGCGGGGCGCGGCGAGCGCGTGCGCTAGCGCGGTGGCGCAGGCACGGCGTCAAACGGGCGGGCGCGCGTGACATGGCAAAGAGAGGGGAAGACGAGCACGGCCAGGAACTCACCCACAAGCAGGGGTTCGGGCGGCGAGGCTCGTGGTAGCTCGTCGGGGAGGAGACGGGGACGCGAGTCGACGGCAGGCGGCGTCGGGCGGCGGGGCGCGGTCGTCGGCGTCGAGCGCGTCGGGCCGAGGCGGCGAGGCGCGAGCGAGGGGCGCGTCGGGCCGGCGCCCGATCCAGAATGGATCGGGGGGGAGCGAGGGGGGGATGTGTCGGTGGGGGGGGGGGATTAGGGTTCGGTGGCCTCCTGGGGGAGGCCATATAGGGGAGGGGGAGCTGGGCCGGCCTGGTGGCCGTGGCCCAGTTGGGCCGGGGGGAGGGGTTCTGCCTTTTTCTTTTCTCTTTTTAATTTTGTTTTGTTTTCTTTTGTCTTTTTCTTTTTATTTATTCTCATGTCTCTGTTTAGTAAATAGTTAGGCCTCAAAATGATTTTTGTAAAACATAGGAATTGTTCCAATAATTACTAGGCATCCTCTACTACTACCAAAAATTAGTTTGGAGTCAATTTGAGTTCACACAATTTTTATAATAAATAAAATGCATTAATCCTTGCTGTTTTGGTAATGTTAGAGCCACCTAAATAATTTATTAATTGTTGGTTACAATTTTAGAATAGTCTCTGCAATACTTGCTATTTATTGAACATTTTAGTTTCTATGTTGGACAACTATTATTTTCCACTTTCATTTAAATTTGAATTTGAGTTAGGAGTTGAAATGCAATATGATGCTAATGATGATTATGCACTGTTAAACATGACGACCTGTCATTATCAAAAGTGATTACTGTGGCTAATGACATGGGGTGTTACAGATAGCTGAATGATTAATTATAGTACATTATATATGGGCTTTCAATGTGTGTGAAACCATCACCTTTATATACAAATTCTCCAGACATGGAAAGCATTGCAGCAAGCCAATAATCGTGTTTAGATCAAAACACCACATACTGATATGTAAGGTCTTGACGGAATCCACCACCATTGATAGGATGGACAAGCTCTTCGTTGAGCATAGAACATAATATTAGTACCAAAAGTGTACTCCAAGATGATACATAACTTATGCGCACAAATGAAAAAAGCAGATTACAAAAGTTTACGTGAATAATATACAGTACCTCAATCGGTGTGGAGCCAAACACCATCTTGAACCATCTAAAAGGATCACGAATTGCACCCAAGGTCTCCAGTTTAGGCGCAGAGACTACAGTTATTTGCGAAGGTACTATAGTAGAATCAAGGAGCAACCTTTGAAGTGAAGGGGCATCTTTGATGATGAGATCATGTCCAGAAAAACAAATTCCCATGCTTACAAGGTGGGGCGACTTTATTTTGAGACAACGGATACGAATTTCTATTCCAAAAACAAGCAGCAAGTGCTCCAGGGTAGGGTAGTTGGAGTGGATGATGCTGTGCAGTGCGGCCTCCGACAGATCAACCACCACAAGCGCAAGTTTTTTTAGCGGTGGGAGTCAAAGCATTTGTACCAGATTGTCTGCTAGATGGCACCGGGCGAAGGTGGTGGTGTGGAGAGAGGAGGAAAACCACGAGATGGACATCGGTGGTGAGGGCACAGATACATCGGTTTGTGGTATGTTACATACATAGTCATGGTAGAACTCAAGCTACTGGAGTTTATCGAATTGACAGGATGTCAGCCAGGCAGCCACTGTGCAGGGTATGTCCAGCAGGTAGCATGCCGGGATGCAGATGCGTTGAACATTGCCCTGGTGGGAGTAGATGATGGCTCCGGGGAGTTCAAAATCATCATCGACAGATAGCTGACGATAGTCAAGATTAAGAGGCGCGACGCACCACTGAGTGCGCCACCGAGATGCGAGGACTTGTGTGCGGCAGCCATCCTTGGTGGGGACAAGGGAGATGATCTCCCCAAGGATGCCGTCTGGGAGATCGCTGATGCGGTCCGCCGGAGATTTTACTGGTTCCTCAGGTCCAGGGGGCGTGGCCGCTTCTGGCCGCACAGCCGGGTCCAAGATCTACATCCGGTGGCGGCGCTGGCCGGAGCCTCATCTGTGTACATATCAATCTGAAAGAAAAAAATGGCAGAAACATACATGTAGGACATTCAAAATCAATTCTCAAGATCTGGAAGAAAAAAGGCACAAACATATATGTAGGACATTCAAAATCAATTCTCAAGATCTGGCCACGAATTATTAGCACGCACGCTAACCCTAGTCGGATTATTAGCAAAAATCATTTGTACAGAACAAACAATTAATCACTAACTCTATACGGATAACATTCAAATAGTCAATACACTACGTGCATCTAACGGATCTTAATTACTCTGATTTCATGGACTAAGAGAACATAACCATAGGATTTGTATTCCAAAAAAATTAGAGAGGGGGAAGTAACCAGAGAAAACACATGATATGTTTGCCGCACAAATGGGTATATAGATGACTAACCGGTTTTCCATCGGAGTCGTAGTCATTGCCGGAGTTGCTGTTGACCTCCGGCTCCAGCTGGGGGGGGGGCACGATGGCGCCGACGAAGTCAAGGTCGTGCATATTAAATCCCTAGGAAATTAATCAATGTACAAAAACGGTTGAATGATGTCTGTTTTTTTATTTTAACACGACACTCCTTTGGTCACATGTTCATTGCAGAAAAAGTTTGACATGCCTCAGAGTGGCTGTGGTGGTGCGGGATGTGTGTGTCTGTGTATGTGGGGGTGGGGGGAGGGGTCCGGCAGTACACTACGAGTCATGAACCTCCGTGTGGGATTATTGATCATTTTGTGAGTCATATATGCCACATCAAAGTCATGAATTGGTTATTTAAAGCATTACACAACCCTTTCATACATACATGTTCGGGCCACATGCATGCATTGGTGGTCCTCTCGGACACTCTCCCTCGTGCGGTTATCAGCGACATGCCCATTCGTTAGCCCGCAAAGGTTTTCAGTTTCCACCGACAACAAGAGGCATTTGACCAAAAGGTGGATTCATCTTGGCATGTGTGTGGTGTGGATCATGGTGAGATTCCATATCAAAGTGAGGGGGCTACGCATCATGGTGTAGTGCGTTTCTGATTTGCGAAGCATGTGCCACGTCAAAGTTGTGCATTGGGTATTCAAACATCACATAACACACGGGCACATGCACATGGTGGTTTTTTCCTATGACACTCACTCGCGTGTGACTCTCTCTGTGGGCCCACGAGGTCATCATCGATCAGTTGAACGTACAACGAGAGAGAGAGGTTAATTTGACCAACAAGGATGGTTCTTTTTTGGTTTGTGTTACGTATATGCACAGTAGGAGTATGTACATGTCAAAGAGGGGGCAACATGAATACTCTCTCTATATATATGCGTGTCATAACCTCGCTCCATGTGGGGACTTTCCGGTTCCCGAGGCAGGTGCCACATCAAAGTTGTACATTATATTGGTATTCAAACATCATGCAATACCATGCAGGCGGTGGTTGCCCTATAGGAACTCACTCACGTGTGGCGCTTCCATCCATGGGCATGCGAAGTTGTCCTCCATCACTTTGACCCAACTAGAGAGAGGTTAATTTGACCATCAAGGAATGATTCTTTTTTGGTTTGTGCTATACAGTAGAAGTACATATATACCACGCGTCGAATGGGGGCGTACATATAGCACATACCACGCATCATGAACCTCGCGCTCTCTGTGGGGACTTTTTGGTTTCCTATATATGTGGTGCCACATCAAAGTTGTGCATTGCGTATTCAAACATCACACAAACACCTCTTTGGGCCACATGCAGACGGTGGTACGTAGTCCTATATAGGATGACACTCGCGTGCGACGTACGCTTCGCTTCTGTGCTTGGCCCGCGAGTTCGTCGTCCATCACTTTGACCCAACAAGAGAGAGGTACGTTTGACGAACAAGGAGGATTAATTCTTTTAGGGCTATGTTACTAGGTGTATAGTACGTGTCAAAGGGGGTGGGGGTGACCAGCATATATATACTAGGTGTCACATGAACCTCACTCTGTGTGGGGACTTTGCGGTTTTTGAGGCAAATGCCACATCAAAGTTGTGCATTAGGTATTCAAAACATCACAACCACACACCTCTCCATATATATGTTCTGGCACACATGCAAGCGCGATGGTTGTTGTCCTATATATGGCACTCACTCACGCGGTTATCGGTGATGCTTCCATCTGTCAGCCCGCTTGGTCCATCACTTTCACCGACAGCGAGAGAGGTTAACTAATTTAACTTAGGAGGGGATTAATTTTTTGTTTGTCTCATGATATAGATCATGATGTGAGATTACATATATATAATAGCACATGTGTACACATGAATCCATCCCGCTGGATCGAAGGGGGGGGGGGGCGAGCACACGACACGTCATGAACAACCTCTTGCTCTATGTGGGGACCTCTGCGATTTTCAACACATGCACCACATCAATGTTGTGCATTGGGTCAGGTATTCAACACATATGCATGCATCACACACCTCCATAAATATGTTCGGGACACACGCATGCAATGGTTATCTTTGGACACACTCTCACTCGCTTGGTTATGGGCGGCAAGCCTATATATATTCCTGGGCCCGCGTGGACGTCCATCATTTCGACCAACGACGAGAAAGGTTACCAGGGTGGATTCTTCTTCTTTGCTTCGAGTTACCGTATAGTAGGTCGATCATTCCAAGCCTAATTAAGTTTGAGCGCATGCTACGGATCGTGAACCCTCGCTCAGTGTGGGGATTTTACGGTTCCAAAGCATGGTGCCACATCAAATTTACGCATTGGGTATTCAAACACCACACACACACCACTTCCATAGACATACTTGGGCCACATGCACGGAGTGGGTTTGTCTTCATACAGTACTCCCTCGCGAGGTTATCGGCGACAAGCTAGCCCATTTTGCGGGGCCGTGTGGACGTCCATCACTTTGACCAACAACGAGCGGGAGAGGTTGTACGACCAAGTTGGATTCTGCCTGGTCCGTGTTACAGTATGTCTTGGTGAGATGCCCTCCCCCCGACGTGTGTGTGGGGGGGGGGGCTACTTCGCACTACCTGCAACCTCCGTGGGGTCAGGAAAGTCCGGTTAATTTGCGAGGCACATGTGCCACACCCTTTTCATACATATAGTAGGGCCACCCGCATGTGGTTCGTATGTGGTCTCACCCATCTCGCGCCACAAGCACACATTTGTGGGTTGGCACACGGTCCACCTTTGTCGGGAAGCGAAAGGGGAAGTTTGACCATATATATATGATGGACTCCTATAGGTTTTGTGTTACGATAGGGTGAGATTTCAGACCTAGCTATTTGGGGGCATGCATTCGTAGCTAGGATTCCCTTACCGCCGACACGAAGTGGGGTTCGTAGCGGTGGCTGACTAGCAATACTGTGCTTTTGTGCGACAGGTGCCACATCAAAGTTGTGCATTGGGTATTCGAATATCAAACCACCCTTTTCATACATATATTTGGTCCACATGCAAGTGTGTTCGTGTTCTGACCCTCTCCCGCGTTATTCTTTTTGCCAAATTTACAAACAGCACACGAGTTGGATGTAGAAACCGTCTGCGATTGGGTACACAACACACACGGTTCAGTCAGACTACCTGTGTGCCACGCCTGTACCCTGCAGTCACTCACATTAGCACAGTAGATTGGGCTACGCGAGGCTTGCCTCCCGGTCTCGAAAATATCTACTGCCTCGTAATCTCAAAAATATCTACCGCCTGGAAGGTTTTAATGTTTGATAGCACACGATTAGCATGTGTGGACCGTGTGCGATGTCTGTTACTCCTGCTCTGCTTCAATCCCTTGATTCAAATTTTTAGTAGCCCCGGCATTTTACTCCCGCCTCTGCATCCTTCGCAATCTAAAAAATATCTGCTCGCCCTTGATTCAAATTTTCAGTAGCCCCGCCTTGTTACTCCCGCCTCTGCATCCCTCACAATCTCAAAAATATCTGCTCGCCCTTGATTCAAATTTTCAATTGCCCCGACATTTTACTCCCGCCTCTGCATCCCTCGCAATCTCAAAAATATCTACTCGCCCTTGATCCAAATTTTCAGTAGCCCGGCATTTTACTCCCGCCTAGTAAAATTTTCAGTTGCCGCGGTATTTCCTCAAACACCACCTTGCCCCCTCCACACACACCACACACTCCCCAAAACCTCCGCTCACACAGACACACACCACCCCTCCCTCGCTCGAAACCATTGGTAGGTCGCCGCCATCGCCGCCGCTGCCGCCTCCATCCTCAACCTCTGCCTGTGTGCAAGGGAGCTCGAGGAGCCAATGGCCAAAAAGAGGTTTATCGCGGCCTCTTCGCCCGACGCCGGTGAGGTGGCTGCTGGGGTGTCCCCGTCATCCTCCGCGGGCTCTTTATCGATCCGCTGTCGCCGGTCGACCGATCCACCCGCCGCCGCGCCCCTACGCTGGTTCGAGGACTTCCTCGTCCTCCCTCGGGCCCGGCCGCCGACGAGGTCCTACCTCGGGGTCCGGCAGCAGTGGTGGGGGACGTGGGTCACCAAGATTATGGATCGGGAGACCCACACCCACCGATGGCGCGGTAGCTTCCACACGGCCGAGCCCGCGGCCATGGAGTACGACCGCTGGCAGGTCCGCTACCACGGCGCGGTGGCTCGGCTCAATTTCCCCTTTGGCACACATCCGGTCGACCTTGTTCCGCCGGAGCTAGGGGTGGTGAGCTCGGCTATGGCGCGGGAGGACCGCGAGGCATGGGAGTGCCTCGAGGCCAAGGCCGTCAATGAGGCCTACATGCAAGAGCTCCGCCGGCAGCACCCGGAGCTCGTGGAGGCGGAGCGGGTGATCTTTGCCAGCGCGGAGGGCGGCGAGGTTATTGTGCTCTCCTCCGATGATGAGGTTGAAGGCGGCGAGGACGGCGGCGCGGAGGGCGTTGAGGTGGGCGGCGAGGACGAGGAGATCGACGTCAACGAGTGGAGGAGTGACTTCCCCAACGACCTCGACGACGGCACCGGCCCGGACCCGGCTCGCGGCACACCGTACCTGATGAGGAAGGATTGGCTCGACCTCCGCTTCGACCGAAAGTAGTTTAGCTTAGTTTAAATTTATGTTTTATGTTCGGTTATGCAAAACTATCTATGTTTATGTTTGAATGCATGCTACTTTCTGTTGAACCTGCTTTGAACTTGATCAAATTGAAGTTTACAATGTTAAGTTTAGGGGATTGACTAGAAACGGCCAAAAATTGCTGGAATATATATATATATATATCCACTAAGGGTTTTAGTATGTTAACTTTTAAAGGATCGGCTAGAGATGGCCTTATGCCTTGTTTATTTCTGTTCTTCACAATGTGATGCTCTATATGTGCAACTATTTGCCGTGCAGTTCAATTTCATCAATAACAGTTTCAACAATACCACTATGAATTACGATATTTGGTTGCTATTAAGGATGTTGCAGTTAACATGCCTTTTCGTTTTTTAACAATAACTAGTGTACTTTAGACCTGCACAATACCAGTTTGAATGACTATTTGCTTGTTTTTAAATGTTATGTCTGATGCAGTTAACACACCTTTCCACTTCTTGTTTTGCTTAACTAGCGTGCTTAAACCTGCACACTGAAGCTATCATTTGTAGATTATGTTGTCTACCATGGATATATTTGGTTGATGTTTAGCCTGTTGTGCTTAACATGCCATTATATGTACTCATACAGGACAATATTGAGAACAATGTTGTTCTCCATCGAGGTTAGTTTCATCGCATTGCTTATATGTACTCACTATTCAGGATATCGGTAGCTGGTACCATATAGCCTGGGGGCTGATAAGGGATTAATCGTCGAATCGGACATTTCACTGAATATATCTGTAACCCATTTATCAGTAGGTTAACTAGGGCCATATTTAATATATCTGAGGCTACATAGCAACATGCATTGTACTGAATGACTAAATATGCAATCCCAGGCTACATAGCAACAAGGAAGAACGTTACCTTAATGTTCTGATGATGTCTAGATATACATGTAATAAAATCTTATATAATGGGATGGAGGGAGTGTTGTACTACATCATTTTGCAATTGTTGTTTAGCTTATAATATTAACTTGGTGCTTTTAGGTACATATGTCATTGCCAAAGATCCACACTTCAACCCTTTCTGCGTATGGGGCAATGAGATATTCATGAACCAACATCAAGTGAGGAAACTGTTAAAGATTGTTATTAAAATGGGTCAAAAGATGTCAATCAAACTATTTGTTTACACTTTATGCAAGACAACAGTGAACTGCAGGATGGTAAGTAAGAACTCTATAGCCTTCTTTTTACTGCCCGTAATGAGTTGTGTTGGATGACAATGTCTGAATCTTTTTTCCTTTGCAGTGGATCCTGAAGTAGTTTACTCAAGATTACCTCTCAAACTACATGATTGGCGGCCGGCCATCACAAGGGGTTGGACTAGAGTCGTGCGTGCCTTCTGCATACAGGAGAGCACAATAGGGCCATTCCGCTTCACCTTGTTCAGCAACCAGAATGTCTGTCGCCTCTTTCTTTACCATCTGTAATAGTACAAGTATAGAACCCTGGTTCATCATTCTTTATTTGGTGCTTATGTAATTCTTGAACATATGTACCTGTGAATCGAATAATGCATTGGTTGTTTGAACCTAATGGATATGAATAAAGCTATAGCCTACTTTCAAGTTCAAATTAGGTACAATTTTAAATAGCAGCAATTAAATTAGGGTGAAATTACGGTCTGTAGGTCATTACGGCGCACACGGTCTATAAAGCACAGCGTGTGTGATATACATCATAATCCGACACAGTTCACAGAGAGGAAACGTGTGTAACAATGCACACAGTTGCCATTTGCAAAGCGTGTGTGATGTCAGACACTATCACAAACGGTGCGGGAAAACTAAATGTGTGTGATTGTCGACCTATCGTACATGGTTTACAATCATGAACTGTTTGTGATGTGCCAGGCATCGTAAACGTAGAGCCAGTTTGGTACATGCCTGGAATGTGTATGGTTTTAGGTAAAACCACAGAACTCCGACTGCGATCGCAATGCGAGCACAAACAAGTAGCAAGGATGAAGCATTTGGGATATTCGAGATATCAGAAACGGTTTTATAGGGACAACCGTATGCATTAAGGCTCCCTATCCCCGATGGTTTCTGGGTCATGTGGGAAGGACCCCCCTATCGCAGTCACTCAGTTGGCGACGGTTCCAAACACCGTCCCGGAAAGGGGTTAAAAACCATTTGTATAGCACCTCGTTGTACCAGTGTTCTACTCTCCAGCTCGAGAGAAGGTACAATTATCTCATCAAGTTCTACTTTCCTCCCACTCACTTCTTTCGAGAGAAACTCCTTCTCTAGAAAGGACCCATTCTTGGCAACAAAGATCTTTCCCTCGGATCTGTGGTAGAAGGTATACCCGATGGTCTCTTTAGGGTATCCTATGAAGACGCACTTCACCGCTTTGGGTTCAAATTTATCAGGCTGAAGCCTTTTGACATAAGTGTCGCATCCCCAAATTTTAAGAACGACAGCTTAGGTTTCTTGCCAAAGCGCAACTCATAAGGTGTCGTCTCAATGGATTTAGACGGTTCCCTATTTAAAGTGAATGTGGCTGTCTCTAATGCATAACCCAAAAATGAAAGTGGCAAATCGGTAAGAGACATCATAGAACAAACCATATCCAATAGAGTACGATTACGACGTTCGGACACACCATTATACTGTGGTGTTCTAGGTGGCGTGAGTTGTGAAACAATTCCACATTATCATAAATGCATACCAAACTCGTAACTCAAATATTCACCTCCATGATCAGATCGTAGAAACTTTATTTTATTGTTACAATGATTTTCTACTTCACTATGAAGTTCCTTGAACTTTTAAAATGTTTCAGACTTGTGTTTCATTAAGTAAATACACCCATATCTACTCAAATCATCTGGGAAGGTAAGAAAATAACGATATCCACCACGTGCTTCAACACTCATCGGACCGCATACATCAGTATGTATTATTTCCAATAAGTCACTAGCTCGCTCCATTGTTCCGGAGAATGGAGTTTTAGTCATCTTGCCCATGAGGCATGGTTCACATGTCTCAAATGATTCATAATCAAGAGATTCCAAAAGTCCATCAATATGGAGTTTCTTCATGCGCTTTACACCAATATGAACTAAGCGGCAGTGCCACAAATATGTGGTACCATCATTATTAACTTTACATGTTTTGGCATCAATATTATGAATATGTGTATCACTATGATCGAGATTCAACAAGAATAAACCATTCACAAGGGGTGCATGACTGATACGTCTCCAATGTATCTATAATTTTTGGTTGTTCCATGCTGTTATATTATCATTCTTGGATGTTTTACATTCATTTTATAGCAACTTTATATCATTTTTTGGGACTAACCTATTGACATAGTGCCCAGTGCTAGTTGCCATTTTTTGCTTGTTTTTTACTTTGCAGAATATCCATATCAAACGGAGTGCAAACGCAGTGAATCTTTTTGGAGATTTTTTTTCTGCCCAGAAGACAACTTGCGAACCAAGGAAGTGCACGAGGGAAGGCCCATGGGGCCCACCACCCACCTAGGCATGCCAGAGGCCCCTGGCGCACCCTGATGGGTTGTGGGGCCCATGGAGGTCCTTTCCACCACCCCTCAGCTCTATAAATATCCAAATATTCCAGAAACCCTAGGGGAGTCGACAAAACACAATTCCAGCCGCCGCAAGTTCCAGAACCACGAGATCCAATCTAGAGCCCTATTTCGACACCTTGCCGGAGGGGAACACGATCACGTAGGGGTTCATCCTCCTCATTGGTGCTCCTCCGATGATGCATGAGTAGTTTACCACAGACCTATGAGTCTGTAGGCAGTAGCTAGATGGCTTCTTCTCTCTTTTTGATTCTCAATACAATGTTCTCCTCGATGTTCTTGGAGATCTATTTGATGTAATGACTTTTTGCGGTGTGTTTGTTGGGATCCGATGAATTAGGAGTTTATGATCAGATCTATCTATGAATATTATTTGAGTCTTCTTTGATCTCTTATATGCATGACTGTTATAGCCTCATATTTCTTCTCTGAAACTTTGATTTGGTTTGGCCAACTAGAATGATTTTTCTTGCAATGGGAAGAGGTGCTTTGTGATGGGTTCGATCTTGCGGTGTCCTCACCCAGTGACAGAAGGGGTAGCAAGGCACGCATGTATCGTTGCTATTAAGGATAAAAAGATGGGGTATATTCCTACATAAATAGATCTTGTCTACATCATGTCATAGTTCTTATTGCATTACTCTGTTTCTCCATGAACTTAATACACTAGATGCATGTCGGAAAGCGGTCGATGTGTGGAGTAATTGTAGTAGATGCAGGCAAGAGTCGGTCTACTAATCTTGGACGTGATGCTTATATACATGATCATTGCCTTGGATATCGTCATAATTATTTGCTCTTCTATCAATTGCCCAACAGTAATTTGTTTACCCACCGTAAGCTATTTTCTCGAGAGAAGCCACTAGTGAAATCTACGGCCCCGTGTCTATCTTTTATCATATTGTTTTCAGATCTACTAAGCTTGTCGTTTTCGTTGATAGGAAAAGCATGCCTCTCGAAATATTTTATCTCTCAATTTAAGCTTTGAGCTCTGGCACCTCTACAAATCTCTGCTTTCCTCTGCGAAGGGCCTATCTATTTACTTTTACGCAATTTTTATTTTTATTTTGAATCTCCATTTTCTCTTATAAAGCAGCAAGGGAGCACTATGATCATACTTGTGCATTGGATGTAGCTAATATTCGAGTGTGTTTCATGAATGGATCACAAATTGAGCATGATGGGCTAGGGATAACTTTCTCTAGTGTTGATATTTTGAAAGACATGGTTGCTTGTTGATATGCTTGAGTATTGAAGTCTTCATTTCAATTATAGACTATTACTTTGAACCATCTAAAAGTCCAAATGTCCATGCTACAAAAGAAAAGAATATGTGATGAACATGTTAGGCAACATTCCACAACAAAAATTCTGTTTTTATCATTTACCTACTCGAGGACGAGCAGGATGCTGATACATCTCCAACGTATCTATAATTTTTTATTATTCCATGCTGTTATATTATCATTCTTGGATGTTTTACATTCATTTTATAGCAACTTTATATCATTTTTTGGGACGAACCTATTGACATAATGCCCAGTGCCAGTTTTTGCTTGTTTTTTACTTCACAGAATATCCATATCAAACGGAGTCCAAACACAGCGAATCTTTTTGGAGATTTTTTTTATGCCTAGAAGATAACTTGGGAGCCAAGGAAGTGCATGAGGGAAGGCCCGTGGGACCCACCACCCACCTGGGCGCGTTAGAGGCCCCTGGCGCGCCCTGATGGGTGGTAGGGCCCACAGAGGTCCTTTCCACTGCCTCTCAGCTCTATAAATACCCAAATATTCCAGAAACCCTAGGGGAGTCAACGAAACACAATTCCAGCCGCCGCAAGTTCCAGAACCACGAGATCCAATCTAGAGCCCTATTCCGGCACCTTGCCGAAGGGGAACACGATCACGGAGGGGTTCATCATCCTCATTGGTGCTCCTTCGATGATGCGTGAGTAGTTTACCACAGACCTACGGGTCCGTAGGTAGTACCTAGATAGCTTCTTCTCTCTTTTTGATTCTCAATACAACGTTCTCCTCGATGTTCTTGGAGATCTATTTGATGTAATGACTTTTTGCGGTGTGTTTGTTAGGATCCGATGAATTGCGAGTTTATGATCAGATCTATCTATGAATATTATTTGAGTCTTCTTTGATCTCTTATATGCAGGATTATTATAGCCTCGTATTTCTTCTCCGAAACTTTGGTTTGGTTTGGCCAACTAGATTGATTTTTCTTGCAATGGGAAGAGGTGCTTTGTGATGGGTTCGATCTTGCGGTGTCCTCACCCAGTGACAGAAGGGGTAGCAAGGCACGCATGTATCGTTGCTATTAAGGATAAAAAGATGGGGTCTATTCCTACATGAATAGATCTTGTCTACATCATGTCATCGTTCTTATTGCATTACTCCGTTTCTCCATGAACTTAATACACTAGATGCATGCCGGATAGCGGTCGATGTGTGGAGTAATAGTAGTAGATGCAGGCAGGAGTCGGTCTACTAATCTTGGACGTGATGCCTATATACATAATGATTGCCTTGGATTTTGTCATAATTATTTGCTCTTCTATCAATTGCCCAACAGTAATTTGTTTACCCACCGTATGCTATTTTCTCGAGAGAAGCCACTAGTGAAATCTACGGCCCCCGGGTCTATCTTTTATCATATTGTTTTCAGATCTACTATTCCAAAAACCCAAAAATACCTTGCTGCACTTTTTCTTTATTTATTTTATTTTGTGTTTTCGCTAGATCTTATTTATCCAATCTCATACAATTTAATCTATCTTTTTACCGAGGAGGGATTGACAACCCCTCTTACACGTTGGTTTGCAAGTATTTGTTATTTATGTGCAGGTACTGTTCACATAGTGTTGCTTGGTTCTCCTACTGGATTGATAACCTTGGTTTCTTAATTGAGGGAAATACTTACCGTTGTTGTGCTGCATCATCATCTCCTCTTCGGGGAAATACCAACGCAGATACAAGCAATCAATGATCATAAAAGATATTACTCCTATAAATAGAACAACAATTATTCTCTAACTTAAATGAATAACCGTCTCGCAATAAACAAGATCCAGATATAATGTTCATGCTCAACGCAGGCACCAAATAACAATTATTTAGGTTTAAAACTAATCCCGAAGGTAAATGTAGAGGGAGCGTGCCGACGGCGATCACATCAACCTTGAAACCATTTCTGACATGCATTGTCACCTTGGCCTTAGCTAGTCTCCGTTTATTCCGCAGCTCCTGTTTCAAGTTACAAATATTAGCAACCAAACCTGTTTCAAATACCCAGGCGCTACTTCGAGCACTAGTAAGGTACACATCAATAACATGTATATCAAATATACCTTTGTTGACGTTGCCAGCCTTCTTATCTGCCAAGTACTTGGGGCAGTTCCGCTTCCAGTGACCATTCCCCTTGCAGTAGAAGCACTCAGTCTGACGTTTGGGTCCAGCCTTGGGTTTCTTCGCGGGAGCGGCAACTGCTTTACCGTTCTTCTTGAAGTTCCCTTTCTTTCCCTTGCCTTTCTTGAAACTAGTGGTCTTTTTAACCATCAACACTTGATGCTCCTTCTTGATTTGTACCTCTGCGGCCTTAAGCATCGCGAAAGAGCTCGAGAAGTGTTTTCTCCATCCCTTGCATATTATAGTTCATCACAAAGCCCTTATAGCTTGGTGGCACTGATTGGAGAATTCTGTCAATAACCGAGTCATCTGGAAGATTAACTCCCAATTGAGTCAAGCGGTTGTGCAACCTATACATTCTGAGTATATGCTCACTAACAGAACTGTTCTCCTCCATTTTACAGCTAAAGAACTTGTCGGAGATGTCATACCTCTCGACCCAGGCATGAGCTTGAAATACCAATTTCAGCTCCTAGAACATCTCAAATACTCCGTGGTGCTCAAAACGTCTTTGGAGCCCCGGTTCTAAGCCGTAAAGCATGGCGCACTGAACTATCGAGTAGTCATCAGAACATGCTTGCCAGATGTTCACAACATCCACAGACGACGCTGGAGGGGGTGCGTCACCTAGCGGTGCATCAAGGACATAAGCCTTGAAGGAAATATGCCCTAGAGGCAATAATAAAGTTGTTATTTTATATTTCCTTATTCATGATAAAGGTTTGTTATTCATGCTAGAATTGTATTGTTTGGAAACTTAAATACATGTGTGAATATATAAACAAATACCATGTCCCTAGTAAGCCTCTACTAGACTAGCTCGTTGATCAAAGATGGTTAAGGTTTCCTAACCATGGACATGTGTTGTCATTTGATAACGGGATCACATCATTAGGAGAATGATGTGATGGACAAGACCCATCCGTTAGCTTAGCATATGATCGTTCAGTTTATTGCTACTGCTTTCTTGAATGTCAAATACATGTTCCTTCGACCATAAGATCATGCAACTCCCGAATACCAGAGGAATACCTTGTGTGCTATCAAACGTCATGACGTAACTAGGCGATCATAAAGATGCTTTACAGGTATCTCCGAAGGTGTTTAATGAGTTGGCATGGATCGAGATTGGGATTTGTCACTCCATGTATCGGAGAGGTATCTCTGGGCCCTCTCGGTAATACACATCATAAGAAGCTTGCAAGCAAAGTGACTAAGGAGTTAGTTACGAGATGATGTATTACGGAACGAGTAAAGAGACTTGCCAGTAATGAGATTGAACTAGGTATAGAGATACCGACGATCGAATCTCGGGCAAGTAACATACCGACAGACAAGGGGAATGACGTATGTTGTCATAACGGTTCGACCGATAAAGATCTTCGTAGAATATGTTGGAACCAATATGGGCATCCAAATTCTGCTATTGGTTATTGACCGCAGAAGTGTCTCGATCATGTCTACATAGTTCTCGAACCCGTAGGGTCCGCACGCTTAACGTTCGTTGACGATATAGTGTTATAGGAGTTATATGATTTCGTGACCGAATGTTGTTCGGAGTCCCGGATGAGATCACGAACATGACGAGGATCTCCGGAATGGTCCGTAGGTAAAGATTGATATATAGGATGATGATATTCGGACACCGGAAGAGTTTCGAAGTGCACCGGGTAGTCATCGGATCGCCGGAAGGGGTTCTGGACACCCCCGGGAGGTCTATGGGCCTAATGGGCGAAGGGGAGAGACACACTAGCCCACAAGGGGGCTGACACGCCCCTCTCCCTGGCCTTCGGCCCTAGGGAAGGAAAAGGGGGAGGGCTAGCCCCTCCTGCCTTCCCCTCCTCATGGGAGAAAGGAAACGGGGGGCGCCACCCTGCCCTGCCTTTCCCCGCGCGCTTAAAAAGGCAAGGGGGGGCGGCTAGGGGCAGTAGCCCAAGTGGGATTCGGCCCCACTTGGGGCGCCTCCTGGCTACCTCCTCCCTCCCCCACCTATATATATGTTGGAGGGGGCGCCACACAAAGCCATGAGAATCTCTTAGCCTTGTGCGGCGCCATGTAATTGCTTTACTTTATCGCTATGCGTTAGCAATAGTTGTAGAAGCAATAGTTGGCGAGAGGACCCCGACGCAATGATGGAGATCAAGGTGTCGAGCTGGTGACGATGGAGATCATGATGATGCTTTGGAGATGGAGATCGAAAGCACAAGATGATGATGGCCATATCATGTCACATATTTTGATTGCATGTGATGTTTATCCTTTATGCATCTTATTTTGCTTAGAATGGTGGTAGCATTATAAGATGATCCCTTCACTAAATTTCAAGATAAAAGTGTTCTCCCCGAGTATGCACCGTTGCCAAAGTTCGTCGTTTCGAAGCACCTCGTGATGATCGGGTGTGATAGACTCTACGTTCACATACAACGGGTGTAAGACAGTTTTGCACATGCAGAATACTTGGGTTAAACTTGACGAGCCTAGCATGTACAGACATGGTCTCGGAACACTGGAGACCGAAAGGTCAAACGTGAGTCATGTAGTAGATATGATCAACATAGAGATGTTCACCATTGATGACTACGCCATCTCACGTGATGATCGCACATGGGTTAGTTGATTTGGATCATGTATCACTTAGATAACTTGAGGGATGTTTATTTAAGTGGGAGTTCATTAGTAATTTGATCAATTGAACTTAATTTATCATGAACTTAGTCTTAATAGTTTTGCATATCTATGTTGTAGATCAATAGCTCGCGATATAGCTCCCCTATTTTTTGATATGTTCCTAGAGAAAACTAAGTTGAAAGATGATGGTAGCAATAATGCAGACTAGGTCCGTGATCTGAGGATTATCCTCATTGCTGCACAGAAGAATTATGTCCTTGATGCACCGCTAGGTGACAGACCTGTTGCAGGAGCTGATGCATACGTTATGAACGTTTGATAAGCTCGATATGATGACTACTTGATAGTTTAGTGCGCCATGCTTTACAGCTTAGAATCGAGGCTCCAAAGACGGTTTGAACGCCATGGAACATATGAGATGTTCCAAGAGCTGAAATTGATATTTCAGGCTCATGCCCGTGTTGAGAGGTATGAGAACTCTGACAAGTACTTTACCTATGAGATGGAGGAGAATAGCTCAGCCAGTGAGCATGTGCTCAGAATGTCTGGGTACTACAATCACTTGAATCAAGTGGGAGTTAATCTTCCAGATAAGATAGTGATTGGCAAAGTTCTCCAGTCACTATCACCAAGCTACTAGAGCTTCGTGATGAACTATAATATGCAAAGGATGATGAAAATGATTCCCGAGCTCTTCACGATGCTGAAATCGGCGGAGGTAGAAATCAAGAAGGGGCATCAAGTGTTGATGGTTAACAAGACCACTAGTTTCAAGAAAAAGGGCAAGGGAAAGAAAGGGAAATTCAAGGAGAATGGCAAGAAAGTTGCTACTCCCGTGAAGAAGCGCAAAGTTGGACCCAAGCCTGAAACTGAGTGCTTCTACTGCAAAGGAAATGGTCACTGGAAGTGGAATTGCCCCAAATACTTGGCGGATAAGAAGGATGGCAAAGTGAACAAAAGTATATTTGATATACATGTTATTGATGTGCACCTTACTAGTGTTCGTAGTAGCCCCTAGGTATTTGATACCGGTTCAGTTGCTAAGATTAGTAACTCAAAACAGGAGTTGCAGAATAAACAGATACTAGTTAAGGGCGAGGTGATGATGTGCGTTGGAAGTGATTCCAAGGTTGATACGATCACCATCACACACTCCCTCTACCTTTGGGATTAGTGTTGAACCTAAATAAATGTTATTTGGTGTTTGCGTTGAGCATGAATATGATTAGATCATGTTTATTGCAATACAGTTATTCATTTAAGCCAGAGAATAATTGTTGTTCTATTTACATGAATAAAACCTTCTATGGCCATACACCCAATGTGAATGGTTTATTGAATCTCGATCGTAGTGATACACATATTCATAATATTGATGCCAAAAGATACAAAGTTGATAATGATAGTGTAACATACTTGTGGCACTGCCGTTTAGGTCATATTGGTGTAAAGCGCATGAAGAAACTCCATGCGGATGGACTTTTGGAATCACTTGATTATGAATCATTTGATACTTGCGAACCATGCCTCATGGGCAAGATGACTAAAACTCCATTTTCCGAAACAATGGAGCGAACTAATGACTTATCAGAAATAATACATACCGATGTATGCGGTCCGATGAGTGTTGAAGCACACGGCGGGAATCGTTATTTTCTCACCTTCATAGATGATTTGAGTAGGTATGGGTACATCTACTTGATGAAACACAAGTCTGAAACATTTGAAAAGTTCAAAGAATTTCAGAGTGAAGTAGGGAATCATCGTAACAAGAAAATAAAGTTTCTATGATCGGATCGTGGAGGTGAATATTTGAGTTACGAGTTTGGCCTTCATTTAAAACAATGTGGAATTGTTTCACAACTCACGCCACCTGTAACACCACAGCGTAATGGTGTGTCCGAATGTCATAACCGTACTTTATTAGATATGGTGCGTTCTATGATGTCTCTTACCGATTTGCCACAATCGTTTTGGGGTTATGCATTAGAGACAGCCGCATTCACGTTAAATAGGGCACCGTCTAAATCCGTTGAGACGACACCGTATGAACTATGGTTTGGCAAGAAACCTAAGCTGTCGTTTATTAAAATTTGGGGATGTGATGCTTGATAAGCTCGAACCCAAAGCG